>OY292430.1:12650000-13397500 GCA_958496245.1 Perizoma flavofasciatum
CAGACTCGGGTACATCAATGACACCTCCGGGTGGATCAGCTCCCCGCGGAGCACGCGCACCACGTACTTCACCAGCGCCATGTCTCTCCGCACCGACAGCCTGCAGTACCCTACCATACCCAACACGAACAGACTCGGGTACATCAATGGGTAATATGGATATTCTTCCATATTCTTTTAGGTACGACGAAATTAAATGTCATGCATAATTCTTTAATCTTTTACCAATTAAATTAAAAGGTGTAAAAATACACCTGATGTGTTATGTGCAATAACACCTTAATCCACCAGGGGCGGCTTGCCAGATGTAATGGTTTTCACCTGATCCTGAGTTTTATCAATGATAAAATGGTTTATTCCTGTTGTCCCCCGATTCATTCTTTTGTTATCTATTACCTGGCAGTTTTAGTCGTCAGCTCTCCGTCCATTAGAGATACCACGGGCTTCTCAAAAAGAAGAGGGTCTCCTCTTTGATTTATGGATTTTTTCCGCTTTTTAAGCGAGTACATGCAGTAGGAATAACCCGGGTGTATATTAAATGTCCACATTGTTTTCTTTACGTAGGTAACAATCGCTCATTATATGGAAAACCGCTATCGGGAGTTGAATGAATCATATTTATTCTGAGAACTAAATACCTACGTAGGAAGGTAGGTAAATAATTAATGATTGAAAGCGGATCTATTCTATAGGTAGGGACTTATATATGTACTCTAGTAAGAATTTGCATTAGCGTTATGTATTATTGCATTATTATATGATTACTAATAGTTTTAATGTGTTTTACACTGTTACTAAAACTTTACTTCTGAGTTACCTAATACTCTATTTAAAAATAAATTTCGTTTAATTTTGAAACAAGTTCATACTTGTTTCACACATTTTTACTATATAAGTAGGTTGGATATCATTATCCAACCTACTTATATAGTTAAAAATGTGACTCTGATAACGCGATCTTGAAAAGTAAGTAAGCAAAAATTTGGTTCCAAGATTTGTAAGCAAAACAAGATCTACCATGTTCTTTGGTTATTTTTTATGTACCTTATATAGGTACCTACCTACCTAAGCAAAGGTGGTAGGGGTACTGAAAATTGGCGGTTTCTCGTTTTGAACTATAGGTTAAGAATTCGAGACAGTCTGCGTATGGGTAATAGACTAGGTACGTATTGGTAATAGACTAGGTACTGAAATACCTACACTCTGAGGGATACAAAATTAAAATAAAGCTTATTTCGCATAGTAAAATTAGTAGATTCATAAAAACTAAAAAAAAAAAAAAAAAAAACAAATCTACAAAATGGTATTTATTTTACACTCGCAGACAATGCTTTATCAGTGACGTTAAAAGCTAACCCTGTCATAGGTCATCGCTTGTTCAGTAGGTATATGGGAAATCGGCGGTTCATAGCTCAGTCTGAAATAAATCTGCCACAATGTACACGTATTTAGCGATACTCCTCATAGCTACACAGCTCTCTATCCAAAAACCCACAGACCATCCTCGGCACCCCATCGATGACTCCTGGGATATCCAAAGGTTCTTCCACGACCAAGGCCAGAGTGTAAACGAGTTCTTCCAGGAACAGAAGAACAAAGTCGTGGGCACCTTCACTAGCAGCTATAAAGATGCCGTCAAAATAAAGGATTCTGTCAACGAATACGCAGAAGATCAGCAGAAGATGATCGCAGATGAAGTCAACAACTACGTTGAGGAAACCGGAAGACAACTCACGACCAAGTTCTCATTTGAGCCTGAGAATAGAAATATAAGCGAGGAAGAGATTCTCCAAAACCCTGATGTATTACTGACCGTGCCGGCTATCGCGCTACGGAACGGATACACTTGTGAGACCCATACTGTACTATCTCAAGGATATGTGCTTAACATCCATCGGATACCAAGATCCAAAAATGCGAATTCAACTCCAAAGAACTCCGTGATCCTCCACCACGGTCTATTCGCTAGCTCTGCGGACTGGATCCTCAACGGACCTGGCAAAGGCTTGGCCTACGTGCTCTCCGATGCCGGTTACGACGTCTGGATGCCCAACATGAGAGGTAACAAGTACTCTCGAGAGCACACCTCACTAAAAACCGATACCAAAGCATACTGGAACTTCTCTTGGCACGACGTCGCCATGTACGACGTCCCTGCTATCATAGATTACATAAAGAAGGTCAAGGAAGCAGGCTCTAAGATCGCTTACATCGGGCATTCAATGGGAACCACTATCTTGTTCGCGATGCTGTCATCACGGCCGGAGTACAACGAGCAACTGGTGGCTGGGTTTGCCCTAGCCCCGGTAGCGTTCATGTCTGATATCAAGGGACCCGTCAAGTCCTTAGCTCCGATCGCCAGCAATGTGGCTTACATGCAAATGCTGTACGGGACCCATGAGTTTATACCGAAGAACTCCGCTATAGGCGGCCTGGCTAGCTCTTGTAATGTGAACAACATTGATGCTTGTAAAAACGCTGTCTTCACAATTTGCGGGTACAACCAGAATCAGTTCAATAAGACACTGCTTCCGGTGTTCATGTCTCATTTAGGTACTGGTACATCCTGGAAGACTGTGGTGCACTTCGCGCAAGAGATCAAATCCGGTGGCAATTTTCAAAAGTTTGACTACGGGCCCCATTACAATAATAAATTGTACGGAACCAATACGCCACCTGAATACGATTTAAGCCAAATAACACTCCCTATAATGTTATTTTGGGCGCAAAATGATTTGTTATCTAGCGAGAGGGATGTTAAGTGTCTCTATGAAAAATTGCCTTCCGGGAGCGAAATGTATATGGTTCCTGACCCTAATTTCAATCATATTGATTACCTCTGGGCCATAGACGCTCCTCGGCTCCTCAACAGAAAAGTTTTGGAGAGTCTCGATAAGGCATTTAGAAAAAATCGAGAAGTGGTAAAACGTTTTATTTTTAAGATTTGGTAAGTAAACAAGTTGTTTTGTCTAAAGTTCCGCTATGAATGATTAAAATGCGATAGCCCCGAACTTGGAATAAATACCTAATGTGTAATTTTAATTTATGAAGTCAAATATGTATTATTAACTGTATTCACAAATAGTTTTTTGTACGTCACCTGCACATTATCGGAGATAATTGAATTTACTACTTAAGGTCAACCGAATACCAGCGCTTTTTAGGTAGATAGATAGATAACTCTTTATTGTACACCACTTAATATTATGTTCCTTACAAATTCAAACGGAGCAAATTACAAGCTAATCGCGCTAGGTAGCCTACCTACCTAGCATAATATTATGCTGAGCTGACTCCTTTTTAACTTTAAACTATCATGGCTTTGAACATAATTATTACTAAAAAACGGGATATTTACCATGATTTGTGAAGTTTAAATGTTTCCCGATATTTCGGAACGATATTTATTTTTGAGTAAAAATTATGACACTATATTGGCGCGATATTGAACTGTCTAGATGGTTCAGCGAGGTCCGTGGTGAAGTACCCCACGTGAAATAGAGTAAGGATCTATTAAGGTGGCATTCACGTGAACTTGACAACCATTTCCATATGATCACCAGCGCCACCGCGGCCCTAACGCAGCTGACGGCCTGAGGTTAAAAGATAAACCCAACATTCCGAGAATCGTTTACGCCTAATAATAACAAAACGAATTGTCATCCATTATCTTTGTCATTGTACATTTTTTATTGGGTTTTACCAATATCATTAGCTCACCAAAATATCAATACTTAAATAAATATCTCAATATATTTTATCTACATTCTTAGTTTGGCAATGGTTGAAGAGAAAGTTTGGTCTTGAAGAGATAGCTTCTAAGCGTTAAGACCGTTCATAATACGTTAAGTTTTGTAGTTCTATTAACTTGTATTTGTGGTGTACAATAAAGTGTTTTCGTTCATTCATCCAAAGCAATGTTTATGTAATAAACTGATTAAAAATCGACATGTGCAAGGCCCAAGTTCACCAACACAATAACGGGTGGTTAGGTCCTAATCAATGTTTTTTGACACATGTTTTCATAAGAATCTGTTATAATCAATGGTTAGACTTGACCGTCCGTTTATTTTGTTGGTGAATTCAAGTACTAAGGCTGTTATCGGATTATTTTCTACGGCGCATCAATAACAAGAGCTTCGTAGCATGTCGTAGCGATCTTTTACGAAACCTGGCAGGCTGGCGGCCTGGGTGGACGGGGCGATCCACATCGTTTCAGTAAAGTAAACCCTCATTGCTAAAACTGTGTTAATGTGGTTATATTTTAAAAAGTTTCAACAGCTTGCCCGTTTTGAACATAATAAAATTTTGGTCTTAGGTCTAATTAAACTAACGTTGGAATTTTATAAATATATTATAACCGACTAGCTTCTACCCACGGTTTCGCCCGATGGATACCCGGATAAAATGTAGCTGATGTATAAGCTATATTACTCTAGTTTCATCAAAATCCGTTCAGTAGTTTTTTGCGTGAAAGAGTAACAAACATCCATCCTCACAAACTTTCGCGTTTATAATAGTAGTAGGATAGCATAATAATCTGTACCTACCTAATATCACACTCCGTATTTCTTTGAATCATAAAATACTTTGACGATTCTAAGCATGTTAAGCCGTCTTCGCAAAATACTCATTTAAGTTATAGAAACACTTTTATTAATTATTTTGAAATGGGTGTATTTTGGAATGCCTATCAAGAGATTTAATGAAAGTGTTTAAACATTTGAGAGATTTTTGAGTCAAAAGATGCAGAACCTTATGACTCATTGCATAGGATTTTGTACAGTATAAAAGACCCATGCCTATTTTTATGCAATACTTTTAAACACTTACTTATAAAGATTAAACATTTGATTATCTAAACAATTCTTTGTTTCTTTCTGATACCTCATGTGCACCTCATTTCAAATTCAACAGAAGCATACAAATCTCTGTTTAAGTAATTCCTTTCACCTAGTTTAAGTGATGGAGATGTTGGGCCAGGGCAATATTTTTTAGGGAAGGTAGTAAAACTCATGGTTGCATTAAAATTCATGATTTGGTGGCGTGGTGTAAATAAAGCAAGATTGGTTTCTATCATGGACAAAATCTCACTACCTATCTACGTATTCTATCCTCACACAAGATCATTTTTATAATTTAAATTATGTTATGTAAGTAGGTAAGTACTCGCTTAGGTACTCCGTCTCCAATAATGTTTACGTTGACTAAGTTCTACAGTCCTAGAATAAATTAAAGTTATAAGTTATACTAATACGTAAGCGTAAGTACCTTCGATTGTATGAAAAAAGACTACTATATGTTTACCTAGTTTCAGGGATCATGCCTTTGCGTCTTTCGCCGTAAACGCGTTTCATGTATTACACTATACCTATGATAAGAACATAATACGGGTAAGTAGGTAAACAGGGCATCACGTAAAACGTAATCCCTACATAATTTATCCTCAGTTACGGACGGTCACGGATAAAAATAATAGGATTAATAACCACAACATGGTATTTACCAAACCATACTTTCCTTACCTATATTGTATTCATTAATTTGTCAACGCCGAGTATATTTAAGCACAATCGCAGGGCAGACTTAGAAATAAAGACATAATAACACATAGACAGAATTTCCTGCCCTCATCATTAGGTAAGCTAATCGAGATAAATTAATTATGATTATTACCTACCTATATATAAGTATGTATAATTGAATATTGGTCTGAATGGATGAGATGATTTTCTTATTAAGGTTAATACCGTGGCAACCTACCTTCTTCCCGATAGGTATTTAAAGCACGTCTCCAATATTGATATGCTAAGAAAGGAGTTGTATAAGTACCTAAGTTGGTAATTAATAATTCATGATCTTGTTTAATCGGGGGAGTTTTAACCGTAGAATAAGTAGGTATGTATTTACATAATCATAACAACGTAGAAACGAAACTTCTTTGTTCATGCATAGGTACGTACCTACCATATAATTTGATGGCGGGGTAGTAGGTATGTACCTGCTACTGTTTGCTGTGGGACGCGTCTTAATTAGCCCCCAGTCTGTCACGCACAAAACAGAAGTCTATTCATCCATAGACTAGAAGCATCTCAACGAGTTATTGATATAAATATCAGAAATACCATCAACAATTATTCTTTTTTTTTAATTCCTTTTTTTCATTAAGTAATAGTTTCATTTACTTTTCTGTATGGTAGATGTACCTATATATATTAATTATAAATATATATAAGGTGCCTTCGGCTATTTCCGAAAATTGGGATATTCCGATAATTAATATTCACACCCAAACGTTTATTGGGAGTAAATACGGACTAAAATGAAATATGTATTGACGACCTCTGTGGCGCAGTGGGCGAAGGCCCGCCTGAGACGCAGAAGGTTGCAGGTTCAATTCCTGCCACGGGACAAATGTTTGTATCTGCAAATATTTGTCTCGGGTCTATGTATAATATGTATGTATTTACAAAAAAAAATGTATATAAATAGTATATCAGTCATGTAGTTCCCATAATACAAGCTCTGCTTAGTTTGGGGCTAGATGATGCTGTGTGAAAATGTCCAGTATGATTTATGTATCTTATATCAAAACCACATAAAATAAATTTTCAAACTTCTTTCGGAATTATCCGACATACTTCGGAATTGCAGTCGCACAAAAAAAATATCATGAGGCTTAAAACGTATTTATTTACTAATTGCAATGTTAAACAGATGCAAAATTGTACCAGAGTTCAGGGTTATATTTTTAAAAAGATGAAATGATTTAAGCTTTTAACAGGAAACGTATAAACTCTGATAAATTATTGTATTTCCTATATCTCGTTAACTCACCAATTATCATTTCGGAATTACCCGAAGGCACTATATATTTTTATATATATCTATGTATTTATATATTGTGTAGCACTGTGTATGTAGGTATTGGAATCATATTTTTCTACATAGTAGTTTGAATATCCCATTGCATTCTCCTCTTGTAGATATTTATTATTACGTTCACCGCCAACCATTCTTACAATAACCTACATACCTATATTCTGCTTCATCGCAAGGTTGTCTGAAAGAGATCGCTTTTAAGCGATGAGACCGCCCATTGTAGGTACATAAGTACCTTTATATTAAGTTTTTGTTAATTTTGTTATCTTGTGGTGTACAATAATGTGTTATCATTCATTCAATTAGATTAGGTATCTATTACATTTGCGGCGGGCCATTAAAAATCAAGACATGATGCTTAAATAATTGTGATACTAAAAGATTCCTACCTAAGTCACAAAGAATTATCGGTCTTCAGAGTATTTGCCATTGAATAGGTATAGTAAAATCAATCTGGGCTCACATTCTTAGGTATTGTGCGAAGAAGGTAAATAGGATTGTAGGTACCTACAATTGAATTTATGTTTGGTCAAGCTGGAGGCGCAGTGTTTCAAGGATCAGTTGACGTACTCGTACTTACTACTCTGTTTCATTTCTACTAGGTGTAGGTTTATTCTATGTTTGTACCAGGATTCGGGTCGAATTCCCAGAAATTATATGACACAGTTGGGAAATCATTCGTCGAGAAAACGGAGCGTTTAATAAACTAATGTTCTATTAACGTCGACAGATCATATTGGAATGGTGGCTTTTAGGTAACCTACATATGTAACTTTATTTATATATCGATAGTATCTACCTACCTATACATACCATGTGAAAATTATTTTTTGTCGATGCCAACACGGATGCCTGAAATAAATAAAAAAAGAGTTTTGATCGCACAATCAAGATTCCGTCTAAAAAGAAGCACTAACCTACATATATACATAGTTGGTAACTACGTATCTACGTTATATGATTTAATTCTATTTTATTTACACTAGGACACACTACACTAACCGTATCACCGCCCTGCAAAATCGGATCGCGCCGAGAACACCTGCTGATCACGGAATTCCAAGATTCTAAGAGTCTTATATTCCAAAGGCTGCGTCTTCGTCACGGTCTTTACGTTTATTTGGTTAGGTACCTACTTCCTGATTTAAATTGCTTCACAAACCATTTTCTTAAAATGCAGGATATGCAAGAACGAATGTGTTAAAGGTTATTGTTCTAATAAATGTCGATGATCCTCGACATTTATTAGAAATATAAAATATAGGTATTCTATGACTTTGTGAATTCAATGTTTTTCATTAAAGATAATTTCAGCAATGTTTGCTTCAAAACTGAAGCAAACGTCTTTCATCCACTAAGGTGCTCCGCTATGGCTGACTTGTTAATCTGGCGATCTTTGACAGCTGTAATATGCTCTTTCACTCGCTCGGCAGTTGTCCGTTTCGTTTGCCCAATGTAAGCACGACCACAGCTACTGTCTATATAAACACCTTGCATTTGCAGAGGTTCCACCTCCGATGATGCTCCTTTTTAGAGAGGAATGATAAGTGACTTAACTGAGAACTACTTCAAGATGTTACCAATTTTATCCGTCACCTTTTCAAAAAAGGCAAAAAACGTGAGCTGTCTTTACAATAAACAATGTGATATCAATACCGTTTTTGTGCTGCAGAAGAGGGCTGTTCGAGCAATTTATAATATGGGCCCCAGAGAATCACTTCGCCAAAAGTTTAAAGAAATAAATATAATGACATTCCCTTGTCAATACATCTATGAAAGTTCACAAAAATGTTAATGTTTAAGAAAAAAACGATAATCACAATGTTAATACTAGAAATAAAGATAAACTCGCTGTTGCCACTTGTAGACTCCATAAAGTTAGTAAATCGTTTAAAGGGCATGGTGTACGCTTTAAAACAAACTCCCAAGAGATATACAAAAATTATCAATTAACAAATTTAAAAACGTAATTAAATAAAAGCTTTATAAAAAGGCATACTATAAAATATCTGATTATTTAGATGACAAAAACTCTTGGGATTGAAAATGCTCCAACTCGAACCTATTGTTTTGTAAAAGGATCATTAAAAAGAATAACCAGCCTGGTTTTCTTGCCTTTCTTTCCTGGCTTGGTTGCGGAGGAACAGCCACCTACATAAAAACCGACGTTTCAAAGTTGTCCTTGTGATTTTATTGAATAAATGAATTTTAACTTTGACTTTGACTAGGTCTGGTGAGTTTTCTCTGCTAGTGTATTTCGGCTGCTAATGTCTGCTTACATATGATAATATCTGTTTGTTTTCAGACAAATGGGATGAGTCGCAGAAGGCGTAGGTCCGATAAAAGGGAAGCTTTGCCATAAATATGCGGAATTACAATTGCTGATAGATGGGTTGTTTTTGCGGAAATGATAAAACGGAAAAGTTCACATAAGCTTCCTCTGAAAACCTTTAACGCCAAATATTTTAAATGTGGATTAGAATTCTATTGTGTCCTATTATACGACTATCTTATTAGTCTAATTGGTTCTATTTTACATTTTGTGAAGTTGGAAAGTTTCACAATGGGGTTGATGACATGAGATGAATTTTAAGAGGACAAGTTTCTGATTAGATTAGTGATGGAATTGAGTCAAGCGGAAAAGGGTGATCTTTATTCATTTGTAGGACGACAATTTCAGTAGTTCTGTGGAAAAACTGACTCCATTATTACTATAGTTAAAAGATACAGCCTTGTGCCTATGACAGACAGACAGATCGAAGGTTTTGTAGGTCAGCAATAACGTCCCGTTGGCACTCTTCAGGTACGGAACCCTAAAAAAAAACAATAGGTAACTCAATATGTTTTGGTTAGGTAGGTACCATACATATTGTGCTATCCCTAATTCTGTAATTTCTATATTACCTAGTGTGTATTCCGAGAGCCTTTGATAAATTTTTCCTAGGGACCTACTGCTCCGTCTAAGCGCACCCGGAGACAATGATCTTAAATCTTCTTTGCCGCTTTATGCATTATAGATGATCTTGATCGAAGTCCAAAGCCAGACGAGCCTAGCTTAGTAGTCGAATCCTACTCAGAAAACCTGCCAAGCAGCGCCTAGACATCGTCCACCCCATGTATGGCTCATCCGGTCTTCGATGGGTAGGCGTGACGACAGTCGCCTTCTAGTCTCCTCCATACACTGTTGTACGAAAACTGATAAGGCTAATCAAGTACTTTGTTTGTCACAAGGAAGCGTATTCTCATCAAGTGTTTATTGTTTTTATCAAATATGCACTCCGCTGCCCATGCATATTAAACCACCTACTTATTGTGAGTTATTCTGAAGTTAGGGGGAGGGGTAAAGGAGCTTCAAGATTCAGTCACGTAGGGGGAGGGGGTGGTTGAATAAAACTTGAATATTTAGACGTGATTATTGCTTAGCAATGCAGTTTATGACTTTGGGGTAACTTACTAGCTACTGACTAGCCTCTGACTGCAGCTTCGCCCGCATGGTATCCCGATAAGGGCTGTGTTATTTTTAAGTCATGAGTTATCCCTATTAAAAAAATAATTTAAGATCCAGCTGTTATCGAGATTATAAACAACAAACATACTAACATCTAAACATCCAAACTTTGACATTCAATGGCCTCTATTCTGTAGTATACTGACTAAACTAAATTTAAACTATCGCTCTCTTTTACTGATAGTGTACGCAAGAAAGAGATAGCAAGAAATTTAGTACCGTGTGCTGCTGTCAAATCAGTTTACGTGCCGCTTTTCTTCGTGTTTATAGTCAGCATGTTTTGATATCACGACTAAATTTGTATGGAAAACTTAATTCTGACTAATTTGACAGCACTAAAATTGTAGCTATCTCTTTCTTGCTTGCATTATCAGTAAAATAGAAAGTGAGTTTTAATTTAGTTTAGTCAGTGTACTACAGAATCGAGGCGAATATCGAAGTTTAAGTCAAAATCAATGGGTTTTTATCCATTGAAATGACAAGGATCATAATATAAAACGGCAACTCATAAACTACGTGATTCATTTATTTTAAAATAAATTTACGCTGTTTCCTCCATCGCATTTGTAATTTTAATAAGATAGGATAGGGTGGCGAACAAATTATGATAGGTACCTACTACCTCTAATAATTATAATGAGACTGTTTAGGATTTAAATCTTCGCGCCACCTTTTGTTTTAATTTCTCGTGCCTACCTACATGTTTATTTTTCTTAATCCTTCCTGTCTTTCGTGAATACACGTATCAGTCGAATTTTATTGAATTTTAATTACCAAATATACCTAGCCCCCCTACAGAGACTTCTAAAAGTTTTGCTGCTTTATGGTAAAACTTAGATTTACATGATTATAAATTTACTCGACGCACGAAGTATTTTTACTGGTTTAAGTATTTTTTTCTCCGCATAGCAGAACGCACGAACTGCAACTTACTTGTTGTCTACTCCAAAATGACGACACACGAACTGCAACATATTCGTTTATTATGAGGTCTTATTTTTTTTATTTTTTTTTTTGGCCCTTTAAATTTATTAAAGTGTTGGCAACGCGCGTTTTTAGCCTCTGTTGTTGTAAGCCACGTAAGTTACGGTAACTGCTTAACAACAGGTGGGTTTTAAGCTTGCTTTCCACCTTAGTGGTATAAAAAACCACCACACGCAAAACGGTCAGTAAATAAGAATAAATAGTAAAATCATGTTTTGGATACAACAAGATTCTTTATAATATTATAATAATATTACATCATAATTAGTTTACCCTACTGCCACAAACTAAAGCAAGCTAAACATTTTTTATAGTATTGCGTAACTTCAGCTTCAGCCCCTCCGTGGGATCCAAATATAAATTAGGTACTGTGGTAGGTAATATCTAAGCAAGTAAATACCCATTTTATCCGACACAATAAATTATTGTTTTGTTGTACCTACTTTAAAACAGTGTATGCTATGATAGAAAGCCAGAAAATGCTTTATTGCATAAGATAAAACAAGTACATAAGCCAACTTAATCCTAATTTGCATTTTCTTCCAGCCTTTGTGTAATGAAGACTGGGTCGGTAGTGCATTAGAAGGAATACCAAAACTAAGAGATTTTTTCATTAAATTAAATAACTGGCTACTTAAAATAGAAGTAAATTACATTCATAAATGAAAATTATTCATACTTAAATACATATATCCGAATATACACTTAGAGACTGTCTAATAACATTTATATAATGTATTCCGAGTGCGCGGGGTGTTGATTGACCTGTGCTGGGTGTTCTTATAGATCATCATCTCTTGTCCTTGTCTCACATTACGTGGGGTCGGCACAACCTGTTTTCTTCTCCCACTCTCCGCTATCAGCCGTCATCTCAATACTCACTCCTTTGTTACCCGTGCCATCCTTCACATAATCCATCCATATTTTTTTTGGCCTATCCGTGCTCCTATTTCCATCAACATCCACATTTGGGTGGCCTTATAAATCACAACTTATATTTCCCGTCGCCCACGTTGTGAATAAAAAAAAATCCTTGCGGCCCAAAGTTTTTAAACATAACAACCTATGCTTTCCCTTCTAGACCAGCTTAGCGCCCCCAATATCTTCTAGAACCTTCTACCGCCCCTCTGAAGGCCTCCAGCGCCCACAAGGAGGCGTTATCGTCCACTCTGAGAAACACCCGGATCACGGCCCGGTCTCGTATCTGGTTCAGTGCAAAGCTATCAAGCCAAGACGGGGGTGTCTTAGCTTGCCAGCGTCTTATAAAAATGGAAATAGCTTGGAGCTATAATAACCGAGCGAGTGGAGTGACACACGGTCTATGAATAGGTAAGTACATGTACCTACCTTCATAAATGGCTTAAAATATGTAAAGATATATCCACTTACTATAATTTTATCCAGATCTACTATAAATATATATAAAAACTCACGTTCTTAAAACAATAAAAGTTCTTTGTCAAATCCTATTTAAGCAACCTTGAAATGAAATTGATTGAAACTGATATTAAATATAAATTAACATGAAATAATATGTCGATCACAATTAACATTAATAACAAAACAATGCACACCATCTCCTAACGTACCTACATTGACTACCTACATTTGAGAGACCTAACTTTATTTACTGTAGATATTTATAACTAGTTTGTTTACGCAAAACCTCGGCCTGCCTACCCATCTGTTGCTATACCCTTAGACAGAGTTCATGTGAGATACCTATAAACACTAATAAGCTATGTACCTACCTACTATGTGAAGGCAATATATGTATTGAGTATTGAACTTTTTGTTCACATCCACGCGAAATAACGGCGCTGGTTGTGTTGTGGAATCCTCACTGTAGTAGGTAGGTATAATTTCCTTCGACAGAGCGAATCTGGATTGAAATCCGCAATGTCATTAGGCGTCGAGAGTGTCGAAAGTATGCGGTGTTGACTCATTAGTTTACAGGCCATAAGTGTAGCCGATGGAATATATTGGCAACTGCAATTCTGTGGCCGAATAATGAAGAAATCTTTCTATTTAAACCGACCACAAAAAAACCGACCACGTTCTCAATTCAGCTGTGTGTTTTAATTTTGTGTGTATGTTACGCGATATCTTCGCCAATTGTGAATCGATTTAAATGATTCTATTTTAGTGGGCGATTAAACCGTCAAGGGTGGTCGCATATACATTTTATGAAAAAAAAACACTAGTAAAGGTGAAAAAATGGGTCATGAATGAGCATATTGGACTTCTAATCAATTTCCCGTTATTCAAAGTCGGTTTAATCTATACTAATATTATAAAGAGGAAAGATTTTTTGTTTGTTTGTTTGTATCGAATAGGCTCCGAAACTACTGGACTGATTTTAACCATTTATTTACCAAATGAAAGCTAAACTATCAAGAAGTAACATAGGCTATAATTTATTTTAAAAAAATATATTAAAAAAAATGCAATAATATAACCCAAAGTAGCAAAATTTTGCCTATAAAATTTATTATTTGGCGTGCGCTGAGAAAACTATTGATGATACATAAAAATGATGTACTACATGCTTAAAGTACTCATTATTACCTTCAAAGAAGTCCTCGAGAGAATATATCTTACTATCATAGTTAAGTCACAATAGCAGCTTTTGTGTTCTAAAATTTAATTAGATCGCCGATATTCCCACGGAAATGAAACTTACGCGGGTGAGAGCGCGGGGCGCAGCTAGTGTCTTACAAATTTATTCTTTAAACTGGCTTTATACAGCCCACCTGTTGGTAAGCGGTTAATGTAACCTATGGACGTTTTCAACACCAGTTACATCATTCGTGGTTTGCTAATCTTGAGACATAATTTATGAAGTCTCAATGTGTCTGTAATTTCACCGGCTCCCATACTCTTCAAACCGGAACACAGTAATGCGAGGATTATGCAAGCATAATCCTCGGCGGCATGAGTCAGAAAATATCCCGATTTGTACACGAAACTTGATGATCTTCCTCGAAGATACGCACTTAGGCCAGGTAGAAACAAAATTATACAACCAAGATCACACCTAAAATTGCACAGCGATGGCCCATACATAATGTCAATTAAAATCTACAACAAACTTCCAAAACAAATCACAGAATTACAAAAAGATTCACTTTTCACTAAAAGACTAAAATCATTCTTAATTGACAAATGCTACTATGACATTAAAGATTATTTAGACTAGAAAGCTAGCTAACCTTAAAAATAAATAAAAAGTGACGTACCTATTTTTGACTAATGAAAATTATAACAAAAGAAAAAATGACTAAACCTACTTACCTAATTGTGTTATTCCAAATGTTTGATACTTTGCCTACCTTGACTTTATTTTATTGCACCTACTAGTTTTTTTTTGTTTACACAAAACTTCGGCTTGCCTACCTATCTATTGCTATAACCTTAGACAGGGTTCATGTGAGATACCTACCTATAAACACCATCTATGTACCTACTATGTGAAAGCAATAAATGTATTGAGTATTGAGTATTGAAAAAATAGGTATGGTGGTAGTGATTCCAACAACGAATTTTTTTCACAATGGGCTTCACTTCATCTAAAACTATTTCGCACGCAAAATCATTTCTACGGCTTACTTTGTTTGAAACCAGAGTAGTTAGTTATCTTCTTATCTCCTCTAAGTGTGGCATCATAACCACAGATTAATTTTTTTTTTGATCATATCCAACGATCTTGAGTTCTATCTAACCTCTTAGAGGCATTTCTTTGCGTCCGTAATCCGGTTTGACTTTGACTTTGAATGTGAAGTGAATTCAAAAAACTATCTAATGCGATTTTTTCAATTCATCACTGTAAATTTTGATGAAATTTTGGCAAAAATGGTTGATGCGCCCTTTTCGAATAGGACGGTAGCATTCGTTTTTGCAGTCTGTTGGGTATATAGTGTTATTATATCTATGAGTTGGATCTAAATATAATTCTATGTAGAGGAACTAAGTCCTCTACATAGAATTAGTCTGCACTGATCAAAAATTTATAATCTGTGTCACTGACGTCCCGCATTGTTTGTGGTCTGGGTGTACTTACAAAGAATATGAAGTCGAACGGACCACGTAAACTAACAGGTTGCTTTAGAACTGTGACCTGGGGCCTAACCATGAAGTCTTATAGCGATTCGGTTTAGGCAAAGATGTCACTTTCCGCTTTGCAATTGAGGACGCTATGGCGTAGTTAAAGCTTTGTCATTCGCAAAGCGGGATTTGAAATTTTTGCCTGAATTGAATCGCAATAAGACTTGATGGTTAGACTCCTGTTGACCGAACACAGTCTAAACTAGGTACTTACAACCAAAGAGTATCTACCTCCGTTTTTTTTGACGAGATAACGTCTTTTAAATCGATGAACACCGGCTGCACGCACGAAAATGTGTCACGTTCCGCCTGAGCCTGAGCGTGGAACAAGCGATAGAGGCACGATCGGCCCAAGCGTTGGTTTGTGACAAACGTTCTTTATAACGTTATCACGTAAAACTATCGTCCGTAAACCGACTTTACAGACAACTAATTTTTTCAAATCACTAATTACCTATTAACGTTCATAAGAATATCTAAAATAATGCTATCCACACCCTATAAAATAGTAACGATTTATTTGAAGCGTATGGCCTCCATAACTTTTTCTAGATACTCTGTTACTTGGAACGAATCTGAGTTGGTAGGTATCTCTATTCTACCTACTGGATCTCTGTTATTTTAATATTAGTATTCCGAGAGCCCATACTGTGATACCTGCTTTCAATTTACCTTCTATGCATACCAAGTCTTGTCGTGGAAATCATTATGTTGTGTAGGAACTACGTACATTAAAATGAGTACGTACCTGCTAATAAAATAAGTTTATTTATAGACTGTAAAAAAAATATCACAACTATATAAAATTAAAATATGTACAATTTAGAAAATAAATAACAAATGAGAATTTTTATAAAAATATTAGTGGCTGTCTACCTACATTATAGGGGAACACTTCGTCTAAGTTTGTAGGCTTCCACGTTCAGGGTTTGAGGACTCAGGTTGGTCAGATTCCATCTTCCATTAGGGTATACCCTACTGCTAAAAACCACCTCACCCTCCCCACAGAATAGCTCCAAGGAACTAGCGTCGAGGAAGAGCCTCCAAGAGTGAGTGCCGATCGGAGACCATTCCACCTGCCTCACGTCTCCATCCCGATCCACCACTACTTTACCCACCTTCGGATCCCATCGTAGCAGAGCTTTGCCTCCACCGTTGCGGCCCTCAATCAACAACTCGATTTTCTTCTCCAAATCACCGCTAAAGATAATCTCTGCTGTCTGGTCAAACTCAATGACCTGGTTTTCATTCAGTTGTCCATTGATCACTGATTCTTCTCGCAAGGATATCATTTCATCCAGAGGCTTTTGCAGAACTCTGTCACCGACCAAAACGAGCTCCCTGACGATGGTCATCGCTCCCGCCCAGCCATCGATCTCCTCCGGATGAGGGACCTCCCACATGTTGAACCAAGCAACCACATACCTCTTACCATCTTTTTCCATGGTCTGACTGGCGTAGAAATCATGTCCGTAATCGAGTTCCTGGAATTTAGTTTCTTGGACGAATTCAAAGTTATCGTAGTTAAAGTTTCCGATGATGAAGCCAGTCTGATGAAGATTTTTGTATCTATCTCCAACAGGCTCCATGCCCTGGGGTGACCAGAGAAGAACGTGCTTCCCAGTAAGCTCGAAGAAGTCTGGACATTCCCACATGTAGCCAAGATCTCCGGTCGATTCTCCTAAAATCCGCAGGAACTCCCACTCGATCAAATTCAACGACCTGTAAAGCAGCACTCTTCCTCTCTGATCATTAGTTTTACTGCCAAGCACAACGTACCAGTGTTCTCCATGTTTCCAAACCTTGGGGTCCCGGAAGTCTGGGGAGCCGTTGGGAGCCATTGGCAAGACAGGGTTACCCTCAAACTTGGTGAATTCTACACCATCATTACTGAAAGCCAGGAACTGGGTTTCATTGTAGTAGGGCTCCTTGTCTGTAATTTCGTGTGCTGTGTACATGAGGACCATGGTGTCTCCGTCGACGACAGCGCTGCCTGAAAAACACTGTTCTTGGTCTGGTAAGAGCGCTGTGGGCAGCGTTTTCCAGTTAACCAAGTCGGGGCTGGAGGAGTGGCCCCAGTGCATGGGACCCCAGACTGCTTCATATGGGTAGAACTGGTAGAAAAGATGATACTCCCCTTTGTAGTATGAGAATCCATTCGGATCGTTCATCCAGCCAACTGGTGGAGCCACATGATAGTGCAGACGGTAGCGCAGGTTCAGCTCTGGCCTCTTGTTGGCGATGTATTGTTCCAGCTCGTCTTTGGCCACGCTACTTTGTTTCAACACCTTTGGTTGAGCGGCAGTAAATACGGTGAGTAAGACGACTAGGTTCCAAAGAGACATGATTTAGTTTGTGATTGGCATTGGGCTATTTCCGCTTGCTTATATACATAACTACCCACTTGTACGAGAACCGATAAGATTATCTCAAGTGGTTTGTTTGGCACCATGAAGTGTACCTACGTTCTTAAGTGTAACCCCAGCGAGTATGGTAACAGCTTTATCATTTTTAAACAGGTATATTTTTTTTCTAATCTTTGAAATAAAATGCAGAATTTTGTGTGGATGCTTGTGACTGAGCCTAACGACTGCGACTCTAAATTAATTTTCTACGTTTACTTTTACATGGATTGTAAACGTAGTTTATACATAAATCCTGCATGATGAGAGTGCCGACTAAACCTTCATAGGTAGACCTTCATGAAGGAAGATCTGTGGCCTAAGCAAATCTGTGGTTTCCAGGGTTGATTTATGAACCCGGCAGCGACCGTTTTTATAAATAAGTTTTTGTTTGATATAATTATAATGGTAGACCGTATTGTACGTCCATGTAAAGCACACCCCTGGAAAGTACAACCAGTATTACAAACCATTTGGTTTGAATTATCTGGGTGTGCTTTCCATGGTCGTACAATACGCTCCGTACAAACTAAACACATGAAGGTAATGCACACCCCTGGAATGTACACCCCGGATTACGAACCAATATTCTCGACGCTCATTGTTCGAGAGTACGTCATATCCTTGAGCCCTCATTGGTCGATGCGAAGTAGTCGCATGACGAGAACGAGCCTCGTTTGCACTGAGCAAATTCTAATATGTTCAGCCAAAAGTTGCCATTGAAAAGTAATGTAAACAATAAGTTAATGTTGGCCTGAGAAATCCTTCCTAGGCAAAGCCGTCTTGGATTGGTTAGGTTATTAGGTCTTTTTTTTATTACCACTCAAAAAGGAGGATTGCTATCAGAACTTTACCCAACAAACTTGGGTTCAAAATAAATATAGCTAACTGGTTAGTTTATGTGCTAAAAACCGACATAAATAACTAATCTACTTACATTAATTTACTTATAGCGTAAAATACTATGGCAACACAGAACTTGCCCCTTGATAGCACTCGCTCATCTAAACAGAGCATGAAATTGGTTCGTATTCCACGGCTGTGCATTCCACGGTTGTACAAAACTGGCCGTACAAGGTTAACACGTGTAGGGAATGCACGCCCAGGAATGTACGCCCAGTATTACAAACCAAGTATTTGAACTCAGTGGTTTGTAATACTGGCTGTACTTTCCAGGGGTGTACTTTCCATGGTTGGGCATTCCATGGACGTACAATACAGGGACTCATTATAATATATTTTAGTTTTAAGGTATTTAAGCTATAGGGCCTGTATTTGTGCGTGTACTTTAATGTCTTGCTAGAAATAAATGAATGATAATTATTATTATTTTAAAAAGGGAATCCAGAGGCGGAAAGTAGTTTACTCAAAAAAATGACATAATAATAATTTTATAAGGATTTGCCAGTGCCGAGACGTAGACACTCACAGTAGGGCGAATCCACCAGTTCCAGGTTGCACAGCGAGATATAGAACGGGCTATGCTCGGGGATCATCTGAAATCCGTTATGAGATCATCCGACAGAGAACGAAAGTCATCGTCATGGCTCAGAGGATTAGCAAGCTAAAGTGGCAGTGAGCTGGTCATATATACAGAAGAACCGATAATCGTTTAGGTAAACGAGTTCTTAAGTGGAGACCACCTCTGGGCTAACGTAGTGTGTCGCCCCCTGGCTAGGTGGAGCGATGACTTAAGAAAGGGATTTTAGGTTAGTTAATTTGCGTTACACTTAACAGGTAAAAAAGCCGATCATCATCGTCATCATCTTTGATTTTCATGCCAAAAGATAATAATATCTGAATCGGTCATCCAAAACGTGTCCAATCAGATAATCTATTGCTTATCTGAAAACGTAAAAATTGGGGTTCATGAGTGACAACTGTCTCAGATTAACTAATCTGTATCTATTCATCTTTATCTCCTACGCCCGACTTCGCTCGCGTGGTCGCCGAATAAAAAGGCTAAATTCAAGTCACTGGGGAGTTTTTTTTTTTACAACTGGCAAACAAGCATACGGTCCACATTTTGGGAAGCGGTTACTGTAACCTACCAACGCTTGCTACACCTGATGTATCTCTCACGCGTTCCCGACATAACGGGTAAAATACCTATATTTTGCCTGCCAAATATGTCTAATCGCTTTCAAGCGATACAGGAACTTTTGAAATAACTTGGTCAAAAAAACTAAGCAAGCGTATGAACGTACCGAGTTTGAGAAGACTAGGAAAAATCCAAAAGCAACCTGGAAACTGATTAAAGAAATTGACAACTTAAATTGTAAGAAATCGTCATCTACTAACCTGTTAAATCTAGCTATCAATCCATCTGCCGCTGTTGATGTTGTTAATAAATATTTTGCTAATGTTGGAAAGAGCTTGGCTTCCAACATCTTAAATGTTAACATATCCAACGGCTCTGACTCAATACTGACTATGTCTCATACTGCTTCTAAAGATTCAATGGCATTATTCTGTGCTGATAATAAAGAAGTTGAGCTCATTATACTTATTAACCTTAAGGATAAATGCGCAGTGGGATGGGACAACATACCAACTTCTATTATAAAAGCTGCTCGTCATGTGTTGGTACCTATTCTAAGCTATATCTTTAACCTGTGTCTCGTAACTGGTATTTTTCCCGACAGCTTTAAGACAGCCGTCGTCCATCCCATTTACAAGAGTGGGGACAGAGACTGCGTTACGAACTATAGGCCTATATCTGTTCTCTCAGTTTTATCCAAAATATTTAAAAAATACTTAACAATAGGCTCATAGATTTCTTAAATGTAAATAATATTCTGTCCCCTAATCAATTTGGTTTCAGAAGAGGTGTATCTACAGAAGACGCTGTATTAGAACTAACTGACTCAATTGTTAAACTCATTGATACTAAACAAAAACCTATTGGTATCTTCCTCGATCTGTCCAAAGCCTTCGACACAGTCTCTGTACCTATCCTTATTACAAAACTCGAAGACATTGGAGTAAGAGGTGTTGCCCTAGACATAATCAAGAGCTACCTTTCAAATCGAACGCAGTATATTGTAATCGACGGTTTTAAGAGCAGGGAGGAATTACTCACTTTTGGTGTTGCGCAAGGTAGTGTCCTCGGACCTACATTATTCCTTATATATATAAATAAATTGTGTAACCTAAACCTTCCCAATTGTAAAATCCTAACCTATGCTGATGATACCGCTCTCCTTATCAATGGGAAAAATTGGTCAGAAGCACACTCTTTAGCAGAATCAGCACTTGGTACCGTCATGGGCTGGCTCTCGACCAATAAGCTCACCCTAAACTTAAATAAAACCAAATTTATAACCTTTTCCCCTAATGCTTCGAGTCAGCCTACAGTTTCTTTTAGTATATGCCCTCATACATGCCACCATAATCAATCTTATACATCCTCTTGTACCTGTATCCCACTTCAGCAAACCCCTCATATTAAGTATCTTGGTGTTACAATTGACTGCTTTATGTCCTGGAAACAACAAATTGACATTTCTGTTTCTCGTACTAGAAAACTGATTTACATTTTCTCTAAACTACGAAATTCACTGGATTCCCAATATCTGAAAATTATCTACTTCGCCTTGGCGCAGTCTGTTCTCACCTACTGTATTACAGCTTGGGGTGGATCAGTCTAAACCAACATGCTTAGAATAGAACGAGCTTAAAGAGCAGTCCTGAAGGTGATGACTCGCAAACCTTTTCGATTTCCTACAACCGAACTCTACTCGTTCTGTGGTGTTCTCACAGTTAGAAAACTTTTCATCATAAACAGAGTTCTACGCAAGCATTCTCAACTTACTTATGATCCACTTAAAAGTCAAAAGCGCAGATCTGATAAAGTGTGCAAGATTGAACCCCGCAGAACTGCTGTGGCAAGCCGTCATTATCACTTCGATGTTGTACAATAGAAGCAATAAGGTAAATAACATTTACCCACTCACATTACACAAATGTAAAACAAAAATGCTAGCATGGCTGTAAACCCTCTCATATGACGAGACTGAAGAGCTATTGAGAGTTATTAAATAATTACCGCATACATCCCACCACCCTCACACACTTCACACACTTACACGATGTTCTCCTGTGTAACCATGGCTTTTACGAGACTTGTGTTATCAGGAGAACACCCACACTCAAATCTCACACATACATACCTACTCTTACACTCACAAACATTAAATATAACTAAACTTTATATTATTTTATATTATATTATTAACATTTACTATAAATATCTTTCCCTAAACCTACTGATGTAAAAAAAAAAATTGTTTTCTTTAACCAAATTGTTTCCAATTAGAAACATGCTGTACCTAACATTAGGAGGTGGGCGTTGGTGACTGCGCCACAGTTTTTATAACCATTTGCAGTCACCTTCGTTTTCTTTGTATTTATGTACCTACTTTTTATTATGTTTCAATAAACAATTTTTGAATTTTGAATTTTGAATTTGAATCTTAAGTGGAGACCACCTCTGGGCTAACGTAGTGTGTCGCCCCCTGGCTAGGTGGAGCGATGACTTAAGAAAGGGATTTTAGGTTAGTTAATTTGCGTTACACTTAACAGGTAAAAAAGGCGATCATCATCGTCATCATCTTTGATTTTCATGCCAAAAGATAATAATATCTGAAATCGGTCATCCAAAACGTGTCCAATCAGATAATCTATTGCTTATCTGAAAACGTAAAAATTGGGGTTCATGAGTGACAACTGTCTCGGATTAACTAATCTTTATCTATTCATCTTTATCTCCTACGCCCGACTTCGCTCGCGTGGTCGCCGAATAAAAAGGCTAAATTCAAGTCACTATGGGGAGTTTTTTTACAACTGGCAAACGAGCATACGGCCCACTTTTTGGCCGTATGCTCGCTTGCAACTGATGTATCTCTCACGCGTTCCCGACATAACGGGTAAAAATACCTATATTTTGCCTGTGATTTCAGTGGTACCCGTTCTCCTCAAACCGAAACACAGTATTGCGAGCATTATTGCTTGGCAGTAGAAATGGCGGTAGTACTTCTGGAAAGTTTGCTGATAATCTCCGTGACGGAATAATTGAATGAAATTCAGATCAGTTATAGTTCTTGACATAGAAAAAAACATGCTTTTTAATTTTATCCGAGCAGGTACCACGCGGGCAACGTTGTAGAGTCACGCGGGCAGAAACTATAGTGTATGATAAAACTGTATCATTTCCAGGTATTAACCTCCTTAAGAGGTAAACACTCAATTAACAATATAATTATAAAGGAGAGATTCTGATAAGTGATGATTGCTTCCCACCAAACCAGTTTGCTTCCCTTTATTCTCTAAAAAAACAACATATACGAGTAAGTAGATGGGTAAATATCTATATTGTGGGTCTGTATAAAATCTCCTTCTTCCCCTTCCTGAAGTCCTTTATAGAGTAGGTATTTATGCCAAGTTTACTTCCTTCCTACTAATATAATAAATGCGAAAGTCTGTGTGTGTGAATGTTTGTTACCACGTATCTCCGTAACTACAAAACCTGTTTAGATGAAATTTGGAATGTAGATAGTTATATATAATCTAATTCTCGAAAAAATATTCCCTGGTTTGATTCACTCAAAAGTTGGTGGACATAGTTTTAAGCCTGGAGACGATACGCTACTTTTATCAACATATCACGCGGGGAAAGCCGCGGGCAGAAACTAGTCATAAATAATCATAATATATTTTTCCCGTAAGAAACTACGAGTTTTTAGGTTTAGGTAAAGAGGTCCTTATATTGGTTGTATTGAAAAATCGTAACTCAAAATTGTGTATTTCTTTATTTGCATTGAAGAGTATGTATTCCAAGATTGAAGATATCGTCTCTCTTACCATTTAGAATTTTCCCTCATTCACCCATTCCAAAGAAATATCCTTGTATAGATCTTTTACAATGAAAACAAAAAGTTTGGCAACAATTTATTGGAACAGAACTCCCAGGCGACACTCTAGTACGGAAGACTGACGTTATGGTAAACTTCAAGTACTCTCTGAAACTCTCTAGAACAGCCTGAAAGCTACATAAAACAGTTACTTTTCGTTGCAAAGGGATCCGATTCTGGAAAACCTCACTGGACGATTTCAAAACAGATTAATTGTATTTTTCACAGATAATCCTACTAATATAATAAATGCGAAAGTCTGTGTGTGCGTGTGTGTGTGTGTGAATGTTTTTTACCACGTATCTCCGTAACTACTAAACCGATTTTGATGAAATTTGGAATGTAGATAGTTTAGGATCTGGAATAACACATAGGCTAAGGTCTAATTTTCGAAAATCGACCCTTAAGGGGGTTAAATAGGGCGGTAAAGTTTCTATGAAAAAAAAATGTTTGATTCGCTCAAAACTATCCTTTGGGGGTGTGCAATTGAGTTCTAAACTTTGTATAAATTGTAATCCTTGGTTCGATTCATTCAAAAGTTTGGTGGACATAGTTTGAAGCCTGGAGACGGTCATATGCTACTTTTATTAACATACCACGCGGGCGAAGCCGCGGGCAACAACTAGTTTATAATAAATAATAATGCTGGACATTTTCAAACAGCATCATCTAGCCCCAAAGTAGGCAGTGCTGTGTTAACGGATCTAAATGACTGATATACTACTTATATATATTTTTTGTAAATACACACATATTATACATAGAAAACACACCAAGAATGGGGTTTTTATGATCTGCAAATATTTGCAGATTAATATTTTTAACAGTAGCATTTGCCCTATGGGAATCGAACACGCAGAGTTCGATTCTCAGGCGTGCTTTCGCCCACTGCGCCACAGAGGTCGTTAAATATTTTGATTAATTCGTTGTATTAGGATTTCCCTATTCCGCACCTTATTTTGTTTATTAAAGCATTGAATGAAGCGAAAGAGATATGCCAGGATCGTAGCAAGTGGAAGTCCGTGGTCTCTGCCTACCTCCGGGAAACAAGCGTGAGGCGTGTTTGTACCTGTTAAAAGCATCAGAATAGGTCTTATTCACTCGAGAGCAGTTAACAGTGAAACTCGGTTTGAAACAGTTTCTCAAAGTACAACTTTGTCACGACTTTATTTGTCTGGGATAGCAGGAGTTCTTCATGGACCAACCAGTATGCAAAACTACTTAGTTGTACCATCTCAAATATTAGTTCCATTAGACACAACTTGGTAGAACTAGTTTTGATATAAGTGTTCCTTATATAGAATGTTCTATATGAAATCACCCTTTCTGGGTGGTTAAAAAAAACCTAATCTATTAGAGCCGGATCTGCCCAGGAAGGATTTTTCAGTTGTGCCAAGTTGTGTCTAACGGAAATAATATTTGGGCAGGTGTTCCGATGACAGAACTAGTTGTGCATACTGATTGGTCCATGAGGAACACGCTTGGAACAGCGAAGAACAGTTCTCTGAAGTCTTGGACTTCAGAGAACTGTCTGTTAGGGTATTCGTTTAGGTACCGAGTAGATACATTTATTTTTAAATTAGCAACGCTCATTAGAATTAAGTTGTATATGTGGTTCCTCATTAGCACAATAAATTAATTTCGTGAAAATATAATAACGCACTAAAAAAATAAAAAAATATATATGTAAGTAGTATATCAGTTATGTAGTTTCCTTAATACAAGCTCTGCTTAGTTCGGAACTAGATGATGCTATGCGAAAAATGTCCAGCATTCGTTATTTATTTATTATTTACTAGCCTCTACCCACGGCTTCGCCCGCGTGGTACCCGGATAAAAAGTAGCCTATATGTTATTCTGATGTGTAAGTTATATTATTGTAAAGTTTCATTAATATCCATTCAGTAGTTTTTGCGTGAAAGAGTAACAAACATCCATCCTCACAAACTTTCGCATTTATAATACTAGCTTCTGCCCGCGGCTTTTCCGCGTAGTACCCAGATAACTAGATTAGGTTACATTTTTCATTCAAAACCATAGTCTGCCTTTATTTTCCTATTAGATGATGGTTAGGGATTTCCCGAAACATTTACTATGCATTTTGCATGTTTATGTTGACAGACAGAACGAACAATTTAAATCGGTGTTTTCTTTGCAATACCAATATTGTACCTTGGGAATAGTGTTTATGTTTTCTTAATAGATTAGCTCTAGCGTATAAGTAATTTATAACTTTTCTTATATTCATGCAATACCTCAAGACTCTTCTCCATTATCACCAAGGTTAGCTGGAAGAGAATGCTATATAGCGTTAAGTTCGCCTGTGTATAGTACTTTGTAGTTGTGCATTAAAGAATTTTCTATCTATCTATGAGGGTGTTTAAAAACCCTCTTAACCAGGTTAAAAACCGTCGTTTGTACGCGCTAGGAGCAAAAGGAATATTTTTGCTATGGCAAGGCACTTTAAGTAATCTAGGATTTACCAATCCTACCACCCCTTTCCGGGATAACACGTTTGACCTTCGGTAAGGGTATGACGAAGGTATTGCACGTATTTTATTAATCTAAATAACTGCTCAACGGATATCTCTAAGGTCCACTATCCACAAAAGCGTGGAAATAATACTTTTTAAAGACTAGGTTGAACCCAGCTCTTATCTGCTTGTTTATAAAATGATAGTCTCATGGCTGCTTGTTAAAAAAATTGCGTTTTCTTTTTTCAAATAGCTATCTATTTATTGATAAAACTAGCTGCGCCACACGGTTTCACCCACGTAAGTTTCGATTTTATACTCGTGATAACTTCGAAATTAAATGTCCGATTCGAATGAATTAAAAAGTATTTGACTGCTACATAAATACCCTTGATAATAAAACTATTTATTTGAATAAAAATTATAACTACGATACGAATGTAACCAACTTTTGTTTTTTCCGTCGATCTAATTAAATTTTAGAACACAAACGCTGCTATTGTGACTTAACTATGATAGTTAGATATGTTCCCTCCAGAATTTTTTTGTAGGTAATAATGAGTACTTCAATCATGTAGCACATAATTTTTATGTATCAACAATCGTTTTCTCAGCGCACGCCAAATAATGATTTTTATAGGTAAAATTTTGCTCCTTTGGATTACATTTTTGCAATTTTCTTATAAATCTCTAATTTTTTTGAAAATAATTTACATCTCATATTACTTCCCGATAATTTAGCTTTCCATTAGTGAAAAAATGGTTAAAATCGGTCCAGTAGTTTCGGAGCCTATTCGGTACAAACAAACAAAAAATCTTTCCTCTTTATAATATTAGTATAGAGTATAGATAAACAGTCAATTCATCAATGTAAAGGTGTAGGTAATTAATATGTAGAGTGCAGAAAGCGTTTTTTCTTAAATGTTTAGGAAATAATATGCTGACTAGTCTGCTGCCTAGTCGAGCCTAACTTTCTGTTCAGTTCGGAACATGCCTGTAAACTCTCTTACAGTCCGTTTCATCCAAAGGTTATCTGGTAAAGATCGCTACTTAGTGATAAGACCACCCATTGTACAACATTGTCAAAGTTTGTACTGCTTAACTAAGCTGATGTGTTATTTGGTGTGCAATAAAGTATTTTCTATCTTCTATCTATCTATATCTATGCTTTTAATTTTATTTTTTTATTTTTTAGTTTTTTTACGTCACACGTCTCGACGATTAAAGTCTCACTTTTGGTACCGGCACGCCTTAAGGGAATTGATGATTAGAATTTGTGAAATAATTTCTTTTTAATTCTTTTCTTTATCTTTGTATCTTTCTTGCTCATTGATTCATTATTCCTTAACCTTGATAGATAGCTTTGTGACGGCCCATGAAAGAGCCAGCGTGTAAAGATTTACTGCGCTTGGCATAATATAGATATAAATAAACGGTCTAGGACCGACAAAACAAAACTAAGGGTCTCGTTACGAAAGGTGGTTTAAAGCAGTGGTTTATCTTTTAGACTTTTGATTTCTGATTTTCAAGACAAATTGTTGTGAAAAGGAAACAAGGTTTAAAATTGAATGTTATAATAAAATAACCAACAGTCTATTTGACATTTCAAAAAGAGGTTTGACCACAAATAAGGTTTCGGTCACTGCTAAAAGATAAACCAGGCGGTCACCTAGTTTACTTCTATCATAACTCAACCTCTTTTTGAGAACCTAATTTCTTTTGGTAGCCAATCAAAATTATGTTTCTTTTCTATTTTGAAGTGGTTTTAAAATCAAATGAACATCCCGTGGTTTTATTTTATATATAAATTGTAGACCTTAGTGACTTTGCAATAATACTCTTTTTTAGATAAGGTATATTTTAACCTTGGTTTAGTGGCTCTGACAGAACTCGAGTTTAGACCGCATTTTGTAATGAGATCGTAAGAGTACGGTTCAATTGGTTTCCAAAGCTTTGGTGGTGTACAAACAGCATACTTAGCTAAGATTTGGTGGACAGTGTGCTTAATGGCATTATTCATCCATATTGAATATTCATTTGAAAGTTGCTACGAAGCCAGGTCTCCCTTTGTCTGAAACTACAATAAATTATGAATGAGAAGAAAAGTTGAGGAAAAAGGAATGTCGTTGGATATGAGTACGTAAATTGGTATTCGTGTTTTATTTAATTTACCAAGAGGTTCTGAATTTATTTTTTGAAAGGGATACAAAAACCAAAATGGATAATGTCTTAAAATTAATTATTCTTAGATTTTCTGTTCAACTTATTGATATTAAAAGTAAGTGGTTACATACCTCCTCGCACATCTACGTAGGTACCTACGTCTGTAAGTGTTATACCTTACTAGGCTCTGCCCACGGTTTCGTCCGCGTACCTACCCGGATAAAAAGTAGCCTATGTGTTATTCTGATGTATAAGCTATATTACTGTAAAGTTTCATTAAAATCCGTTAAGTAGTTTTTGCGTGAAAGAGTAACAAACATCCATCCTCACAAACTTTTGCATTTTTAATAGTAGTAGGATAACACATACATGTTGTTTGTAAATAGGTATGCTGGCTCTGACACAAAGATAACTCGTGTTGCGGGTAGCTAGCCTCTTTCGAACATTATGGTCCACAAAGTTCTAAACGCTTGAAAATATTGCAATAAATTACTTAAAATTAAAAAAAAAAACAGTGGCGTGACAAGTTACAAAATTTGATATTTTCTCCAGTCGTGGATGCTAATTACTATAAAATGTGGACATATGCTGATTATTTTTTGGACGTGCCTCTGACTGCCGATTTGGTATCCTGAAGGAATTGCGTACGAATTGATCTTAGAATGTCCATCGGAGTAGTAGGTATATTGTGAACCGTGTTTTTTCATTTCATCTGTATGTTTTTTTGTGTGTACCTATATTAAGCAACATTTTCGTCAATTGTGAATCGATTTTAATGATTTTTAATGGGTAGGTAGGGTATACTTCAATGGTACCTAGTACCATATAAATTTTACAATGAACACTTATTTAATAATAGTATATAATAATAAGTTATTTAATGTAATAACTTGACTTAAATACTATATAACACTATGTTCTGCCTGTCTGCATCACGGCGTGGCTTAGATTGGGTGGGTGGCCAGGTCCCTCCATAGATCTGAATAAGAGATGGAACTTTATTTAAAATAATTTCAGAATAAAAAACAGAGAACAGACTACAAGAAACAGCGATGAGACAAAAAAAAGCAAACACGCGCACGACTGCATTCCCAATGATAGATTTTATACATATAATGTGTCTGAAATAACCATGGTATTAACGCGAGATTAATACTTCTGGTACTGCAAGCGTTTATACGTTACGGTAACCGCTTACCACCCAGTGGACTGTAAGATTGTTTGCCTCTAAGTAGTAGAAAAAAGTTATTAAATAGAGTTAACTCACTTTGGATGGGTCAAATCCCAGTCTTCCAACTGTTTGCATAGAATCTTGACTTCGTCCGAAGACGGCTGTTTCGCAGACCTTGAGGAACCCACGCTCTTCCTGCTGACGCTGTACCGAGGAGCTATCACTGATGAACCTGAATACATCAATACAATTAGATTTCTTAACACTTTATATATCCTATGTTAGTTCTGAGATCAAGACGAATCTAATGACACATCATTTATCAACATCCATCAAGCCGTATAGGCTACAGTGAGAGCCAAAGTAACAGACATACCCGACACATTACCCTCAATTTGGGCAGACGGGTAAAGAGCAATATACATATTTTGTGTTACAGTTTGAATTTAAATTTTCGAGAAACTGGAATATGTACACCCACATTTTTAATCTACATCCGAATCTTAAAAAATAAGATTTCGTTTCGATAATGTTTTTATCAGATTTTTATGGGACCACTCCGGAACCATCCTTTACACAGTACCATATATCGCGGTGTAATCGGTATACATAGGTAATACACAAAAAATATAGATAAGTGCCTAACCCCAATTGTAAACCTATTTTTGAAGAAGGTTTAAAACTCATCTAAAACTATCGCCAACACTAGTCAACAGAGGAAGTCGAGGAAGCAAGATGGGTCGTGAATGATTTATACATCTTCAGCCGGTCGTCCTATTTCACACATCTGAACAGAACCTGCTTCTGATAATGGCACCCTGAACTGCTAAAAAAAAGGTTGAAATTTCATCGCATAACTCATGTAGTTGAGCTCTTTTGAACAGTTTGGAAGAAGAACGTGGCAAAATGATATCTTAGAGTCTTAGCACAGATTTTTTTACCGACGACTACAGGAGCCTGTTTATGAGTTTGCTAAGATAAGAGGTTGTTTTTAACAGAATTTTAACTTGGCTAACTAGGCTTGATATCAGATTTATAAATAGATAATATGTATGTTTTTTTTTGTTTCAAAGTCAAGACGAACGCACAGTTTTTTTAAAAGTACTTATTTATTGAAATCTCAAGGATCGTAGGGAAATGTTAGCTGACATCTGAAGTACCTAAGTGAATAATTTTTTTTAAAGTGAATTTACGCCAGTTATTTGTTTTTTTGTCTATAACTATTCATCTCCGAAACAGCTTACCTATTGGATTGTGATTCGTTTATTGAAACCCTATTAAAAAGTAAACTGTACTTTGAAGACGAGCTGGTGAGTTTTCAAACTGTAACTTTTATTTTGAAAACTCAAAGTTTTTTGCAGACTGAAGCGCAGTATTCCTTTTCCCTTTACTGCGTTATTTGTGAATGCACGCGATAATGTACAAAATATTGTATCAATGGCATAACGTCTATCACAGACCACAGAAAAACTTAAAACTGTGGTCCCGAGATGTGTGACGTTATGACCGCGTCTGTCAATATAATAATATAACCGACGCCGTCATAATGCCGCAGATATAAATAATGCAGTAACTTTTGTTCGCAAACACCTTGATCTCTTGACGTCTTCGGTCTGTGAGCAGTTTGACCATTTAATTGTTCCACTGATCTCTGCTCTAACATACGAGTAAGTGAGATACGTTTTTCAGCATGACATATAGATTTTTCCTCTAACATTATGTGAGAGACGTTTTTCAGCATGGCACATCGCACTTAGACGGGTTTTTTGATAGTTACAAGATATGTAGTTTGTACAATGTCGATCCCATCAACAACAACCTGTTTTTTTTAAAAATAATTATTACAAGGAGGATTGTCTTTTTTTGGAAGTTTGTCGACCTTGGAGTTGAGTTTAGTTACTTACGTGCATGGCTCTTTTTGCCGCCTCTTTTCGTAAGCCAGTTTGCGCAGTAATCGCCACTCCCTTCGTCGCAATAACGCATTTTGTGCTCGGTGGCGAAAGCTTTGCTCAGCAACTCTGGATTAATAGAAAACGGATAAGTGCAAGCGAAACTCGCGTCTTGCGGTTCACATATCGTAAAACATTTCTAAATCGAATACTTTCGCAAAAAAGATAAAACCCCTCTGATTTAGAACTTTTCCTTAAATTGTGTTTGTGTTTCTAGAAAGGCAGCTAGCATTACACGGAATTGTGATGTTACTGGAAGTAGAAACTAAAAGTTTATAATTTTGTCAGTGCTATACAAAAATTAGATAATTATTGCATTAGTTTTGCATTGAGTGAAACTATTTATTTTTACAGCAATACTAATTCTTATACTATTTGATATACATTTTAAGTTAACCTTTGGCTGTTCCTAAGAAAAGGTTCTTGTCTTGATTGACAAAGTGGTCCTTTATAGGATCACTTTGTTTTCCGTTTTTTTCTGTCAGGTACAGTCCTCAAAAGAATAGAAGATACTAACACTTGTCTAACGGCTTCTTAGTTAGGTAATGCTGTTCCTAAGAAAAGGTTCTTGTCTTGATTGACAAAGTGATCCTTTATAGGATCACTTTGTTTTCCGTTTTTTTCTGTCAGGTACAGTCCTCAAAAGAATAGAAGATACTGACACTTGTCTAACGGCTTCTTAGTTAGGTAATGCTGTTCCTAAGAAAAGGTTCTTGTCTTGATTGACAAAGTGATCCTTTATAGGATCACTTTGTTTTCCCTTTTTCTTCTGTCAGGTACAGTCTTCAAAAGAATAGAAGATACTGCCACTTGTCTAACGGCTTCTTAGTTAGGTAATTTTTACAGCAGGTCTCTTATAAAATTTAAGTCGTAACTTACCATCATGCTTTAACCAATCTATGGCGGTAGGTTCGATGGGAACACTCAAGCTGGGTTTCTTTGTGTTTTCGAATACATTGTCATCGTACGCACTCTGAAAATCAGTAGATACTTGATCAGTCCTAGTAATCATGATTGAACGTCAGGGAGTGGTTTTAAAAGACCACTCCCGAAAATGCATAGTACATACATGAACTTATTGTCCAAATCAATTCGTATTATTCAAAAGATGTCAAATCTTTTACTATTTTCGGAGGAATCCTGCTTCTCGAGTTGGTGCCTAGTTTGGCGTCTTAAGAGAGAAAAACGAGAAAACAGACCAAGCGAAACGAGCACGTTCAAACTTTAAGTGATAGAGTACTATTACCTCGCGTTCTGAATAATATTCAAAAGGCGAGGTAGTTGTACTCTTTTACATAATATAATGTATCTATGCATAATAGTATGTTATAATTGATAAAATTATGAGAATATATCCATTTGTGCACCCACCACTATTTATCAGCTACCCCTATCCTCAAAGGTATACTGGAATAAAACTCTTCACATGCCAATTATGTGTAAATTTTTGTCGTGTTCAATAAAGAATAAACAACAGACGGCACATGACACTTCTCTATAAGGTCGGTGAGTTACAAGGCTCCGACGGTCCCAGATTCGTTCCATGCACATCGAACACTTGAGCATAGCTAATTTTTTTAATAAAATAGTGCGTTTCGTCTAGGCATCGTGCAGTTCCTCCAGTCAGTGCGTATTTGGCCAGCAGTCGAGCCACTCATCAGCATTCATTCATCTTATAGCATTATCAATTAGTGTAAAGTAAGTTCAAGGTGTTTATCTTATAAATCTATATAAGTAGTAGGTACAGCTCCCTTTAAATAACTCATTCAGGGAAGTACTACCAGCATACCTATCTCTGCCGCCAATTCTATTTTAATATTTTTTTAAAAGTAATTACTTAAAACCAAGCGCGAAACTAACCGAAGTTACCGCTAGTCGCGCGTCATTAGAGCAGTCAGTAGGAAGGAACGATAATATATCTTGGAACGGTGCGCGATTGAAGCACGAAGGAACGACATACGTAACGTTGTTCCTTTTCGACAAATCACAGTGATACTATTTCACTTCAGATCACTGTGATTTTTTCATCGTGACGTTATTTATTACTCACCTCTACGCGCGATACTTCTGGTGTAACAAGCGTCCATAGCTTACGGTAACAGCTGACCAACAGGTGGACCGCATGCTTCTTTACCACCAGAGTTGTAAAAAACTCCACCACGTTGAGCCGCGCGTTACATCTCTTACACCGTTAATTTAAGTTAGTTTTTTCAACGGAGCCACGAAACAAGGCGCTTGCAGTCTTCGGAATGAAGTTATTAAACAGTGAACTAACACCTGTACAATGAAAGACCTCTGCAAGGCTAAAGAAGATGACGTAAATGTAGCCCGATATTGGTCATACAAAATTCAAATAGGGCAAACCATCGACGCGAGGAATCGGCGTTAATTCACTTTCAAATTTTAAATTGACATAGTTTCTATGATCCTTGTGATTTCAATGAATAAAAACCTATTTGACTTTGACACGACGAAGAAGAAGAGTTATTTACCGGCATAGCCTGCAGTCCATGTAAACCGGGGTTCTTCTTGATGAACGCCCAGAAGTCGTGGCACTTGTTGACCGTGTACTCGTTGTCGTCAACCCCCTCTATGGGGGTGAAGTCCATCCGCAGGTGCTGGGACCTGGCCGGCTCGCCACATTCCGACTCCTGGAAGCTGGACGCCCGATGGAAACCTTCCCCTTTATAGATCGGCTTAGAAAACGTGCCCTGTTCTGCATCTTCTGTAATGTTTTGTTCGTCGTTAGAGTTTTTATTCACTTAGGCTTAATAAGTAAGATCTGTGATCAAAGACTACAGCACGTATTAATTCACGTAGAAATTTAGTTTATGGCGACGTAATCATCATCATCAACATATGCCTTCCACAAAGAGTGTTATGACGAACGATGTTGGGCCACCTCCATCGACTTCCCGTGACCTTTGAGATTTCACCGGTCCATCGACCTTCCTGTACTGCGCCGTCCAGTTCGTGGTCGCCGTTCGACCTGTGAGCTATATGACCCTTTGACACTTAAGTTTGGTATTTCTAAGAGCTATGTCGGTAAATTTAGTTTACGGATTTCCTTATTACGAACTTTATTTACTACTAAGTGATAAATTTATTACATAGTAGTCACACAAACTCTGAGCATAGCTATTTCCAAAGCCCGCCGCGCGAACTTAAGTTATGTACGAGGCTAACAATCAACTCATTTTAAAACGGCGTACTACCCATGACTATGCGGTGATAGAAGATAGAAGAATCCTCATTGCACACCAAATAATATTTCAACCTAAATAAGTAATCCAAAATTTGACAATGTTGTACAATAGGCGGTCTAATCGCTAATTAGCGATCTCTACTAGACGACCTCTGGATGGAACGGACTGTACAACAATATTCAAGGCGTTTAAAGTCTGAATTCATAGTCGGGGGTTGAACAGTCCCCCAAAATCCATCATTCACATTCGCCTTATGGCTGGGTGCATAAAGGTTGAATTCGCACTTGAATTTTTACTTAGCGCCTGTCCCCGCTGTAACAGTCCCCTATGGGAGCCCCTATTTGACTATGAATTTGGGCCTAAGTGGTGTAACACATACTAAGCTTATGTCTAGCAATAAAGTATTATAAGATAAGTAGGTGCACTTTCCTTTCATTGCCTCTTCTTCCAAAGTCTCTTCAACTACCTCGTTGATTTGTTCTTTTTGTTCAGCTTTGCAAACATTCTCATGGCAAATATCTTTGATACTCTCTCTCTGTTGAGTACATTCTTCGCGATTGTACTGAGATCCAGTGGTTTGTGAATCCTGGTAATTGTAGGAAGTATTCTCGTCGCTGATCGAAGATCGAGACGGTCGAGAGGACATCAGTTTAGGCAAAGACATTGCTACAACCTGGTTTTTATAAGTTTCACAAAATCTAGGAATCTAGGAATCTAGAATACAAGCACAGATTAAAAATTTCATGCTTATTACATGGCAACACAGGATTAAAAAAAATTGATCTGTGGGTTACACAAGGCCACAAAAATAATAAGAAGAATAAGAAGATATCTACAAATACTTTTACTGCGACTACACACACATGGCGAAAACGAAAAACTTAAACTAGTCTATGGTTGACTGGAGTACATTGAGCTCCTGTCGATAAATAAAGGCAATAGATGCATCTACTAATTTCATCTTTATATTAAGAAAAGTCTTTGTTCACATTACTATAAAAAGTATTACTTATTACTATGTAAAAGTAATGAATTAAATTTATATTGTGTCTGGAATTCCATCACTCCTAAAGTAATATTTTGTCATGTCTGGTCGATTGTTACATCGCGATTTCGTCCTACGTTTTTAAACGTACTAACGATACAATCTGATCCAACCTATAGGCGTGCGATTTCGGGACCCTTACATAGTGTAGCCCAACACGTCTTCGGTAGTTTATTGTTATGCGTTAAACGTGAATAACTATGAGAAAAACAAAGAGGTTACAAACAAATGAGCTTTTAAGTTTTACATATATGTTTTTGTACTTAAAGAGGTTTAATTACACTTTTTTTTATTTTTTTTATAGAGTTTAAAATTACATGACATCAGAGAACATGACATTCAGTAATTTGATGACTTCATACTTTCATACACCATTTAGCGTTTTTTTTCTATGGGATCACAAAGTCATATTACATTGAAGATGAGTGATTCTGGCTTTTCATCTTCTACCAGCAACCCTCGTGGTTCAGAGTCTTTCAGCTTGTTCGGAGATGGTTCTTGCGGAGAGCCACTGCAAGCCCAACACTTGGTGATCGATTTCACGCCTGTGGAAGAAGTGGACGGTGACTTCGTCCAGAGGAAGTGCTGTGCTTTCTGGGACTTTATCAACAGCCAGCCAGGACTGCAGTCGCTAATGGCACTGCCGGTAGGTTCACAAAATAGGGTCACGATAGTAATCCCCATGATAAATATTCTCAGTTATAAAGAACTGGTTTCTGCCCACGGCTTCGCCCGCGTGGTACCCGGATAAAAAGTAGCATATGTGTGATTCTGAAGTATAAACTATATTACTGTAAAGTTTAATCAATCCGTTCAGTCGTTTTTGCGTGAAAGCGTAACAAACATCCATTCTCAAACCTTTCACGTTTATAATATTAGTAGGATAAACACACATACCTACTGTGCCCCGCACATATTAAAGGCAGGTTTATATTGAGACAGTGACTGTCGACAGTCACAGTTTCCAGCGCAGTAACTGGACCGCGTTGTTTATACGTGTCCAGTCAGTCGTAGGATTTTCTTGTGCTGTCATCTTAAAAAAATAATTCAGGACGAAATCGGTTGCAGTTTAAACAATGTTTGAAGAAAATGTATTCGTTACTATTTGAGTAGCTAGGTAGGTAATTAATGTGTTGGAGGAAGAAGTAGTAAAGAACAAACAACTTTAAATGAGAAAATGGATTGTTGGAGGCTCAGCTGATAAATCAACTCCTAGATTAGAAAATCCCTCAGAGTGCAGGTTGTTTCGAGACTTACTGATATGCGCCAGTGACTGGCGACGTGTTTAGATGTGCAAGCAAAATCTGGTGCTCTATTCTATTAAGCGCTGTCTGCCAGCGCTGGATTATTGCATAATAGTTAGCTTGCTACGTGACAGCGGGTACAAGCCCATAATCTGTTCGGCGGGTAGAAAAAGGTGCTAGAAATAGGGCTTTTCCATAGAAGTCCTATGTCCGCTACCAGTTTCTATACGCTGCAGTAGACTATGTAATGTGAAACGGTATTATTGGTTGTCATACGGTTTTTTATGATAGTTATGTTTAACTTTAAGAAAGGTACCTACTTAGACAGGTATCTAACATGTTGTTACCAGGAGATGCCGCAATACTTGATTGAGAAAAATTACCGCTTTCCAATTTTGATAAAACTAACGCCTAAAAAGTTTCTTTAATATTTCTTGCTGTGAAATACATAGGTACATAGTTTGTATCGATGATTAACATTGAACAGAGAGAGAGAGATAGATATGTAAGTTAATTTCATATTTTGTTCTATAACAATAACATAATACTTACCTTCCTAAAATACCTCGGTTTAAGTACTTAGCCGCAAGCCGTTACAAAACTGTACCAAATTAAGTAGGTACATTATTTTACCACATCAAGTACTTATTCTTCAAACTTATTCTTTACAATCAGTAAACTAATTATCAAAAAAATTGTTTTTTTTATCAAAAAGGTTAACTTATTAACGACCCGTTTGAAGTTATTATATAATTTTATCAATAATTAAGTATCCTCTCCAGTATATATATATATATATTATCACTTCGGGATTAACTGAAACCTGATTGATTTAAACGATAAAAATTTCAGGAGTCGAACATATATCGAAAAAAATTCGATACGAGTGACTCTTCATCAGAGGTCACACAGTTGGAAATATCTGAGCCAAAAATTCACCAGCGCACGGCTGTGTCCATGTTGGAAATAGTAGAGGGAAAAGGTATTTTTTGTATTAACATCATCATAATCATTATCAGCTTGTATTTACCCACTGCTGGGTGTAAGCCTCCTCCATTTTGTGCCACTTATAACTGTTTTGAGTTGATCGCATTTAAGTATCAGAGGTATTCTTCTATACCCGCGACGACAGGAGCCCTTATATGCGTTTGCCATAAGAGATTGTTTGTCTCCATTTATCTCCAATCGGATTGTAATCGGCTTTTCGCAATCTATTGTATTTACAAAAAAATATAAATATAAGTAGTTAATAAGTCATGTAATTCCAGTAACATAAGCTCTGCTTGATTTGGGGCTAGATGATGCTGTGTGAAAAATGTGAAAAAAAATCGCATAAAAGGTCCAAAGGTATACCGTTAAATACCCAGGTTTGATTCGAATAGGTCACAAGATTCTCTATCATACCGTAAATGGACGAACCACCCTAGATATAATCTATGGTAAGTAGGTCCCTATAGTGTCTTTTTTTTAGTAAGCTTGTACCCTTCGTGTTGAAACAGGCAAGTTGATTAAAAATTATTCAGGGACACGGGAAAGCTCTTAGAATATTTGATTCATTTCAAAATCTTTCCCCCAGGTCTGATCGACAGAACCTTCGAAGCCAAGCTCCCGCAGTCGCAGTGTACGCTTGGCTCCCGGGAGTATATCGAGAATGAGAACACCCTCGCCTTGGCTAAGCCATACTCACATAAGGAGACTGGTAAATATTATATATATATATTTTTGATGAAAAAATATAACCCTTCAAAAACCGGGCAGTTGGTGAAAAGTCCAATATGAAATTTGGGATGGTATCTTAAATATTAAATTTTTATACGAAATTTTATATTCCTTTGAAGTACCTACCCATTTAAATTACTGTCTCTATATTTTTTTTTTAATTGCTTGCCGACTCCATTTTACAAAACTGATTAAAGTGGAAAATCCAAATCGTAATATTTACATTTTTTTATTTAATATAGAATTCTTATTCAAACCACAACACAGACCAAAGTCGCATCTTCGTATTTAGCGTTATCAAACTTTTTGTAGATGTTTCAATTTAAAAAAATAATCAAATTGAAAAATTAAAATAAAAGGTTTTTAGGTTTTTAACCTTCGCTCTTCCTTTGCTTATTAATTTTGTTGAATTTATATATTTTTAAAGGTATTCAAACAACTTTAGACATCATACATTTATTTACTAGCTGTTTCTAGCGGACTTGCACGTGTGGAGTCGTGTTTAAAAAAAATCCATACAAACTTTCACCTATTTTATTTTGGATTTACACATTTTATGTGGGGGACCCCTTAAAGTGTGTAAATCCAAAAACCCTGAAAGATTTATTTGAAAATACTTACTTCTGATAAACTCATTTTTTTTTAAAGCAGAACTTATTTTTTTTGAAAATCCTAAGCTAAGGCTTCGACTAAGCGGCCCTGAAAAAACTCACACCGTATAGTCGCACTGCTAAGTTTGTATAAGTCAGTGTCAAGGAATAAATGACACAGCGTGGTTGCTCTCCGACATTTAAACCTTCAAGTAACTATATACACCTGATGAAAATTACCATGATTTCAGTATGCAGCTGCAAAGGGCCTTGCAAGTCGTGTTCCCGGCGGCCACCGAGCGAGGCCTCTGCCGTCTCATCACCAGGCGCAGTGGACCTCTGCCAGAAGATGCAGGAGTGGGACTCCGTCCATCCCAAGTGAGTCTTTCAATCCAGGAACCTAACCATCAAGTTTTATTGCTATTTAATTCTGATATATATGTCATGCTAGCTTCTGCCCACGGCTTCGCCCGCGTGGTACCCGCATAAAAAGTAGCCTTTGTGTTATTCTGATGTATAAGCTATATTACTGTAAAGTTTCATCAAAATCCGTTCAGTAGTTTTTGCGTGAGAGTAACAAACATCTATCCTCACAAACTTTTGCGTTTATAATATTAGTAGGATTATGATGCTTTGATATCATCGACAATCGTTATGCGAGGTTTGACGTCTTTGCCCGAATTGAATCGCAATAGGACATGATGGTTATGCCGCACCCCATAATACTGTTGTCATTATGATTTTGTACCCAAAGGGTGCTAACGGGACCCAATAATTTACTTATGATCTGACACAGATCAGTAATTTTTTTGAACAAGGTAGTTATATCAAAATACTAAACACGTATTATTTCAGGGTGCCCCAGGAGAGAGATAAAGTTTACGACATTTAGAAGTTTTAACATTTTTTTGTTGAAAAGAAATGGTGTGAAAAAAACAGCATTAAAATTTCAAAAAAAAATTGGGAAGTTTTAATAAATCGTTTTACATTACACTTGAGCAGGCACAAAGTCTAGAAAACAGCTGATTTTCGGAAACCTATTTCCGTTTACAAATAATTAAATTAAATTATCTATGTTCATGAAAAAAAAAACTTATCGAAATCAACCCTCTCGGTATAATAAAAAGTTCTACGAGTCAAAACCCGAACTTATACTGTAAATGTTGAAACAATAAAACTATCAGTCATAAGACTTTTGGTGTGGTGTTGCCAGTTGAAAATTTAACAGAATTACCTCTAGTGGTACCATGGCCTTTACCATGAAAATAACATTATAATTATTTATTTTAGTCTATAAGATTTGGGCCTATTGTCTTTATTTTTAAAGTTGTGTTGTTAATATTAATTTATTAAAAAAACTAACGATTCAACACAAGGAACGTTACAAGGTTGTAACGGATTTTTTAAATTCTAAATTAAAATATACAAACATTTTACAACTCTTTTTCATTTATTTTGAGCTATCACGTTTAATATAAGTAGTAGCGTTTTGTCAGCGCAGCAGCATTTCTATATGAATTCGTGCCCGACGCTGTTTTTCCTTTCGATTTGTGTCGTTCGTCTAGCATCCGTGTGAACAGAGCCTTATACCTCGAGCCGCCGCGCTCGAGTAAGCACTGACGCTTAAAAGTTCGAGAGTTGGCTGAAAATTGGAAGAGCTGAACAAAGCGGGCAACATTTAAGTTACTTTTTTTTTAATTTCAGGTGCATGGAACCCCCTGGCCATCCGCCCGTGCTTAGCCGATGCGCTATGCAGAGAAAGATTATCTCATAGGAACTTTGGATAGATTTACTTATGTACTTATTATTTAGCTTTATTTTTAGAATTTAATTGTACCCCTGTCTTATTACAATAAATTATACATCATTTCGAAATATAATTTTTCGTGTCTGCTGATGATGATGTGATATCTTTGAACAGGTTACTAAAAATCACTTTGATAGAGGCGTTTCTGCCTGTTCTATGGAACGAAATTGAACGGGGTATCTGGAAATTTCAAAATCAGGTGTACCAATATAATGGCTCTCGATCTATCAGCTAAAGTGGCTTTGTAAAATAGAACCAGCGTTTAAATTAAATTAACGGTGCAATTAGCAAACGAACCAGACAATTTTGTGCTCCTGTAGGTAGTTCATTTTGTGTGTTTCAAATTACAAATAATTTTGCAATTCTCTTAGCTAACATTAATAAACCAGAACAATATAAAAGGGTATAGAACTGAAACTCCTGTGGACTGCTACTCCTTATTTAGTAGCAGTGCGACGCAAATTGAGTTGCAAGTTTGATTCCCGCTGCGGAATTAATGTTTGCACGTTATTACATCTTTTTCAACAATACACAATGGTTATCTGGAAGAGACTGCTTTTTAGCATTAAGTTCGCCTACGTACTACTTTTTGTGGAATAAAGATTTTTATTGCACAAAAAGTATCGACTGTATTTTAAACAGGACATAATTGTACTCGATATGAGACTAAATAGATTATATTAGACCTCTGTGGCGCAGTGGGCGAAGGTCCGCCTGAGACGCAGAAGGTTGCGGGTTCGATTCCCGTTGCGGGACAAATGTTTGTATGATCTGCATTTATTTGTCTCGGGTTTGGGTGTTTTCTATGGATAATATGTATGTATTTACAAAAAAATTGTATATAATTAGTATATTAGTCATGTAGTTCCCATAATACAAGCCCTGCTTACTTTGGGACTAGATGATGCTGTGTGAAAATGTCCAGCATTATTTATTTATTTATTATTTATTTAAATGCCGCGTGAAAAAGACGCGGTGGCGACGACTTACGGCAACTAATAATCGTTTTCCCGTGTGATTGCTTTGATGTTCATTCCTGGATGGTGTAGCGGATAAGTAGCCAGCTACGATGCAAGAGGTGCGGGTTCGATTCCCGCTGCGGGACAAATATTTGCATGTTCTGTAGATATTTGTTCCGAGTCTGGGTGCTGTAGTACCCACGGCGACATCTACGGCACATAATCCTAGAGTAAGGTCAGGTTTATGTATATGTTTGTTTTATTATTTATTTATTTATTCGGTGTGTTTAATTATTATAACTACGCAATAGTGTGGTCGATTTGTGAATTTCAGTTCTATTCCCATTTACTATACCAGTCAATTAAGCTAGTCTGTAAGAGTAAGGTTAATTCTAAAGTTACTTGGAGGCTCGTTGAACGGATGTGGATTAATAAAACTTTTTAATTGCGGTTTTGACTTGTCTTTAGATACTTACGTTTTTTGGTAACTTTACACTTAAAAGTTTGGTAGATTACCTGTTAATTGCGGAGGTTCAAGTATAGCAAGTTACGCTTCATTTCAAAGTTTGACAACTCAAAAGTTACCTACTTACTCCTAAGTTTATTCAAAAACGTTTTCGTAATGGTAAGCACAGTAGGGATACCTCTACATAGTAAGTCCGGGGGTTTCAGCCATTATCAAGAAGAAAAATCAGTAGAAAGGTACAAGAGATGCAAGATTTTATAGAGTTTTTCAAAATCTTGGTAGAGTTAGATCAAAGATTTTGAACAACGCTGTAGGTAAGTTTATGGAAAGAAAGAAAATACATTTATTTGACACACACACAATACAGAGAGGATACAGGCAGAAGTTACGTAGAAAGTAGGTTATTCCTCTCCGCTACGCGTGGGCAGAATAGGTCCTGTCTCAGCATATTATGCAACTCCACATCACCAGGATGTGAAGCTACGCTGGTTTTCAGACAGAACCTATTGGTGAGTGACCCCATGATCGAGAGCACACAATAAAAATACAATTATAAATAATAAAACAGAACAGAGAACAACCAGACAATACAAGGATAAAAGAAAAAGAAAATAAGTATAATATAGAAGTTCGTAACAGTAGGTAGACATATACAATAGCCAGGAAATTTATGTGCTAAGAGTGATGTACATATGGAGAATATGGTTGGTGGTGTACTGTCCTCCATTAGCAAAGGGGAGATCTTCCATGGGGCTGATCCATCTGATCCACTTGCCCGGGCTCCTAGGACCGACAGCTACAAGTTCCTCTATTGTAACGGTTATTTTCTCTATCCGATGCGCTGACGCTGCGAAACACAATATTATATCGCAAGAAATCCTTAGATCATGAAGGTTATTCAGCAACAAGCTAGTTATCAGAATTAATAAAAATAAAAAAGGCCAAAGATAGTGTTACGTAGTCTGTAGTCCGTAAATCGTAGTGATTATTTCCTCTATGGTCTGTAAGATTTTTTTTTATCTGTGTGCGTTGTGAATTTTGTTGTGTGTTAGACATGGAACATTTCATGAGTAGCAGTGAAAAATCATATGAAATACTTTTTCATACGTCACACCTGCGACTTTCCTCTACACAGGCTGCTAAAAATCACAACGAAATGAAATCGCAGATCTTTCGGATTTCATCGTGAGACATCGGTCGATAAAACCAAAACCGTCGCTGTCGCCGTGTCATCGCGAGCGAGATACGCTTAATGCCTATTATGGCGTGCAAGAAAGAGAGAAACATACTTCGCCGATGCGTCGTCAAACGATGAGACTTAGTATTGCGATTAGTTGACATTTATAAGCATTTTTATTGTCTGTCCCCAAATCTATTGCAAAATTTGCGTTGGCTGCATGTCACTTTCAGTAGCAAAACTTCACAAAATATGACATTTAGGCTATCGAAATGAAAATCATTGACTGTGAAATTTCGTATGTGATATTCACATACGAAATTTCACAGCTATTGCAGTGAAAACAATTTATAATTTCACCAAATGAAAATGATTTAAAAGTAGCAATCATTTCCATGCCTATTGTGTGCATTGTAAATTTAGGTAGTATTTTTGTATAAAAAAAAATTGTGTAATGGGTGCTCGGCGATGATTCAATTACCAAAAATCAAAAGGGACCCGAAAGAAACCGCCAAGTTGTGCCAGTAAGAATAAGTTCTTCATTTACAGGATATGCCCACGTCTACAGTTCAAAATGATGCTAAAATGCTTTTTGTTCTCTTTCGTTAATCTTCTATTTCTGCGACTATTGTTCATAGATGTCGACCTGTCTGCAAAAGCCGTCGAAGGGAATGGAAGGGCCAGGAACAGAACACTTCGGCGGAGCTGCTTCTTGAGAGGAAACCACTCGCAGAGTGCTTCAGACGATGGCCCACAGTAAGAATTTGTTCCATTGCATACCTACTACACGTGATAACCCAGAACATGTAAACTAGCCTGAAAGGCGATGATTCTGCGCAAGAAATTATAGCAGATTTTTTTAAGCTAAAACGTCGACATGGATACTTTCGAGGATTAAAAAATGCAAATGCAGCGGCACGGCCCATACTGGATGAACCTGGCATAATATTCTAGATTTATGTCCACAGTTGTGGGCTTTCATCTTCAACTTTCAATAATTATTCATTTTGCGTTATGTCAAAGACGGATTGACGTGCGCTGTCTTTTTAACTAGCTTTCTGGCATGCGTTTGCATGCGCTATCGCTTAAGAAGACGCACCATATTTGTGGACATAGCTACTTTATATTTCCAGAAAGTGTACCCAAATAGCCCCTGTCCACTCTTCGGGCGTACTAAGCGTGTTACTGTCAAGGAGCGAAACACTTTCCTGACTCCTGAGGTGGTTAGGATCTGCCAGGCGCCCGTCGATGACAGAGTCGACACTCCGTACCTGAGATACGCTGACATGGCCAAGAGAATAGGTAATCTTAGGCTTTCATAATGATGACTCTGCCGGTGATAGCATCCACACCTTCCTCTACGTAACCTACAGCTCTATTCCTCCTACAGATCAAACTGACGCGGTAGTGGTGGCGATTAAAGAAAAATGGTGGTCAGAGTTCGCGTGAATGTATTATTTACTCGTGTCGTGATTCTTGTAATTTAGTTCATTATTTATTCTCAAATTGGTAAATTAATATTTTCTTATAAATGGCAACACAGCCTTGAATTTTGAATACTTGCAAATGATTGGTGGACAGATAGTAGCCAATCACGAGCGACCGTCTGAGTCCAATCATATATTTTTCCGCTTTGAGCTTGCCAAAAGCGAGTTGTGGTGCGTTCGACAAGCAGGCAGTTGATATCTGAGCGCTGCGAATAGTCACTATTTAAAAGTCTACTTGCTGTATTCTTTGACGATACTTACCAAGAATAAAAAGTAATATTGAGTTTTCTGTTTTACTTCACTCGTATGCGAGCTAGGCTAGTTGGAGCGATGACTTAAGAAAGGTGGCGAGCGGGAAAAAAGTGGATGAGAAGAGCACCGTGCTCTGTGGCGTGTATTAGAAGAGGCCTATGTTGATCTGAGGACTGATGTGGGTTGATGTTGATGTTTCGAATGCAGAACTAAAGCTGCAAACAATAATCGAAAACCATGAAATAATTCATATTACGGACGTATCCGTACCATTGAACTCATGGATCAGGAAGTTACAAGGGGCATTTCTAAATAGGCTAAATACCAATTTGTTTATTTATATCTTTACCTAGTAGTAGAGCTCCTTGTGACGAGCTCGCCCGGGGAAGTATTACCACTAAGTATACCTATTTCTGTCGCCAAGCAGTAGCGTTACTGTGTTCCGGTTTGAAGGGTAAGAGTGCCGGTGAAATTACAGCACATGAGACTTTTCACCTGTAATGTTTCAAGGTTTGCAACGAACCACTCCGGTGTCGCAAGCGTCCATAGGTTACGTAACTGTTTACCAACAGGTGGGATATATGCCTGTTTGTCGTTTAGTTGTACAAAAAATTGGGTAGGTCATAATTTATTAGATTTTTAGTTCAAAATTAATGTTTTTTCATTTTATTTGCGGCAGGCGCATGGGGTGCGTTAAATGCTTGCTGTGCGTTCTGCGAATGCGGCGCGTGCTGTCCATGCCGGAGGTGCGATTACGAGCCGCGCGACGCGGACCGTGCGACAAAAACGCGTAGCGATATGCGACATTATGACGCGCGCGTCAAGACTAATTACCAAGAGATGAAGATTATGTATGATAAATGATTAGTCTTGAGTCAATAAATGTCACTGCTATAAATATACGAATATACCTGCCCTGCCTACGATTTTTTTTGATGAATGAATGTATGAAAGTACATCCTACTACTATTAAACGTGAAAGTTTGTGAGGATGGATGTTTGTTACTCTGGCACGCAAAAACTTCTGAACGGATTTTGATGAAACTTAACAGAAATAGCTTATAAATCAGAATAACACATAGGCTACTTTTTATCCGAGTACCACGCGGGCGAAGCGGTGGGTAACAAAATAATATAAAAAAAATGCGGATTACAAACTACTAGATAAATATAATCTCAAATACTTACACAGTAAAATTAATAACTACACTATAATACTCAATACTCAATACTCAATACATTTATTGCTTTCACATGGTAGGTACATAGATGGTGTTTATAGGTAGGTATCTCATATGAAACCTGTCTAAGGGTATAGCAACAGATAGGTAGGCAGGCCGAGGTTTTGCGTAAACACACTAGTTATTAATATCTACAGTAAATATAATAAATAATAAACAACACTATAATTAATACTATTTTTCGATTTTTATGATATTTCACTGATTTCAAAACAATGCTTCGATTATGCCGTTCTGTAGACTTGAGGTGACCTCTGCCAGGTTTGTGTGAAACAGCGTCATGCTTTCCAGAGCTTTCCTTATCGAAGAGCTAGAGACCATGAAGGTCCTGATGGCACAGTAAGCTAATGATAGCAAGGTCAGCACCAAGAAGTCTGCAAAGTGGATCAAATAAAACATAATTAGCCGTGTGACAGGTACAAACTGAGTTACCTTTTTTTTGTCTATTTTTTAAATTATTCTTTGTTAAGGTAATCTGTGACCACAATCTCACGTGATTAAGTGTCTATGTGTTTTCATAGTATGTGGTATACCACTTACAACCCCTTGTAATCTTTCGTACAGTCTGTTCCATCCAAAGGTTGTCTGGTAGAGATCGCTAATTAGCGATAAGACCGCCCATTGTACAACAATGTTAAAGTTTTTACTATTTATTTAAGTTGAAATATTTGGTGTGCAATAAAGTATTTTCTATCTACCATGCATGCTTGTCCAAAAGATAGGTAATTATGTCGATGTATAAACATTTTATAGATTTATAGTGTCACAGACCGACAACTTAATACCTATTGATACTCATTGGGACGGACATGGATTTTGTTACATAGATAGAAAATAGAAATCATTAAAAAAATAGAAATTGGTCGGTCTTATCGTGAATTAGCAATCTCTATCAGACTTCTTTTAAATGGCAAGCTAAGTTAAATATAAGCTTGTAAAAACACCCAACAGTCAGTCATAAGAGATATGACCGAATTATATTCCTTATTTACATGAGAATCAGGAACAAAGAGTTATTTCGTAGTTAATTTATTAACACACTTAACAACATTGTTTGTTAAAGTGATTCAATTTTACAGTTTCAAACAATTATTTAGAAACATTAATTAATAAATTAATTACCAGACTTGAAACATAATATCTGCGAAATTTGCAAACATTTATCCTGCTGCCGTTTATTATTGTGTCCATAGTCGCTGTTTATCGAACAAATACTGCTATTTCTGACCTAAGGAATAAATAGCCAGACTCAAAATAAAAACTAAATGCAACATTTAACCTTTATTTGAGTGTTGTTTACAGTTTACCACCACTTGCTGTCATTTATTGTGCTTTTAAAACCAGGTCTCGTGACGCCACCACCAGACGGACATGGACGAATCATAATAGAAACATTAAATTTATATAAGGAAAAACGTGGATAATTCTATTGACATTTGAGCTGTGTCCGGCGATTTGGTATAACTTGTTTTAAATTAGTTTACGATGATAAGGTTTATTCTCATAACGTTATTGACGACTCATTGCTATGGTAAGTGATTTTACATAAATCTTGACTAACATTAAGTTATAATATTATTGTAAGTTACATATATACCTATTAAATGGGTAGGCCTGGGTCGTTCTAGAAGTATAAGCTAGGTTAATACTTATGGTAGTGGTATGGTAAGTGATAACTTATACTTATAACGACCTACAGTCCTACTATCCTAATAATATAATAAATGCGAAAGTCTGTGTGTGTGTGAATGTTTGTTACCACGTATCTCCGTAACTACTAAACCGATTTTGATGAAATTGATGGAATGTAGATAGTTTAGGATCTGGAATAACGCATAGGCTAATCTAATTTTCGAAAATCGACCCCTAAGGGGGTTAAATAGGGCGGTAAAGTTTCTATGAAAAAAAATATTGTTTGATTCGCTCAAAACTCTGTACAAATAAACTTTAAAGTAAATAATGAAACATGTATTTTTTATTTTTTCAAAACTACCCTTTGGGGGTGTGCTATTTATTTCTAAACTTTGTATAAATTGTAATCCTTGGTTCGATTCATTCAAAAGTTGGTGGACATAGTTTGAAGCCTGGAGACGGTCATATGCTACTTTTATTAACATACCACGCGGGCGAAGCCGCGGGCAACAGCTAGTATAATAATAATCTTAACATAGCATAGTTCTCATGTAAGGTACTTTTTGTCTTTTTGATATTTAAAACCGAAAAACGACGTTAGAATACTGATTTGGGATCATGATTTGGAAGAAAAGAAGGAAATTATTAGCGAATACATATTTCACTTTTCAAGCGATTGTTTTCATAACAATATTCACAGTGGTAGTTAATCCTGCGTCACGCAGGTGGGCCTGAGACACTTAAAGGCCCTTTCAAACTAACGCGGTGGCGGTGGCGACAGTGTTTGTCTTGTGAATTTACTGATATCCACCGCCACCGCCATGAAAAGTGATTAACTCAATTTTCACAAAACGGTGAAGGAAAACATCGCGGTAGTGTTCTAATAAGCGTCGATAGGCTTGCAACCTATCACGTGAAAATGCGAGCATGTACCATATATAGTATTTGAACGTGCCTCTGACTACCCCTACTTGGTATACTCAAAGATCTATACACTGAGTATCTATCTAAAGATGTGACTGAATTCCCCATTATGGGAAACTAGCTTATGCCCACTGCTTAACCCGTGTAGTAGATACCCGGAAAAGTAAAAGTGGTAAAAAGTAGCCTATGTGTTATTGTGATGCTTAAATTATTTTACTGTTAAATTTTATCAAAATACGTTCAGTAGTTTATGCGTGAAAGAGTAACAAACATCCATCCTCCCAAACTTTCACTTTTATAATACTAGCTTCTACCTACGGCTTCGTCCGCGTGGTACACAGATAAAAAGTAGCCTATGTATTATACTGATGTATAAGCAATATTACTGTAAAGTTTGTTCAAAATCCGTTCAGTAGTTTTTGCGTGAAAGAGTAACGAACATCCTCACAAACTTTCACGTTTATAATATTAGTAGGATTAGTAGGATATAGGTTTGAGATCTCGTTATATAGATTAGCCCTCTGTTTCATATTCATTCGACAACTTAGCAAGCCGCTGAATTTAGCCCTGTCCTTTCTAACACAAAGGATAGAAGCTGGCAACTTTTAGCACGCTGCTAAAGTAAGCGAGTGATTATGAAACAGAATCTAGCCCTGTCGTTTCTAACACTAAACAAAGGATTGAAGCTGGCAACTTTAAGCACGCTGCTAAAGTAAGCGAGTGATTATGAAACAGAATCTAGCCCTGTCGTTTCTAACACTAAACAAAGGATTGAAGCTGGTAACTTTTAGCACGCTGCTAAAGTAAGCGAGTGATTATGAAACAGAATCTAGCCCTTTCGTTTCTAACACTAAACAAAGGATAGAAGCTGGCAACTTTTAGCACGCTGCTAAAGTAAGCGAGTGATTATGGAACAGAATCTAGCCCTGTCGTTTCTAACACTAAACGAAGGATAGAAGCTGGCAACTTTTAGGACGCTGCTAAAGTAAGCGAGTGATTATGAAACAGAATCTAGCCCTGTCGTTTCTAACACTAAACAAAGGATAGAACTTTAACTGGCAACTTTAAGCACGCTGCTAAAGTAAGAGAGTGATTATGAAACAGAGGGTAGGTATATTTTCGCACATACACGCACCTTATATCGCGACTCAAAAGGCTTTTAACAAAAAACTGATTTCAGGTCATATGGGCAGAGAATTTAGATTTGACTACAAGTTCAGTAAAATGGCTGACGGCTGGTTGAAGCTGCATCACGTGCCCGCTACGTGGAATGAAGCCCGGCTCAGATGCCATGCTGAAGGCAAGTTATCTCCAGGGGTCTAACCATCAAGCCTTATTGCGATTCAATTCAGGCAAAGATGTGAAATCCCGCTTTAACAATGCCATAGCGTCCTCAATCGCAAAGCGGAAAGAACATGTTTGCCTGAACTTAATCGCAATAAGACTTCATGGTTAGGCCCAGGTCAGAGGCTTAACTAGCGACAGTGAACGAACCATGTCCCAGCATGACTACTTCTAATATTATTTTTACATTTTTAGTAGATATATTATTAGCTGATAGATTGAAACTTCCGCTAAACTTTACACAGTACCTAAAATTCCCTATATCGTGGTTATGTCAGCGTAAAATTGTAGATACCGTTAGATTACAATCTATATCGCGAGAATGTAAAATGTCGAAAGATTGTGAACCGTAACGTACTGCTTACAATTTAACGCATGATTTTTCGGTAGATTATAATCTATCGAAGTGAAACTGTCAGATCACAATCTGTCGCGCGTTAAATTGTCTAAATCTAAAAATAAATGATGTTACAATTCTTGAAGTGCATTTGTTTTATTTGAAGAACATCTGTGTTTGATTCCTAACTCTATGGACACAGATACTCTATGGTCACACCTATTGTAAGACCGACCAATCAGGGACAGCGAGCCGACAATTTAACGCGCGATAGATTGTGATTTAACAGTTTAACTTCAATAGATTATAAACTACCGAAAAACAATGCGTTAAATTGTAAGCAGTATGTTACGGTTCACCACCTTTCGACAGTTTACAATCTCGCGAGACAGATTGTAATCTAATGGTATTTACAATTTTACGGTGACAGATACAAGAATATCAACCACAATGCCCAGACCTGAAATAATAATGACAAGCAGACGCAAAGATCAGAAAAAAATATTTTTTTTTTAATGTGAACGGCGAAGGAATATATCACACTCTTCTTTCGCCATCGTCTATCTTACCTGAAAAACAATATGGGTCTCTTTAAGATAAGGGTGAATAGGTATCTTCTAGACAGGACCTTCATGCTCCACCGTCGGCCATATCACCACTTACCATCAGGTGAGATTATGGTAAAATGAAGGTCTATTCTTGTATAGATTGAAAATTCTTTCTTTCTTAAAAGTTTTTTATCTTGATAAAAAAAAATTGCTGCAGAAAATGCAAACATTATTCCGCAGGAAAAATAAGACCCACATCTCTTCTGTTCGTTATTTACAGGAGCCGTTCTGGCTTCTCCTCTAACCAATCAGATGCAATCAGCGATAAAAGATCACGTGGCACAAGAGAAGTGCACTGCAGCAAGTTCCATCTTCACTGGTGTCCATGCGAGTTTCTCAAAAGGGGACTACACTTCGATTGAAGGTATGAAACAAAGACATTTTATTTCCAAACGCAAGTAACAAAATAAAAAGTGTTATTTTGATTCAAAAAATTGTTTTAAATCAAAATAACACATAATAAAACACTTTTTACTACGACGATTTTCATCACCGTGCTCTAATACTATAATCTGTTATTGTCTTTCTGTTGGCGTTACCGCCTACGGAATACAATATAACCTATCCTTACTAATATTATAAACGTGAAAGTTTGTGAGGATGTTTGTTCCTCTTTCACGCAAAAACTACTGACCGAATTTTGATGAAACTTTACAGTAATATAGCTTATACATCAGAATAACACATAGGCTACTTTTTATCGCCGAAGCCGTGGGCAGAAGCTAGTATTGTATAGAAATGAAAATACCTTTAAGATTTCACGTGACTGATGCTAAGATTTTCTTTGATTTTGCGTTGGCGTGAAAAGAAAACTAAGCATGAGACAGACTACTAGGACGATAAGGCGACTTTGTTAAGGCGTTAACATATTTTACACTGGGAAAAATCCATTTATACACGACCCACGGTGGTTCGATCCCATCGCAAGTCAAGACCAACGCGACATTAAAACAATACTTTTTTATAATTTATTAACAGGATTACCTCTGTCAAAGCTGGCTATAACATGGGCGGTGGGGGAGCCTGATAACTACGGTAACTCCGAGAGCTGCCTCGTCATGCTGACGCAGTTCAATGGAACCATGGGGGATGTACAATGCTCCGATGTCTTCCCCTACGTTTGCTACAAGAAAAAGACTTCAATAATGATAACTGGATGTGGTACTCATGATACAGGTATAGCCGATGTGGTTTTTGATTAACGGTCAGTAAAAACTTCATCAACCCACGCCATCACTGAGACAGTTAAGACGTGGATCTCTCAAATCTCTAGTTATTTTATGGTCAGTCTGCTCCAATGCTGATTGGGCTTCAGAGCTTTCAGTGAGTCTAGAAAACTTAACGCACGTTACTTTTGTATGATCTCTCTCACCTAGATATATATAAGAGAAATGCCACATGCATTTCTCTTAATGCAATAGAAGTGTATAATAAATTGCCAAATTCATTCAAAGATTTATCATACAATTTGTTTAAAAATAAGTTGACGAAATGGATAGGGGACCAATGTTTCTATGACATTAATGAATTTGTGAACCACAAAGAAGGCAACAATGATAATTATGACCAATAACTATGAGTATTTTTTATTAGATTAAGTTGTTTTTTATTAGGTAGGTAAATAGTTATCAGTTGTTGACATTTTTAATTTGAACGTTAGGGCATAAGTTCTGACATTTTATAAATCTTCTTGTATAAATTGATTTTCAATCTACCTATTGACATTTGCACAGCATTTGGATGGTATCATATAAGGGCCTATATAATTTTCAACATCATGTATTAGTTAACCTATATTCATGCAAATAAATATTCTGATTTCTGATTAAAGTGTCTCAAAGTATGTTATTATTGTAACATACGTAATAAACGCTCGCCTGTTACGGCGGAATATATGTTTTAAAAAGTTCGGGGAGCGCGTGCCTATAGCACGCTCAGATCAGGTAAGTTAGGGAGACTGGCCTTGGCATAGAGTTTGGGGGATCCGCACCGCTGATCTTCCGGTTTGATGGTGGTGTTACACTAGGGATTTTAAAGACTATGCTAATGAGAATCGATATCTTTGAATTCCGCAGAGTACAATCTGGACGCTCGATCTGGAAGCTGTTACAAGTTCCACCGACGGGGCCTGCCATGGTCTCGTGCGTACATGACCTGCCAGGCCGAAGGTGCCTACCTGACCATCATCAACAGTGACCTGGAGTCTACGATCTTGAAGGAACTCTATGCAAAGTATCCGGACAACTTGATCTTCTCCAAGAACCCTGGAATCGCAGCTGTTGGGTTCCACGATTGGGGCGAGCGCGGATCTTGGATGACTATACATGGTAATTTTGATTCTGGCAAAAATTCTGGCATTTCTGCCTCAACGAAACGTCAGAAACTCGCTAATTATGATGTTAATATTCTCGCAACATCAATACCTATTTTATTAGTTTATCTGCAAAAAAAAATATAACTAAGCTAGATATTTTTTTTTATTAATTTATTTTCTAGATATTTAATAGCCTTCATAGATAGCCCACTCGTGCCACGCGAAATAATATTTCCCGTGAAACTACTGGCAACAGTGTAGTGTCACTGGAAATGTACTTTTACCCGTAGCACTACCAGTAGTGGCTCGGGAAAGTAAAATTTCCCGAGCCACTACTGCCTAAGAAAATAAAGTGAATTTTCACGTACCTACTATACTATCGGCGAAGGTACCGACTAAGTTTTGAATCATTCCAAGAGTCTTCATCGGGGTGAGCGATCGCGACGCTTTCTCTCCACATCGCGTCGTGCACTTTCATTTTTTTGGAACAAAACAAACTTTTTTGGTAGGTACCTTATTCCTTTAATGATGTTTCCTTACAGGTGAGACCCTGGACCAGGCCGGATTCTACCGATTCGAGAACGGTCAGCCTGACAACGCGACCAATGCACGCACCGGAGATGTCGGGGAGTTCTGCGGTAGCATTTTCAGAAATGGCAACCTTAATGATGTTTGGTGCAATGTCCACATACCATTTATATGCGAGAAGAAACCGGACAGCCTGTATGAGGATACTGATTTCTATTAACTGTTTCGGAGTGGTAACAGGCAAAAAACTAACATCCTCTTACGTCAAACGCAAGCACGGGCTCCTCAAATCGCGGGTAAATGAAGTATTATCTATTACTAATTAAAAATAGTTATAAAAATCATTATTATATTATTATTATTCCAATTTTTCATGTAAAAATTTCTTTATATAACATGTTTATGCCAAACTATTTAATATGCATGTTGTGTTCATCTGTAATTGGAACTACATGTAAACTAGTTCCTAAAATAGAAACTATAAGCAATTATTCATTTGAATTCTGTTGATTTTCCTAATAAATAAATAAAATAACTAAATAAATGAAGCATGCACGTAAAAGTTTTAATTCTGGTTATGAGGCCATTGTTTATTAAAAGCATTTTTTTAAATACAGTTTGTAGGGAGTACGCCTGCACTATTGTAAAGTTTTTTGTATATATTATCTGTGAACGGAAAAGAACGTCACTAGAACGACGCCTCTTCTCGTTCTAGCTTCCGTTTGGCCGGCAGTTGATTTTTGTATCCAAGACGATGATGTGTGAATAAACGTATTTTTATACATACTACAAGTTTCATTTCTGTGTTGCGTTTTAAAGGGTATGGTTGCAGGTGAAATTAAATAAATAAATAATGCTGGACATTTTTTTACACAGCATCATCTAGTCAAACCCTTTTTGTAAATACATACATATTGTACATAGAAAAACACCCAGACCCGAGACAAATACTTGCAGATCTTACAAACATTTGTCAGGGATCGAACCCACAACCTTCTGCGGGGGACCTTCGCCCACTGCGCCACAGAGGTCGTTACATACACATGGCACATTAAAATATCATGTAATTAAATGCCATGAATGATCCCATGTGCCTGTAATAAATGAAATTACAGGCAAATGTGATCTTTCATCGTGATATCTCAGGGAGGTAATGTGTGAGTGATATCTCTGGTATTGTAAGTGTCCATAGGTTACGGTAACCGCTTACCAAAAGATGGACCTATACTTGTTTGCCTCTTTACAAATTGATGATCTCTCGTGGTATCCACAATTTTTGTAGATACCTTAGTACGTAAAAGTTCGTTCTTAGGTGTTCCTGATGGACCAATCAGTATGTACAACTAGTTGTGCTATCCTAAATATTAGTTCAGCTAGACACATCTTGGCAAAACTAATTTTGCTATAAGTGTACATAGAAATCCTACTTAATATTATAAACGCGAAAGTTTGTGAGGATTGATGTTTGTTCCTCTTTCACGCAAAAACTACTGAACGGATTTTGATGAAACTTTACAGTAATATAGCTTATACATCAGAATAACACATAGGCTACTTTTTATTCGACACCACGCGGGCGAAGCCGTGGGTAGAAGCTAGTGCTCTAAATGACATCACCCTTTCTGGGTGGTCATAAAAAAACTTACCCTATCCGAGCCGTAACTGCCCAGGAAGGATTTTTCCGTTGTGCCAAGTTGTATCCAACGGATCGAAAATATTTGGGCAAGTGTTTTGATGACAGAAATAGTTGTGCATACTGATTGGTCCGTGAGGAACTCGCTCTTTTTCCGGGCAGAATCTTGGCCACGACATTTAATCGAGTTAATAAAATAATTCGATAACCTTTTGCTCGCCTCCGAAGCTCCCACGGAATATCGAGCGCTAATGAGATATTCGCGACGCGCCGCGATGGTGGCGCGGTGGACGAACTGGAAACTAAATTTTGCTGCATTTCCGATAATCAGGTCAGATGCAAGATCCGGAGATACATAATATCATAAAGTTTTAAGGTATTAATGTTCGTAAGTATTTTTATTTTATTTTTGTGTGTATCTTACGCGTTATCTTCGGCAAATTTATGGTGGACTGATTTAAATCATTATTTTTTAATTGTATTGGGTATTACTTCAAGTATAGTCCTTTATAAATTTTATGAAAAAAACGCCACCCTAAGAGTGAAATAGGGAATAAAGTGGTAGACACCAACTCTGTCAATAGTCGAATGGTCGTTCAAGGGTACCTTAGACCAGTGAGCATGCATGAAGAATGGAATGAGAATGTATGTAGAAAAAGTTAACGGTTAGGTTAAACATGTTAGGATCGTAGCAAATGGAGATCCGGGATATCTACCTACCCCTCCGGGAAACAGGCGTGAGTGTACCTATGTATGCTTGCAAACACCAGGGCCTGGTGTCTTCTCACTCTCTGAGAAGTGAGGAACACCAGGACACCAGTTCCTCCTTTCCTACATTTTCTACATACATACATTTTCTACATACATGAAGTGAGGAACACCAGGACACCAGTTCCTCCTTTTCTACATTTTCTACATACATGAAGTGAGGAACACCAGCACACCAGTTCCTCCTTTTCTACATACATTCTCATCCCATTCTTCATGTATGCTCATTTGTCTAAAGTACCCTTGAACGACCATTCGACTATTGACAGAGTTCGGCCACTGCTGTTTTTATAACTAAAGTGGCAAACAAGAATGTCTTCCTGCTGGTTATTGGTTACCGTAACCGAGGAACACTTACAGCGCCAGATATATCACTCGAGCGTAATGTATGTAATTATTTATTGCACAACTACAAAGTACTGTACATAGGCGAACTTAATGCTAGATAGCACTCTCTTCCAGCTAACCTTTGTGTTAATGGAGAAGAGTCTTGAGGTATTGCATGTATATAAGAAAGTTATAAATTATAAATTATACGCTAGAGCTAATCTATTAATAAAACACGAAAACTGTTTCCTAAATAAGCACAATTACATATACCTACTTACATAACCTAACCTTACAAATTACAGATAATAATTCATAGACTACTATATATTCTATATAATATATATTATTCTCACAATATGTAGCTGAGAGACTGATTACTCAATATCAGAACTGCCAAATCCCTTCCTATCTTCAAAAAGCTATTTCACAGTCACTATTTGTCCTTATCTCAAAGCCGATGAGTTGCATCATATAGATAATTTATGTACCTATATGTATTCATATATGTATGTATGTATAAGAATATGTTTTATCTAATTATTCGTCACTATATATGATTGTATTGTCTACACACCACCGTCCTATATCGTTCACGTAAATTCCTGTCCATCCAAAGGTTGTCTGGAAGAGATCGCTTTAAGCGATTTGCTCCGCTTGAATCTCCATTGTACTCCCGCGATTAGCTTCTAATTTGCTCCGCTTGAATTTGTAAGCAACATAATATTAAGTGGTGTACAATAGAGAGTTATCTATCTATCTACTTAAACTTTTTAGGATTCGAGCATGAGAGATGAAACTCCAACAGAAGACACCTCACGATATGACTATGGAATACTGTTCCAAAGTCGGAGCAGTGTTTATGAAGCTTTGCTGCTGCTTGGCGGCAGAAAAGTTGTGGTACATCCCCACACAAGCTCTTTCACAAGGAGCTCTTTCACTTCTGAAAACTATAACCTACTAGAATTTTACTTTTGCTGGTTATCAACTCTTGTGTCAATGACAACTGAATGTTTTAATTCTATGCAAATATGCCTTTATTTGATTGGAGGTAAAAATATAATAAAAAATATACAAATAATAAAAAAAAATCTATCGTCTGCTGCAGTGTTTACTGATTGCTGTTTGGAATACTGCTGTAACTGCTCCTGTAAACAGAAGTCGAGACGTGAAAATCTGATCGAGAAGTACTGATGTTTCGATTTCGGAGCTTAGTGCCGACATTCGCACTTTGCCGACCTTTGCAGTATTCAATACAGGTAATAGCGGAGTGCCAACTTTAGGAAATTTATATGCAATGAATCGCTTAACGACGACTTTTAATAGATTTTCGTATTTTAGGAGCACTTTGCCTACTATTATAAACTTCGATACTTCTGAAAGCACGATGCCGACTGTGGTACAATTGAGTTAAAAAATGTTGGGGGTTCAAGTGACGCGAACCCGTTAATTCAGTTTTATACTTCCATAGCACGCTTGAGTTATTTCTTTATCCTAGAATGCATTGAGATTATATATATTTCATAGATCAGGGTCCGTAGGGGTGAATGTTTAGTAGAAAAGTAAAAAATAAATAAATAAGACACTGCTTATTTTGTTTCTAGGGTAGAAAATATCTTCAAACAAGTTATTCGCTTTCCGGCTAGGTTTTAAGTTTTACCATGACATAGTTGCTGCACTCAGGGTTAAAAGCTTTTGTTACTATAAATTTATTACCGTTCAACCTCATAGTTTGTACCATAAAATCCACAAAATAATGTTTCATAAAATTCTCTTACACTGTAATAAGAATCTACAACGCATTACATTAAATATGTTCCCCATTTCAAAAGAGACAAAAACATATTTTTTCCTTAAAAATATAAAATATTAACCTTAGTTTATAATTGAAATGTATTATTGACCTAATAAGATCAAAATTAATTGCAAGTATGTCCGAAATGGGCAAGCTGTTGAACTTTTCAAAATAACTCCTTTATACACAGTTTTAGCAATAAAAGATTACTTTACTTTATATCCTACGACTATTATAAATGCGAAAGTTTGTGAGGATGGGTGTTTTTTTTTTTCACGCAAAAACTACTGAACGGATTTTGATGAAACTTTACAGTAATATATTACTCAAAATCAAAATTTTCTCAGGAAAAAAAGTCTCCTGATTTAATTAAAATATTATAAATTTGTTTTGCTTTTGTTTTAAATGGTAAATACTGCAATTATCTAGAGTATCTACTACCTTTGCACGTGTTAGAACAAAAAAAAAACAAATGCATTAAGCGCCCACTACAGGTGGTTATTTACATAAATATGACAAATATATTAATTTATATAGGGGACTAAGTACACATCTTCATCTTCTTGTTCTGGTCCCACATTACCTGGAGTCGGCACAGTTTCTTCTTCCACTCTCCTCTATCAGCCGTCATCTCAGTACTCACTTAACCATGTCATCCTTCACACAATCCATCCATCTTTTCTATGTGGTCTACCTCTGCTCTTTTTTCCGAATAAATACACTTTATAGAAAATAATAGGCTGCAGTTTGACACTGCACTTTCCAGTTTGTGGTTCCAAGTCCAGTTCCGAATCATACCTAAGTATCTAGGCTACACACATTAAAAAAAGCTTGCGATCAGTTTAAAAACATAACATAATAATAATTTTATTATTTAGTTCTTTTACATTTTAAACTATTCGCTTTAATTTATGAATATTATATATGGTTTTAATTTTATAAAAGTTAAATTTTATATTTTTATTTATTTATACTAGGTACTTTATATATTTTATTTATTACCTATTTGTTAGTATCATTTTATAACTATTTGCACACTTTCCAAATTAATAAATTATTAGTACATCTCCAGCCATTATTACAATCTCATTAAATCCTCTCTATCCGAGGAATCGGCGTGAATTAACTCTCAAATTTTAAATTCACGTAGTTTTTAAGTCGTCATTTCTATATGATCCTTGTGATTTCAATGAATAGAAACCTATTGACTTTGACATTAATTATGTTGCCTGGAAGAGATCGCTTCTAAGCGATAAGACCGTCCCTTATACTTTTAGTGTTTTTTTAGTTTTGTTAAGTTTTACCTATCTATTTTCTTATGGTGTTCAATAAAATATTTTCATTCAGCTATTATTTCGAAGTGTTGAAATATTATGAAAAAAATATAAAACGAATAAAAAAAAAAAAACCCGAGTACACCAACACAAAAGCGTTCGATTAAGTCCTAATCAAAGCTGTATGAATAATCAATAAATATTATATACGCGAAAGTATGTGAGGATGGATGTTTGTTACTCTTTCACAAAAACTACTGAACGGATTTGGACGCTTATACATCAGAATAACATAGGCTACTTTTTATCCGGGTACCACGCGGGCGAAGCCGTGGGCAGAGGCTAGTGTTTTCATAGACTCTGCCATCATAACCTATTTATACTTGACCATTTATATTGTTGGTGAACTCAGGTCTTATTGTTTTTAGTTCCAAATGATATATTAAAAAAATCCTCCAAGAGGTTTGAATATTTTAAGGAATAAAAAAATATTTAATGTTTCAAAATGTTCGTAATCTTTTTTGGATGTGTGCACTTACCTCGATCTTGAATATGTTGAATCGCTTTCATAGCGGGGAAGGTAACTCCGTCACCGGCACTGGTTTGTGGTGATCGCTTGTGTATCGGGACGTTTGGGGAATTCTCCGGAAATGACTTCTCTTCCTAGAAAGTAATAGTAAGAGTCAAGGACTCTAAACGCTTAGACAAGTTTTTGTAGGGGTTTGGGTAACCCCTACAAAAACTTCCTTTCCAACTGAAAGTCCATTTTGATGTTAGACAGTAACATGCTATGGTTAATCGACAAATAAAATAAATAATGCCGGACACGTTTCACACAGCATCGAGGTTCGACGACCTCTGTGGCGCAGTGGGCGAAGGTCCGCCTGGGACGCAGAAGGTGGCGGGTTCAATTCCCGCCACGGGACAAATGTTTGTATCTGCAAATATTTGTCCCAGGTCTGGGTGTTTTCTATATATATTATGCTTATTCTTATTTACAACAAAAAAAATGTATATAAGTAGTATATCTATCATGTAGTTTCCATAATACAAGCTCTGCTTAGTTTGGGGCTAGATGATGCTGTGTGAAAATGTCCAGCATTATTTATTTATTATTTATCTAATCCCAAAGTTAGCAAAGCTTGTGTTATGGGAACTGCATGACTGATGTACTATTTACATATTTATTTTGTAAATACATCTCGTACATATTATTCATAGAAAACATCCAGACCCGAGACAAATACTTATTTGTTGATCATACCCGCGGCCTGCGCGCGGATCCTGAAGTTTGTAGCGTGATGTTAAATAACCTATAACCTTCCTCAGAAATAGGGCTATTAAACGCAAAAATATTTTTTCAACTCCGACTGGTAGTATCATCATAGATTAGCGAGAACAAACTCTTCAGCTTTATTATTAGTATAGATATGGATTAAAATCAAACCTTTTAAGGCTTATGAGTAATTTAAAATTGACTTAAATTTATAATATAAAAGTATTGCTAGGTATTCAGTTCAGGTCCTAGATGGCATTGCAACAAGACCTCATGGCTAACCCCAGGCATTTTACCGGAGTAATCAACATCTTATTGAATTCAGGTTGGCTCTTGATGAGGTCCAAGAGCTGGATGCACCTGGTCTCCACCAGCGCATCTTGCGGCTGTGGGCTGAAGTCGATTACCACGTGCTGGGGCAGCAACGGCTCCCCGCTGGCCCGTCCAGGGTCAACCATAGCGAACTGCTGTAACGTATCTAAGTATTATTAACCCGCGTTAGAACGGAGACGGTAAAAGTCTGTTTGTTGGCAACCGTGTCGGAGTTTTATAAAGCTTTAACCAACTGCTAAAATATGATTTAAAAGTCAAAATCAATAGGTCCTAATCCTTTAAAAGTCTTCTTATTGGTCGTCTTAGAAAATACGCCGCGACTTCGCTCGAGCGACCGACCCCAGGTGGTGCTGGACATTACAATAAACCTAATCGTTGGTGATCACCCTCCCACCCACGTCTACCTTCAGGTAGACGAGGTAAGTAACTTCCAGGGTGGGTGATAGTAATCCTATTCCAGTGCTTCCGCAGTCGAATAGTGTACCTAGTAGGCTTGACTGATGATGCATACCTGGTCTTCCGTTATAGAGCTGCAGTCGGACAATGGCATAAGCTGACCGCACTGGCAACAGAGCATGGACAGGAAAAACACCAGCCAGTCGGACACGACCTGAACATTCTTCCACAGTCGGACGAATCTCACGGCCAGCGGGTGGAAAGTATAGCAGCTGATTGTCAGCATCTGGTCATTTTATATGACAGCTAACGTCATTTGAAATGTCCCAATAGTGAAGACTTCTAATCATAATTTACATATTTTTTCCGAAAAGTTGTTTCACCACTTAAAACAACAAAGGTTGCTAACGAAAACTCTTGTAGTACTTTTTTCAGTTTTATCTACTGATAGCATTTTTTTAAACTAAGCTTGCTTGTTAGCGTCGCATCGGTGAATAATTCTCAGCAAAGTTTTATCTGTTGTTAGTTGAGTTTGTATCGTACAACAAAATGCCACGTCCCCAGGGGTCCCTTTTCTTATATTGCTTTTATACCTCATAATAATTAATAAAATTTTCTTAAACTAAACATTTATTTCAGTAAGTACTCAATCTTTTTTTTAATAGTTATTCTAGGATGTAATTGATGTTTCACTGTTATGGTTATTTTCTTTTACTTGACTCCCAACATCTCCCATCCATTTCTTCTTCCATCTCACTTCATTGCCTATTCGATCACAAACGTTGGCCACACTGTCTCGTAGTTCTAAAGGCAGATCTGAAACTATGACTTCCCTTAGCAGTTTATTCTTCACTTCATAATTAATATCAGATATATTTTTTTTACATTTCTTGGATTTTGACTGTATTTTTTTCTGAAAATCTTTCATGTCTTTCTTTAGTTCTCCTTTACTCCATTTTTTGTAAGCCCATGCGGTTGTATTAAAACACAGAATGAATATCAGCAGAGCTAGACTTAGTCCAATTATGGCTGTTAATATTGATAGAATGGCTGTGTTGCAACTTTTACTAAAGTCTGTCTTAAACTTCATCGGGAACAACTTACCGTACAGTAAGTCTTTTAGAAACATCAAATTCTGAGAAATTGTTGAGCAATTCGATTTTAATGTCACTTTAAATTCGTTACGTTCTGGAGACTCTGTGATGATGCTCAAGCCTGTACTTATAGCGTAAATATCCGAAATAGTCAGAGGATTGTTGAGATCTCTGCAAGTGTTGCTTTTAGGTTCATAAACTATGTCTGGTAATTGTTGTTTGGGATTACATAAACATTCAACTGCTTTTACACATTTGTTCAATTCTGTATCATAAAATGGTCTATTACCAGAATATTTCACATCACAGTTTACGGGTGAGCACTGGTTCAAAGAGTCTTGGTCGAGGGTTTCACAAGGAGTAATTAATAAACCATTAGCGTATCCTTTCAATAAGTATTGAGATTTCATTTTAAGTCTTGTATCAAAAGGTATTCTCACTGCTTCTCTGTTGCTCTTTCTTCTGCCACATCGATGTTCCAGGAGAAAACTGCAATAACCAACTTGATCATGCTGGGCCATTGTTGGATAAATGTACAGGACCGTATCTCGATATTTAGGCTCTAATACATCGTGGTAATCTCCATACACTGCCACGATATCGCAGTCGATGTCTTCATTATCAGATAAACAACAAATTTTAGGTCTTGAACGGAATTTACAAGCATTGAGTTTATCTTGATTTTCTATATCAAAGTAGAATTGAATTGCTACTGAATTCTTTTCCAGTGGTAGTATACCTTTGTCCACAATTCTTATCGATGTTTCGATGATCACAATTTTACCAAGAAATAATAAATAATAGAGCAACATTTGTAACATTAGTATTCCCCTAGTGATATAACTGACTGACATTTTACTGGTGCATTTTATGAGACGTTCCATGTCAAAATGTTAGTGGCTATGACCAAAGATCTTGAACTTGGCTATGACAGTCTCTTCGTTCTTCATTGAGTCAAAAAAGGTTTAAAATAATCAACAGCATTAATTCGAGATTATGAGAGGAATTATAACTGCTTTTCTCACGAACGTCTCCAAAGCGGTAGCAGTCGTTATCATAATATGGCTATCTGCCTCCGCGTATAAAAGTGGGGGCACACAGAGAGGTATAAATTGTAATAAATAATCACAGAAAGCAATTAAAATTCAACGCAGGAAAAAAAATATGATGTTATTAAAGCTCATCTTTATTGTTAACTCTATCCAAATATTCGTCCTTAATGAAATCAGCTGCTCTCTCCGCTATCATAATAACTGCAGCATTCGTATTTACACTTGGAATTGTTGGCATAATACTTGCATCTACAACTCTTAAGCCTTTTATACCGTGGACCTTCAACTTACTATCAACAACAGAAGTTGGATCGTCGTTTTTACCCATTTTGGCCGTTCCTACTGGATGGTACACATTGAATGTAACTGTTCTAGCCATGCACTCCCAATAATCATCACTTAAAAATTCAAATCCATCGCAATCTTGAAATTGTATTCTTTTCACTTCACCTTTAATATTCTTGAATGTTGGTGTTTTTACAATGTCAACCACTCTTTTCAAAGATTTGATAAATGTCTCCATATCACGCTTATCGCTAAAATATTTAGATATTATTTTAGGATGTTCCAATGCATTTATACTCCGCAATAAAATACTACCTCTTGAATAGGGCCTGCATAGTGAAACATATAATATCAATAGTTCTTTGTCTGCATTAAAATCAACGAACTGTTTACAAATGGAATCTTTTAAGGATAAAGAGTTTTTACACATCGAGAACACGTATGTAGTGTTTCTTAAAAAGTAGTTGTGATCTATTTGAACATCTGGTAAAGTTTTTCCATCAGGGACAGAAAGAAAAGCATTGATATTAGGCTGATCATAATTTGTTGAGAGTGGCCCAGTTCGATCAATCAGATACTCGGCTGCAGCTCTGAGCCAGAACTTTTCATCTCTAGGTTCAGCTCCTGTATCAATTGTTACAGGAATAGGTAACCTTACATGGTCTTGAAGATTTTCCCCAACAGGCAAGTCAGCGACAATGTCGATTTTCCTTTCCTTCAAATGCTTTTTTGGTCCTAAACCAGAGATCATCAACATAGCAGGAGTGTTAACAGTACCTGCACTGACAATGATTTCTTTCGTGGCAAAATATGTTTCAACGTCACCATAACGCAGAAAAACTCGTACAGATTTTGCTGTTTTGCCTTCAAACTCAATTTTAGAAACAAATGCATTCTTCAATACTCGCAAATTCTTTCGATCCTTGATTGGATTTAAAAATGCCGTCGCTGTACTGACTCTTCTACCATTATGGTTATTTCCTCTGAGTTTTCCTACTCCCATTTGTGTTGGGCCGTTTAAGTCTTCTAGATATTTTAGCCCCAGTTCTTTGTACGCCTCAGTCAGTTTCTCTGCAATACCAGGATGGGTGAAATTGAGTTGATCAACAATTAACTCTCCATTCGTGCCGTGATCTTTGATCAATTCAGGGTTGTTTAGGATGGAGGGGTCAACAACTCTTTCGCTCTTCTTGAAGTAGCCTTTTATCGTTGGCCAGTCCCAACCATCACCGTTTTCTACATGCCAAGGAGCGAAATCTTCCTGACTACCTCTCATATGGAGAAGGCCGTTGATGGAGCCAGTTCCACCAAGGACCCTGCCTCGTGGCCAGAAAGATCTGTCATTTACACATCCTCGGTTTGTTGTTTCATCTAATTCTGTGTAGTATTGAAAAGTGTGCTTAGTTTGGTGGACTGCAGTTGAATAGTTTGGAATCTGGAATATAATAATTATAAAATTATAGTTTACATCCATATTTTGTGTTCCTATAACAATTTCTAATCTAATTTCATCAAAATCGGCTCAGCGTTAACGAAGTTTACTACCTAACAAAGAAGCATCCTCAAGAAACATCTCTTATGTTTACTAAGATTTAAAATAACTGGAACTCTTCAGCAATTTTTTTCAGACATTTACAAAATAGTTCACAATTAAAGGTTGGTGTGTTTTGCTTGCTTAATCGTTAATTAGGATACGTGGGTGGTACTCACAATGCTCTCCATAGGAGGGTCATTGCCAGCTTCAATGAGCAAGACTTTCCACTCCTCGACTTGGGTTAACCGGTTCGCTAACACCGAGCCAGCAGTGCCCGCACCGATGATTATGAAGTCAAACTTCTCGCCATCTGGTGAAGAAGTTATTCATTAGGTTACAAAATAAAATGGATTCAGTGTCATTTTTAAAAAATATCATTGTACAAGTAAATCAGCAGTTTTATGCGCCACATAAGCACAGGCTGAGCACAGGCTCAGGCTGGCCTCCAGAGAAATACCTCAAGCTTAGTTTTCCTTTAACCCTAATGCAAATTCGTCAAGGAAGAACGTGGCAGCTGTCACGTGACGTCTTAGTGGCTATTAATGTAATTTTCACACAATTCAATTCTTCAGTAGGCGTTAACGCCAACAGAAATTGGTTGTTGTCTAAGGGGCAGAATCCTCTCCTGTCCTTTGCTATTTCATCTGGATTACGTCAGTTAAAGATATCAACATCAGTCAAATATGTTTTTCAACTAATTTTAATATCTAAAAAATGTCTCACTACTAAATCTTACTTGTCAACCATTGATTGAAATAGGTTACGTGGTCAACCAAAAATCATTATTTGATTCAAAATAGGTACCTACCCATGGAGCCACCCAAGTACCTTGAGATCAATTTTATTTAACGAAATTTGGTCTCGCCGAGAATCTATCTAGATGAGAATCTGTCTAGCTGAGAATCTGTCTAGCTGAGAATCTGTCTAGGTGAGAATCTGTCTAGCTGAGAATCTGTCTAGGTGAGAATCTGTCCAGATGCTCCGGAGCTGCCTGATGTTGCGTTGGGACCAACAATATTTTAATTTAGATTTTTGTATCTTACTGGTAAGGCCATAGGAGTAGTCCATGGGCCATTGCTCGGTCAATAGGCACTGGGCCGTCAGCAACTGCGTGACCAGACTCGCGAATGCCACTCCAGCAGGACCCTGGCTGTAAGCTGCGCAGGTGCTGTTTATACACGACATAACTATCCTGGAGATCAACATAACAAATAATTCAAATGAATAAATTGAATAATATAATTTGTATTTTACTATTTATTTAGGACTAATCCTATCCTATCCTACTAATATTATAAAAGCGAAAGTTTGTGATGATGGATGTTTATTACTCTTTCACGCAAAAACTACTGAACGGATTTTACAGTATGAAACTTTACAGTAATAAAGCTTATACATCAGAAACACACAGGCTACTTTTTATCCGGGTAACACCCGGGCGAAGCCGTGGGCAGAAGCTAGTACTTTAGTAATTTAATGTAAAATATGTTGGTCTTTAATCTATGTGCCCCGATATATAATACTAGCTGCGCCCTGCGGTTTCACCCGCGTAAGTTTCGATTCCATAGAAATATCGGGATAAAAAGTACCCTTGATGATAAAACTATTTATTTGAATAAGAATTAATACTACGATACGAATGTAACCAACTTTTGTTAATAACGATGATTTATTAAATTTTAGAACACAAAAGCTGCTATTGTGATTTAACTATGATAGTTAGATATATTCCCTTTCCTTTGATCAATTATAGTTAACTCAGCGCACGCCAAATAATGAATTATATAGGCAAAATTTTGCTACTTTAAGCTAAACTATAGCATATTTTTTAAGGATCTCAAATTTTTTGAAAATAAAATATAATCTATGTTACATCCTGATAATTTAGCTTTCTATTAGTGAAATAAATGGTTAAAATCAGTCCAGTACTTTCGGAGTCTATTCGAAAACAAACAAAAAAATCTTTCCTCTTTATATTATTAGTATAAATATATTAGGTTAATATTATTAGTAGTATAGATATATAGATATAATTCAGATAAAAGTAGTAGATCCCTTGTGAAGAGTTCGCCCGGGGAAGTATGGGTGCAGGTGAAATTGCAGGCACATAAGACTTTCATCCGGTGGAGAGGAAAACTAAGCGTGAGGACCCCAAGTATTGCAATGTCAATAGGCGACAGTAAGCGCACACCATCAATTGGGTCCTATATCTGTTTACCAAGACATAACAACAAATAAAGTTGATTTACATACAGACACACTCATACACACCTCCACATACACCACGCACAAATAAACACCCTACCATCTACATATGAACACCCTACCATCTACACACACGCATACACATACCTACTTACATTTTTGTGTCACTTATTTATTCACAAACAAATAACCTTTTTCGCACATACCTATTTAATCTTTCTAAAATAGCATAAATAAGTAAAACATAACAACTGTACCTAAATATAGTCTTAGATATTAGAAGAGTGGGGCCTTCTAACACAAGTATTTTCTACTTAAATGAAGGTACCAACCCTAATGAAATTGTTAAAAAATCTGTTACAGAAATAATAAAAAAACATGTATTATTATTACTTACAATACCCGTTAAAGTGTTGTATCCCACACAAACAGTAACGTATTTATTTTTTCACATCAATCCATTGTATATTATTTTAATATAACACCTGTCACTAGCGAATGGATCGCGAGTTTTGAATGAGACTTAATAATAATTGAACCTAACAGAGCAGTAATTAATACTGATAAGTACATAGTGATAATGATATGTGGTACCAAACATAATACAACAAGATAACTCTCAAGGAAAGTACACATTTGTTGTTCCAAAGTTTTATTCGAGGAAATATGAATTTCGGAAAAAAATATAAACTGTGTTTTTTTAAATTCGAGAATTGTGAATTTCGGAGAAAAAAACGGTGTTTTTGGAAATTCGAACCCATTCTATTAGTTAGTCCTACTAATATTATAAACGTCAAAAGTTTGTGAGGATGGATGTTTGTTACTCTTTCACGCAAAAATTACTGAAAGGATTTTAATGAAACTTTACAGTAGATAATATAGCCTTATACATCAGAACATAGGCTACTTTTTATCCGAGAACAACGCAGGCAAAGCCGTGGGCAGATGTATAAGCTATATTTTGATGTATAAGCTATATAACTGTAAAGTTTCATTAAAATCCGTTCAGTAGTTTTTGCGTGAAAGAGTAACAAACACCCATCCTCACAAACTTTCGCGTTTATAATATTAGTAGGATTATATCCAAAGTTTCGAGTGAATTCACTTACAATTTTTCTATACAAAACAATACTTGATACTTAAATAATACATGCATGAACGACATCAAAATGCGAGGACACTCACCCCAAAAAACTAGTCTTACTTATAATAACCTTACTTATAAAAAAAAACTTACTTGGAAAAATATACCAGAGGTGGTGATCAGTGTTCCCTCAGTCTAACTCTTTCAATAACAGGCTTAATAAACATTTCAAAATATTTAACATAACTAACAACAGACCTTTTATGCATCACTTAATATCTGCAAGTGTATTAAGAATAATAATGACGTAGCACCAAGTGTTATTAAGTTTGACAATTACAGAACTAGATGTCGCCTCTAGTCTATTTCTGTCGCCAAGCATTAATGCTTGCATTACTGTTTTCCGGTGAAATTACAGGCACCCGAGACTTTTCACCCGTTCTGTCTCAGAGTCGGCGACGTGATAATGATACCTACCTCTCTTCTGTTGCAAGTGTCCATAGCTTAAAGTAACCGCTCACCAATAGCAGGGCCGTATGCTTATTTGCAACTTAAGGATCCGGCGAACGTATCTCGCTTCGTAATTTCAATTCGAGCAGCGTCCAAAACTAACGCTATCTCTTTTTGGCTGACGTTAGCAATATTAGCCGTTCAGAATTTGTTATAAATTTGGTGATGTTCCGTAATACCAAAAAAGATGAATGAAAACTTGTTGTATTTTTCACATTGTGTAGCTATTCTGTAACTAGACAATATAATCTGTGTACCTAACCAAACGTTACGTAAGGTATTGTTGTTTTTAATACGAAACAAATAAGAAGAAAACATGGCATGTATGACGTAAAAATATCCAAAATGCGATTCGTTTACATTTCATTTTAGGTAAGTATTTTGAAAAAATAGTTATCAAGGTACCTAGATAAATACTATTCGCATACAAATAATAACATAATATGGTGGACATAAACTCTAATTACACATGATTTTGGTATTATGTTTGTATGAGCAATTCATCCTCCGCAGGAACAACTTAAAGGAAGTTGTATAAAAAAGACAATTAGGACGTTCTATCAATATACTACTTATATAACTACTTATATGTGCTTATCTAATCCATGAGATCTTTGTTTTGTGTCAAGCGTTCGATCAAGTCCTCCGTCAACCATGCCACGTCTTCGTGACCTTAATACAGTGATGACGTCATAAAGTCCCGACAAAGTAAACGTTACAAAATATACGACTTACACGCCGGTAGGGTCGACGCGTCCCCACTTCTGCCTGCTCACGGTACAGATGGCAGCGGATGAGACTACTTTCCATCACATCCAAAAAAGATTCCCACTCACATCCACTTAATCCAGCAGCATTTATTAAATTAATATTCCCACTTACATCCACGAAATATTTTAGTAAAATCAACATAAGCAAGACTTCTGGGTTTAATTTATTTGTATCATGACGAAGATTGAACAATCTTTAAGTTGCGAGTCTAAAATAATACTTGGCTATACCATGGCTCTTGAATGTCATTATAAGTAAGTACATTTGAATTAGAATCATATTACCTTATTTAAAGATTTATTTATCTTTTATGTTTACAATACCCTAATAGAAAAATAGCATGAAATTCGACGCAAATAAATTACTATTCGTAAAAAAGTTACTATTCGTATTTTTAAATTAATAATGTTGATTATCTGTGATTTCCTTACTGTTTTTTCTTGTATTGTATGACACAATAAATGCAAAGAGAAACCTTTTTTATTTGCGTTATGTTCTTAAATATTTTTAGTATTCGTACCTTACCTAATTATTTAGGTCTATATATTATCAGAAGATTCTCGTGCTGACTCTACCTCAACTTATGCATGGATGTGAGTGGGAACCAATGTATGAACGAAATTATTTTTAAAAATTATTATTAAAATGCTCGTGGATGTGGTTGGGAACTAATGTATGGAAGTTTTATTTTCCGTGAACAAATTGGATGTGGTGGGATGGATGACCATATGTTTGTTATATGTTTTCATGCTAGTTGCTCTATCTTAACTTATACAAGCTGAGCGTCGTTTGCGCTCTCCGATATTCAAAACAATATATAAATTATTAAACTAAATAAATAAAGACCCAACAAACACATACACATACCTGACTCCTAGGATTCTCTGAGTCGTAGGTATCAGGAACTATGAGTACTGTGGTACTACAATAAATTCTACTACATAGACCTAGATCATTTCTTAGTCAACAATATGTACCACTCGTACATAAGGTTGACTAAGAAATGATTGGAATATCCCTTACCTAGATACAAAATACGAATGAGTCCAAATGAAATCACTAGTCCTTATCGTATCACAACAAACACATTATCTTATCGTATTAAACATAACATTAATTTTATTAGTCGATGATGTTCGGACGATAATTAATCTGGGATGCTAACCAAGTATGTCAAACTAATGTCAGCTGGACTTATGCTTCTCGTAATGAAATTAAAAAAATGCAGGACATTTTCACACAGCATCATCTAGCCCCAAACTAAGCAGAGCTTGTATTATTGGAACTACATGACTGATATACTACTTGGTAATACATTGATTCATACAACTATTTACAAGTATATATATACAAAAAATACAGATGAAACAGCTAGCCATCTAAAGACCGTTGCAAACAATCTATAGATAGCTCAGCTGATCCAGATCACTACCAGACGGAAGCGTTCCCAAAATACTGGCCGCATTGGCCTAGAGTAGCGTGACTAGAGTCAGCTCTAGTCACGCGTCGCTTCGACCAGTCGCCCTGAAAGAATTTTGAAAACGCGAAGGGCCCTGGTTCCCCCGGTAGTATATACTACTTATATACATATTTTTGTTTATACATAGAAAAACTCAGATCCGATTTAATTCAAAAAATTATGATTTTTGTTTTCAGAGCCGTTCGTTACATTCGTAGTGTCACCATTTTTTTACCTATTTTCTTTTTGTGAAAGAGAAAGAGATATTTCTGCAACCAAGCAGTAGTGTCCGCATAGCTGTGTTCCAGTTTGAAGGGTATGAAGCACATGAGACATTTCATCTGTTGTCCATGTCTCAGGTCGGCAACGAGGGATACCTCTGGTGTTACAAGCGTCCATAAGTTAAGGTAACCTACTACCAAGTGGACCGTAAGCTTGTTTGATACTTTAGTTGTATAAAAAAATAGCACTCTTGCTATTTTTTGATATGCCTGATTCTTCTAGGCTTTGTCGAACGCGACGAATCGGTGGAAATTAGCTTTAAAATGTTAAATTCAAGTAGTTTTAGAGATGTCGCCTCTGCCCACGGCTTCGCTCGCATGGTACACGGATATAGGTAGCCTATTAGTTATTCTGATGTATAAGCTATACGTGAGTAGTTTTTACGTGAAAGAGTAACAAACATCCATTCTCACAAACTATCACGTTTATAATATTAGTAGGATGATCCTTGTAATTTCAATGAATAAAAACTATTTTCAAAGAAATGACTTTGAAAAGAAACTGGTCTTGAAGACCACCTATCTGTACTATGAAGATCAAGATTGCATAATGAAGAACAACAGCCGCCGCGCCGCTCCGGCCTGGCGTGATTTAGGCACCATCGACTTTATTTCCTTTTATGAATATTTCCTCGAAAGTAACCTCTAAAAATGGCTATTCAGCTTTTTTTATGTAGTTAAGGTAAGTACTTTAGATAATAGTTTAAAACGTTCAAAATAAATTAACAATGTGGATTCACTAAATAAAAAACTGCAACACCTCAAGTAATACACCCAGAATTTTATAATAGTAAATTAATCTATATTTTTAAGTATATTACCTACTTTTACGTACATTTCTTTTGCCATCGCTGTCTGGCGAAGTCAAAAGCTGCTTCCAGAAGCAGGTTTTCCATCGCTAATTTGGCTTCTGACCTTAGATCTGGTCGAGTGCAGTCAATATCCATTTCACTTTCAAAACCTTCGGCGCTTATTTTTATTTATGTATTTAGTAAAAGAATCAGAGTTTATAAAGAATTAAGACGATTTTTTGCTTTACCGCTTTTTTTTATTTAACTGCATTTGGCTAAAGGTAAAGGCATGGCGTCTTCATACAGCCATTTTAACGCAAGCTATCTGTGCCAAGATCAATGAAAAAGATCCAAATTCAAATGAGACAAATAAAAAAAGGTTTTATCGTATTCATTTTTAAACGTACAACCCAGCACGCCAGCGATGTAATTCCATACAAATTACTGGCGCTTATTTTTTGTTCCAAATTAAACAAAAAAGGTTACATCAAAGAATTTTCATACAAAATCGCTTATTTGTTCCAAATTCAAAACTGATGCTTTTCTTTTTTCGAAAGTAATGACAATATTTCCGCGCTTATTTGAGAAAAAAAGATTTTGTTCCAGTATCCCACTGATGTCACTATAAACTAGAGTCTAACTAAGTTATAATAACATCAAGAAGGCGACTTCAAAACTGTTCGTTTATTCATGCACACTCGGTGCCTGCCCACATATTACCACATATTGCATCCTACTTCCTACCAATATTATAAACGCGAAAGTTTGTGAGTAGATGTTTGTTACTCTTTCACGCAAAAACTACTGAACGGATTTTGATGAAAACTTACAGTAATATAGCTTATACATCAGAATGACAAATAGTCTACTTTTTATCCGGGTACCACGCGGGCGAAGCCGTGGGTTGAGGCTAGTCTTAATATATACCAAAACCAGTAGATCCAAGCAGCAGCTTTAGAATTTCACACTTCTGGTTATAATTTAGATGTTAATTTACAAGTACTTACTTATATGACTTTATAGGTGTTAGTAAGAGTTCCAGGAGTTAAGAGATTTTATCTCGTGGCCCTTGAGAAACTAGCTTACTATAAAGAGGTATAGAACCTTTCTATAATCTAGATGAATGTTATTTAATTTGATTATTTAGTAATATTGTAACACGCATCTTCATGATCGAACTCAGGGCTCATGTACCTACGAGGCAGGTAGGCATTTAATGTATTACTTAAGACCTATACAAACTATAAATCTACCTGCAACTGATTTGGTTGGAGACTTCATCTTCATCGCCAATAATCGAGCAGTCTGTGGACCACGTATACTCAAAAAGCCGTCATATTCGCGCCCCAAGGCGGAGTGCCTGCATGTGAAAGAAAGTTGCCTCAACGATGAGCAGAGTGCGCGGGACCACCAACACCATCCTGAACACAGTAGCTTATATATGGATTAGTCCCTTTTTTAAGCATTGTGTTCGAGTGATGATAATTATCCCATCATCATCCGAATGCTCGTTTATTATATGTGTTTAATTATAAATTTGCTGATGTTGCTGATATCTAACATAGCTTAAGTCTTACTAACATAAGGATCAAGTTATCTGAAATAAATAATAATTATTATTCCTCTTTATTTATTTAAAATCTCAGGATTATGTCTGGAGCCTTACGCATTAGTGGATCCGAAGCTACACTAAGCATTTTTGTGGAGACTGATGAAACTTTTGGAAATATTGGGTGATAAACCGGGCTATTGCAGGAAGGAATGGGTTATGTAACCCAGCAAGGGTTATGTAGGATGAAACGGCACCTGCCAATTCTGAATCAAATTCAATTATTATAATTATTAATAAACTGTGGAAGTCACTGCTGAAGAAAGGCCGAAAGAGTTCCACGACGAACTATCTTGAGCCGCATCCATCCACCGACTTTCCGCGATCTTTGAGATATCATCGGTCCACCGGGAGGCCTTCCTATACTACGTCTTCGTCTTATCGGCCTTACAGACCGTGTTTTGATTTTTTGTTTATTTTTGTTGGTTCAATTACAGTTCGCCTATGATACGATCCCGCCTTCCAATACCTTCCGGGACGAGAAGGGAAGGACCTCAGTCAGTTCTGGACAGAACGCCGAGCGGAGCGCACGTAGACGAGTCGTCCCCGCAAAAACGGTTGCGGGAAAGTCGGTTCGAAAATTGAAATTCACTAGCTTCGCTTAAACTTTGTATTGTTTTAGGACGAGAGTTTCCGATAAATAACTTTGATTTAATTGTGTATTTTTTTTTCGTGTGATGGGATTTTGTTTTGTGAACTTTTGGTTCCTAGAAGAAAATTGACAAGTTTTGAGATGTTTGGTAAGTGATTGGAATAAAAGCTTTTATGATTTCAGAATCGAACACACTAAAATGTATCTTGCCTGCGTAATTTATTCAATTCAGGAAGTGTCTACACTTAAAACTACCGTACGTGACCAAAACCCTGTTTAATCTAATAAAGTTGTATCCCTATTTAAATAAGAATCTTTTTCGGAAATGAAAGTAAAATTATAGACTTTCCCCTAAAATTTTAATTTGTTTATTTAACAATCAACACTCACACTATTCTGTCACAAGATGAAAACACTTTTAACAAAGTAATTAACACCTAAATAATTTATTTTTAGATTAAAACCACTCGAAAAAATGCTATAAAATTTTATTACAATTAACCTTTCGGATCACTTTTCGGATCGGAAAGTTTTGTTACGTGTTAAAACATTGTTATTTATAGTTATAAATAAATAAAGAACACGGACTTAAAAATTACATAATGTTATAATTTTATACCTATTCGTAAACGACGTTGACTCTAGACACAAAATATGGACATTATTGGTGTCGATGGTGTTTTACTCGTACAAGCAATTTTTAGTTTTAATTAGGACAGTGACGTAAAACGATTGAAGGTTTCTGCTGCTCAGTGTCCCGTCAATATACTATAGATGACTAGCTTCTGCTCAAGGCTTCGCCCGCATGGCACCCGGATAAAAGGGAGCTTATGCGTTATTCTGATGTATAAGCTATATTACTGTAAAGTTTCATCAGAATCCGTCCAGTAGTTTTTGCGTGAAAGAGTAACAAACATCCATCCTCACTATCTTTCGCATTTATAATATGAGTAGGATTCTAATGACTATATGGTGTATCTGCAAATGCTTATGCGAGCTTAATCCTAATAAGACTTTTTTTTCAGCGAACCTTTAAGGATTTACTGTTTTTCTTAAAGAAAATTTAATCAAATCCGATATTAAGAATAGTTAGAAAAAAAAACTTACTCAACCTAAATTTATTTACCAGTCCACAGAACTCAATAAATAATATTGGACATTTTCACACAGCATCATCTAGTCCCAAAGTAAGCAGAGCTTGTTATGGGAACTACAAGAAATGCTTCTCTTTGCGTTTTTTCAAGTCTCCAATGGTTTCCAAGTATAATGGCTATTTTCCGACCGTCAAGAGTAAGAAATAAGCGCAAGCTCGTGTTTCTTACAAAGGAATAAGCACAAGGAACAAAATTGCACATTCAAGGGAAAGGCGTAGAGTACAAAAGGATTTGAGTAGCTGACTTTTAACAAAGCTTTCCTGAGGCACTTGCTACAAGTACCTACGTATTGTACCCATGTTACCTCAGGACATTTTTTATTTCTATTTCACTCACTTTATTGAAATCTCACGTCTGTGCTTAAACCTTGAAGAGGCATTAGCGGGGCCTGAGCCAACACTAAGAGGCATTTTGTACAAATTAAAAAACATAATATTGTATTCTCTATCGTTTCATTTAATTTTATTTATTTATTTAACCATATTATAACATTGGTTGTTATACAAGGCAAGTCAGTTATGTTTATATAGTTTTTCTTTATTTCTTAAGTTATAATTGTAAGTATCTTTTTTCTTTAAATAACTTTCCTTATTTTGGTGTATTTTTAGTTAACTTTTATAGATGTAAAGAGATATCACTGTCATTATTTTATTTTTTACAAAATATTTCCTTGCAGAAATTCGCTTTCTTAGTCCACAAATAATTCTAACTGATATACCAATACTTAATAAATATTGGAGCTATTTCCCCATACCGTTATTGAATAACTAATTATCGAATGAACATAAGCGAAATAAACTATTAAGAGTAATTTCTTGTCAATTAATGATTTTAACTTTAAGAGTACATAGTTGGCACTGGCTAGTTTCTTACAAATTTTCTCAATGTGAGATACATGACTGACAGTCTGATCTATCGTATCGGCTATTGTGACGATGGTCGTAATTATACTTGGGGTTCCTAGTGTGTAAATGTTGGGTGCCATTAGTTTTACCCGGCTGCAAAGAGATATGTTTTTCGCGTGTATCTTTGGGTGCCCGTGCCTGGGTTTCTTTATTACCTCCTTGCACATGTTTCTGGCTATATGGATTTCAATATGAAAAATGAGGTAATCTTTAGGCACGCGTTATGGTCTCGATATGGATATAGGCCACATAAACTGACGAAAAACAATGTAGTATGCTATATAAGAAAAAACTTTTCTAATTAAATTTATATAGGTATCAATACCACGATCTTAATAAGCTCATATACTTTTGTAGCTTATAATTCGTTATTTTGCTGGCAAGGTATGTTAAAACATACCTTACATGCCTTTCCTAAAAAATACAATCTAGGTATCTTCAAGGTCAGAGTGAATAGGTATTTTCTAGACCTTTATGCTTCTTTGTCAGCCATTAAGGTGAATTATGGCCAAATGAAGGTATATTGATAAAAAAAATGGTACGTCCGTGACTTCGTCCATGTAAATGGTACGCCCATGACTCCGTTCGTGTGAAAGGTACGCCTGTGACTTCGTCCATGTAAATGGTACGCCCATGACTCCGTTCGTGTGAAAGGTACGCCTGTGACTTCGTCCATGTAAATGGTACGCCCGTGTCTCCGTCCACTTAAGGTTTTTTCTATAACAACTTTATCTTTCGTCTTAGCTCCTTAGGGGCTGATCTTCGAACAATCCTTTCCTAGTGAACTCCTATGTCAAAAGAAGCCTACTTTCCAATTTTCAGATTTCTAGGCTGTATATTGTCAGTTAGTGTGTCATTAACATAACGATTGCATTTAATTTAGTGAAGTTTACAACTTTTTGTAGTTTTTGCGTGAAAGCGTAAAAAACATCCATCCTCCAAACGTTCGCGTTTAGTATATTATAAGTAGAAGAAAATTCGCGTAGTTTTTAAGCTGACATATTTTCTATATTAGAATCCGTGTGATTTTAATGAATTAAAACCTATTGACTTTTGCTTTTATAGGTCTGAGCACCTTTTCTTTAAAAAGGTGCTCAGACCTATATAAGCAAAAGTATTTTTTTTCTTTGGCTATTTTGGCTGCGGACATTAATTGATAATATTCGTCAATGCGACGGCTTAAATAGAAAAGTGTTCCTTTTAGGTTCATCACACTTAGTTTAGGTCATTCAATGGCGTCGAATCTCTTATAAACCAACTAAACTTAATTTTATCTACCTATCGCTCTCTTTTACTAACAGCGAAAAAGAAAGAGATAACAACAATTTTAGTGCTGTCAAATTAGTCAGTAGTGATTTTAAAATATGCTGACAATAAACACGAAGAAGAGACACGTAAACTAATTTGACAGGAGTAATGTTGTTGCTATCTCTTTCTTGCGTGCACTATCAGTAAAAGATAGCGTCAGTTATAATTAAGTTTAGTTGGTGTACTAGATAATCTATACGATTTTCTAGACCTTTATGCTTCTTTGTCAGCCATTAAGGTGAATTATGGCCAAATGAAGGTATATTGATAAAAAAAATGGTACGTCCGTGACTTCGTCCATGTAAATGGTACGCCCATGACTCCGTTCGTGTGAAAGGTACGCCTGTGACTTCGTCCATGTAAATGGTACGCCCATGACTCCGTTCGTGTGAAAGGTACGCCTGTGACTTCGTCCATGTAAATGGTACGCCCGTGTCTCCGTCCACTTAAGGTTTTTTCTATAACAACTTTATCTTTCGTCTTAGCTCCTTAGGGGCTGATCTTCGAACAATCCTTTCCTAGTGAACTCCTATGTCAAAAGAAGCCTACTTTCCAATTTTCAGATTTCTAGGCTGTATATTGTCAGTTAGTGTGTCATTAACATAACGATTGCATTTAATTTAGTGAAGTTTACAACTTTTTAGTAACTTTAAATTTACTGTCCTTAGTAAACTTTCATCATATTTAGTTCACTTCTCGGGATTTAGGGAAGTGGATGTGTATGTTAAGCACCTACTTGCTAAAACTTTAAGTTTTAGCGTTTCTTCTTTTCTTTCTTTCATTTACCACGGATACTTTTAGTTCGCATGTAATTATGTGTTTGATTTGTAGGTCAGCATATTTTTAGCGGTAAGGTTATTTCAATGTGTTGTTGCAAGTTATGGATAACGCTGTGGGCTGCATTATTACTAAGTATGGATTATATTACCCATTACTCTACTTTTATTATATGTAGCTTTTTGTTGTTACAATAAAAAAAAACTTTTAACAGCTGAGAACATTCTCCCCATTCCCAAGAACTATTTGTGAAATTATCTATCTATCTACACATAAATAAAATATTTTAAAACATTCGGAGAAAAATATAACAAGTATGTACCATTTTGATTTATTTTACGACACATTTGATATTAACATCAACAAAGCACGCAAAATGTACAAACAAAAAATTAAAAATAAATTAGTACGGTAAAACAATTGAAATTTTTAAACAACTCTGTATCGTAGGTACCAAGGTATTATTTATTTTGCTAATGTATAAATCAATCCGAATAGTGCCGGAATAGGACCCTTTTTTCAGCTGTCTACCCCAAAGCATTTATGAAGGATCCTAAGCAAACATTGAGCTGGGAATAATATGTACAAGATTTCTCAGAGACGAACTAAATATTACTAAACGGGCCGGATGAGATGAGCAATGGTTTGGACAAATTGTACTTAGATAGAGAACACCCGAATCTTTAAAGATGATTCCGAGCTATGTACCAACCGGGATTTATCCATCTCTGCGTGTGCTTTTGTTATGAACACTAGATAGACTACGCACCCGAATCTTCTTAGATAGTGCAGTTGATGTACAATTGGCAGTCTTATAGCAAACGTCAATTTCTTCCAGATAACCATTTCACCATTTCCTGTACTAAAACTAAAGTTGTTTCTAAAAACGGATGACCGTTAGTTCCAAGTATAGTTTTTTTGACTTCATTCATTCTTTGACTTATAGTCTTTTTCACTAATGAGTTTACCATGTTCAAAAAAAAAAAAAACAAGCAGAGTTTGTACCTGATTCTTCTAGGCTTGGTTGCGCGCGAGGAATCAGCTTAAAATACTTTATAGTAAACTAGCTTCTGCCCACGGCTTTGCCCGCGTGGTACCCGGATAAAAGTAGTCTATGTGTTATTCTGATGTATAAGCTATATTACTGTGAAGTTTCATCAAAATCCGTTCTGTAGTTTTTGCGTGAAAGCGTAAAAAACATCCATCCTCCAAACGTTCGCGTTTAGTATATTATAAGTAGAAGAAAATTCGCGTAGTTTTTAAGCTGACATATTTTCTATATTAGAATCCGTGTGATTTTAATGAATTAAAACCTATTGACTTTTGCTTTTATAGGTCTGAGCACCTTTTCTTTAAAAAGGTGCTCAGACCTATATAAGCAAAAGTATTTTTTTTCTTTGGCTATTTTGGCTGCGGACATTAATTGATAATATTCGTCAATGCGACGGCTTAAATAGAAAAGTGTTCCTTTTAGGTTCATCACACTTAGTTTAGGTCATTCAATGGCGTCGAATCTCTTATAAACCAACTAAACTTAATTTTATCTACCTATCGCTCTCTTTTACTAACAGCGAAAAAGAAAGAGATAACAACAATTTTAGTGCTGTCAAATTAGTCAGTAGTGATTTTAAAATATGCTGACAATAAACACGAAGAAGAGACACGTAAACTAATTTGACAGGAGTAATGTTGTTGCTATCTCTTTCTTGCGTGCACTATCAGTAAAAGATAGCGTCAGTTATAATTAAGTTTAGTTGGTGTACTAGATAATCATCGCCATTATATATTCATTTTATACTATCTCATGGTACATTACGAGAAACCCAAGCCTATAATCTATGTAAATAGCCGAAGCAGAGATCCCTTGCGTACATACAAGTATATTTTATTTGGTTAGGTTAGTACTTTACCTTCTTGATTTGGTGCCTGAAAATGTATTTTTAGTTAATAAAAGTACATAAGGATGTACTTTTATTAACTAAAAATACATTTTGGTAAGTTATATCATAAAATACAAGGTACGGATATGTATAAGTATTTTCTAGACCTTCATATTCCATTGTAACGTTGGACATATCATCACTTCCCATCAATTGAGATTATGGCCACATGTATGTTTTTTTTTAAGTGGCACTAAAAAAATGTCTGAGTTATTTTTCTGGTGTTAGAGCAGTAAGTCCAGCTCTTATTCATGAATCAAATTTAAAAAAAAAAAAAAAAAAAACCTAGAACCTATTTCTTAAAAACCTGATTAAACTATTGCAAATAATGTATCCCTCTTATTCATAATCTTTACTTAACACAATATTTTCCGAAAGAACCGATAAAGTTCTTAAGTAAGTACAAACTCCTAGTAAAGAGTATATTATTCTCGAGATTGGTTAATTTTACAGGGTGTGTTAAGATTATTAATCCTCATCATCATAGGTTAAATATATTATTCTTATATATATATATTGTAGTGTATGTACATTGCACTAGACACGCTACACCATCTTTTTGCACGCCCAGGATGACTGGTAGAGAATGCTTTAGCATTAAGTCCTCCTAGCACTAGATTGTTTGTGCGAAAGTATTAAATAAATAAATATAAATAGGTCTTTTACATCTATAAAAGATGATTTAAGCAGCATCCGTTTCCGAGGTGCGGCACTTACGCTACGTTCGCATAAATCGGTAACTGCCACTCTCCGTGTTGTTTTCCATTCAGCTAGCTGAAGTGGGTGAAGTGACCTCTCCAGGGATGCTGCATCGCCTGGGATGCGACTAAGATAGTGGCAGGCATGCCCAAAACCTACACTACACCTAACGCGACAGTTTGTGAGGATGTTTTGTTACTCATTCACGCAAAAACTACTGAACGGATTTTGATGAAACTTTACAGTAATATACGAGTAGCTTATACGTCAGTATAACTTTAGAAGCTTAATTAGGATTACATAATCATTTATTTCTGATTCAACAACATGATTATTTTTAGAGACATATATTTTTTGTAAATTCTTCTTTACTTATATCATTTGTCCTGATTAACTGTCTGACTGACTGATCTATCAACGCCAAAACTACAAAGTCTTTAAAGTTGAAATTTGGAAAAAAGGTTTATTTTATAACGTTAGCATGAGCTAAGAAAGGATTTTTAGAAATGTCTACTTTAAGGGTGGGAAATAGGGGTTGAAAGTTTGTATTGAGTATCGTTTTTTTAAAGGTAAAAACTTGAAAAGTTGAATTTTAGCTACTCATCATAAATAAATAATTACGTGTTTTATTTGGGATTTTGCATTTACATTTAAATGCATCCCCCATTGGGGATGAAAGTTTTGTATCGGATTACACGACTCTACGCGTGCAAAGCCGCTGGCAATAGCTAGTCATTTATAAATTGCTATTAAGCACAGCGCACTGAGTGGCATAATAAGAATCTTAAGAAAAAAAAATGTTTTGTTTTTGTATAAAGTGAAATTCTTTGGAAACAGGTGAAATTTAATGAAAATACAAAAGCAACTGTTTAAAAATTCGCCTTTAATTAAACTGTTAAATTAAAAATGCTCGTTAGCATTAAGATCGCTGATGTACTTACATGTTTTCCTGTACATTAAACCATGTAATATAGGCTAGCGAATTCAATTTCCTCCAAAGTGATCCGTCAATTACATCTTAAAATTTCATGAAAACTCATAAAACATGTTCTATTTTCTTATATTACGGCCACGGAGAAAGTAACGCGAAGTGCTTATGTAATCCTTATGAAGGTTTTTACACGCCCTCGTGACGTAAAATGATATCAAAATTTATGCTAGAACCGTCTTAGAAAATGGTGTGAAGCTAAAAAGTAAACTTGATTAAAAGAGGCTCTGCATTATCGTAAAAAGGAGATACGTACCCAAATAGTCAGCCACATAAGTAGATATCCCTCTGCCGGCTTAATTAAAAGACCCGGGTTTAAAAAAAATGCTAACTACTTGCAAAACGAGGGCATGTGCCAAATATAATGTTTGGAGGTACCTCTGACTATCCTCTACTTGGTCTCCTCGCACTGATCTATCTGAGAATGACAATCATGGGAAATATAGTCGAGAGGGTGTTTGTTTTTTATTCCAAAAACTATCGTGAACTTGACTATTCATATTGTAAAAACGGAAATTTTCACGTACTGCACTATCGGTGAAGGCACCGACTAAGTTTCGACTCATTCCGCCGTGCACGACGCGGAGGGAGAAAGTCGCGACCACTCACCCTGATGAAAACTCTCGGAATGAGTCGAAACTTAGTCGATGCCTTCACCGATAGTGCAGTACGTGATAATTCCCGTTTTTACAATATGTTTGTTTTTTTTTGTTTCAAAAAATGCCGTATCCTATGTTGTTTTACAGTTCGTGCCAAATAAAAGCCATTTCTGATTGCGTAGTTAATACACTAAGAGCGAGCCATGAAAGTACTTTTTAACGATCGTGCAGTATGGAGATTGAAATGAATGAACAGTGAATGAACAAGAGTGAGACCGACATCCTCCTCCCCAGTCGTTACCTCATTATTGATGATCGTAATTCCTCGCTAGGGAGGTCCTATCTATCGTGAATTTCATCATTCATATTGTAAAACAGGAAACGATACCATACTGCACTATCGGTGAAGGCTCCGACTAAAATTCAACTTAAAATTCGTTTGGATTTGTCAGCAAAATTATGTATATGGTGTGATATAAAGTGTTATCTATTTATCTAGATAAGCCTATACGGGGTAGGTTAAATATTTTTTTTCTAAAATTAGAAAAAACAGATCCGAGTGACTCAAAATTATCCGTTCAAATTACCATTACTTACGTAACTAGTTTTATAAAATTTGCTTTAAAAACAAAGTTTTTCTGAAAACTTCGACCAATTATCGAGGAAATTGGTTCACTTAAAATCAACCTTTGCTCGGATAAAATAATAAGCTTACTTCAAAGAACAAGGTGAAATTAAAATATTTTTCTATTGCACTGTTTCCAATAGAGCAGAGGGAACAAATAAGTACAAAGGATGAGGTATTTGCGTATTATATAGGCTAGGCAAGATCAATTATATACTAGGTGTGAATATACTAATAATTAGGTAATTATATACCTAATTATACTACTTAGTGCATATTGTGATTCTGTGTAGATAGATTTTATAGAATGAATTGACCAATATTAAAATGTTATGATTACCTTATAAACAAAAAATACAGATGAAACAGCTAGCTATCTAAAGACCACTGCAAAAGATCTATAGATAGCTCAACTGATCCAGATCAGTACCAGCGTGACAATGCTAATGCGTTGACCCAGATAAGAGCCAGCACTCTGGTCACGCGTCGCTTCGGACAGTCGCCCTGAAATAATTTTGAAAACGCGAAGGGACCCGGTTTCCCACGGACCCAAAGTCTCAACCCCCAAAAGGCTCAAATAAGTAAGCTCTGTCGAGACTTCTATATTTGCGCCTCTTGAGATCCTCGGCCGAATCAGCCGCTGCACCGGCTCTAACTGATGTCCCCGACAGATGAGATGGTGCTAGGGTATCTACACATGTGGCGTCCCATACCAAAGACCTTCCTCTCTCCCAAGGGACAAGGATCATGCCGTCAGGCTGCTTACCATAGTCACGTAGTAGACCATTCGGTTCGAGAACAGCTGGAACGTTGACGCTGGTAAATGCCCGGCGTATGATATCATTAAGGCTAGAGATTAGACTCGTGGCGAGAGATCCTACCGGCGGCTCTGGTGCACGATAATCCGTGGTGAGCAAGCTCTTCGACCATCGTATCGCACTGGCATTGATGAGGGACACAGCACTGCGCACCCAACCGTAGACTAACTGCAACCCAGAATGTTATAGGATCCATTAAAGTACCAGTATTGTTTGACTGAAGTGTTTCCAACCAAAGTAATATAATAATAATGAAATATTTTTATGATACAAAAAAGTACATGGTATAGGCAAATTAGGAACGATTCCTAATGCTGGACATGCTGGACATTTTTTCACACAACGTCATCTAGCCCCAAAGTATGCATAGCTTGTATTATGGGAACTACATGACTGATACATACATACATACATATAGTCACGCCTGTTTCCCGGAGGGGTAGGCAGAGACCAAGGATTTCCACTTGCTACAAAGTCAAAGTCAAAGTCAAAATTCATTTATTCAATAAAATCACAAGGACCACTTTGAAACGTCGGTTTTTATCTAGGTGCCTGTTCCTCCGCGACCAAGCCAGGAAAGAAAGGCAAGAAAACAAGGCTGGTTATTCTTTTTAATGATCCTTTTACAAAACAATAGGTTCGAGTTGGAGCATTTTCAATCCCAAGAGTTTTTGTCATCTAAATAATCAGATATTTTATAGTATGCCTTTTTATAAAGCTTTTGTTTAATTACGTTTTTAAATTTGTTAATTGATAATTTTTGTATATCTCTTGGGAGTTTGTTATAAAAGCGTACACCGTGCCCTTTAAACGATTTACCAACTTTATGGAGTCTACAAGTGGCAACAGCGAGTTTATCTTTATTTCTAGTATTAACATTGTGACGATCCTGGCATACCTCTTTCGCTTCATTCATCCTCATCAAATTCTTCATACAGGCTCGGTGGTTTATTGTACTTCTGATCTGGCCTTTTTCTAAAATATCTCCAATTTGGTCAGAGTACGTTCGCCGAGGCCTTCCTCTACCAACTATCCCATTTGTGAATGTACTATGTACTATGTATCCCATGTGTGACTGATATTATACTTATAAATGTTTTTTTTTTGTAAATACATTCATATTTTACATAGAAAATACCCAGACTCGAGACAAATATTTGCAGATCATACAAACATTTGTCCCGCGGCGGGAATCGAACCCGCAACCTTCTGCGTCTCAGGCGGGCCTTCACCCACTGCGCCACAGAGGTCGTCAACAAGAATTGTATCTCGGTTTATCTCGAGGTTTTAGCTTGCTATCCCAGCTTTGAAAACTAGCCTCGTGTATCTGGGGCATTATTCTATCAAATGTCCGTGCAGTACTTTCTTCATAATGACATATTTTGCCACCGATTGACAAGAAAATAAGACATCTCATTGCATTCTACCTAGGTAGCTATCAATTTCGCTAGTGTGTTCGGACGGATGTATATAACGTGCTTATGGTTCATACATCGCACTCTCACCATTAGTTCCCCCTCTGAAGCGCAAAAAGAGATATAAATAATGTAGATATTCGTATCTACGGATAGGATTACATTTCCGATAAAAGGAAATCGGAAAACGGAAGTCTGTCAAACCTGTTAGCTCAATTTAGATATTAATATTTCCTTGTCGATGTTATACATTTTCTTCGGTATATTAAACCGGCTCTTAAGAAGGGTTTCAATCCAGAGTGTATAGGGTTTTTGTACGTAAAACATATTTTTTCAAATCAGTAATATTTTGTATAAAGGCATGTACATCCATTTATATAATGTACAAGAAGGTAAAAATATTTTTTAAAAAAATACATATAGAACAGCTAACTATCTAAAGACCGTTGTAAACGATCTGTAGATAAGTTAATTGATTCAGATCGGGATCAGACGTTCCTAGGAGATAACTCCTTTACAGCGAAGAAAATTCTATTAAATGAAAAAGTCATCATGAAAAATCTATGCCGAATATCACGAAGTGATGAAGGTACCACAAATAACACAAAAAACATTAATTTTACTTTTTAATAAATATATAGGTCTTTATGTCAAAAAATAAGACTCTATTTACGCCTTATTTATGTTGTTATAAAATTAAGTCTAAAGGACACGATGAAATCATATCGTTTTCGCCATTTGGCTTCGGAACTCTAAATTCATAAGCATCGGAATAGATAACCTCCTTCATTTGAAGTCGAACGAACTTATGTTCTTCACCACTCAAGACTTTTCTTCATTACTTAACTCACAAAAAAAAAACACAACACTGATTAAATTGCGTAAACCATAGCAAGAGTTACTTGTGCTATCGAAGTGACTGTGAATCCAACACAATATCATACATTGTCACACAATGCCAATGTAACTTTAAAATAAAACGACTTAAGTTACTTAATTAAAAACACCTTAATATATTAAGGTATAGTATATATATGTATATACTATACTAACTATAGTACTAGGCTATAGTATGTCATCACGTATTGCAGCGCTCTCTGTAGACGTGTAGCGTAAAAGTCACTATTGAAAGCCATACAAAAATATTGTGTCAAAACCGTATTACAGTCAGTTAAGCCATTTTGGAAAAAGGTAACAGATAAATAAAAAAAAAACACGAATTAACGAGCAATCCAAAACGCATATAATACAGGCTCATTAAACCTGCACTGATGGGTATTATATCGCAGCCAAATTGTATATCAGCTTTTAGACTATCTAGAGGCCTAACGAATGATCTAGAAGTTTGCATTGAGATTACTAATTAAAAGATATAAAGTTCACGTCACTATATTTATTCAAAATGTTCCGAATCTGCCACAAGCACACCGATCGGTCAGAACGCAGTTACTGATGATCGCCGCTCTTTCATACTTCTTGATCGCACACAAGACTTCTGATCACAAACTTCATAAACATTTATAGGATCCATATAAACTTTTTTACATATCGACTAGCCGCTCTTCAAAACAAGGCTGTTATCTAATCCGGCTAAACGGTATGCCACATTTTTATTTATTTAACAAACTGACTAGGTAAAATAGTTAGTTAGTAATATCTTAAAATCTATATTAGGTTTGTCTAAACACTAGGTTCTCGAAGTGTTACTGTATTTAAAACAAAAGTGCACAAATATATGAGTAATAGTAGGTAAGCATTGTTAGAGTGTTTCGCGTTCCCCAGTGCGGCGATAAATGCTGGCACAATGTGTAGCCGTTTTACGAATTGACGCGCTGTTTTGCTGTTTTTATTTCAATAATTTGTCGCTAATTGCTCTGCATTATTATGTCAGCAAAAAAAACTAACAACATGCTCATGTTGGGCTTTCTAAAGAGTCGTTTTGTTAAACGTAACGCTATAAAACTCCGACTTGACGTCAATTCGCCTAATTAGAAATTCGCGCTGTTTTGTAAAGCGGCTAGACTTTATGTAAAAGTTAGGATTATACGTTTTAGCTGAAACAAATACAAAGTAGGTTCTCTATTATGTCTGGAACTGAACTGGATTTGCTGTTTATTTTTAAACAACTAAAGTGACATACAAGATAACGGTTACCGTAACCTATGGACGCTTGCAATACCAGAGGTATCAATTCCGCGTTGCCGGCCCTGAGATATAACGGTTGAAAATGTGCCTGCAATTTCATCGGTACCCATACCCTTCGCACCGGATTACAATAATACGAGCATTATTGCTCAGCGGAAATATGTTTAAATAGATTTGATTATCAAGAAGCTCGTGCTACATCCACAGTCTACAAATAGAAGCCCTAGAACTCTGTTGGTAAAGCATCCTTTGAAACTCATCAAAAGCATTACTGTGAAGTTCAAGTGAGATTGCTTGGAAACAATAATTATTTTCCAGCTGTTCAAATTGTTAGTTACATAATTGTTTTTCACTCTGCTAATTACATAGCGTGAAAGTTTAGCCAGTTAGGGCGAGTAGCTGCGATTCAAGAGGTTCGATTCCCGGTGCGGGACAAATTATTGCATATGCTGTGTTGCCGGGCCTGGGTGTTGTAGTACCTGCATGGTACTCATAGTTCCTGATACTCACGATACAGAGAATCCTAGTGTGGGAGTGGGTTCTTTAATATTATTATTTTTACCCGCCTCAACCTTAGGAGTCTGTTAGGTATATGTGTTTCTGATTTCTGTAGGCATTTATCTGAAATGATAAGCAGTGGTGGCAATCAATACATTTACGTGAACTTTAACAACCACCTCCCTTTGATCGCCACCGGCCACCGCCACCGCCACCGCCATCGCCATCGAAGAAAACATGCGATGTATGACGTAAAAATATCCAAAATGCGATTCGTTTACATTTCATTATAGGTAAGTATTTTGAAAAAATATATAGCAAGGTACGTAGATAAATACTATTCGAATGCAAATAATAAAATAATATGGTGGAAATAAGCTCTAATTACAAATGAGTTTGGTATTACGTTTGTATGGGCAATTCATCCTACGCAGGCCTCTTAATAGTTCTGTTATAATCCTTATGCCGCATGCCGTTGCGACGATGATGTCTTATGCCGAATCAGCTTGTTCAGAATTGAAATAAATAGCAAGCAATAAAATGTATTGAGTATTGAAAACTTCCTTTAAGAAATAAATCTGCTCTTAAACAATATGCTATATGTTTTCTGTAACTATACTATCGTGTTGATTGTATGTTTTATTACGTCACACAAGATGATGAAACAACACACTTTTTAGCCCACCCCACCTTGAGAACGTTGGTAGGTACGACCATCTTATATAAAATTCACCTTGTTTAATTTTGTTTCATTACCTACGTCATACAATATGTTGAACGATCGCACTTTTCGCTTCATCTCGCTCAAAAAAAGTACGCACACGGTTATTTAAAATTCGCCCTGTTTAATTCTGTATTATTACGTCATTTTGTATCACGCAACATCACACTTTTTAACCCACTCCACCTTAAGAATGTCAGTAACGCGCACGCTATTCAAGATATACCACTTTCTGTTGGCGTTAACGCCTACGGAAAGATTGAAAGGAGATGACATAAGCTGTGGAAATGTCACGTGACTTCTGCCAAGTTTTGTCTTGACGTATTTACGTCAGCGTGACAGGAAAACGAAGTGTAAGGTATTTGTCTATAACCTCTTTCATTATCTGTACCTAGGATTTTTTGTTGCCAATTGTATGTAACGTGATGCGGATTACATTAGTGCGAATATTTTATACTGTATGCAGTATGTTACTGGCCGCATTGCGGAATAAAAACCGATCCATTAAAATAGTATTGTTTATCCATCAAACATTACCGTTTCCGTCGAAACCTGCGTCAAAATAAATTGAGCAAAAAACGGAAAAAATCTGCGAGAAATTTTATTACGTGTTAGGACATTACGAGGGCAGACATGCAGTGGTATAAGTCGAAAAGGTCCTATCTCAGCTTATTTCTGCTTCGCCAAAGCGTAGCCGCTTGCTTTTCAGACAGGATCTAACTTAAGATCTTCCTTTACCTCAAGACGCACATACAGTTTACTGCCAAGATCGTCTCCTCAATCCTTACCGATGTTTGAATTAGATGACTCGACCCCAATTCCATGTGATCGTACTAACAATTTAGGGGAACGAGATCGTGCTCGCGAATACAATGCGAGTTCATCTATTTTGAATCACGTACGGAGGTAGATACGAAATTCAACAATACAAACTTACCCCAATCATAGCTCAGTACAAACTTACCGCAGATGCGTCAGAGTCAGTTGGTTTTTAATCATTGAAGCCACAAGGATTATAGAAACGTCAACTTATAAACGACGTGATTAAAAATATTTAAGTGAATTTACGCCGATCCCTCTAATTTTAATCTAAGTGGGGGAACCAAGGTCTGCACTGACGTCCCGCATTGGGGTGTATTGTGCATTATCTCCCTTCTAACCTGACCCCAACCAGCCCAACTCCTTGAAGAAGCGGAGGACTCTGGGTTGATGACAGCAGTGTTCCAGTATCCCTGACCTCTTGCCAGTTAATGGTGACGGAGAGCATGAGTTGATAAGCTCTTGCAGTCCCGTCTTAGACCTGACTTCATTTGTGGTGGTGCAGTGTATTACCACATACACTGCACCGCCACAAATGAGGGAATACACCGATACCTCGCACGAGTAGGTCTAGAAGAACCAGGAAACAAACTCTACTTGGTTTTTTTGATGATCTTCTAAGACACTGGCCCTGAAATTACACTACAAAAATGGCTATGGGACACTAATTTGAGAGTTAAGGCCATATTATAGCGGGAAAGACTTCCGCAAACGTACTCTGACCAAATTGGAGACATTTTAGAGAAAAGTCAAGTCAGAAGTCCACTAAACCACCGAGCTTGTATGAAGAATTGGATGAGGATGAATGAAGCGAAAGAGGTTTGTCAGGATCGTAGCAAGTGGAAATCCGTGGTCTCTGCCTACCTCTCCGGGAAACAGGCGGTACTATACCTATGTATATATAAACTAGCTGCGCCCCGCGGTTTCACCCGCGTAAGTTTCGATTCGGTGGGAATATCGGCGATCAAATTAAATTTTAGAACACAAAAGCTGCTAATGTGACTTAACTATGATAGTAAGATATATTCCCTCGCGGACTTTTTTGTAGGTAATAATGAGTACTTATGTATCATCAATAGTTTTCTCAGCGCACGCCAAATAATAAATTTTATAGGCAAAATTTTGCTACTTTGGGTTACATTATTGCAATTTTCTTAAGAATCTATTTTTTTTTTTAAATAAATTATAGCCTATACTACTTCCTGATAATTAGCTTTCATTTAGTGAAAAACATTTTTAAAATCGGTCCAGTAGTTTCGGAGCCTATTCGATACAAACAAACAAACAAACAAAATCCTGTTTTTTATTTTTTTATTTACGGTGAGTGGTTGCGACTTTCTCCTTCCACGCACGGCGCGACGCGGAAGGAGAAAGTCGCAACCACTCACCGTGATGAAGAAACTCGGAATGAGTCGAAACTTAGTCGGTGCCTTCACCGATAGTGCAGTACGTGAAACAGTACGTGAAAATTCCCGTTTTACAATATGAAAAATCCTGTTTATAATATTAGTATAGATTATCGACAGGAATAATTATAGACGCAGCTAAATAATCGATGTTTATAAATAACCTCTTGCCACTTGGATGGCCATTCAGTCTGGATTAGATCATTGACACATTGAGCGGTACACACTAATGGAGCCTGCATTATTTATCTGACGGACTAAACCCAGCAGTAGATAGTTATTATCTAATGACTCTGATCCACCGCAGATAAGCTATCTTCAGTCAGGGTTTTGCCCTATCAAGGAGGTTTAACTTATAAGGTTACATTTTAGCATTTCAAAAGAGTTTTATAGAAACTAAAGAACTTTTACGAGTAGTAGAGCTCCTTGTAAAAGAACTAAGCAGTGCTGTATTCCGGTTTGAAGAGTATTGATGTTGATGATTACCTCCTACATCCAATCATACAATCTTTACCTTTTTATTATATTAGTATCTACAGTTAGTATAGAGTAGTGCAGATTTCTCCGCAATATATACGACCGCTTTGACTGACGGCTAAAGTCTCATAGAAACTGTGGCACAACAGCCATCACCAAACGAATCCATCTCATCACTATTCGATTTCTCAAAGCCTATTTGTACATCAAAGGAATTAATTATTTGCCAAGAAATAGATGAAACGATTTTCGATCGCGCGTGTCAGACCAGTCTTAACACAGAATAAGAGAAGGTACCCAATAGTCAATAATGTACGAAAATTTCACTGAACCGAGCTGAAACACCCCTTAATTTTATTACATTAGAAAAATAGAAGGAGGCAATAAATAACACCCATATTGCACATGACCCCATGCATATTGCCCGCGTGGTTTGTTAATAAAAGTAGCATATGACCGTCTCCAGGCTTCAAACTATGTCCATTAACTTTTGAATGAATCGAACCAAGGATTACAATTTATACAAAGTTTAGAACTCAATTGCACACTCCCAAAGGGTAGTTTTGAAAAAATAAAAAATAAGTGTTTCATTATTTACTTTAAAGTTTATTTGTACAGAGTTTAGAGCGAATCAAACAATATTTTTTTTCATAGAAACTTTACCGCCCTATTTAACCCCCTTAGGGGTCGGTTTTCGAAAATTAGCCTATGTGTTATTCCAGATCCTAAACTATCTACATTCCATCAATTTCATCAAAATCGGTTTAGTAGTTACGGAGATACGTGGTAACAAACATTCACACGCACACAGACTTTCGCATTTAATATATTAGTAGGATATAACTAGCGACTATAGTGTTATGAGGAAGGGTCTCTAAACGGTCAACGAAATAGTGAGGTTGGTATAATCGTTATAATATCCTAAAACTATTTTATTATTTTCCTCTATTTATGAATTTGATTTTTTAATACTATATAAATTATATCTAGCTGTATATGGGTTTTCTCAAAACAAATTGTTACTTTACGTTAGTGCAAGGTTTAGTTTAGTTTTACAATGGTGAATACTCTGAAGAACTACCTATTCAAACATTCCCGCATCGAGCTGACTAATAATAATAATAATGCTGGACATTTTCACACAGCATCATCTAGTCCCCAAAGGAAGCAGAGCTTGTGTTATGGGAACTACATGAATGATTATGATAATATATATAAGTAGTATATCTTTTTTTAGTAAAAACCCACATTTTGTACCTAGAAATCACCCAGACCCGACATTTACAGATCATAGAAACATTTGTCCGTGTGGGCCGCATGCTTTATTTGTATGTTATGGCATAACAAAGTTTTACAAGTGCTAAGCCTGACAATATAAGTGGTACCTCATCGCCATTTTATTTAGTGTAGTAAAAAGGATTAGATATAGTAATTCTAATAGGAGATTCTGGTCCTGCCAGAGAGTATCTATCATTACATCGAAGTATGTATACATATTATATCTAAAAACTATCGTGAATTTGATTATTCATTTTATAGGAAATTCCCCAGTTGAAAATTCTCGTTTTTACAATATGAATACCTACATATACCTTTTTACAGGATGATTTATTATCCTGTAAAATGTTACAAGTTTCATCTCTTTTATACTCTCGACTCACGATTTTAGAACATTATATGCATAAATTTATAACTCTCACTTATAAATCTAGAAATGGGAAAGATACATCTACCAATTTTTTCTTTTTAAGAGATTCCAAGTGACATAGCTGAAATGTACCTCGCCGCGCTCCTTTGTAAACATAAAGTAACCGTTTTAATTAAATTTATTGGACCAATTAAATTAAGCATCGTTTAAACGCTTCTATTAATTTCATCCTGGAATAGACGAGAGTTGGAGTCCAATCGATGAAAACAAGTGCAGACTTCAGACAGTGTGTAGCCACATATTTAGACACCATAGGCCTCTATAGGACAGGAATATTATAACCGGGCTCGTTATAATATTCCTGTCCTATAGACATAGACTTGACCATCTGCCTCGGCATAGCTCTAGTGCTTTTATAACCCGCAATACAGACCACCATAAAAAGCGAAATGTCATTGAATATTGGACCTATTTTGAACAGACCAAATAAAAATAGCTAGGATTGGGAACCGCCCACAGAATAAGATCTATGGTAAGTAAGTACGCAAAAATAGAAACTTATTTGTCATAGTCATAGTCATAGTCATATCATTTATTCACCTTCGGAATACAGGGAACACTTGGTTTTGTTACTTACATAAATTCTTTAGCGGCTGTACATAGGCCTTGTCAGATTGTAAATATGTGTAAAATAAAAAATAACACTATCAAATTATTTGAGACAAAACAAAATAATAAACAAATTATAACAATTAGTCAAATAACGTTCAAACAATAAGTGTTGCCATTGTATTGAATTTCTTCTAAAATCCTAAATAAATTAGCGGCTTTAAAGAGGCCTTGTCAAACAAAGTAAATAATTATGATAGAATTAACCAATAACTTAAATTAAATAAAACAGTACTGTCAGCATCTTATTAGAATTTTGGATTTTCCAACGCAGTGACAGACGTAGTCCAAATATTTTTATCGCTTAAGTAGTCACTGCATTTATAATAAGCACTTCTTGTTTAGCCAGTCTTGATACATTTTTTAAATCGTCTTTCACTTAAATCTAGTATAACTTTAGGTATTTTATTGTAAAACCGTATACAATTTCTGAGAAATGATTTGTTACATTTTTGAAGTCTACATATAGGGAAGATCAGCTTGTTTTTATTTCTTGTGTTAACTGTGTGTGGGTCACTCTTTTTCATAAATGTACTTATGTTTCTACGTGTATAAATAATACACTCGTATATGTACAAGGAGGACAAGTATAATATTTACTTCCCTAAATACGTTTCTAAGAGATGTTCGAGAGCCTAAGTTGTAGATCGCCCTTACTGCTCTTTTTTGGAGCACGAAAATAGTTTGAAGCCTAGCTGCTATACCCCATAACTTCCTTATCTGTCTTATCGCATGAGTGGCAGAGCTAAGTTTTTCACTTAAGGTGTTGATGTGAGGATCCCATTGTAGCTTGGAGTCACCCAAAAATACGGTTGAATGCGTCAATTCTAAGGTGTCGTCGCCAATCTTTATACTTAAAAGTGGTAACATTTAGTGGAGATAATTTTAAATATTTGGTTTTATTAGGATTTAATATTAAATTATTAGTTGCAAACCATTTGTTTAGAGTTTAAAGTATTATTTATATCGTTAAAGTCTTTTTGATTCCGGCGAACTAAACAATATTGATGTATCGTCAGTAAACATGACTATTTTAGTTCCAGTTTGCTTTTTAATCATATAAGGTAAGTCATTGACATATATTAAAAATAAAAAGGGACCCAGAATAGGACCTTGAGGTACTCCTGAATTAATTAATGAGCCCGCTGATTTGACTCCGTCTACTTCTACCCTCATTTGTCTGTTAGAAAGATATGATGAAATCAGCCCTAAAGATTCATCCGATAGACCATAGTGTTTCAGTTTGTCTACTACACTACTTTGCTCGCTTTCATATGATCAGGTAAAATACCCCTATCAACACATACATTAAATAACGTAGCTAAATATGGAGCTAGTTTAGCGATTACATGTTTTATTACTACTAGAGAAATTCCCCATAAATCTTCAGATTTTTTGATCTTGAGTGATTTAAATGTTTTAATAATTGAAGTAGCAGAAATGTGACAAAAAGTAAAAGTTACGTCTTGGGTTGTAGAAATCAAACATCAATATAAGTAATCTACGAACTATATTGTATTTACAAGGAGGGCGCCAGGAGGGTTTTACTAGGAACGACGGAACCCTTCCAATCCAGAACCAGCGGCTGCTAGCGGAGAATTATGTGTATGTAGTTACACTCGGGTGATGTGTATAGTAAGCTATCTGTGTCGATAATCACGACCGTGAATGCCAGGGCATTTCCGTTGGCTATAACAAACAATATTAGCGTTAACCACTTACTTGTATGATCCCGTTTAGGCATACAGGTACACACAATACACAATACACTCACCCCTATTTGAAATAACTAAACAAACTTCAAAACTTGGTAATTGTACCAATTACTTTCTATTTGTTAAATTGCACATAACATTGCATTTCTAAAATCAAAGGTGCGCCTGCACAGATACAACGTATTTCACAAAATGGCTACCGGAGTACCGACTATCCTATAGTAAATCCTGTTTGCAATCTAACTGAGGTGGTTTACCTACCTGCACTCGAATTTAATAATAGACATTGGAATGCATAAAGATGGAAAAAGTCGAAGAGGTTCAGATTTGAACTCGGTGTCGTTTGCGTTGAAGGCGGTGCGCTCCCGGCTGAGCCACGTACAGATTACTTGTTATGCTCGAAATAACGTATACATGATCAAATGTGACTTCACACCACAAACGAATGTCCATTACAGTTTAGCGCCGAGATTTTGACCAAGAAGTAGAATAGCAATATTAGGAGCCGCATTTAGATGTTTTGTTATGTCGATTGGAACATTATTAAAATAGTGTTCAAAAACATTTGCTACTTCATAATTATTTCCAATGACTTTACCTTCAATTTTGAGTATCTTAGGTGTGATAGTAGTTTTGCATTTACTAGTTTCTACGTTTATTATATGCCATGCAGTTTTGATTTTATTCTGAGAGTTAACTATTTTGTTTCTAATAAAAATTGATTTAGCATTTTCACATACCCTTTTGAAGACTTTTGAGTATTGTTTTATGTAGTCCAAAAATACATGATTATCTTGATTATATTGTTTTTGTTCGTAAAGAAAATACAGTTTGTTTCTTCTCTTAAATATGCCTGGCGTAGCCCAGTCGCAAAAAGTCGATTTCTTATTAAGATTGATTTTCTTAAGTTGGAATATCGAGTTATGTTGAATACAGAAGTTATTAAAAAAAATATTAAAGCTAATGTCCGGATCAATCAAGTCATTATTGTTATGTTTGAAACAATTTGATCAATAGCATTATTAAAAAGCTCAATATGGCTGCCAGTAACAGGTCTATAAGTAACGATATTTTGCAATTCATGCTTCCGACCATAAAAAATAACACACTGGCCCCTGTGGTCGGATCGCAAATGTGGTCGATTTGAAACTCTCACACCTTTGATTTATGATATAAAATACCTTCACACCATACCTCAACTTTGTCTCATCATCACTGACCTGTTTATGATGGTACAAAATAGAGTACTTTAATATAGGTAGGGCCAGTAGGTTAAAGGTATTAAATCGGGAATAAAGTGAATAAATATCTGTCAAAGTTATTCTAGCGTTGACATTGCGCTACAGTTTGCTATAAAAGTGCCATAAATGGACCAAGAAAACTTTTAGCTTGAGAGCCTATGTCGTCGTGAATGTGGGCAAATTACACGTTTATTGTCCGCTATTGCTCTACTGAGATAGCGGTAAAATATAGTAACGGATGTTATATTATTCCGAAAGAAATAAAAACACAGGCACACACCTTCACAGACCTAATAGTCTACAGCTCGGCTTACCTGTTACCCAGGATTTTTTTGTATAACATTTTTTTGAATAATTCTATTTATTTCTAACTAGTTACTCAAAATGTTCTGCATGCTTACTAAAATTTTATATTACTTACCTAAGTTTTCTTTTAATTTCTTATGAAATTTATTATGAGAATAATTTTTTTTAACCAGATAAGTATTTCAAAGTTTTGCCTCGAATTTTTTTATCTCTATTTCATAAATTTTGCCAAACTCAGTCTGGGGTATCGCGATTCAGGATAGACCTAGTGCGGAGCTCAATGTTTTACTTGTAATTTAGGTACTTACATACCATTTTTTCAATTAAAGAAGTTGTGTACCTTTAGCAACTCCGGCACAGGCCCTAGGTGAGAAGAAAATCGTTTTGTGTGATCTAAGTATGATTGTGTGTGATTGATGCCTTTCGACCATTATGATCGGGATGATAAAAGTTGTACCTAACTATAGAATAAAAAGAAACTTTACAAACATTTCATCTCTCTACAAAATATTTATATTATATTTGTATGTATCTAAATACATATTTGGATGTATGTATTTAAGATGAATTATTTTTCGTTTTATGTATGTACTCAATACTCAATACATTTATTGCTTTCACATGGTAGGTACATAGATGGTGTTTATAGGTAGGTATCTCACATGAACCCTGTCTAAGGGTATAGCAACAGATAGGTAGGCAGGCCGAGGTTTTGTGTAAAAAAACTAGTTTACTTATATTTTAAGTAGCTAGTTATTTTATTCTATAAGTTCTCTTATTTTGGTAATCAGCCAAATGCACTATCGCTCCACTCTTCATAACACAAAGGTTAGCTGGAAGAAAATAATAATTCGCATTAAGTTCGCCTATGTTCTTGTTTTATCGGGTGCAATAAAGCATTTTCCATCTATAGAACAAACGAGAGTTTTCTAAAATAGGACATTTCTTCCGGAGATTTCCCATATAGGAGCTACGTTGTAGGTAAAAACGCCCAATAATACCAAGCCCTCTATAAAATACCGTTGGAATATGATCTAGACGACGATACACTCGTGTTTAATGGGCTCCAGCCGGTCCCTCGATACAAAATAAATATATCTATTCGTATCTACCGAATCTTCAGGAATCGACAGATTGTTAGATTTTACTGAAGTGGATAAAATAAAATTGATTTGATTTACGTTTGTCGGAATGTAAATTCCCAATTTCTGTCAGACTATTCACATTGATCACTCAGTTTTTTCTGTTATCTGAACTTTGATTTTGGATTTTCGAAAAACCCAAAAAGCAAATAAGATACTGACAGTATGCTTTAACTTCATTTTAGTTTATTGGTTAAATTAACGTTGAATTTTTTTTTCTGGTTAAGTATGATTGTTATGTTATAAGTTTTTAAAAATTCCTTTCCTTTACCTACTTTTACACTTACTTATTTTTTTAATATATAATTCTTTATTCCACCAGTTAAATCAATTATTTGTAGGTCTTTTATATTTTATTAATGATATAACATTTGCTAGTTAAGGTAGAACATAATTGAACTTATTTTAAGACCTTATTGTAGATATTATGTACCTGGCAAATAAACGTATTCTATCAGGTATATTTTCTTCAAAAACTTATTTCTTAACCTTTTGCTTTATTCATACGTAAACCACTTCACAATCTTGGTGATTTTATTTATTGACTCGAAAGTAAAATGCGTTTAGCGTCTTTCAATGAATAATTTACGAGCCACGGTAAAATTTATGCTTATCTAATGAAGCTATTTTCAGAGATTTGATCGATTATGAGCCAACACACCACGATTTACGTTAATTTCTTGTATCAAACCCGTGAAAAGTTATTATGCTGATTTTGTACGCTGTTCCAGCAAAACTTGGTAAAAAAGTTGCGTGGGCACGGCAAACAAATGTTCATCAATGGGGCCATGGGACAAATGTCACTACTATTGTAAACGCGAAAGTTTGTGAGGATAGATGTTTGTTACTCTTTCACGCAAAAACTACTGAATGGATTTTGATGAAACTTTACAATAATATAGCTTATACATCGGAATAACACATATAAGGCTACTTTTTATACGGGTACCACACGGGCGAAGCCGTGGGCAGAGGCTAGTTAGTGATAATTGTTCCTTTTAAAAATATGATCGAGTGGGACGATACCTTCTAACCTTCTTTTACGAGTAAGTATATAATAGCTTATATAGGTATCCCTATAATGTATCCCTATAAAGTAGGTATTTTCATTCCATTTCAGTTCATCAAAGTGTTTCCCATGGTGGAACAAGGACGTCGGTCTGTAATTTCATTTTAAAAAATAGAGATTAAACAGCTAGCCGTCTAAAGACCGTTGCAAATGATCTATGGATAGATCAACTGATCCAGATCAAATCCAGACGGACCGTTCGCAAAATGCTGGCTGCATTGCCACGCTGAATGGCGATGCTAATGCGTTGACAATCACGAGCAGTTCTCTAGTCACGCGATTTAATTTTTCAACTTTTCGTGATTGGTACGTCGATTACACAATTCTCAGAGTTTACTACGAGATATCGTATAATATACTTAAAAACAGCCGAATTAAGCACCTCCTTTTTTTTGAAGTAGGCTTAAAATCAATGTCGTCTACGATTTTAACAACAGGTACTAGAGCTGCACAGCGTTTATAACTTTGTTTCTGTATAGTTCTGTTATTCTAACCTTAATCCACTCTACTGTCGCGAGCATTTACTGCAACGAAATCGCGTTAAATTAAACAAACAGATAACTTTTATAATAAGTAGGGATGGATTAAGTTAGGATTATTGAGCAGACCGCGTTTCTACGTCAATGTTATTTAAAAGTTTAAGTACCTACCTCCTTCACAGAATCGCTTATTAAACTTTAACTCGGTAAAGTTGGATGCACACTCGCTGAGTAATGGAGCGGAATTCTAAAAGTTTGACATTTAGTCCAGGAGCTAGCGATCGATCACTAGCCGGGGGCCGCACGGACGGTTGGATTTGGGAACCCGGAACCCGTAACTGATGTATCAGTTACAGGTTCCGGGATTCGACCGTCAATGCAATTCAATCCAATTCGGTGTACCATCAAATGAATCGTCTGAAGACGACTTATAATAATTAAGTGATCTTTTTATCATTGCTGTTTGCATGATAATGGCATGCAAGGTAAGTTTGTTAATTCAAATAAAAAAGAAGTAACATATATGTATAAAATATGTATAAAATAATAAATAAATAATAATAATATATGAAAATATTTCACACAGCATCATCAAGCCCCAAACTAAGCAGAACTTGTATCATGGAAACTTCATGACTGATATACTATTTATTTTGTAAATAATAATAAAATACATATTAGACATATACATAATTTTGTCACAGAAAACGTTAGCAATGTCATTGAGTAAATCATTAATGTAGAGTAGTTAAAGTAATGTGGAAGTTATAATGACATTCCATTGTCAATACATTTATGAAAATCTGATGTATGTTCACAAAAATATTAATTTGTTTAAGAAAAAAAGCGATAATCACAATGTTAATACTAGAAATAAAGATAAACTCGCTGTTGCCACTTGTAGACTCCATAAAGTTGGTAAATCGTTTAAAGGGCACGGTGTACGCTTTTATAACAAACTCCCAAGAGATATACAAAAATTATCAATTAACAAATTTAAAAACGTAATTAAACAAAAGCTTTATAAAAAGGCATACTATAAAATATCTGATTATTTAGATGACAAAAACTCTTGGGATTGAAAATGCTCCAACTCGAACCTATTGTTTTGTAAAAGGATCATTAAAAAGAATAACCAGCCTTGTTTTCTTGCCTTTCTTTCCTGGCTTGGTCGCGGAGGAACAGGCACCTAGATAAAAACCGACGTTTCAAAGTGGTCCTTGTGATTTTATTGAATAAATGAATTTTGACTTTGACTTTTGACTTTGTTAACAAAAATGTTATCGACTAACCTTACCGCTCGGCTCGGCTCCTTACGCAGCGGGTAAAAAAACATTGATGGAATAAAGTTCCCACTGGCTTCAGAACTAATGCATGAACGGGTGTCGGTGGCGTGTATGACTAATAATGTTTAGTTCCAGTTTTGTTTAACTTGGCGTAACTTTACCCTGGAACTTAGTAAGCGGATTGCTTTCAAGTTTTCCTAAGTTTTTCCTTATTTTCACAGAAAATATAAGTCAAAGGCATTTAGTTTCCTCGGACCAGGTCGTATACTAACGAATTCAATTTCTATGCGCGGTTGTTAGTTTTATTTTGTTTTCTATGATAGTATGGGTGCAGTAACGTCTTTTTATGTATAATAGCTGCGCCCTGCGGTTTCGTCCGCGTAAGTTTCGATTCCTAGGAAATATCGGCCATCTAATTAAATTTTAGAACACAAAAGCTGCTATTGTGACTTAACTGTGATAGTAAGATATATTCCCTCGCGGACTTTTTTGTAGGTAATAATCAGTACTTTAATCATGTAGTACATTATTTTTATGTATCATCAATAGTTTCACACGCACGCCAAATCATAAATTTTATAGGCAAAATTTTGCTACTTTGGGTTACGTTATTGCAATTTTCTCAAGGATCTCTATTTTTTTGAAAATAAATTGTAGCCTATTTTACTTCCTGATAATTTAACTATCATTTGGTGAAAAATGGTTAAAATCGGTCCAGTAGTTTCGGAGCCTATTCGATACAAACAAACAAAAAAATCTTTCCTCTTTATAATATTAGTATAGACTAATAAGGCAAAAAGCATACGGCCTTTCTGTTAGTAATCGGTCGGTCACCGTAATCTATAAATGCCTGCAATACCAGTTCTAGTTGATGATAAAGCTATATTATTTTTACAATACAATTAATTAGTTTATCAGCTGGCATCCACCAATGTTATTCAAACCGATTACCACATTGCCACAGCCATATCAAATAATTAATTTGTTGTATGATTAAAATCACTCTGTGTTGCCCTTTTTAGGAAACATTATAATGTATTATGGTAGATTTTATTCCGTTCCGTTCCAGTACCCGGAAAGATTTGATTATGTTATTTTCGTTTCAGTTCAGAATTTCTGAAAGAATCTTTGCTAGTAGGTACCTTAAATGTTGTAGGCTTAGACAGTGGGTGCTGTCATTTCAGAATAATGCATTCAGCCGAATGTCTTGATAGTAGATTCCCGTAGAAAGTAGGCAACATTCTTGGTGTCAATTTCGGTTCAAGAGTAGGTCATCGCTTGTCAATTTTTTTACATTGTCTTGACGTAATGGTTTTAAGGACTAATTTATCAGACTCATGACATAAACAATCACACTCACAACTGCAGTACCAATGATGGAGATCCTTAGATCAATACTCAGTGGATCCATGTCAAGTGTCAAAAATGACCACAGACTATATCTGCCACCAGAGATTTTGCACAACGCGCTATAACAAAATTATGTTTGCATTATTAAGAGTGTTAATATATAATATGTATATATATGTGTAGTATGTATTATAAATTTGGTTAGGTTATTATTGTTATTTCACACGATTATTTGCACCCGGTTGTCCACCGATCTTCGTGGCATCATGAAGGCCCCGTCTGTAAACCAGCACTGCACCTGACCCATTAGGTTCTGGCGCAGCATAATGCTGAGACGGGGACCTATTTGACCCCACGTAACACAAAATGACATACTTAATTTGTCAATTTTCCGCTTCGCTTTGTTATTTTAAGCTAAGTATCTGTTTTATGTTTATATATTTTTTTAACTTTTGTGATTTTCTTTTCTTTCTTTCTTTCATTATACTCAATAAGAAGATTTGTGAGGATACAAAGTATGTGTTAACAGAGACACATCCGCGCGTAATATTTGACACACATCCGCGTTCTGCATAGTATGTACTTTGTGTTCCACGTGACAGATGGCAAGGCAAGCCCATCACCGCTTATTGAAATACTAAACGAAAGCACATTCCTGCGAATTGGTTCTTAGGTAAGCCAGTTTCTTTACGATGTTTTTCTTCATTGTTTTGAGCGAACAGAAATTAAAAAAAAATCAGTACCTACACACTTCGGATCGGAAATCGGTGTACCTACAGTCAACTAGACCAACACTATTCAAATCAAAATATATTTATTTGGGGCAACAACAAAAAACACTAAAAGAACGGTTATATCGGCAAAAGTTTGAAAACTATCGCGCACATTAGCGCCTTATTGCGAAAAGCAAAAAAAAACAAAAATATTTTTCGACAACTAGGAGTTATCAAATAAAGTCTTATATTTTTTTATTATATTTATGTACCTAAATACGCGGGCGAAGCCGTTGGTTGAAGTTATTGTGCTGTAAAATAAATTATTTAATTACAAAACGAATTAATTTCGTTTGAAATTAATAAATGCCGTAAATGATTTTCCTAATGAGATTGCTAACGTATATCTGTCACATATATCTATGTATAATAGATAGATAGATAGATAACTCTTTATTGTACACCACATAATACGTTGCTTACAAATTCAAACAAAGCAAATTACAAACTAATCGCTGATTAATATGTATGTATTTACAAAAAAAAGTATTATATAAGTAGTATATCAGATACGTATGTTGCTCCCATAATACAAGCTCTGCTTAGTTTGGGGCTAGATGATGCTGTGTGAAAACATTAATATCATTGTTATCAACCAGTTAACATAGTGCGATGTATAGATGGACAGATCAAACGAGCCATTAGTCCAGGGAGTATGTAGTGTGACTCGAGTGCGTGACGCAAATCGGCCATGTTGTCCGACAGCTCGGAGAATGGCTGGTTTAGTTTTTATCTCTCACAAGCGAATGCCCACGGCTTTGCCCATGAGATACCCGATGTCTGAGTAGCCGATGAAAAAGCCCTTATCGTTAAGGCAGCGTTCGTAAGAAACGCTTGACCGTTTTTTCGTTGATTTACTTTGCAAAATTGCTATTGGTCTCCATGAAAAGCCCTGTTATTTTAACGGGATAGTATATAGCCTTTGTCCATAAAATATAAATATTGGTGAAATATTTTTGAAATCGGACGAGTAGTTTCGGAGATACATATAAACTTTAACTCTATATAATACTAGCTTCTGTCCACATCTTCGCCCGTGTGGTACCCGGATAAAAAGTAGTATATGTGTTATTCTTATGTATAATCTATATAACTGTAAGATTCATCAAAATCCGTTCAGTAGTTTTTGCGTGAAAGAGTAACAAACATCCATCCTCACAAACTTTCGCGTTTATAATAGTACTAGCTTCTGCCCACGGCTTCGCCCGTATGATACCCGGATAAAAAGTAGCCTATGTGTAATTCTGATGTATAAGCTATATTAATGTAAAGATTCATCAAAATCCGTTCAGCAGTTTTTGCGTGAAAGAGGAACAAACATCCCCACAAACTTTCACGTTTATAATATTAGTAGGATGATAGTATAGATGGTTCTAGCACACGATTGGAGTGACCCAGCGGTTAATTCCCCAGTTGTATTGTAGCGCCTCGCAGATAATGTTTACCCGACCACGGCAAGTGTGCTCATGACTTTATTTTTGGACTTTAAGTACTGTGAGTGCGAGGTCACTCCTGTTGTCCTTTGCTTTTATGCGTTTGCCATAACTTTTTACTTCGTGGCGGTGGCCATACCTACAAGTCCTACAACGAATATGTACACATATCTATATACCTGTAGATACCTTTAAGTGCATGGAATAGGTAGGTACGTCCGTCATACTATCTTTTTATTTTTAAATCTTGTTTTATAGACGCTTTTACCATACGTTTGTAACCAATTAATAAACTTGATTTTACTTACTTTACCAACTAATTCGTTACATTAGTTCTTGCGTTGAACAATAAATAAGTAATTTTATTCATATTTCACTATTAAGGATCCGGCGTACAGCGCTCATAACTTAAATTAGAATATCTCTTTTTGACTGATGCAGGCCCGCCCGTGCTTGCGCGATAGCAATATTAGCCGTTCAGAATTTGTCATAAATTTGGTGGTGTTCCGTAATACCAAAAAAGATGAATGAAAACTTATATTTTTCACATTGTGTTGTTATTCTTTAAATAGACAATATAATCTATGTACCTAAATAAACGATACGTAAGGTATTGTTGTTTTTAATACGAAACAAATAAGAAGAAAACATGTCATGTATGACGTAAAAATATCCAAAATGCGATTCGTTTACATTTCATTTTAGGTAAGTATTTTGAAAAAATATATAGCAAGGTACGTAGATAAATACTATTCGAATGCAAATAATTACATAATATGGTGGAAATAAGCTCTAATTATAAATAATAATAAATAATGCTGGACAATCCACACAGCATCATCTAGCCCCAAGCTAAGCAGAGCTTGTGTTATGGGTACTAGATGACTGATATACATAGATAGATATTTTTTATTATACATAGAAAATACCCAGAACACCCGGAACAAATATTTGCAGATCGTACAAATATTTGTCCCAGGGCGGGAATCGAACCCGCAACCTCCTGTGTAGCAGGCGGACCTTCGCCCACCGCGCCACATCGGTCGTCATTGATTGATAAATGATTTTGGTATTACGTTTGTATGGGGAACTCTTTGTGAAAGAGTTTGTCCTGGGAAATGCTTCCATCATACCAATTTCTATCGCCAAGCAGTAATTCTCGCAATACTGTGTTCCGCTTTGAAGGATATGCGTATGACGACTCGATCGTCGTGCGTTATGACCCCACTAATGCCTAGTTTACACGGGCTTCGTAGCTAATGCTAAGTACGTGTCACATTCACTCACACTATCGTGTAAACATGCTGATCAAACAAGTACTAGTGCTTAGTATTAGTGAAACCGGCAATTGTAATTGAATAGGAGCTGATCCTATTGACGACAAGGAGACGACAAAGAAACGACAAGGAGACGACAAGGAGACGACAAGGAGAAGACAAGGAGACGACAAAGAGACGGCAAGGAGACGACAAGGAGACGACAAGGAGACGACAAGGAGACGACAAGGAGACGACAAGGAGATGACAAGGAGACGACAAGGAGACGACAAGGAGACGACAAGGAGACAGCAAGGAGACGACAAGGAGACGACAAGGAGACGACAAGTGACTACTCCCACCACAATTTAGTAAGCACTTGTCGCTTGTTGAGTCGTGTGAACAGCCACGACAATTGCATTTGGTTCGAATGTCGTGTTACTAACTGCTAAAACTAACTTGTAAACGGTTACTTGTCGCTTAACAGCTTTATACTAAGTACTTAGTACTTAGTGCTAATGACAAGTACTAAGCTCGTGTAAACTGAGCATAATACAAAAATGGCCATATTACTTTTCAAACTTTCGCTATTAGATAACACTAGCTTCTGCCTACGTCTTCGCTCGCATGGTACCCGGATAAAAAGTAGTCTATGTGCTATTCTGATGTATAAGATATATTTCTGTAAAGTTTCATCAAAATCCGTTCAGTAGTTTTTGCGTGAAAGAGTAACAAAAACTACTAAACGGATTTTGATGAAACTTTACAGTAATATAGCTTATACATCAGAATAATACATAGGATACTTTTTATGCAGGTACCAAGCGGGCGAAGCCGTGGTCAGAAGCTAGTACTTTATAATGTAGATAACAAACTCTTGAACTTTCATAATTGTTTGGATGAAAGTTTATTTGCTTATAGTACAGGACAAATTCCCCTCATGTGTGCCGGTGAAATTACAACATGAGATTTTTCACCCGTTATGTCTCAGGGTCAGAACCGTGCAAGTGATACATCTGTTATTGCAAGCGTCCATATGTTACGGTAACTGCTTACCAGTATGTAGAACGTACGCTTGTTTGCCACTTAGTTGTATAAAAAAAAACAACTTTGGCACAATCATTGAGGATACTCGGTCCTTTCCGAACGTGTCGATCTCAAAAGTGGGTTAAGCGGTTATTACATCGTTTTCTTCCCCTTAAGTCTGAGTAAACTCACATTTAAGATAAACCGGGGAGCCCCGCCGTGGTTGTATTTTTCCTCTTACATCTGTACTAAATTCATTTTATGACTTCACTGGGAAAAGTCATCCTAAAGTAATATACGTTCTCGATTATACCAATGTCCTACACTTAAATAAATATTGCTGGACATTATCCACAGCATCATCTCGCCCCAAACTAAGCAGAGCTTGTATTATGGGAACTACATGATTGATATACTACTTACATACTTTTTTTTTGTAAATACATACATATTATACATAGAAAAACGCCCAGACCCATGACAAATATTTTCAGATCTTACAAAAATTTGTCCCGTGACAGGAATCTAACCCGCAACCTTCTGCGTCTCAGGCGGACCTTCGCCCACTTCACCACAGAGGTCATCAACTTTCAGATCAGACTGAGTTTTATTTATCGACTTCGGAGTTCCTAACAATTAGCATATACAAATACCCAAATACCTTATTTGGCTTATACAAATACCCTTTTAGTTAGTCGTGGTTCTCTACAAAGTTGCGGGTTCAATTCCCGTTGCGGTACAATTGTTTGTACACTCTACAGGTATTTGTTTTACAAAGTTTAAATTGACAATCACATTAACGAACACTTTACTCAAAATGAAACGCGACGACCTAAGGATTATGGTGGGCATCATCACGGGACACTGTGATCTGAATCACCATCCTTAAGACAGGGGCCACAGTGGACTCTGTCGAGGTTGTCTCCAGGTTGAAGAGACTGTGGAGCATGTGGTAATACACTGCCACAAATGAAGTCAGGTCGAAGACGGGACTGCTAGAGCTCAGCAACTCATGCTCTCCGTCATCGTTAACTGACAAGAGGTCAGGGATACTGAAACACTGCTGTCATCAACCCAGAGTCCTTCTCCGTTACTTCAAGGAGTTTGGCTGGTTGGGGTCAGGTTAGAAGGGGGATAATGCATAATACACCCCAATGCGGGACGTCGGCGAGTACCACGGTACTCTTAGTTTCTGAAACCCACGAAACGGAATCCTAGCTATTTATTACTATTTATGTAACTATTGGGTTTTATTAATAAATAAATAAATAATGCTGGACATTTTTCACACAGCATCATCTAACCCCAAACTAAGCAGACCTTGTATTATGGGAACTATATGACTGATATAATACATACTTATATAAATATTTTTTTGTAAATACATATTATGTAGTATACGTAGAAAATACCCAGATCCGAGACAAATATTTGTACATCATACAAACATTGCTCTCGCGGTGGTTATCGAACGCGCAACCTTTTGCGTCACAGGCGGGCCTTCGCCCACTGCGCCACAAAGGTCGTCTGAGGAGTTCTGTCTGTATTATATGTTATTATTTATTTACTAAAAAAATATGGTTTACTACCCCACTCTTCGTTATACACAGCTTAGTTGGAAGAAAGTGCTTGGTATTAAGTTTCCCTATGTATTTGTTTTATATCGTGCATTTTCTATCTATCTAGTATACACAGAGGCTGCTGGAAAGAACAGGATGAAGTCTTTACCCGACACCATTTACTGTACAAAAATATATATATTCAAACAATAAACATCATCAAAAAAAAACGTTTATTATGACAAGTTTGAAACAAAAATTGCAAAAGAGATGTTCCTACTTATTCTCAGCAGATTCTTAAAAACTAGAAATAGATACGTTACTACGAATAACACTACTATTTATGCCTACGTGTCTATTACATTATTAATAATAGATATCTACGCAAAATATATTAGCTTTAAATAATATAAAAACCATTATTAAATAAATGAATTGGCAAGTAAAGTATAAATTATAATTATCTAGATAATTTAATGAATTTACAAATTGTAATTTCTTAGTTATGGAATAAAGAGGCTTTTTATTTTTATTATTGTATATTTATGTATATCACTTCAACTCTTAGAGCATAGGTCTTCAAGGTCTCTTTCGCCTTCACCTCCGACCGGCCGGCTGAGGCAAGCCGAGGGTCAGGGGTCTCTGTCGGTCCCAGGGAGTATCAATCTATACTAATAGAAACGTGAAAGTTTGTGAGGATGGATGTTCTGAACGGATTTTGTTGAAACTTTACAGTAGTATAGATTATACATCAGAATAACACATAGGCTACTTTTTATCCAGGTACCACGCGTAAACAGTCAAGCTTCACATATTAAATGATACAGTAAACCATAAGTACTGTATACTACGGTACTTAAGTATATATACGTAACATTCTTGAAAGCCTCCACCTCTTTTAAGTCAGTCAAAGTCAAAGTCAAAATTCATTTATTCAATAAAATCACAAGGACCACTTTGAAACAACGCGTGAAGTATAGAGTACAACGCGAGCTGAGTTACGGATTTTTCACTACCTAAGAAAACATCTAGGTAAATAACTCAAACAATAGCTTCATAATATCGCTATAACTTAATCCATCACCTCACATGGGACTAGGAGAGCTAACCTTCTCCATACTCAAGCAGCAATCACATTATTACCGAGAAGAAAACGTCCATGAAACAAACACGAGCAATATTAGTTCGTAATATCGCAGTAACTCAATTTGCTGGCAACTTGGTCATACTCCTCTGAGCAATAGAACAGCTGATTCAATCCTTAGAGAGGCAACTAATGTTCGCCTACGTCTTAGCTTAAGCAAAATTCTAATAACTTTAGCAAGTCTTAATAAGTGACAGATTTTTATGAAAAAATTACAGTTAAGGCGCGGTTGAACTGACGCGATGGCGGTGGCGATGATAGAAAAATAGTTGTCAGTTGACAATGACGTCAACTGACATAAACTAATGATTTCAGAACAAAGAATTCAGGGCAATTAGTAAACGCACCCTGGTACATAAGAAACGACGACATCCACCGGGACCTCATCATCATGTGAACGCAATCCAGCTCCTCGACAACACGGACATAGTGAGAAGACTCCAAAGGACCAAAACCTTTGAGTTAGTTTAGTGTAAATAATAGTGTATGTAATGTAGTGAAATTCGTGTCAGTGTTTCCTAAAAAGAACACATGAACAAAGTGTCTTCCCCTTAAATAGAGACAGTAAGAAAAGTGTTAATGGACACATTCTTAGCTATACTTTATCTTATAAAACTAGGTCATTAATTTATTTTAACTTAAATAATGTAATCTGGACAATGAAAAAAACATACATATAGTCACGCCTGTTTCCCGCAGGGGTAGGCAGAGACCAAGGATTTCCACTTGCTTGTTAAAATACTTTATTGCACACCAGAAACAAAATAAACAAAACCTTATTAAACTGATATCTTCTCTTTTTAATATAATATTTATTCATATTGTAAAAACGGGAATTTTCACGTACCGCATTATCCGTTTTTACAATATGAATAGTCAAGTACACGTTAGTTTTTGGAATAAAATGATATTTATTGTATTCTATTCTAACCATTTTATCATTGTAGTTGTTTATTATTGGTATATTAGGTAGAGGTATTGAAAGATGACACTTTTCGTCCTACCCCGCCTTAAATATCATATCTTGATACGTAACGTCAAATGCATTAAATGTTTAAGCTGCTCTGTTTCTTCACTGTTACCACACTTATTCCTTAGTTAATATTGTTACATGAATTTATGTTCGTCAGCAAATAACTTAGCATAAAATTGTATTTGAGTTTCAATTAAAATAACGGTACGTTGAACGAGAAATCACTTAGTAAAATAATTTGATATCTCTGCAGTTTCTCCAACTTCGAAGTTCTGACTCGATTAAACCTTAGTGGGAACTCAAACTTTAAACAAAGTTTAGTGGCTGAAACTTCGTAATAGTACGCATGAACCCGTGAAAGTAATGAGAAGGAAATATCGGGATTTCTGAACAGATTTTGGTCGACCGTGTCTACGAGGTATAACCGAGTCAACCGAATTAACCGTTTTATGTTTAACTTCATAATTATAATCTTTGGCTCGTAATACTTAATTATAAATTAGTAGTTTCAGCCCACGGCTTTGCCCGAGTGGTACCCGTATAAAAAGTACATAGTCTATGTGTTAGTCTAATGTATAAGCTATATTACTGTAAAGTTTCATCTAAATCCGTTCAGTAGTTTTTGTGTGAAAGAGTAAGAAACATCCATCCTCACAAACTTTCACGTTTATAATATTAGTAGGATAGTTTCAACATTTAAACACTATATCTACTTATCAATCGGACACAGCGCTTTCAGTTCAGACTAGAAGGTGAGCAACACATGGTAGAGACCAAGGTCCAGAGTCTGAAGCACCTTCGTAAAAGGTAGCATGCCTATCTATAATCTACAGGCTACATTTCTGAGAGAGCGCTCAGGAGCAACATAATCTGATCCCACGGTCTTCATCTAAGGATAAGCGGATGCGCAGCTCAGTACCATTTGTATTTTGTCAGTACTTAACTATATTTGCGGAGGCACGGATCGATGGTTTCCACGCCATCATCCGTAAAAAAACTGCTCAGCAGAGTGCAGGACAGGTTCAACAGCATCCTGCAGGTCATTCCAGATCGCATGACAGATTGCCAGTAATGAAGGCCTTTATTTGGGTCCTGATCAAGTAGAAAGTCTCGCCTGAGATAGCTTGATCAGGACACGAGTAAAGGTCCTTAAACCGTCATTTTAATTTTTTTAATCTGTTGTACTTTTCTTGTATTTTAACATAGATCTTAAGACAGCTCACTGACAAAAAATACCAAAAATGTTGTCTGATTTAATAAATGAAAAAAACACCAGAACTAGATTAGGCGACTTGCTAAGTTATAGAGTAATTTAATAATAATGCTGGACATTTTCACATTTTTCACACAGCATCATCTCTTGTTTAGGTTGTGTTAAAAAAGGGCAGGGCTGGATTAGGCGACTTGCTTAGTTATAGAGTGATTTAATAATAATGCTGGACATTTTCACATTTTTCACACAGCATCATCTCTTGTTTAGTTTGTGTTAGAAAAGGGCAGGGCTAGATTAGGCGACTTGCTAAGTTATAGAGTGATAACGAAAAAGAGGGCACAATTTTAATGAAGAGGTTGTCAACTTAACCTGCTATTCAAAAAAATATTTGTATGAGAACGGCGAAGGAATGGAACATACTATGCAAAGTGACGTTATTCAACTTTATAATAAGTAGATAGATAGTAAGTAGAAGTAGAGTAGATTTATGTGATAATTAGTCACAGTTAGGGCTAATTAGCACATAAATCTACTCTTTGTCACTATGTTTTTGTAAAAATCTTAGGTACTTTCTCCTTCCGCGTCGTACGGAGTGCACGGCGCGATGCGGAAGGAGAAAGTCGCGACCACTCACCCTGATGAAGACTCTCGGAATGAGTCGAAACTTAGTCGGTGCCTTCACCGATAGTGCAGTACGTGAAACAATATGAATAGTCATACATTTTTACAATATAATTAGTCAATTTCACAATAGTTTTTGGAATAAAATCTTAGGTATTTATTGTGTCTATTTATTTATTTTTTAGTGTGTAGGTACCTGTCCTTTCTGTGCTTTGTTGTTGCCAAATAAATGATTTTCTTTCTTTCTTTCTTTTTATAAAACCGGCTTAGGGCGTTGGCTTTATACTTAGGTATTACAACCGGTTTCAAATATCAATGATTTCGTTCCAATTTAACGTGCCCTTGCAAAGAACGACAAGATATTTTATGTTTTCGCCACGTTTGCTAGAACAACGAGTAACTGGTCCCATAGGACGCGAATTCAATCTGAACCCAATAAGTGCGACAATAATTGAGTTTCCAAGTTGTTTACTACACAGTAGATCACACCATTGACAACCTCTGTGGCACAGTGGCCTGATACGCAGAGGGTTGCGGGTTCGATTACCGCCGCGAGACAAATGAATGATCTGCAATTATTTATCTCGGGTCTGGGTGTTTTCTACGTATAATATGTATGAATTTACAAAAAAAAAATACACAAGTACAATATCAGTCATATAGTTCCCATAACACAAGCTCTGCTTACTTTGGGGCTAGATGATGCTCTGTGAAAATGTCCAGTATTATATAATATTATATTCATCAAATAACATAATTCTATAGCACTTGGGTTCTGTCATATAAACTAGACTCTGCCCATAGCTTTGCCCGCGTGGTACCCGGATAGAGTGTAGCCTATGTGTTATTCTGATGTATAAACTATATTACTGTGAAGTTTCATCAAAATCCGTTCAGTAGTTTTTGCGTAAAAGAGTAACAAACATCCATCCTCACAAACTTTCGCATTTATAATAGTACTAGGCTTCTGGCCACGGGCTCGATCATTTTTTCGTCAACTTACGTTGCAAATTTTGTCGAAAAATCCTTTTATTTTAACGGCATAAATTATACAGCAAATATTTAAGTTTTTTTGAAATCGGATGAACAGTCTAAGAGATAACCTCCTACATCCTAACTTAGAAATATTCATGTATTTAAATAAATAAAAAAATAGATACGTACATTATGTAGGAATCACTAGCAGAATATCTTTCGACATGTTAGTAGCTCGCTCTTTCCAGCATCTGGCATATTAATAGGTACGTGTATCACTGACTGTATTGGACGGTTATATTTTTATTCCACGTCTCTATTTGCAATGGGTCCTTGTTAGCGCGGGGTATTGCAGTTTGCAATGCAATGGACGACGCCGTAGAGCTTGCGGGAAATAATGGGACAGTTGTCTTCAATCATTGTAAAGCCGTAGGTCCATTGCGACGCACGAAGATTGACATTCATCCTCACTCCTTAGAATCTGGGTGATCTAGTACTGTGCACTTTTAACTTCCTCCTTCGAACACTTAGGTTATGGAATCATCTCCCTTCTGAGGTATTCCCAAGTGACTACATAATGAGGTTCTTCAAAAATTGTGTTTTAAATTGTTTAAAGGGTCGGCAACACGCGTTTTTTGCCTCTGGCTAAGCTACGGTAATCGACTATCAAAAGGTGGACCGTAAGCTTGTTTGCCACCTTGATGGTATAAAATAAAAAGGAGATCCATTATGGTGAGATCATTAACATTGAGTAACACTGACTTGCGTGTGCTGGACAGCCAACGTTTCTCATCATGGCCGCGGTTGCTGAGAACAACTCATCATCATCGGTCTTCTACACTTCGACCTGTTCGGGAAGTGCGGGTAAGAAGCGAGCAGCTCTTAATTCTGGCTTCGACTTCGGGAGCCACTACTCCCGAGTCCCTTGGTTTTACCCTGGGGTCATCCGATTAAAGGTTGGCCTTTCAGCGGCTTTACGTTCGCCTTCGCGGCTTTCGTTGATTTTTTTAGTAGAGAATAACTATGTTGCGTAAGTTTTAGCGTATGTTTTAAAATTTGTTGGCAGATTACATTTTTCTGCAATAATAGACTGTTCTATGTTAGCACGCGCAGAGATTTTATTGATAAGGCTTTCACAATCTCAATCCTTCTGTATGGACATCTAATACTTATCTATACCCACTAATAACAAGCTTTTTTTGTTTGAAAGTGCTAATCTCTGGAACTACCAGTCGGATTTTAACTTTTTTTCGCATTTGATAGTCCAATTTTTGAGGAAGGTTATAGGCTATTTAATATACGCTACGACCCCTTACAAGCCGAGCAAAAGAAGTAATAGCATGGACGGGAATCATTTTTACTGGGTAACATCATCCAATTTTTAGATTTTTTCATAAAACACCAGACAACAACAGATATAAACAGATATTATATTTCATAACAACAGATATGTTTTATATGGAAGATCGTATTGTACGTCCATAAAAAGCACAACCATGGAATGCACATCCCTGGAAAGTACAGCCAGTATTACAAACCATTTGGTTTGAATTATCTGGGTGTGCTTTCCATGGTCGTACAATACGTTCCGTACAAACTAAACACATGGCGTTATTGCACACCTCTGGAATGTACACCCCGGATCACGAACCAATATTCTCGATGCTTATTGGTCGAGAGTTCGTCATATCCTTGACCTCTCATTGGTCGATGCGAAGTAGTCGCATGACGAAGACGAGCCTCGTTTACACTGAGCAAGTTCTAATATGTTCAACCAAGAGCAAATTGGCAAATTGATAAGTAATGCAAACAATAAGTTAATGTTGGCCTGAAAAATCCTTCCTAGGCAAATCCGTCTTGGATTGGTTAGGTTATTAGGTTTTTTTATTACAACTCAGAAAAGGAGGATGGCTATCTGAACTTTACCCAACAAACTTGAGGTTTTTTTTATATAATAAAAAACTTTAATAAATTAAAACCAACCGGTTAGTTTATCTGCAAAAAACAACATAAATAACTAATCTACTTACATTAATTTACTAATAGCGTTAAATACTATGGCAGCACAGCACTTTCCCCTTGATAACACACGCACATGTAAACAGAGCATGAAATTGGTTCGTATTCCATGGCTGTGCATTCCATGGTTGTTTAAAACTGGCCGTACAAGGTCAACACGTGTAGGGAATGCACGCCCAGGAATGTACGCCCAGTATTACAAACCAAGTATTTGAAACCAATGGTTTGTAATACTGGCTGTACTTTCCAGGGGTGTACTTTCCATGGTTGTGCATTCCATGGACGTACAATACAGGGACTCTTTTATATTCCATAAATAAACAGACAACTCAAGAGCTCACTGATAATATGTGATTTACAGATGGACTTCTGGACAGCTGCTAAAATGACGACGGGCAGTGGTTGTGGCCCACACGGCACAGATGGGACTAATTAGCACAAAAATCTTCTCTTTGTCACTATGTTTTTGTTAAAATCTTAGGTATTTATTGTGTCTATTAATCTAGTTTCTCTGTGTGTAGCTGTCCTTTCTGTGCTTTGTTGTTGTCAAATAAATAACTTTCTTTCTTTTTAAACAGTGTTATATTCATGCTGCAGTTGTCTGAAGTTACGTTTTGCGACCACCAAGATGTTTTTCTTTATGTTATGACGAGACAAACAGACGTACAGTCCACATAATGGTGCGCAGTTACCATCGCCTATTGTCATCTGTATTGCTGATGCGTTTGATGCTCTGAAAGGCTCTTTTTACTGTTGCGTTTTTTCACTGACAGACTGTTTAATCCATATACTCGTATGGGCTGAATTGTGGTCGGGTTAATCTCCACGTAGATGAGATTCGCTTGAAGCACTTGTGGTTCATGTGGATGGAATTATAGGTTATCACACTTTCATGTCTGACCACTTTTTATCGAATCGTGTGGCTGTAATGTTGTTGTGATATCGCTTGAAGCAACTGCACTTGTGGTTCTTGTGGATGGAATTATAGGTTATCACACTTTCAGGCCTGACCACTTTTTATCGAATCGTGTGGCTGTAATGTTGTTGTGTTATCGCTTGAAGCAACTGCACTTGTGGTTCTTGTGGATGGAATTATAGGTTATCACACTTTCATGTCTGACCACTTTTTGTCGCATCGTGTGGCTGTAGTGTTGTTGTGATATCGCTTGAAGCAACTGCACTTGTGGTTCTTGTAGATGGAATTATAGTTTATCACACTTTCATGTCTGACCACTTTTTGTCGCATCGTGTGGCTGTAGTGTGGTTGCTATATCGTCCATTGGAAGTCTAAAAACACTATTAGGTTAAACTGTTTGTTTGTTTATCATGAATCGGGTTTCATCTAAATAGTGCCTATTCAAATATTGTATCGTACATCCGCAGCCGAGCGGAATTTAGTTAGAATAGGACGCACTTCTGTGAAATTGTAATTTGCCTTTCCACACAGATAGCTTGAAAACGAAACTACGATATAAGTAAATATTATATTATGATAATATTATAAATATATTTTTTAAGTGAAACATGCTGTGATTGTTTTTATTTTTAACTTCTTTCGATCTCTATAATGTTGGTTGTACGCCGCCGTCCTTATTGATTCTTCCAGTTTCTGTCCATCCAAAGGTTGTCTGGAAGAGATCGCTTTCAGCGATAAGATCGCCCATTGTATCACTAGGTATTATTATATTTTCTTTTTCGTGTTTCTTTTTTATTTACTAGTGTACAATAAAGATAAATTCTATTCTTATCTATTCTATTCTGATCTATTGTGAAAGATTAAAGTCCCATCATCAGGCACAAAATTGTCCCTAAGAAGAAACCAATTTTGCAACGTATGTTGACGAAAACACGGTCAAGCGAATGCTTTTCTTATACGTCGCCATAACGGTAAAACCTACTTTTCATTGGATACTTTTTACCACGCGGCCGATGCCGTGTGCAGTACCTAGTATTCGATAATTCTGCCTACTGTTCTGTTTGGTAAGCTCCTATATTTTACATCTAAATAAATAAATAAATAAATAATGCTGGACATTTTCACACAGCATCATCTAGCCCCAAACTAAGCAGAGCTTGTATTATGGGAACTACATGACTGATATACTACTTATATACATTTTTTTTTGTAAATACATACATATTATATATAGAAAACACCCAGACCCGAGACAAATATTTGCAGATACAAACATTTGTCCCGTGGCAGGAATTGAACCCGCAACCTTCTGCGTCTCAGGCGGGCCTTCGTCCACTGTGCCACAGAGGTCGTCACACATACGAATTTTGCGAACTATATATCCGAGTGGTAGTTAGTTAGGTATGCAATTAATGCATTCGCGAAATACATAGGGATGGGAATGCGTAATGAACGGCTCAAATCAATGCCTGCCAGAGGCGCGGTAATTAGAGAGCTGAGTGGAGCGCTCTTGGCATATTTCACTCGTCTTGCTTTATGATCATCCAGCTAAGCTAGCAGGCCTAAGCTCTTTGAAACGAAATGAAACGAAACGAAACGAAACGAATTTGCGAATATGGGTACAATATACGATGTTATAAAATAATGTTGTGTCCTCCATCATCTACTTTTAAAGCGTGCAAAAATTTTAACTTAAAACTATTTAATAATAAATATTTTAAGCAATAATTTGTACGAGCTTTTTAAACATATGTATACATTTTTAATTTTATTCTCATTTTTTTAATCTATAGTTATTTAATAAGCGTCTTAAAGTCTTTGAAAGTCAAGAATAGGTAAATACTTATAGTGGTGGCAAAAATGCTTTTTTGGGTTGTCAAGCCAAATGTTGAATGCGTTACGTTACCAAACTTTTTAATTAGATTTAATTGAATTTAATAACTGAATTTTCTTTTCACATCGATGTTTGTTTCACTCGCACGGGGCGGGTATGATTTCAAAGGTTTAATCTCGTTAAGGTTTATTTAAATATATTTTTTATTTGAAACGCACATTCGTAAATATCTCTCTAACGTATTAACCTTGTGCCCTAGACAGTATGACATATTCTCTGTTTCTTTAACCTCCGTATAAGAGCAAGTGTTTAAAATTATAATTGATTAAGTTTCGTTTTTTTCCCTAATGATTACTAGAAAAAGAAAAGTAAGTAAAAAAAATACTTATCTTTTTCCAAATTATTTTAGAGTAATGTAATATATATAAGTATATTTAATATGTATCTTCATGTTTACTCTGTCCACACATTGCATGCTGTGTTCACTAGTTTTAGAAATTAAACCGACAAAGCTATTAATGAGAGTACCCTGTTATGAATATTATATGTACATTTCAAGTTGAGAACCAAATAATAAAAAAAAAAAGGTTCAAATAGTGAGTAGCATGAAGTCTGATGAAGGTCTGCTAACGGAAATAAACGAATTTCCAATGAGACAACTACATATGTATCGAGACGATAATATGTTTCCTATGTCTGCCACCAAGCACTAACGCTCGCTTTGACTTTGGTGTTGCAAGCTTCGATAGGTTACTGTAACCGCTTACAAATAGTTTTTTTTTACATTACATTTTAAAGTTTCTGCCAAACTGTTCAACAGTCTGTCGGCAGTAGCTCTCGTTGACATATTATACTTAATTGTTAATGTACCTAACTACAACTACAATCATCATCATCACCATCAGCCTATATTAGTCCACTGCTGGACATAGGCCTCCCCTAATGAGTGCCATAGCGCCCTGTCTTCAGCTTGCCGCATCCAGCATCTGCCTGCAGTCTTTCGCAGATCGTCATCCCACCTGGCCAGAGGACGTCCTACACTACGTTTGCCGAGTCGCGGTCTCCACTCAAGAACACGTTTACCCCAGCAGTTATCGGTTCTTCGCGAGATATGACCGGCCCACTGCCACTTCAGCTTGCTAATTCGTTGTGCTATATCGATAACTTTGGTTCTCTGACGGATGTATTCGTTACGAATCTTATCCTTCAGGGAGACTACAATACATCCATGTAAAAACAGTTACCCTTTCACGCCTAGACAGCTGAACGTCTAAAATCTGAATAAGCCTACGCTTGTGTAAAAAAAACACGTCTTATTTTGTAATTTTTTTGTGAAAAACCTTTCTTCAAATATAAAGGTTTTATAGGGCAAACAATCTCTCCAATCGAGATTTTTTTGCTTTGACACCCGAGTCCATTCAGATATCAATGGACTTCCTGATTACGGGAACAGGATTTTCATTATGAACGGAACTCAAAAGCTTCGGCTTGTGATTTGTAGTGTATCTGTCTGTCTGTTGACCTAGATACCACTGGTACGACTGAGAATAGTATCTAGCTAGGTAGGTATATAGCCTCTCCAAATAAAATCTTGCTTTTCGTATCTTATATGCTCTTTAAAGAGCAGAACTGCAATATAACAGCTAGAATATGACATTTATGACCTCTTTGGTGCAGAGGGGTGGGTTCGATTCCCTTCTGCGTCTCAGGCGGGACGCAGAAGGGAATCGAACCCACAGTTTTTGTGTCGCAGCCGGCTACTTGCCCGCCACACCACCGAATTAGTACAAAATGCTATCGACCTTTATCCTAAATATAAAAAAGTATAGTGAGTCTTTATCCAGAAAAAGTACATTTATTTTATACAATTTTATTCTCACCACTATAGAGGTATCATGAAAAAAATACATCCCCATGTATGAAACACACAAAAAACTAAGTGTTGTTGTTCCGGTCATTGAAGAGAAGAGAGACGGTGAGAAAATTACCACTACCACCTAAGCTGTCCTTAAGCTAAACTTTGCTCCATGATCCACCAAAACTTAAAACTCCATCCCCGAGATCTTATCAAAAACAAGCCACTAGGGTATTTTCGAGGTTCTTTTAGCTTTATGTAAATTTATTCAATGCCAGCGTCTAGTGATTTGTTTTTACGAGGCTTGCCTATTCAGAGGTTTTGGCATAGAATTAGATTGCCGAACGAATCACGTGGAACTGATATAATGCTTCGACTAAAAGTCACGCATATTTCCACTTAAGAATAAAAGACAAGCAATCGGTTTTCGGGTTTTCTAATAACTAGCTTCTGCCCACGGCTTCGCCCGCGTGGTACCCGGATAAAAAGTAGCCTATATGTTATTCTGATGTATAAGCTATATTACTGTAAAGTTTCATCAGAATCCTTTTAGTAGTTTTTGCGTGGAAGAGTAACAAACATCCATCCTCACAAACTTTCACGTTTATAATATTAGTAAGATAATGCTCGATATTTTCACACAGCATCATCTAGCCCAAAAGTAAACAGAGCTTGTGTTATGGGAACTACATGACTGATACACATTTTTTTTTAAACACCTAGACTTAAGAAAATATTTGTTGATCATACAAACATTTGTACCGCGGTGGGAATGGAACCCGCAATCTTCTGCGTCAGATATGAGCCTTCGCTCAAAGTGCCACAGAGGTAGACAAAAAAACTGCATTCTGAGTCCAAATTAAATTACTGTTCTTTGATAATAACATTTTTATTCTCATCACACTAATTTTATTCATAACTCATGCTTGGACGGAGACATTACTCGGAACGGTTCCTACGGACCTTCTTAAAGCGAAAATTTTATGAAACACCATTGTGAGGTGGATGGAGATAGATGACACTATTTTTATACAATGGATGAAAGATTGGTCTATTTCTGAAGCAAATATTAGTGAAATGAATGTGATATTTATTTATGAAATTGCCAGTTAAAATATCAAATTTGGAGCACTTATCAGATTTCAAACAGAAAATCAAATATTTCTTTGAAGCCAATCTATTTTACTGTCTGAATGAGTTCATGAATATGACTCTAGCAGAATCCTCATTTTTGCATGACAACGAGGTGGGGTAGTGTGCTCTTGACAAACACTTGAATACTAAACGTATTTTAATAACTTATTTTGATTAATATCGTAATTTAGTAATTTATTCTATCCTACTAATATAATAAATGCGAAAGTCTGTATGTGTGTGAATGTTTGTTACCACGTATCTCCGTAACTACTAAACCGATTTTGATAAAATTTGGAATGTAGATAGTTTAGTCTAATTTTCGAAAATTGACCCCTAAGGGGTTAAATAGGGCGGTAAAGTTTCTATGAAAAAAAAAATTGTTTGATTCGCTCAAAAATCTGTACAAATAAACTTTAAAGTAAATAATGAAACACATATTTTTTATTTTTTTCAAAACTACCCTTTGGGGGTGTGCAATTGAATTCTAAACTTTGTATAAATTGTAATCCTTGGTTCAATTAATTCAAAAGTTGGTGGACATAGTTTAAAGCCTGGAGACGGTCATATGCTACTTTTATTAACATACCACGCGGGCGAAGCCGCGGGCAACAACTAGTATGTAATATATTAATTTAAATTTGTTAGCAGAATAGAATTGCCTTGTATAACAGCCAATGTTATATTAATTATGGTTATATAAATGAAATCTGAACTCTGCTGGGTTATGGGAATTATATGTGGCATCTACCGATTCTAACGTATCCAGACTGATTAGGCAGGTAATCTTGACTAACTTGCCATCCACTAAAAGGCTCCAAGCGCCGCCAATGATAGACAGCGTAGGGGCAACGTTAGTGTGAACGGTTTAAGGGTAGCAACAGCCAATGTAAATGAAATCTGAACTCTTCTGGGCCATGGAAATTATATGTGGCATCTGCCAATTCTAACGTATCTAGACTGATTTAGTTATTCTTGGCTAACTTGCCGTCCACTAAAAAGGCTCCAAGCGCCGCCAATGATAGACAGCGTAGGGGCAACGTTGGTGTAAACGGTTTAAGGGTAGCAACAGCCAATGTAAATGAAATCTGAACTCTGCTGGCCTATGGGAATTATATGTGGCATCTACCAATTCTAACGTATCCAGACTGATTTAGGCAGGTAATCTTGACTAACTTGCCGTCCACTAAAAAGGCTCCAAGCGCCGCCAATGATAGACAGCGTAGGGGCAACGTTGGTGTGAACGGTTTAAGGGTAGCAACAGCCAATGTAAATGAAATCTGAACTCTGCTGGGCTATGGGAATTATATGTGGCATCTGCCAATTCTAACGTATCTAGACTGATTTAGTTATTCTTGGCTAACTTGCCGTCCACTAAAAAGGCTCCAATGATAGACAGCGTAGTGTCAACCTTGGTGTTACCAGCTCAAGGGTATCGAGGGTTGTGCTGTAGTTTCACTAAGCGCTACTCAAGTTGTTTAGTGCCGTTATAACTTCCTTTCTTGGAGTTTATATTCCGCTCTTGCGCCCCGATCGGTCGGCTAAGGCAAGACGAGGGTCAGGGGTCCCTTTCAACCCCCTTTCGATCGTCACGCACTGATTACTCGACAAAAGCGCGCCCTGCGGAAAATTATTATTATTAATTATGTCAAATGAGACATGCTTAAATCCTCTGTGCTGTTCGGCGCAGTTGATAAGCGACTCAATTTAGTTCTAGCTAAGCTATGTTATATTGCGATTGTTATTTTTGAGCGTGCTTCAAACGATTAGGTCGTTTGATTTGATTGATTTAGTTGCTGCTTTTGATTGAAATAGCGATACAGTGCTGGAATGATAGCAATTTGTTTAAGCCGATACCAGAATTTATTTGTGGTTTAATTTTGGTTTGAGCCTTGACGATCTATAACAGAGACTAATGACCCGACTTGTTTTATAAACGAAACAGACAAACATGATCTAGACCACTGTTTCTCCAAGTGGGCGATAACGCCCCTTGTGGGCGCTGAAGGCTTTCAGGGGGGCGGTAGAAGGCTCTAGAAGATATTGGGGACGCTAAGGCTGTCTAGAGGGGAAAGCATAGGTTGTTATGTTTAAATACTTTGGGGGCGCTAGTACTTTTTTTATTCTCAAAGTAGGCGTTGGGAAAAATAAGTTTGAGAACCTGTGATCTAGTCTGACGGCTTGCTGATGTTTCGGAAACTTTGTCAGAACTGACACTTTTAATTTTTTATTAATTATTTACTGACATTTCGGACACCATCAAAATGTTGAAGCTGTTTTGTACACTCAGTTAAAAAAGTTTTAAAATATATTATATTACATACTAAGAGAAAGAGTGTTACCAATACTGAGTATTTTAGTATAAGTCATAGCTTACAGGAACACTAACTGATGGCACATATTTTGTTTTCCTTCACGTTTTGAGCTCGTGGTTAATCGTACATTTTTCGTGTTAAACATTCATTGATGCACGACCGGGTTCGAGCCCATGACCACTGGATCGGAAGTCTGGGTATCGCCCATTAGCCCAACGCGGCTAGACTTATTCGATAATTAATACCTTGCCAGCCGAAAACCCCGAAACCATTATTGGTTTCGGGGTACAATAACTCAACGGGGTACGGTAACAATATCTCAAAGGTCTAATTAAATCTTTTTATCCAATGGTTGCTTGTTAGAGACTGCTTTTAGCGATAAGTTTGAGCTAGATCTATGGACACATTATTACATTTTGTGGTTACTGTCTGAGTATATTTATTTATAAACTGATGACATTAAAAAGCAAGCATTTTTTTGCAAAAGGTAAAAAAAACGTAAATATTTATAAATTTTCTTAGAAAACGAATACATTATTGGACTTGATTCTGTAGTTCACTAACCAAACTAAATTTAAACTGTCGCTCTCTTTTACTGGTAGTGCAAGCAAGAAAGAGATAGCTACAATTTTAGTGCTGTCAAATCAGTTTACGTGCCGCTTTTCTTTGTGTTTATAGTCAGTATGTTTTGAAATTACGACTAAATTTGTATGGAAAACTTAAATCTGACTAATTTGACAGCACTAAAATTGTAGCTATCTCTTTCTTGCTTGCACTCTCAGTAAGAGAGAGTGACATTTTAAATTTAGTTTAGTTAGTGAACTACAGAATCGAGGCCATTATCTCGAACTATTAATTCTAGAATATTTATACATAATATAAAAACGTTTGTCCTGACTGACAGACTGAAGCTGAAATTCAGAACATAGGTTTATTGTATAACGTAAGCAGGTGATAAGAAAGAATTTCTGGAAATTTCCAATTTGAATGGGGGATATGGGGGGGAGGAACTTTGTATGAAAGTTTTTGTTCTTTGATGTTAGGAACATGAAAATTGGAATTGTAGCTATCATAAATGAATGATGACGTGTTTTATGGTTTTTGGATTTTCACATTTTGAGGGAAGAAATAGGGGTGAAAGTTTGGTATTCTAAAACGACGAAAAATTTTTGGAACGCAAACCGGGGGCACATTTCATAATTTTTTTGGTTATAAGGAATGCCGGTTTCTTTACGATGTTTTCCTTCATTGTTTTGGGCACGTAAAACATTATCCTAAAAATACTTGCGGAGAGACGTAGGTACCTCTCTTAGGGGGAAATTTTGTGCAGAGTGTGGTCAATCAGTGAAATCAAAATGTTAAATTAGTGCACGGCGCGACGTGGAAGGAGAAAGTCGCGACCCCTGATGAAGACTCTCGGAATGAGTCGAAACTTAGTCGGTGCCTTCACCGATAGTGCAGTACGTGAAAATTCCCGTTTTTACAATATGAAGAAATCAAAATGATTTCATTGTTTGATCATCTTCCGTTGCATAATGTCTCTTTATCTACCTCTTGCTCTCTTCGCAGAATTTACTAACAAAAATTCTTCAGAACCTAACATATTTTTTTTCAGGAAAAATCAAAACTGACTTAAAATAACAGGATGTTGGTAAAAAGTCCAATTTGAAATTTCATTAACCATATTTTCATACTCAAGGGTGGGATTTTTTGATAAAATTTATATTGGACCACCCTTGAAGCATCCATTAAAAATCATTAAAATCAGTTCACAATTGGCGAAAATATTGCGAAACATGCACAAAAAAATCCGACAAATTGAGGACCTCCTCCTTTTTTACAGTCGGTTGAAAATGGATTGTCCGAAATAAAATACTTTTGAATTTATTTCATTAAATAATACAATTATAGCTAGGAATTACCAGATTAGGTGCTAAGTATGTAAGTACTGGTGCTTAGTAGGTCTGTATTCAACAGACGTCTAGTCACTGATGATGATATCGATGAAGTAGGTCAAGTAGACTGTAGTCACGCTAGCTTAATCGTAACTTCAGTTCAATCGCTTAGCTAACTGCAGTTCAGACCAACTTAGCAACTTCCGCGTTAATCCCAGCTTTAAATGTCTAGACCCAGGAATTTAGGACCTAGTGCAGACTACGCTCTTCAAAGTTCTAGATTATTAAGTTGGCATTCGCCAGGAGCCGCAAGGAGACGGTATGTGTTTTTTTTTTTGAGTTAGACAAGAGTCTAACTCTGCATGAGTTAGACTCTTGTCCGTTTTTTTTTCAAAGGTTCCATACAAGTTTTTATCTGATGGAACCGATGGAGGAAATGTCTACATTTCCTTGGTTTGGGAATGGCTCAAATTCATATATGTTTGGATTGACAGACAAACTTAACTTTGAAGTTGTAAAAAAATCGCACATACATTTGTTACTCTTTCAAGCAAAAACTACTAACTGATTTTGATGAAACTTTACAGTAATATAGCTTATACATCAGAATAACACATAGGCTACTTTATATCCGGGTACCACGCGGGCGAAGCCGTCGGCAGAAGCTAGTATTATTATAATTATTCCTTATATACTTAATATTATAAAATCATACCATATTATACCATAATTATACCTGACCCCTCATTATTATTGCCTGTACCTAAGTATATGTGAAGCTTGTACCTAGCTGCCCGAAGATTTTGAACAACACTGGGCTATCGTAAAATCATATCAACATTGTTATGTCAAATGATACAGTTTCGGATTTAGAGGGCATGTCAGTAGGTCAGCCTGAATCTAGATTATTCTGCGATAACCGACATTGCAAAAGGAAATTAAATTATCATAAATATTGCACAGACCCTGATAACCAGCTTTGCAGTTTGCATTATAAGCACCACAGACCGGATAAGCAGAGCCGAGCAAAAAACAAATATTCTCACAACACGGCCCCCACTAGTCCGACAAGGACTACACTTAATTAAGAATAAAACTTAATATTATGAGATAAACAATTTTTTGTTTGTTTGTACCGAAAAGGCTCTGAAACTACTGGACCAATTTTAACTATTTTTCACCAAATGAAAGCTAAATTATCAAGAAGTAACATAGGCTATAATTTATTTTCAAAAAAATATGGATCCTTAAGAAAATTACAAATAAAGTAGCAAAATTTTGCCTATAAAATTTATTACTTGGCGTGCGCTGAGAAAACTATTAATTATACATAAAAAATATGTACTACATGATTAAAGTACTCATTATTACATACAAAAAAGTCCTCGAGGGAATATATCTAACTATCATAGTTAAGTCACAATAGCAGCTTTTGTGTTCTAAAATTTTATTGCATCGTAGTATTAAGTAATTCTTATTCAAATAAATAGTTTTATCATCGAAGGTATTTATGAAGCAGTAAAATACTTTAATGTTACTTTTTATCCCAATATTCCCACGGAATCGAAACTCTCGCGGGTATATAAATTAAAAATTTCGGTACAATTAAAGTGATCATCAATCTAGACAAAAAAAAAAAACAATACTTTGCGCAATCAAACGGCTTGTTTACAAAACATTAATCAATTGACGCTTGAATGGGCGGCTACATTCGATGTGATAACCGGCACCTGTCTGCGCCTTAAGTATAATAGGTTTCATACCACACATATCTCAGAAATAACATTGAAAATTTGTCTTTATCACATTAATTTTAATTTAACTCTAGTTTATTACTTCTCGATACAAATTTAAAAAGTCAGAGACTTGGGTACACTTTTATTGGTTCATCGGCTTTCTGAAATGTACTAGCTATCACTTCACTTTGGCTGTGCATAGGTAGGTAGGAGCGGAGATACATAATAAATATACAAACGGAATTGCCTTCATAACGTGTTTGTATACATAACAAACATTATTATGTCGCATTTAAATTGTATTTACATGTTCTGACAATGAGAGGTAAAAAGTCTACAATTCAGTTGGACCCTCTACACTAACCCCCGTATAGCTTGCGCGATAGCAATATTAGCCGTTCAGAATTTGTCATAAATTTGGTGGTGTTCCGTAATACCAAAAAAGATGTTGAAAACTGGTTGTATTTTTCACATTGTGTTGTTATTCTGTAACTAGACAATATAATCTATGTACCTAACCAAACGATACGTAAGGTGTTGTTGTTTTTAATACGAAACAAATAAAAAGAAAACATGTCATATATGACGTAAAAATATCCAAAATGCGATTCGTTTACATTTCATTTGAGGTATGTATTTTGAAAAAATATATAGCAAGGTACGTAGATAAATACTATTCGAATGCAATAACATAATATGGTGGAAATAAGCTCTAATTACAAATGACTATGGGATTACGTTTGTATGGGCAATTCATCCAACGCAGGCCTCTTAACGTCACTTATGTGTTTTGGATTTTTATCCCCGTATTATAAGACTTAAGGCGTCCTGAGTTTCCCTCCAAAACTTCCTCATGCTTCTGGTTTAAGAATTTATTCTCATAAGAATTTAAAATTCACTTTAATGAGAACTTATAACTAACAAAACATTACGTAGGTACTTAAATAGTTGCATACGCGAGCGTGCGTTATATACTAATCTAGAATAGGTAAACAAAACTGACGAAACCAATTATTATTAATTTAGATAGTGGCCTCGATTCTGTAGTACACTAACTAAACTAAATCTAAACTCTCGCTCCTTTTTACTGATAGTGCAAGCAAGAAAGAGATAGTTACAATTTTAGTGTTATCAAATTAGCCAGATTTTTATTAATATTCATATTCATTTATTCATGCTCAAATGTACATCAGCTTAGGTGTTACATCAAAGTAGCTGTAGGGGAGTACATGGACCCTGTAAGGGCGCTGCAACTTCAGTCAATATTTATTTAAAATGAGTTAATACTAATAGTAAAATCTTAATTATGAATGTCAAATAATACATAAAAAATAAATAAAAAATAATAATCATATTACTATATAAATTGATTTAAAATAACCTATCTACCTACTTATTCCTACCATGCATGTCAATATTTTAATTACAATTTCCGGATACAAATTAAATAAAATCAAAGAATTCAATGTTAAGTTTTCCATACAAATTTAGTCGTGATTTCAAAACATGCTGACTCTAAACACGAAGAAAAGCGGCACGTAAACTGATTTGACAGCAGCACACAGCAGTAAAATTCAGCCATCATCTTTCTTGCGTACACTATCAGTAAAAGAGAGCGACAGTTTAAATTTAGTTTAGTTAGTGAACTACAGAATTGAGGCCAATACCATGCCTATCATAAGAATCGCAACTACATAGTTTTGTTTAGGTTCAATATAGGTAAGTAGATTTGAAAAATATGATGGTGCGTATCGTTTGTTTAACTTTTCGAGGATTCGCGACACCATACTATGATACCCTGTATAATGGGTATCAGGAACTACGAGTATCGTGGTACCACAGCACCCAGACCTAAAACAAATATCTGCAGAACATGCAAACATTTGTCCCGCTGCGGGAAACAAAACCCGCACCTCTGCCATCGATTTTACTCGCACGCCGCGCCACCGATGTCATCTATTTTCTGTTATCTATTTTATTGTTTCTGCCACGGGACAAATGTTTGTATCTGCAAATATTTGTCTCGGGTCTGGGTGTTTTCTATGTATAATATGTATGTATTTACAAAAAAAATGTATATAAGTAGTATATCAGTCATGTAGTTCCCATAATACAAGCTCTGTTTAGTTTGGGGCTAGATGATACTGTGTGAAAAAATGTCCCAGCATTATTTTTTAAATATTATTTTTAGTAGACAAATCTATTCAGAATCATGAAAACTGCCGTGTTTTGACACAACCGGTACTAGATAGGTTATACGCACCGGTAACTCTATTTCCTCACAATACCAGTACACAGAACTGAGGGATACAGAGGTGGGCGTAGCCAGAAGTACAGGGCAGGGGTACAATTTCTATTAACTCTTTGTATTTGCTTAAAGTTATTATTAGCTGTACTACGATTATTTATATTAATTTATTTAGGACACCCAACAGGAAAATTGCAGTAATATTACAAAGTAAAAAATTGATAGATAGATAGATAGAAAATTCTTTGTTGTACGTAATAGTAGTACATAGATGAACGTAATGCTAAAAAATATTCTCTTCCAGATAACCTTTGTGTATTGTGGAAAAAGATGTGTTGGTTGTGATGTGATGATGTGATGCACAGAATGGTTAAAAAAAAAATGTAAAGATATTTCTCCAAATATAGAAACATCACAGCGAACTACATGATTGATATATTACTTTTATAATTTTTTTTGTGAATACATAGAAAACACCCAGATCCCGAGATATATATTTGCAGACAAACATTTGTCCCGCAGCGGGAATCCAACCCGCAACCTTCTGCGTCTCAGGCGGGCCTTCGCCCACTGCGCCACAGAGATCGTCAATACAACAAAACACAAAACACAAAACAGCGACTTAAAATAATATAGAAAAAGTTAATTAAAAAAATTGTCAAGTTTGACATAATATTGACATTGGAATATTACCATGGAATGAACTTGACTTCCCTCTTCGTGGTATTCTCACAGATCTATTGAGTATTGAGTATGTATCTGAGAATCTTCAATGGGGATTACAGTTGTGAGCGTGTTTGTTTATATAATATTGAAATCAAATTGCAGCTCTCTAACAGAGATCATGTAGATTACTATGCTCTACATAATTATAAGACATCAATTCTTTATTCTTTATTGTGTACAAATAAACACGTAGAAAAAGGCAGAATTCAATGACATGTACAAAGGCGAGCTTAACCTTAAAAAGAGTTTTCTTCCAGCAAACCTTGAGCTAGAGAGAGGTAGGATCGTGTACAGAAAGAAAATGATACTTTATTTACTTAAAACTACAAAAAATAAATAAACATATATACCTCGTGTGTTCATAAGTCTTGAGACACAGTAAAACTAAAATATTTTTGGAGCTAAGTTGAGTATTCATTTATTGGATATTAAAATTAAAACTACTGACATCTAGATCTGTATTTAAAAATAAATCATTCAAAATGGCCGCCTTTGCATTCAATGCAGGCCTTCAAACGCGTGCGCCATTCATCTATGGCGGCACGAATCTTTTCAATGGGAATCCATTTCGATTCTTTAATAAGGGCTCGCTTGAGAGAATCCAGGTTTGGGTGAGACTTTCTGCATGCCCTCAGCTCCAATTCCGTCCATAAAGAATAATCCAAAGGATTCAAGTCAGGGCTTGACGAGGGCCAATCTTCGCTCCGAATGAAGCCTGGCAAATTGGCCTCCAGCCAACGTTGGGTAGTCTTAGCTTTATGGGAGGGAGCAGAGTCCTGTTGGAAAACCCAGTATTTTCCAGCGAATAGCGTATCATTTAATGGTTTAACCACCGCTTCCAATATGTCGGTTTGGTAATTTTGTGCCTTCACCTTGACGCCTTGCTGGCAAAAATGAAGCGAAGTGACCCCCTCGTAGGAAACACCCCACCAAACCATCACACTTGCTGGATGATGAGTGCGCTGGACATTGCGTACAGATGGCTGGACGTCCTTTGAACTTCTGGCGTAAACCTTATTGTTCTGCCGGTTAAACTTTTCTTCCACCGTGAAGATCTTTTCATCGGTAAACAGGATATTTTTTGGATCGTGTCTCTTCAATAGGTTCCGACATCGTTCCAGTCGCAATTTACGAAGACGCTCGTTTAAATAATGCACTTTCCTTCGACTGTAGGCCTTTAGTTTAAGATCATATTTAAGTATCCTGTTCACCGATATTCGCGAAATGTTGGTCTGCAGAGCTAATTTCTTTTGAGTCCGGCAAGGGTTGCGACGAATTCGCTCTCTGATTACTTTGATGTTGGCGGGCGTCCTTACAGACCGCGGGCGGCCACATCTTCCACGGTCTTCTAAAGAGCCGGTCTCCTTGTACCTCTTTATGGTATAATACACAAAGTTACGACTACATCCCAAACTTTGGATTTCACTAAAAACTTGCATTGGTTTTTTTCCTGCTTGAAACAGTGAAATTACAGTCGCACGCAAATCTTTTGTTGGCGCCATTTTCACGGAGAATGAAACAAATATTCAAATGTATATTTTTTCTGATTCAAAACATTCGAAATTTAAAATTTTAAAAGTTTAAAAAAGGTTGCATGAATTACTTTCTTTTTAAATTAATTAAATAAGTTCGTCTCAAAACTTATGAACACACGAGGTAGAGATTTATATAAAACCTCTTCTGAGATTGCGTTCGAAATTTTTACGGCTAAATTTGAATGTGCTAATTCTATCAATCAGCTCAGGAAATAGCCTGAGCTGATTGGTTTCTGGTACAACGGTGCGGCTTGCTTTGTTCGAGGTGCTATTGGCCCACCCTAGAATCATCCTGGTTACGTCCCTGCACTGGCACATGGCTGAATGCGTTCGCAATTATCTATTAAATAGGCATATATAAACTAGCTCGTCCGTCAAGGTACCAGCGTAATCGTATTATATGATTTTCAACCGACTTCAAGAAAGGATGAGGTTTTCAAATGCGTGTGTATTTTTGATTTACGTAATATTTTCGCCAATTGGTAACCGATTTTGATTGTTCTTTTAATGGTTAGGGTACATTTCAAGGGTGATCCCACATACATTTTATGAAAAAATACCACCTATTTGGTAGTTTAAAAAAATAAGGGATGAAATTTCATATTAGACTTTTAATCAACTTCACGTTAACTGAAGTCGGCTTTTTAATTAAGAATATAGTAATAATCAAAATATATAGCTATAATATTACGTATGGCTATTTCTAATCAGAGAATATATACGTTTTCATTATGACAATGGTTCTTTCTTAGTTGGTTGGTTTTAGAAGTAGTAGAGCTCCTTGTGAAAGTGCTCGTCCGGGAAAGTACTACCACCATACCTATTTATGAGCGAAACAGGTTTTTTTTAATTAATTTATTTACTAAATGTAATATAACGGGTGAATCAAATCGTTACATCTAAAAACTATATACATATTAACAAAAAACACAAATCAAAAGTCAAAATTCATTTATTAATTAAAATCATAAAACCGACGTTTCAAAGTGATTCTTGATCACTTTGAAACGTCGGTTTTATCAATTGCCTGTTCCTCCGCGACCAAGCCAGGAAAGAAAGGCAAGAAAACAAGGCTGGTTATTCTTTTTAATGACATTATAAACTAACATTTTAAAACTACAACAGTGTTTCATAATACTAATCCAAATATTTTTTTTTACACTAATTAGGTATTTACAGAAATATTAAATATTACAAAATAAACAATATACATATCACAATAATATATATGCAGGGATATACAGTATTCCTATGCTAAAGTACAGGCTAAACGCAACTAAACCCAACATTCTCACAAAAACTCAGGCATACTCGCTCAATCGACTTCCAGCTATCCACAAACACATCGAACTGAGGATACTGTATTTCGGTTTCAAGGGTATGAGTGTCGGTGAATTTCGAAGCCAAAGTCAAAGTCAAAATTCATTTATTCAAAATCACTAAAACGTTTTATCTACTGCCCGTTCCTCCGCGATCAAGCTAGGAAAGAAAGGCAAGAAGACAAGACTGGTTATTCTTTTTAATGATCCTTTTACAAAACATAGGTTCAAGTTTGATCATTTTCAATCATTTAAATTCTGTTTGAAGTCAGTGCAGGCACGTGCGGGCCGACGTGTCGTCGACGGACGTTTCGGGTCTTGCAATGTGGCGAAAGTGGACATAGCCTATATGCTTATTACCCACTTGGCACTAACTTCAAACAGATCAGTAAGTAGCGTAAATAACAATAATCAGTATTTCAATTATTTTTCTCATTTTTAGCGCCCGTTATTGAGTATTATTTTTGAAAGCGGATTAATTGCGGTAATTAGACACTTTATAGAAAGGTAACCGTATGATTTTTACAAAAACACAGAGAACAAAAAGCCTTACCTTTTTTGCTAATTAGTCCCATCTGTGTGTTTTGGGGCAAACTGGCCCTAGTAGTGTAAAGCAGCGCTGTTGTTGATGAGATCAGTATTGTACGCGTGTAAATACGATACTTCGAACGTGCTTTGTTCGCGTTTGACTATTGAATCGGTAAATTTGCTTCATATCGATCAGTTCGTCTGACAGTCCCTCGTACACTCGATTCAGTTGGTAGGTACTACATCAATGCGAAGCTCGTAAAACCCGATCGGTAAATCTTTACCGCTTACATTCAAATGCTAATTTCACAGTCTTGTTTGACGAGTAAAACATCTATCTGTAAAGACATATCTATGAGGATAAGTTACTGAGCTGCTATTTGCTGTTTTGAGATAAACATAATGTAAGTCATTTTATATTTTATACAGTCATGTTGGTCTTTTTGTGGCTAGGGGGAAATCTTCTAATATATACCCTACCATATTGAGGGTGTGGCAGGGTTATGTAGGGTTCACGGACTCGTGTCCTCAAAAAAGCCCCCCGGTGGCCGGCCTCGAAGCATGTCAAAGGGCTCCGTGATCTCTAAAGGACGCACCGGTGCCCCTCTCTCATGTCGCCCTTTACACGTCCTGGGAGCAGCTGGAAGCCTCTCTTATCACACTAGCAGTGCTAACGGCGGCAGGCCTCGCCTGAGACCCCTAGCATGTCGCCCTTTGCACGTCCCGGGAGCAGCTGGAAGCTTCTCTTATCATACTAGCGGTGCTAACAGCGGCAGGCCATGCCCGAGGCCCTAGCATGTCGCCCTTTGCACGTCCCGGGAGCAGCTGGAAGCCTCTCTTATCACACTAGCGGTGCTTACGGCGGCACAAGCCATGCCGGAGCCCGCGTGAAAGGATGGTCAAAGCTCTCACTACGAAAACCCGAGGGTCTGAAATGCCCCTTTTCGGCAGGAGTTACTGCAACGCCGCTTGTGGGGCAGGTGCTGCGGGACGAGTCCCCAATCTTGCTCGTCGGCTTCTTTCTGAACAGTCTCACTGGCGTTACGGTGTTGGTTCGCGTCAGATCCTATTCAGGAACTAACGGACGAGAATGAATCTAAAACGAAAATAATATTAAAGGGATTTGCAATATTGACTCTGAGATATGAATATGCAACTTGATTCGTTTTATTCTGTAAATGAATCACAAAATTTAATTATAAATTATGAAGGTAGAAATTCAAAACAACAATTTCAGAAAATTTGTACTTTAACTAAACCCGAACTGTGGTGTCTTGTCACGAAGTCAGGATATTTTCTTTTGACTGATATTTTAGTTGCGAAAAATAAGGAGCTCTGGATTTTCTTAGAACATTACACATATATACTTTAAGAGTTCTGAATAGCAGAAACGGTATCCTTATAGTTTCGTCATATCCGTCTGTTTGTCTGTATGTCCGTGTGTAACCCCAAGTTCTCGCTCAGTTTAAAAGCGTATCGAGGTGACATTTGGTATGCAGGCGTCTGAAAATATAACCCAAGAACGAAAATCAAAAATAATATATCGTTCGTTGGAGAGCAAAAGGCAAAGAGAGATTGACGGAGGCTCTGGAGACACTCGACAACTAAATTGCTAAACCCATCCCAGTCGTGCGGGTTGCACCTTCAATGGATGGTTAGCTAAGTGACATCATTTTAAATACAAAATGGCGGACTCCTAAAGATGGCGGACCAAATATCTTCTAAGCACCCCCATATACGAAATGAAATGAAAGGGTTTGCTGAGATTAATACGAAAAAGGTTGTTTTTATTTATTTTTTAATTTATAAGTATTACACGTGTGAAAAATAAAATAAAATAAAAAACACCTTACATAGTTTTGACCCACACTCGATTTCCTGTATTTTGGGTATCAGAAACTCCGAGTGCTGACGTGTAAAACCCAGACCCCGAACAAATATCTGCAGAACATGCAAACATTTGTCTCGCAGCGGGAATCTAACCCGCTCTTGCGTCGCAGCCGGTTATATCACTATTCGGTTGGCCGGGAATCAATCAATGAAGAAGCCTTACTTCATTGAGCAATTGACGCTACATTGATTTGGAATTGAAGCCCATACCAAGGCGAAACTAGCATTCGCCCTCGGCTTCGCTACAAAAGTTAACAAGTTGAAGACTGTATCACCCATGATGGAAATCATCAGATACTCAGTGCGTAGATCTTTTTTACCAAGTAGGTAATAGTCAGAGTTACGTCCAAACAATATATTTTTCACATGTCCGCGTTTTTGGTTGCAAATCCATCGCCGCTTATTGGAACAGTATCCCATGACAACATCGAATTTTCGGTTTCCTCGCGATATTTTCCTTAACTTTTTTTAGCAAGTGTTAACGCGCACTTAATTCTTTCGAGTGCAGTGGCAGGTATTTTGGTATAATAATAATAATAAATAATAAAAAAACCCCATCAGACACATACATAGACCTAACATTAGGATTCCATGTGTCGTGGGTATCAGGATCTACGAGTACCGTGGTACCACAACACCCAGCCCCGGTACAAATATTTGCAGAACATGCAAAAATTTGTCTCACAGCGGGAATCGAACCTGCACCTCGTGCGTTGCAGCCGGCTCTCCGCCGTGAAACCAAGGTCATTAAAGTATACCTACAATATAGTAAATTTTGTCGAGAAGGGTGTTTTTATAAGGGTGTTATTGAATCTGCTTTCAATATCACCCTATACTGACCTATAAATCTGGAGTCTGGAGTCACTCTCATAGCTTCTATAGCTTTGACTTCACTCCAGAGTGCAGTGAATAATTCTATAATGGGATTCCAAAGGTCTATTTAAAAGCCGACAGTGTAGCGTAGACTTGGCGTAGCCCCGAATTTTTTATGTATCTCTTTTTGCTACCCAATTGTAGTACAGGAAACGAGCACGATAACGAGAAATAATCTCAGAATATGTACACTATCCTGTAAAAGGGTGGTTGGTGAAAGGAGCCAAGAAAGTGAACATGTTTTCTTAAGACAAAAGAAGAATCTCCCAATTGTCTAAATAAAATTGTTGCGAATTTTTTGCTGTAACTTTTTGGACGTTATGACTGCAACAAGTCCTATCTATACTAATATTATAAGGAAATATTTTTTATTGAATATATTGAATAGACTCCGAAACTACTAGACCGATTTTAATCATTTTTTCACTAATAGACAGCTTAATTATTACGAAGTAACATAGACTATAATTTATTTTCAAAAATAGTGATCTTTAAGAAAATTACAATAATGTAACCCAAAGTAGCAAAATTTTGTCTATAAAATTCATTATTTAGCGTGTGCTGAGAAAACTATTGATGATACATAAAAATGATGTACTACATGATTAAAGTTCTCATTATTTCCTACAAAAAAGTCCTCGAGGGTATATATTTAACTATGATAGTTAAGTCACATTAGAAACTTTTGTGTTCTAAAATGTAATTAAATCGCCGGTAGGAACAAAAGTTGGTTACATTCGTATCGTAGTATTAATTGTTATTCAAATAACTACTTTTATCATCAAGGGTATTTATGTAGCAGAAAAATACTTTTTAATTCATTCGAATCAGACATTTAATTTCGAAACTTACGCGAAACCGCGGGGTGCAGCCAGTGGCATATAAATGTACCAAATTTTTGACATCAGCTGATTTTCTAATGTTTACCACAAACAGCCAATTTCATAAAACCTGAAAGTATACTCTTAAGAGTATTGAATTTAATTAATATTCGAATTAAATGAAATTCTTAGTGACTCATTACTCCCTTTCATTATTGTATACCTATTCTGGGGCAGCCTACAGCGTCGCTGTTCCCACTTTTTACATAACAGCCTAAACGAGAAACGAAGTATGTTTCTTTGTCTCTCTGTAATAAAATCTACACAAAAATAAAACTCCAATCTAAAAGGTGCATGACAATAATACGAGCATGGTAGTAAGTAGGTACGTTTACTGACGTTATCGTTCGGCTTGATGACGTGCAATAAACGCGATGGCTCTCATTTGGCGGTTATGTGCTGTTTGAATGTAGCATTTTTAAAAGGACGAGCATTTTTGATATACACTCAAAAGTCTGAATAAACTGTACTATAGTTTATCCTAAATGCAGAGCGAAAAATGGTCAAGACCTAAGTTTACGATTAGGTAGTTAGCGCAAAAGGAAAACGACAGAATCGCTCTACTAATTTTTGATATACACTCAAAAGTCTGAATAAACTGTACTATAGTTTATCCTAAATGCAGAGCGAAAAACGGTCAAGACCTAAGTTTACGATTAGGTAGTTAGCGCAAAAGGAAAACGACAGAATCGCTCTACTAATTTTTGATATACACTCAAAAGTCTGAATAAACTGTACTATAGTCTATCCTAAATGCAGAGCGAAAAACGGTTAAGACCTAAGTTTACGATTAGGTAGTTAGCGCAAAAGGAAAACGACAGAATCGCTCTACTAATTTTTGATATGCACTCAAAAATCTGAGTAAACTGTACTATAGTCTATCCCAAATGCAGAGCGATTAACGGTCATGACCTAAGTTTACGATTACGTTGTAAGCGCAAAAAGAAAACGACATAATCGCTCTACAAATAGCTAATCTACGGCGCTTCCTTGCCGATTCATGTGTACATTACATATTACGAGTTGTACACAGTCTCCTCAGTACATAAATAGAGTTTTCCTAGCAACTAGTGGTAGGTACTTAGTGCTTGAGAGACATGTTCGCCATAACACTTTTAGACCAGAGACTGAGATGTCGTTATAACGAAACAATTTAAAATCAAATAAACGTTGGGCTGAAAAAATATTATTGCTACTTTTATCCCACTGCTGGTAAAATTCCCACCTACATTCCACTCCTCGCGATTAAAGTGATGCTGTCCCAAAAAAAAACACGATGTCAAATATATACGAAAGTGAACAATAGGTAATAAAAATAATCTCTAGAGGTAAGTACGTTTTTTGAGGTTCCGTTTATGAGGTGCTCCTTCCTGGGTCTCTCTGATAATATTAACTCTTTATGTTCCACCTCGTAAGCATTGTCTACGTGAAGGGTGAAAATCCTTTCAATGGGAATCGCTCTGAACAAAATGCTTTTTTACAAATCGCAACTCAGTGCTTTGACAACACTGACACGACCGACGTTCAAATTCCAATCAGATGTTGAAACTTCTTCCAATTTCGATACCGATTAAGGTTGCCAGGTTGAATAATCAACTTTTCTCTTACATATTCGAAAATTGTATCGTTTAAAAAAAAAGGCAAAACGTTAATCGGCTTTTTTCATTATGCAGCGAAGCGGTTAAAAATAGCTAGACAGTTTTTTTTTTAATTATTGGAGCGTGGTTTTTCAAGTGCACTCTAACATTTAATAGGTGTTAGGTAATTACACGATTATGTATTATTTTAATGGCTGAAAGAGCATTTCTTTTCACAAGTTAAAAAAAACAAAGAACGCGCGCGTATTAGTTGTCGGGAATGACAATCTACAGTATCTGATTTTTTATTGTGGACACCATAACTTAAAACTGTGATAAAACTTATGAAAATATTTTAATCCTACTAATATAATAAATACGAAAGTCTGTGTGTGTGTGAATGTCTGTTACTACGTATATCCGTAACTAGTAAACCGATTTTGATGAAATTTGGAATGTAGATAGTTTAGGATCTGGAATAACACAAAGGCTGTTCTAATTTTCGAAAATCGACCACTAAGGGGGTTAAATAGGGCGGTAAAGTTTCTATGGAAATTTTATTACTTAGATTCGCTCAAAACTTGGTAAAAATAAACTTTCAAGTAAATAATGATATACGTATATTTTATTTTTTCAAAACTACTGTTTGGGGGTATGCAATTGAGTTCTAAACGATGTATGGTAAATTGTATTCCTTGGTTAGATTCGCTCATAATTCGGTAAAAATAAATATTCAAATAAAACAATAAAACACGTATTTTTTATTTTTTCATAACAAAAAAAAAATGGGGGGATTGCAATAAGGTTCTGAAATTTGTAAGAAAGAAAAGTTACATTGAAATTTGTATGACAATGACAATTGAACACATTTGCCAGTTAAAATGTAAATCTTATTCCGATGATTTTTTGAAAATGATTAATTTTTCAAAACAACTTTAATTTGTAATAAAATTTTGTATTATTGGGACTAATGTTTGTATGATCTGCAAAAAATTGTCTCGGGCCTGGGTGTTTCTTATGCATAATATATGTGTATATTAAAAAAAGCTTATACATCAAAATAACAGACAGGAATAACGCAGAGGCTAGTCTACATACTACAAATACAAATATATTTATTTACCATTTAGTATGTTACAGTTTTACTATCCTGGTGGTCCCCGCACGAGGGCTAGGCCTGTATCGCGGAAGGCCGGTTACATAGGACACCATTACCAAATTTACTAAGTCACTGTTCCAGGGCAAACAACAATATAAAAAATTTTATACTCGAAGACTATATAATTTACGTTATGACGATAATACCATACTTTTTATATTATGAAGCAAAAACAAGTCTTTGTATAAACATCACTGAGCCAGATATCGTTTGCATGGGTATGCGTAGTAATGTTGTGTGAGTTAGTGAGAGTTAAATGTATACGTGAGAGTTTGTGTGAGTGCGTGAAGGTTTGTGTAAATGCGGGAGGGTTTGTGTGGGTGCGTGTGAGTCGGAGGGGAGGGAGAGGAAGAGTGGGAAATAAACTGGTTGACTTTAATTAGCTTAGAATCTGAAGCAAAGCCTCGGTACTATAAATTGTACACCAAGTTCTATTTTTGCATATTGGGTTTTTGCTGTCCACATTTATGATATTTCAGCTTTACGTTAGTCCGTAACCGTGGAACACACGCGAGACAAACCTTGTACTTCTAAATTTTTCTACCAAGACTGTCTTAGTAGAAAAAAAAGCATACAACTGACGTGTTGGTAAGCGATTACCGTAGCCTTTTTAAAGAACCTCATCTAAAAATGTGTGCCTACCAGTATACTATCTTATACTTAATGACACAGCATTTGTTCGTCATCATGATAACACAACGCTGACTGAGCCAGACCTGAGGGTGCCCATTAAAGGGATTTAAAATCGTGAGCCTCTTTCATGCTGATGATGTCGCCCTAAAAACACTAAGGTATAAATAATGGGCGGATTTGAGACAGCTGACACCTCTAACCCCAATCCCCGAAGCTCCGCTGATACACCGCGATGTAATTCGTTCAGATCGCGTCGACTGGAAAATTCCCGTAGCATTCAAAGCCTGTAAAGTTTGACGTTTGCCCCAAAAAGTTTTTGCTAAGAAAAGTTATGTTTTTTGTCAACTTTTAAGCTATTTAGGCTCTGTGGAATTAATGGAAAAGTTCATGGATTTTTATGTTTATATTTAGATAGATAGATAGATAGATAGAAAATTCTTTATTGCACAACTATAAAGTACTGTACATAGGCGAACTTAATGCTAGATAGCATTCTCTTCCAGCTAACCTTTGTGTTAATGGAGAAGAGTCTTGAGGTAGTGCATGAATATAAGAAAAATTATGAATGATACGCTAGAGGTAATCTATTAATAAAACTTAAACACTATTCGCTAAATAAACACAATTACATATACCTATCTAAGTAGATAGGTATATGTAATTGTTTATTTTTGTGGTTAGGTTATGTAAGTACATAACCTAACCTTACAAATTACAGATAATAATTCATAGACTACTACATATTCTATATAATATATATTATTCTCACAATATGTAGCTGAGAGACTGATTGCTTAAACTTTGTAGGATTCAAGCATGAGAGCTAAATAGTGATTGTAAATTTTGGATCTGAAAACTTCAACAGAAGACACCTCACGATATTTGTCGATTACTCCGATGCTTGAGTACCTACTTGTAAATGTTTACAAGAAAACGCAGGGAATTTATCCGATTCGGTTCCATTAAAACAAAATCAGAATCATCTCGATATATTTTCTAATCACGAATCACTTGTCGATATGAACAATTATTACGTGGATGACATTTTTTTTTTTTTTTTTTTTGAGTCGGGCCGAGCCTTTGCCTAAAGCGGATCCGCTGTCTCGCATCTTGAATAATTAAATCGAAAAACGTGGTAAAACTTTACTCCTTCTTCAAGTGTTTACTATCAAAAGAAAGCTAATTTAACACGTCATGATATAGTGCAAACCGAAGTTAAAAAACATTTACAAGTACAAAGATATCAGTGAAAATAGTTACGAACTTTGTGAAATAGCCGTTACAAGTTTACAAGCTAAGTAGTCAGAGCGGCAAGAGGTGACTCACCCGCTCGAACAGCTGACGGCCAATCCGCGCCAACCGAGCCTATGCAACGACAACATTAAAAATCGCTTCACACAAACTAGGTATTTATCATAGTCGTAACAATGAATTGCGCAGCATGTCATCGACTAATAGCACGAGGAGAAAACCTGCCCTGCTGCTCATGCAAAGACACCTACCATTTTGCATGTCTTAACATGCTAACATCATACTATGTCGAAAACAAAATAACATTGATGCGCTCTTGGCGCTGCCCAAGATGTGAGAACGTAACAAAACGGACACCAAATGATGATACACCAACTAGAAAGCAACACTGTTCATCTCTCAATGATACTACCATGTCAATCGACGACCATGAACATAACAGCGTAGAAATGAGTTGCAAAACTAGTCACTCAGTACAAACAAACCGAATCCAAAACTTACACCCCAACGCAAGTACAATTACACTCGAGCAGTTCAGCCGCCTATTAGAAACTACCCTAGAAACAAAACTAGAACAACATAAAAAATCTATTCTCTCAGAAATCAAGATGACAGTAGAAGGCGAGATAAACAAAGCAATGAATCAATTAAGACAAGAAATATCATTAAAAACGGATGATATAAAAACTGAACAAAATAATATTAGGGGCGACGTTGAGTATTTAGATATGAAAATAGAAAAATTAGAATTAGAGACGAAAGAATTGCAAAAAACCATACGAAACCTGCAGAACACTTCTAGAAAAATAGAAAAAGACTAAGATAAGAAAATAGTGCTTTATGGTCTAACCGAATATCCAAATGAACGGGAATACGATATTGAAAAACGGATACTCCACCTGTTTATGGACACCATGAACATCGATCTAACCGGCTATATCGAGGGAATATTTAGAATGGGAAGAACAGGAAGTCGGCGACCCGTCCAAATAGAACTAATAAGCAAGAGGATGACTAAATATATTATGAAAAACGTGAAACTCCTAAAATCTACAGGATTATATGTCACAGAATACTTAGATAAGACAACCCTACAAGAAAGAAGAAATCTACATGACAGCCAAAGGCCAAGTAGACAGATACGCACTATGAGCCCTCAAGATCAAAAACAAAATCCCAACCCGAATCGGCCATCAACTTCGTCCACAACTACAAGTGGACAGTTCAATAACACTGTCCGGCATTCCTTTCGAAACTAAGAGTAAATTAAAAGTACTGTTTCACAACATGCAAAGCCTATTTAATAAACGTCACCTACTTCAAGCATTCTTAGAACAGGAATCAGAGAAATACCATATCATATGCATTACAGAATCTATGCTCACGGAAGAGAACTTGAACCTAGTACAAATAGACGACTACCAAATCACAACATCATTTTGTCGAAAAAAATTCAAAGGAGGAGGAGTCTGCATACTCACACACGAAGATCTAAGATGCAAAAACGTCGAAGATATTAGGAATTTGTCTGTAGAATACGTAATAGAAGTTTGTGCCGTAGAAATACCTAAACTTGACTTTTTAATAGTGAGTCTGTATTGGAATGGAAGGGAGACCGATGTTTTCTATAAGCAGCTGAGATTAATCTTAGAGTACATATCTAAAAAATTCAGTAAAAACAAAGTAATCATTGGGGGGGAATTTAATGTAAACATCCTCAAAAATAATAAAAAATCCAATACTCTATTAAATGCGATGTCGGAATTTAATTATACTCAAATTATAAATACACCGACACGAGAAACCACACATAGCTGGACTTGTATAGACCATGCCTACGTAAACCATGCCGCAAATAATATCAATGCAGTTGTCCAAAACCTAGAGTTTTCAGACCACAAAGCTATCGCTCTAAATATTGACCAAAACATTAACATAAAAACGAAACCGTGGATACTTAAAAAACGTTTCTTTGACATAAAAAATATGAGCTATTTTAAATCGGAATTATTAAATATAGACTGGACCAAGGTAATTAACTTAAATACTGACATAAATAAAAATTATAATTCATTTGACGAAACTTTAAAAACTTTACTAAATAAATGCATACCTAAAAAGACAATTAAATTAAATCGAAGAGATAAAAATCGGTGGCTGACTCGCGGATTAAAAATATCGTGTAAGCATAAACAACTTCTAAGAATTCACATAAACACTTCAAACAATCCAGTACTTAAAAAATATTACAAACTATATGGAAAATTACTAAAACAAACAGTTAATCGTGCAAAAAAAATACATTACATAGACCGCGTTAAAAAATCCGATAATATTATAAAATGTTTGTGGAGGATTATAAAAGAACGGACCAATAAAATTCAAAAAAAGGACACGCAAAACATAGAACTAAACATTAACGGCACAACAATTTGTGAGCCAAAGAAAATTGCAAATACATTCAACAAATATTTTGCGTCTGTAGGCCAAGCAGGAACCAGATTGTCCAACTGTAACTGCATACCTACCCTAACACGATCAACAAATAGCATGTTCTTAAGCCCGGCATCACAAAAAGAAATCAATTTAATAATACGTAACCTAAAAAATAAAATGAGCTGCGGAATAGATGAATTGCCGCCCAAACTAATTAGACTATGTGCAGACGAACTAACCTATCCCTACTATCTGCTAACGAACCAATCTTTTATGGAAGGTACATTCCCGGACTTATTAAAAACATCCATCATAAAGCCTATCCATAAGAAAAGTACGAAAACTGACCCGAACAACTATCGACCAATATCACTGCTACCTACCTCGTCAAAAATATTAGAAAAAGCCATGTGTAATCGTGTTTATTCCTACTGTGAGAAATATAAGCTATTTGACGAAGCTCAATGTGGATTTAGGAAAAATCACTCAACTACGCTAGCTGTTTATAAATACGTAGATAAAATATTAGGGATATTGGACAAAAAAGAATACGCGGTAGGAATACTGCTAGATATGTCAAAGGCATATGACAAAGTGCAATATGACATTCTTTTAAAAAAACTGCAAGATATAGGTATCCGAGGCCAAGCGCATAAATGGTTTGAGTCGTACCTACGTAACCGAGTGCAATACGTAGAAGTAGGATATTTTGACTACAACGCTAGTACCATAAAAAATGTAAGGTCCTATGCGCATCACGTGACCAGCTCAATTCCACAAGGCAGTGTGCTCGGATGCCTACTATTCTTGATCTACATAAATGACTTACCAAAACATGTCAAAACACCGAGCGTTCTCTTCGCGGATGATATATCCTTACTGATGCCATGTAGCAGCACTGATAACGTAGCCGGCACAATACAAAACGTACTCAACTGTGTCTCTAACTGGATGTCGGAACACTGTCTAGAAATTAACTTCACAAAAACGCAGGTAATGGAGTTTAGACCGTACCAAAAACCTGCTCTTAACGTTCAAGTAACCTTTAACAACATCTCTTTAGAAAGCGTTGACACTTTTTCTTTACTCGGGACCAATATTGATACTCATTTGAACTTTAAACATCACATACAAAAACTAAAATCTAAATTATCAAGTTTTACGTATGCGTTGCGCGAATTAAAAAAGACAACTGATCTGACAAGCACGTTATCGGCTTATTACGCCTATGTGTACTCACATCTTTCTCGAAGCATAGCACTATGGGGGAATAGTGTAGACGTACAAGACCTGTTTATTTTACAAAAGAAATGTGTGCGTATTATAGCAAACATAAAAAAAAGAGATAGTTGCAAACCCCATTTTATAAATCTAAAGATTTTGACGTTACCGTCAATCTACATTCTAGAAATATGTAAATTTGTCAGAAAATATCCCGATTTGTACACGAAACTTGATGATCTTCCTCGAAGATACGCACTTAGGCCAGGTAGAAACAAAATTATACAACCAAGATCACACCTAAAATTGCACAGCGATGGCCCATACATAATGTCAATTAAAATCTAGAACAAACTTCCAAAACAAATCACAGAATTACAAAAAGATTCGTTGTTCACTAAAAGACTAAAATCATTCTTAATTGACAAATGCTACTATGACATTAAAGATTATTTAGACTAGAAAGCTAGCAAACCTTAAAAATAAATAAAAAGTGACGTACCTATTTTTGACTAATGAAAATTATAACAAAAGAAAAAATGACTAAACATACTTACCTAATTGTGTTATTCCAAATGCTTGATACTTTGCCCACCTTGACTTTATTTTATTGTACCTACTAGTTTTATTTTTGTTTACACAAAACTTCGGCCTGCCTACCTATCTGTTGCTATACCCTTAGACAGGGTTCATGTGAGATACCTACCTATAAACACCATCTATGTACCTACCATGTGAAAGCAATAAATGTATTGAGTATTGAGTATTTTTTTAATAATGCTGGACATATTCACACAGCATCATCTAGCCCCAAAGTAAGCAGAGCTTGTGTTATGGGAACTATATGATTGATATACTACTTATATGCATTTTTTTTTGTAAATACATACATATTATACATAGAAAACACCCAGCCCCGACCCAAATATTTGCTGATACAAACATTTGTCCCGCGGCGGGAATTGAACCCGCAACCTTCTGCGTCTCAGGCGGGCCTTCGCCCACTGCGCCACAGAGGTTGTCATTTTGCCCTATGGCGTAAAAATCACCTTGACTTCATAAGACATTGTTTCACAGACATACATTTTGATTATAGTGTCATCTAGACAGCTTAAGGGAACCTATCCGGCAAGCCATTAAAAAAGCTTCTCACTTTTATACGTAGGTACCTACATAGCGTTCCCACAGAATACAAGTAGATACCAAGTTGCATTCTCGATGAAAAAAGTTTCGTCGCCAATAGTAATGATGTGTAGTAACGAAAACGTACACCTAATTTTGATGGAGTGTCCGAAATGAGACATCTAAGATGTAATTTTATTCCAAAAACTATCGTGAACTTGACTATTCATATTGTATTGTATATTGGAATTTTCACATACTGCACTATCGGTGAAGGCACCGACTAAGTTTCGACTCATTCCGAGAGTCTTCATCTGGGTAAGTGATCGCGACTTTTTCCAACTATCAACTACGTACGCATTAAAACTATATGCCCACGTGCATGACCTCTTAAAGCGTTAGGGTTGGTTGACACTGGCCTCGATTCTGTAGTACACTAACTAAACTAAATTTAAACTATCGCTCTCTTTTACTGATAGTGTACGCAAGAAAGAGATAGCTACAATTTTAGTGCCGTGTGCTGCTGTCAAATCAGTTCACGTGCCGCTTTTCTTCGTGTTTATAGTCAGCATGTTTTGATATCACTACTAAATTTTTATGGAAAACTTAAATCTGTCTAATTTGACAGCACTAAAATTGTAGCTACGAGTATCTCTTTCTTGCTTGCACTTTCAGTAAAGAAGAGCGACAGTTTAAATTTAGTTTAGTCAGTTACTACAGAATCGAGGCCACTGTCAACACTTCATGGCGTGTTCTCACTCTAACGATATCATGGCTCGTTCGCTAAAATTTTTCACAAATTATCGCTTATAACTCAGCAGCGGAATTTTTATTGGTGCATAAACCACTCAGCGCGCTCATAATTCCGAATAAAATTGGCATATTGCTCTGTTTTCCATTAACTTGATTCTATAAACAAATGTAGGTATACTGTGTCTTATAAGCTTCAGTGTAAACTAGGCGTATTAATAGAGTGAGCACATAGAGAACAGCTGAAGATATTGATAGATCGGGTTGACCCGGAGTATTTCGGCCCATCTTCGGCCACCACTCAGAGAATTTACTCTAATGATTTGGTCAGGTGTTTTGCCTGACTCCATTTGAAGTATATCGCTCTACAAACGTCATGGTGCCGACGATTGATTGGACACTTTAATATCATGTACTAAAAAAGTAGTAAGCAGTAAGACTTTTCACCCGGTATATCAGGGTCGGCAACGGGCGAGTACCTCCGGTGGAGCAAGCGTAATACTTGTTTGCCACTTATAATAAAATATTATAAGTGGCCACTTATAATAAATATAGGGTGTATGATTTTCATGAAGCTTTACAGTAATATAGCTTATATATCAGAATAGCACAGTCTACAATTTATAATGATATTGTGTGATTTGGCCATAAGAGTCAATTAAGTCAGTAAAACTATATCAGAAATATCTATACCTATATGTTTTCGAGCTAAACCGCTGAGCCGTTTGTCATTAAATTTAATAAGGACGGACATCATTTGAAGCCTGGAGACGGGCATACGCTACTTTTATCAACATACCACGCGGGCGAAACCGGAGGCAGAATCTAGTGTATAATAAAAGAGTGAGCCAGCTATATTTTCTTCGCTGTCCCATAAATTGCAGTGAGTTACCATGGAACGAAAATAAAATTGTGGTGAGTGATGTGGGAATTGGAACGGATTATTGGTATTTGCATTATAAAACGTTTGTTTGGTTGAAGCTTGGTACGATCTGATGCGTGCTCTACGAGTAGGGATAAATAAATGGTCATATGACCTACTTGCTATACGAACTCGAATTAAATTTTATGAAGAAAAAAGTTATTTACCATATGTTTGAAGGTTTCCCGATATTTCGGCACAGTAGCTTGTATGTATCATCACTGGAAAAACTGAAGTATTTGCGAGTGGATGTCAGTGATAGTCAAATCTAGCTAGGTAGGGCGCCCCCCGGCTAGGTGAAGCTTTGACTTAAGAAAGGTGGCGTGCAACAAATGTATGAGAAGAGACGAACACAAGGCCCAGTGGCGCGTATTGAGAGAGACCTATTTCCAACAGTGGTGGTATAATTATGATGATGATTAAAATAATAATAATAAGGAAATATAGGTACTTATCTACCCTCTTTTCACTCCTTTATTGCAAACGATACCACTACCATCGGTTCCACTGTCACATTCGAGAACATCATGTTAGTTCCAAAAGTAATTTTTCGCATTGCTCAAATAATTTTATCGAAAATTTATTTATTTCAAATTACAACGTTATTGTAGTCCACAATTCATGCAAAACGAATTAAATGTCGTGAAACGAATGACTAACTGAACCATTTGTAATAATATTTAGCCTCTACCCACGGGTTCGTCCGCGCGGATAAAATGTAGCATATCTATGTGTTATTCTAGATAACGACTGATTATACATTAACACTCTCTTAAATGTATAGTTTTATTTTAGAATATACAAGTTCTGTCCACGGCTTCACCCGCGTTACCCAGATAAAAAGTAGCCGTTGAATAGTAACGTTCGTAAGAAACGTATTCGCTCGACCGTTTTTCGCCGACTAACGTTGCAAAATTAGTCCCCACAAAAAGCCATTTAGTTTAAACGATATAATATATACCTAAAGTTCGCCCTGAAAGTCCATTCTAAATATTGGTGAAAGAATTTTTGAAATTGGATAAAAAGTTTCAGATATAACCCTATCATAAACTTACTAACTTTACTTCTTTATTAGTATGTAGATAAAGTTTTCAAGTTAAAAAATATATATTAAAATATCGCAAGCAAAAGCAGCACTTGTGCTGTGAATAATGCAGGATACTGTTCTCATTTGCATAAACAAGAGATGGAGCATCTTGTAGTGGTGGAACCACTTACGTAGGCACCTACCTACCTACCACATTATGCCCTTCACTTGAGTAATTGAAGAGAGTGGGTTTTCAACTTAGAAGTACTCCGTTAAAGAAACTTTGTTAAGTAACTACTTATCCTCCATTTGCCACGGTACTAGTATTTTATTATTTAGATTGTGTAAAAGTCTCTTTTCTTTGTGTTTTTTTTTCTTTGTGTTGTAGCCAAGAGACACAAAGTTATGTAGGTTTGCTTCCGATCCTATACTAGGAATCCCTGTCATAGATATCCTGATATCCATAAGTGAAATACTTTCTGAACTATGAGTAATTTGGTGCCACAATACCCAGACCAATATTTACAGAACATGTAATTATTTGTCCCGCTGCGGGAATCGTACCCGCACTAATTGCGGCTTTCCGACAACACAAATACAAATATACAAATACAAATACAAATATTTATTTCTGTAACTTATAGGTGAGTCTCCTTTTAAGCAATTATATGCTTGTATTAGGAAAACCCGCTCTTGTTTAACATTTTATAAATCATATTATAAGTTGTACCTAACAAACTAATTAATTAAACTAAAACTTAAATGCGCATTGCGTGTGTGTGTGTGTGTGTGTGTGTGTGTGTGTGTGTGTGTGTGTGTGTGTGGAGTGTCTTTGTGTGATCGGCTTGCTTGAAAATCTCCAGTCTCTTAAAAGTGTGGGTGATGAAGGGGATCATTCCACTGTTGGTTGAGAGTGTTAGTTTATTACAATGTTATTGACAATACATTTTTTTAAGCATGATCTGAATCGACATCCATGATTAACTCCAGATAAAGGAACTCATCAACGATCAACTGCACTCAGGGTTAAAAGCTTGTATTTGAAAATGATATTTTTTTTACTATTAATTTACCTAAATATTCCTTCCACTAGAGTTTTATTTCAGTAATTTTGTTGATGAAATACATATATCAAGATTATACTCGGCTTCGTCCGAATATATTAGCAAATAGATAAACACTTCTAGTAACGCACAGAGATCGCCATTCGCACTTTTTTGAGGGTACTTTTTTATTTACCCTGCGATAAGTTTTTTTTTTCGTATAATTATGATAGAACTTCACTTACAGGTAAGTTCGTTTAATCATTAATTATACAGTTTCTTCCTCCCCGTCTTGTTTATATCCTGTTTTCATACCGTACATCTTAGTTATGTACATGCCTGCTTTATTTCCTTCCATAATTCTGTTACCGTATTCCGCGGGAAAGCCTCGTAGCCGAGGAGGACATATAATTGCTTAGTTATTTGCATTAACAAAAGCCTTCCATTGTATAATATGGCACGTGTTTATCTTGACATAGACATATTTTTTTGACGACCTCTGTGGCGCAGTGGGCGAAGGCCCGCCTGAGACGCAGAAGGTTGCGGGTTCAATTCCTGCCACGGGACAAATGTTTGTATCTGCAAATATTTGTCTCGGGTCTGGGTGTTTTCTATGTATAATATGTATGTATTTACAAAAAAAATGTATATAAGTAGTATATCAGTCATGTAGTTCCCATAATACAAGCTCTGCTTAGTTTGGGGCTAGATGATGCTGTGTGAAAAATGTCCAGCATTTATTTATTTATTATTTATAAACGGGAAAGTTTGTGAGGATGGATGTTTGTTACTCTTTCACGCAAAAACTACTGAACGGATTTTGATGAAAATTTAAAATGAGGGTAGGCCTGTGTGTAACATAATTTTACTTGGCAGTATTAATTTACTTTGTCTAGCTAATTAATTACTGGATAGGTAAAAATTAGGTTGTTGTAAAGTTCTTTTATTTTCTGTTTTATTTTTCCTTTTTATTTAGTTGATAGGTAAGTAGGTAAACTATGTTAGCAAGTAAGCACACTCGTGCTAATATATAATTTTAAGTAGATACTTCATCATCATCATCATCATCATCATCAGCCTATATTAGTCCACTGCTGGACATAGGCCTCCCCTAATGAGCGCCATAGCGCCCTGTCTTCAGCTTACCGGATCCAGCATCTGCCTGCAGTGTTTCGCAGATCGTCATCCCACCTGGCTGGAGGGCGTCCTACACTACGTTTGCGGAGTCGCGGTCTCCACTCAAGAACACGTTTATCCCAGCGGTTATCGGTTCTTCGCGAGATATGACCGGCCCACTGCCACTTCAGCTTGCTAATTCGTTGAGCTATATCGATAACTTTGGTGTTGAGCTATATGGATGTATTCGTTACGAATCTTTTCCTTCAGAGAGACTCCGAGCATAGCTCTTTCCATAGCTCGCTGAGCGACTTTGAACTGGTGGACCAGCCCTATCGTGAGTGTCCACGTCTCGGAGTAGATACTTATAAGTACTTAAATTTTTGTTTTCTTATTTAAGTGAACTATGTATTATGTTCTTTGAGAAAATAAAGAATCTTTAAACTGAATTTACAGTAATATAGCTTATACATAAAAATAACACATAGGCTACTTTGGGTACCATGCGGGCGAAGCCGTGGGTAGAGGCTAGTAATGTCCTAAAGTCCTTGTTCTTATCAGAGTTTAAACACTTTAACGGGGGAATACATTCATGAACGTGTTAGTTTCAAAGTCATAGTCAAAGTCAATGTATGTTTTTATTCATTGAAATCACAATGATCATAAAGAAAAACTTAAAAACTAAGTGAATTTAAAATTTGAAAGTGAATTTACGCCGATTCTTCGCGCGCGACCAAGTTTTGTTTAGTTTTCAATAATAGATTGAGTGCGACGCGACGCGGAGGGAGAACGTCGAGATCACTCACCCTGATGAAGACTTTCGAAATGAGTCGAAACTTAGTCGGTGCCATCACCGATTTTTTTTTATACAAGTATACGTACGGCTACTAGTATTATAATGTCTGTGGTACAGCCCGCCAGGGTGCGTCCACTAGGCCAGCACAGCTCTATAACTATTTACGGCCTTTTAACATTATCTTGATTTTTATAAACTTTTTTTAGAAACAATCTTAGTTTGCGTTTTTAGTATAGGAAATGGTTGTCAGTAACAAATCGCTGTTTGCGATAAGACCGCCAATTGTAGGACTTATGTTAGATGTTTTTAATAGTGCATAATATGTCAAATTCTCAATAAAGTATTTTTATTTATCATCATTTATTTGATTATATTTTCCATAATCTAAAAATTCACATGATCTGAAAAGAACTAGTTGGTTCCCTATCTTGAGAAATATATAGATCAATTTTTGAATTCTTTGTACCATATACCTTCATAATACCATTATAGTCTGTTTTCTGAGTTGAAAAAGAAAAGTAATACTTTTATTTTTACAAAAAAAAAACATTTAAAAAAATCGAATGAGTTACGTTTTTGTTATGTTTAAATATCGAGCAAAGTTTCGTTTTACGGGTGGATGGAAAAATTCTTGTTAAATAAAAATATTATTATACGAACCCACGCCGAGTAAACCAGTGGATACTTTTCTAGAGAAGAGGGTTAAAACAAAACAAAATAATGTCCTAATCAAATAGCTCGCAGTAATAGACCGGGTAGACACAATCTTCATCCCTACTTATCGAGTACCAGGATATACGGTGTGAAAATAGACACAAAGTAATGCAAATAATCCTACTTATCCTACTAATATTATAAACACGAAAGTTAGTGAGGATGCTTGTTACTCTTTCACGCAAAAACAACTAAACGGATTTTAATGAAACTTTACAGTAATATAGCTTATACATCAGAATAATACATAGGCTACTTTTTATCTGGGTACCACGCGGGCGAAGCCGTGGGCAGAAGCTAGTTAATAGTGAAATAACATTTTTCCCATTCCTGAATGCAGCAACCATGTCATGGTAAAACTTAAAACCTGCTATCATAATAAAAATGCGTACACAAAATGTCGGGTCTATGCTGTTGACCGTTGAAGAGTTCTTTATCTGGAGCTAATCCTAGACGTTGATTCAGGTGATGCTTAGATACTGTTCTATATGCCTAGCGTCTGTACTTATAAAGTATCGGTAAATGTGGGTTTGCATAATAAGAACCACTTGTTACTTTCATTTACTTTACTTAGACTACAACATGGTGTCAGGTGTGAATTTAAGTAATAAATAAGTAATAAAATAGTTCAAAGGCAAAGGTTTTCGCGTAGAAAACATGTCGGTGAAGTCGGAAGCAACTCGCCTCAGTCAATAGGCAGTCTGAAGAAGGCAACGTGGCTACGAATTGGCGAGAATGGAAGTTGGTGTTTCGACTATTATCTAATCGCGGCAGGCAAGAAGAAGTCAGCATCCAAAATGCGCATTATTTTTGCATATCATTGGTAATTTTTTTTTTTTTTTTTGGCTGGTCATTTTTACACAGCATCATCTAGCCCCAAAGTAAGCAGAGCTTGTGTTATGGGAACTACATAACTGATATACTACTTATATTTTTTTTTTGTAAATACATACATATTATATATAGAAAACACCCAGACCCGAGACAAATGAAGATCATACAAACATTTGTCCCGCAGCGGGAATCGAACCCGCAACCTTCTGCGTCTCAGGCGGTTTCGCCCACTGCGCCACAGACGTTATCATACATACCTAATTTTTTTTTTGACAATGCCCCTTCACAGCAGTAATTTAATATAATTATGTAAAAATTCATAGGAATGTAAGCAAAATACTTGTCTGTTTCTAGCACCATTCTAAGTAGTAAGATTTCGACGTAACCAAGTATACTCTATGTTACCATGGTTAATAATAAATGAGTATGAGTATGATTAAATACAGCTGGGAGATACTAGAACATTTGAATTTGGACGATGAGGCAAAACAAGATTATGAGAACTTGACCTCATGATAGCTGATGTATATTTGAGCATGAATAAATGAATATGAGCTTGTAAAAGAATGAATACTTACTGTCTGGCCAAGCCGTAGGTTTTTTCTGTCCTATTTCACCACATGCCTAACTAATTGTATCATGCTGGTATTCAAAAGGCATTGCATCCATGATAATGGCCTTTTATATCCCGATCCGACTTCTCAGAACCACCCCCTCTCTTTGAGTACAAGGATGAAACATACGTGGGTTGGGAAATAAGACATAAATGATATTAAACTTTAGCTGTCGAGGCACAGCTGGCTAGATTCAGTACAGTCTAGACAGCATATAATTATGATCTGATTACATTATTCTTTGGCCTCTCTTACCCCATACAACTCGATATGTTAAGTTGCCGACTGTGATCTCGGTCCACAGGGTGTCCCAGAACATGTACACACCCGAAAAAGGCAAATCTAGCTAAGAAAATTTACAACTAGCAAGATATTTGACAGCGGGTACATAATACAGTAGCAGTATTAACGAAACTGAGTACCAAAAAGTCATAGAACAAAAGTTGTTTAAATAATGCTGGACAATCCACGCAGCATCATCTAGCCCCAAGCTAAGCAGAGCTTGTGTTATGGGTACTAGATGACTGATATACTTAATACATTACATAGATAGATATTTTTTTATTATATATAGAAAATACCCAGAACACCCGGAACAAATATTTGCAGATCGTACAAACATTTGTCCATATATATCTACACTAATAATAAAGTTGAAGAGTTCAAATGTTTTTAGTTGGATTTGAAAAATATTGGATGAAGGTATTTCTTCTTTTGGTTGGCTCATAAGCGTGATGTTGAATAAATAAATAATGCAGGACATTTTTCACACAGCATCATCTAGCTCCAAACTAAGCAGAGCTTGTATTATGGAAACTACAAGACTGATTTATTAATAATATACTTTTTTATCTTCTATAGATGCGTAGATTAGCCACTTTCGAGTTGGTATACATATTTTGGGATACCCTGTATACCTAACCATTGGCTCATTCAAATAATTTATAACTAAACCTTTTCAATTATTACTTTGCATAGTTTAAAGATAAAAATAAAGATAAAATTATTTTATTTTGTGTCACATAAAGGTACACATACGAGTTATTAAGTAAACAACAAAAACGGCCGCCACTCAGCACTATGTTAAAGAAGTACTTTGTGCCACAAAAACGCTGGTCTTCCGTGACGCCGGTGTGCGTGCGGGCCAGCAACTGCGATACGCAGCATCTATTGAAACACTATACAAATACAAAATTGTTCACAAACTGTTGAATAATAAAAGAGCTGGATTCTATACACATGATAATTATGCAGACTATGTAAGTGATTACGTATACTTTTTATAAAAATATATAAAAACGTAACAATAATAGAAACTTAATAACTAAAAATGAGTAGCTAGAGACTCAGAACGACCACTTATGTAAGGGATTTTTTTATGAAGCTAACAAAAGTTTTTTTAAACATTAAAAGACCAAATTGATTTCATATTTCTTAAAGGTGGAGGTAGGTTATTCCAACATTTCGTGGCAGCATACCTAAAACTGCCACGAAAAGCAGTCGCTCTGTATCGAGGACAAATTAAACGGATTAGGCGATCCGAAAAATGAAGTTTTTCAAACAAATATCTTGGCTGCTGATATTTGATAACACCGAAAAGCAATGTAGCAAAATGAAGAAATCGGCGTGACGTCATGTTCATCAGACCATTGCTATTAATGGATGGCGAAATGTGGACCCGACGTGGAATCGGAAACAGAAACGTACACAAGCATTTTGTATGCGTTGAATAAGCTTTCCAGAACGAGCTAGTAATCTGTATTGAATCCAAATTACGACCAAAAATACCAATTCAATTAGCTTTCATTATCTGATCTCACTCCAAGGACCAAAGGCTTAGCAGTTCTATGAAACGTTATCTGTACAAAAATATATTTCAGAAATAGATAAAATCAATAACTCTCGGTCATTACATACCCACCTCTAACCAGGGCTTCGAATTATCAGAATACAATCTTCATAGAAACAGTCGAAGTAAAGTTCGGATCTGATAAACGTCGAAACAGTTATTTTTGTGTTCTTTCTGTGTCAACGGCCTTTGAGTAGACAAAGGCCATTGACACAGAAAGAACTCGATTGAAAAATTGCGATTGAAAGTGGACTGAATGTAGACACATTATTATATTATTATCGAGACTCGCCTGTTAAGAAATTGATTTTAAGGAAGCACCTAAGTAATTAACCTCAGAATCTGCTAGCTAACTCAATTTAAATCTCTCGATACTAATAATTGAATTTCGACTTAAGGCCCGGATAAACTGACGCAGTGGCGGGAAGATATAGTGTCTCTTCGTAGCTAAACCGTTTATATTTTGTCTCTCTTCTACTGTCTTTTCTGCCAATGTCATCTCCGCTTTGGTAGATAATGGCCTTGTGATCGCGCGGACGAACGCTGCCTGATCTCAGAGGTCTGTCTAAGTTCGCGTCAATGTGGACCCCCCCCTCCCCCCCACCCCCACCCCCATACAAATTATACTTATCTAAAAAAACTAAAAAAGCTATATTTCGTCCGACTAACACCTGTCGTGCATAGGGATACACTAATAATCAGGCAATCAAATATTTTTCTATTCTTAGAATAGATCGCCACCATCACGGTCACCGCCACCAACGCCGCCACCGCCGCCACCGCCGCCGCACCTGCCGCCGCCACCACCGCGTTATTTTAAGCGGGCCCTTAATCCATAATTCTAATATCTATTATCCATTAATCTGTGTATCCATTATCTTATTTAGCAGTTTGTGGTATCAAAGATTAGTTACATAAGAGAATTTGAACCAATAATGGTTTAGAATAATTGTTTGAGGATAGAGGTTTGAATGACAAGCAGAAGCGATTAGAAGCTATGAATAATTGAAATCTAAATAATTATTAGTTTAGGTTATGGGCCCAGAATGAGTTGGAACGAACTTGAAGACTGATTTGGATTGTCAGTGGTACTGGTGCAAATAAACGGATATAAAACCAAAGTTTATAATTATATATATACATATATTTTATAAACTTGGGCGTGCATAGTAGGTACCAAAGCGGAGATGACATAGGTAGGTACGCACTTACCTATGTATGGTGAGAAACAGATTATTTTGGCATCATATATTCGATGAGACTGCATTCCTAAAGCAAAATCAACAACAAAAAAAAACTTACCTATGTATAGCGCTATCTATGGTGAGAATAAGATTATTTTGGCATCATACCTATATTCGATGAGACTGCATTCCTAAAGCAAAATCAACAACAAAAAAAAATTTGATAACTAATTATTCAATGAAAACTTGGCAAAAAAGAGTAGAAAAAAAAGACGTTTCTTTCTGATAAACCAAATAATTCATTCATTTTCATGAAGAATATTTTATTTCAGTTTCAAAGCTTTTTTCCAAACTATGCGACCACGATGACGGGCTGCAACGTAAGAGGTATAGGTTCGATTCTCGCTGCAGGACAAATGTGTGCATGTTCTGCGGATATCTGTTCCGGGTATAAGTGTTGTGGTACCTAGGTACCCGTAATTCCTGATAGACAATGTGGGTATGTGTCTGTTTGGGTGTTTATTCCTAATATTTAATTTTACCAAGGCACTTTATAGTCTGGGTATAGGTATACTTAGAAAAATAAATATTTATTCTCTCCATTATTGCAACAAACATCATAATATTATTATTTGAAAGCTGTTTGCATGCATTATATTTAAAAAGTTATATTTTTTTAATCTTTGTGTCAGATAAAATATTTTGAAATGAGTGAAGAGGACGGCGAATTTTAATTCCAGCGACCAGAAATAAATGGAAATGCATAAAACAGTCAAATTTACGTGTACAGCAAATAGTGGTAAATAAGCATATTAATTATTGACTATAAGTAGATAATTACTGAACCATTTTAAAAGTTGGGTCGATATTAGTATCTTTATTAACATAGAAAGTTTTTACATATTTCTGACATGATTTGTTTTGTAAATTCTGCAAAGAGCTCCAGGTGTAAGTTGATTAGAGCGAAAATGATGTTATTTATAAAAAATATTTATATAAATATATAAAACCGTTCTGTCACTGACTGTTCGATCAATGCACAGCCTAAGTTCAAAGTAAACCAAGTTCTATAAGCATGAATCTTGGAAGATATATTCCTCTTACGGAATTTGGAAAATTCCACCCCTAAGGCGTGACGAGGGCTGAAAATCTTTATTTGAAAAATCATATTCCTTGAACTTACAACATGAAACTTCGTATAAATATTCTTAAATCAAAATGATAAAAGAATAATTTAATTATTCCTCCAAAATACTTCTCAATACTTCTCAGTGATAGGAACTTTTTAACGAGTGTCCAATTTGCTTGAAACTCGGCATTAATATTATTCAGTACAAATGATAAAAGACATATACATGTATTATTCCAAACTACCCCTCAAAGGGGTAGGATAGGAGTAGGATAGTGTGTTAAGTTTGTGTGGGAAATATTTAACACGAGGTGCGATTTTCTGTAAATTAGTTTGGATACTTAAAATAGAAAAGATCTGAATACGTCTCAGGGTATTCAAGAAATCTCAAGGGCTTTTTTGAATACCCTGAGCTGCGAGGCTTGCAATGAGTTTTGATGCACCTAACAATAACCTACCTTAGGCGAGTAAAACCCTGGGCATGGGCTAGAAAAAAAATGTGTAAATTATAAAGAACACTAATCCTATCCTACTTCTTACTAATATTATAAACGTGAAAGTTTGTGAGGATGGATGTATGTTACTCTTTCACGCAAAAACTACAGAACAGATTTTGATGAAATTTTACAGTAATATAACTTATACATCAGAATAACACATTGGCTACTTTTTATCCGGGTACAACGCGGGCAAAGCCATGGGCAGAAGCTATTACTAATATAAGTTTGGAAGTTTGGAAGAAACTAATCATCCGATTTCAAAAAATCTCTTACCATTATTTTTAATTGATCTACAGGGTGGGCATAGGCTTCATATTATCCCGCTTATATAAAAGGACTTTTCGTCGGAAAACGGTCTAGCGAATACGTTCCTTACGGACGCTTAACGGTAAGAGCTACTTTTTATCCAAGCATCAAGCGGGTGAAGCCGTAGGCTGGTAGCTAGTAGGTACTTGATAAAAAAAGTATGCGAGCACGTCCGCCCTTACCTTAGATCCTCCAGCCAACTTTGCTAATCCATCTCAGTCTCAATCTCAGATTAGCGATGATTTCAGAGATGATGTATAACCCTTGTTATTGCTTGAGATCAGCTTCTGAAAACAGATAATGTATGAGATAGGCTTGAGCCTAGAGGGTTCTGTACCGTAAATTTTAGGAATTTTGCTTAAAAACTTCTTAGTTACGTATCAATCAATCAATCAATCAATCAATCAATCTAACGTATCTAACGGGTGCAATTAAATTATACCTGAATTCAAGACGCACGGTACCCACCAGAATGTCCTCTTAGGTATATAACGTCGGAGTCATGACCTTGACCGACCGGGACGACCTCTGTGACGCAGTGATTGAAAGTCCGCCTGAGACACAGAAAGTTTCGGATTCGATTTCCGACGCGGGACAACTGTTTGTTTAATCAGCATTATTTATTTATTTATTATTTATCAACCATTGTTGGGAACTATTGTTGGGGAATTAATTACGATTTGGAATGAAAGATGTAATCTATGCTATAGATACTAATAAAAAACTGAAGTTTTTTTTAATTTCAACGCGCTAATTTCTGATTCCGCCGTCTTTTGATTTTATCCTGTCCTTCCAAAGGTTGTCTGGAAGAACGCCCTTTGTATCTTTTATTATTATGAATTCCTGTGTTTTGTATTTTGCTTTGGTATGTTATAAATTTATCTATCTATCTCTGGAACTTCCAGTCAGATTTTTGCATTTGATAGTCCACCCTTTAGAGCCAAGCAAAAGAAGTAATAGCACGGCCGTGCGATGCGACGTGGTGGGTCGTTGGCCAAGGCCGTTGTGTCTAGTGCACAATAAAATGTACATTCTAACGAATACAAAATTCAATACAAAATGCACATGAACTCTATTCGGCTAATGGGAAGTGACTGTCGAGCGAGTGAGCGAGGACTGAAAACCACATTGCCCATTGTTTACGTTTTGTTAACCTAAGCATCGTTCTGGCCCCTAATCTACTGTTTTTCATGTCATTTTAACTTACCTCTGCTGTTATTCGCATACAGATACAAATATAAATATACGTTAGTAAGTATTTATATAGGTATATTCATAATGAATTATATGTTATAGCAGCGACATATAATCCGCTCTATTACATAACGGCTAGCCGCTTTACAAAACAGTTCTGTTTTGTAATTTGACTAAATTACGTCCAGCCGGAATGTCATTGCGATATGTTTAACAAACAGGCTTCCGATGTTTAGCCAGATTGTAAACAGAAGAGAGGTTAAGTTCTTAGGTTTTTTTTATTACAAAACGGTGTTTTAATTTGTAAAACGGCTACAAATTGTCAGCGGCATTGGAAAACGCGAAACGCTTCGTTTAGCCGAATTACAATTTGGTTCGACGTCAATACGCTGGATTAGAAAACAGCACTGTTTTGTAGAATAGTTAGGCGGTTATGTAAAAAAGATAACTAAGCAATCCATCTGTGATTTAAACATAATAAAACGTCACTGTCACTCCTTGCAAAAATATTCTTAGTGCTAGAGGGAAAAATTCGGGCGCAAGAGAGAAAAATACAAATAAAAATGTCATAAGCATAAAATATAATATACACCTCCCACATAAAAGTAAAAACGGGACTAAGGTTTAGTGAATTACACTATGTTTAGTCTTTGGTAGCCCAAAACTTTGACATGACGTAACATGGTCCTAATAAGTGAGAAACTAATAATGACCTCAACCTCAACTTTGCTAGCTGAAGTCAAAGTCAAAGTCAATAGGTTTTTATTCATTGAAATTACAAGGATCATTTAGAAACGTCAACTTAAAAACTATGTGAATTTACGTGATTTTGAAAGTGGATTGACGCCGATGTCTCGCGCGCACCACCGAAGCGTAAGCCTAGAAGAATCAGGCAACAAACTCTGCTTGGTTATTTTTTTGATGATCCTTCATTCTGCTTTAGTGTGGTGCTAACTGAACGACCAAGAAAGAACCGGAGTCAAAGTCAAAATTCATTATTCATTTAAATCAAAAGGATCACTTTGAATTGTAAATTTTACTGCATTTTCCTTCGCGACCATTTCAAGAAATAAAGGCAAGAACGCTGGTTATTCTTTTTAATGATACTTTTACAAAACATTATTAGAAAATTTGGAGAGACGAATGAATGTCGGTTTATTGTAATTTCTTAGATAAAATCTCCTTCGATTTGTGTCACGAAGTCGTCACATGCCGTATTAAAACATTGTTTCTTGCAGTCAAGATACTCTAGTTGATTACGTGCGAGTCACTGATTTAAAAGGTTTTATCTTTTTTTTTACATTAGAAGAGTGAACTTTTACAGGATCGAGTGATTATGATTATGCAATTAAAATTCTAAATCTTTTACCGGGCATAATAGAATCTCCCAACCCTCTGTGGCATAGTGGGCGAAGACCCGCCCGAGACGCAGAAGATTACGGGCTCGATTCCAGCCGCGGGACAGATGTTTGATGATCTGTAAATATTTGTCTCGGGTCTGGGTGTTTTCTATGAATAATAATAAATAATAAAAAAATGTATATAAGTAGTATAGTCATATAGTTCTCATAACACAAGCTCTATTTAGTTTGGGGCTAGATGATGCTGTGTAAAAATTATATGTGATTCTCCCCATAAGATGAAAAAGTTTTTTTTTCCATTTTATTTTTGTCAATACTTTTCAGTATTGTTACCTGAGCACTGCTTTTTCAACTGTTTCAGGACTTTGTACTTATAGAAAACAGCTGTCTTTTATAAACAAACAAACAATAAAATCTAACGACTGTATTCCCCGTAATGGACCTCCTCAAATTCTGGCGTAGATCTTTAAGAATAGAGAGTACCTCCATTCTTAAGGAGTCAGAGGCGCGAAGAAAAAAAAAATGGCACATGACTGCGTTTTTCAAGTTGTTTGCATTCCACGTAACAAATTGCAAGGATATCGCCGCTTATCGAACACTAACTGATGTTTCTTCGATTCTTTTGAACATTCGATTTTTTTGGAGTAGACTCTTTATAGGGTTAAACTCGCCTTTGTGCATGCCATATCATTTTGCCCTTTTTACCGACCGAAAGAAGAAGGTTCTCAGTTCGACTGTATGTTTTTTTATTGTGTGTGTTTGTTATATGATATCTTCGTATAAGTTTTAATAATTTTTTATCGTTCTTTTGTTGTTATATAGAAATGTACTCCTGAGGGATTGCTATTTTTCCCGTAAAACCTTAAAAAAAATCATCATGGAATCACGGCTAGCCGAAGAATGTTTTGGGGGCCACTTTTCTTTTGTTTTTTATTCGAAATAGTAAGCAAAATAACGTGGGCACGTGAGGATCTGATGCTATTAGAGTAGAGTAATCTAGAGACTGTCAGCGTATTTATCGTTGCTCCTGTTTTTTTATGTGTAGAAGTTGCTCCTGTTTTTTTATGTGTAGATATTAATCTCTTTTTTAATATGTAAAGGTACACTTCAAGGGTGTTCTCATATAAATTTTATAAAAATAACCACACCTGAGGGTAAAAAAATGGGTGACGAAATTGCATATTGGACTTTTAACAATTTCCCGTAATATGAAGTCGGTTTTTCGGTATTTAATACCTTATAAATTATGTAATGAGAGTGAATGAAGCAAAAGAGGTATGTCAGGATCGTAGCAAGTGGAAATCCGTAGTCTCTGCCTACCCCTCCAGGAAACAGGCGTGAGTTTATGTATGTATAAATTATGTGAGTGTTGATTTGTGTGTACAATTAAGAATATTTCTATATCTAACTTCCTGAAACATCATGATAAAACTGTAAATAAAAGTTTTATCATATCGGTTTGTAAAAATATTTATTTGTTAGATCATAGATGGACTTTAACAGCCATTTGTAAAATATCTACACACATACATTAAACACTTATAATAACCGAAAAACCGGTATGATGTGTTTGAGCTTAGTTGTTAGTTAATTTTATTGTTCGTTTGTTTGTCACGAGCATCCTGTTGTCACCGTCGGCCATTAAAAATGTCTAATAAACTGCACTATATTAATTGACAAACGCTGAAGACCTAGCTTGGAGATTAAATGAAATGCTCATGACCCTATGCTAGAATTCTCAGTACGTTACTGATAAGTTCATCTTGTACGGTACCCTAAAACCTTAATATTCGATTGGAGTACGCTCAGAGTGGATTTCAGTAAGAAATCTTGAACGCGGATCAAAGTCTCTGAGGTGCGTAATTTGAGATTGAATATGTTTTTATCAGGCAACCAGGAAAGTCTTTTAACGTTTTTCGAAATACAAGTATATTTTTTATCGTTCTCGCTGGTACCTACTTATATACTTGAGCTTTTTATGTGGCTTATAGGTTCGATACACTGGCATTCATGAGTCAATAACAGGCTTCAGTATAGGGATTATCATGATTATCCTACATTATCCTAATCCTATCCTACTAATTTTATAAACGCGAAAGTTTGTGAGGATGGATGTTTGTTACTCTTTCACGCAAAAACTACTGAACGGATTTTGATTAAATTTTACATTAATATAGCTTATACATCAGAATAACACATAGGCTACTTTTTATCCGGATAGCACGCGGGCGAAGCCGTGGGCAGAAGCTAGTCCTACTAATTCTATCCTACTAATATTATAAACGCAAAGTTAGTGAGGATGGATGTTTGTTATTCTTTCACGCAAAATATACTGAACGAATTTTGATCAAACTTTACAGTAATATAGCTTATACATCAGCATAACACATAGGCTACTTTTTATCCGGATACCACGTGGGCGAAGCCGTGTGCAGAAGCTAGTATAAAATATACCTACAAATTAAATGATTACCACGAAGCTCTGAAAAAACAAAACAAACATACTCACGACAATTTTACCCATAATGTACATCCTCAGATATATACTCAGTGCGTAGATCTTTGAGGATACTAAGTAGGGGATAGTCATGGGTACGTCCAAACATTATATTTATCATATGCTTGCGTCCACGTCCATCATGTTATTTGCTGTCCATTGCCGCTTATTGAAACACTAACTGATGTACCTACATGCCTTCAAATTCTTTCCTCAGGATGTTATCCTTCACCGTATCGAACATGTGCTAATGCGCTCATATGTTTTTAGAGTGGAAATATCCATTGGAGTACGACCGGGTTTGATAAAATCCAAAGATCTGAAATCAAAACTGAAATATCAGAAAATTTACGATTCTTGCTATTCGGCAAGCCGTCCAAAAGGTGTCCAGGTTTTTTAACCGCGATGACAGGAGCCCGTATGTATATGCGTTTATCAAAAGTTTGTTTGTTTTATTCAAAAAACTATCGTGAATTTAATTATTCATAGTTCTTACGAACGGAAAGGCACCGATTAAGTTTCGACTCATTCCGAGAGTCTTCATCAGGTTGAGTGAAGGTTGTTTGTGTGTTGTGTTATGCAACTGCATTTTTTTTGCTATCGATCGATTCGTATGCCTTGAAGGATAGTTCTCAGATAGATTTCACTGTCTCATACCACTAGAGGGCGCTGCGAGATTGGATAGATAATACGCATTGATTAAATTAAAAAAAAATTGAAATTAACATATCTATCGGAGTCGCTATAAAAATCATTTTTGGTTTAAAAGAGGTGCGGGTTTGATTCCTGCTTCGGTACAAAGTTTTGCATGTTCTAAAGATATTTGTTTCATGCCAGTTTCCTTACGATGTTTTCCTTCGCCGTTTTTCGAGTGGAAATGTACATTGGTGTTTTCCGGGTCCGGGAGTCGGAGAGTCCAGGTTCCAACCCACAAACAACGGTGAAAGTCGTGGTACATCCTTTTTGGCTAAGACGTCTAAAGACGTGTTACAAGTCAACTTTTTTCAGGGAAACATAAAAATCGACATAAAATACCGAAAAGTTGGTAAAAAGTCCAATATGAAATTTCATTTCCCATCCTTAGGTGGATTTTTTTATACACTGATGAATGAATGAATAAAATTACTTTATTGATGAACACAATGTAAGTGCCTATGTCCTACAAATGGGGGTCTTATCGCGATTCTTCTTTAGCGACTTCTTCCAGACAACCGTACATTATTGTTATAACAAAAGAAAACTACATCTAACTAAACCTAGCTATACCTAACTTTTCCACCGACACAGCGAAGTTGAACGGTGTGGACATTTACTGTCCCTCGAACTAGTTCTACCTTTTAAAAAAGAACAATATCAATCGGTTCACAATTGGCGAAGATATCGCGTAACATCCTGCCTTCTAATATTATAAATGTGTAAGTTTGTGAGGATGGATGTTTGTTACTCTTTCACGCAAAAACTATGAACGGATTTTGATGAAACTTTACAGTAACATAGCTTATACATCAAAATAACACATAGGCTACTTTTTATACGGGTGCCACTTGAGCGAAGCCGTGGGCAGAAGCTAGTTACATATAAAAAAAGCATACAGACGTATTGAAAAACTCCTTAAAGTCGTTTGAAAAACAACGGGTTTTTGCTTTGTTCATCCCAAGCCAAGTACGGTCAGCATGTAATCGCGCTATTATCTGTGGTTCCACTAATGGGGCAAGCCGATGGGTCTATGAATAAATACTCAATACTCAATACGTTTATTGCTTTCACATGGTAGGTACATAGATGGTGTTTATAGGTAGGTATCTCACATGAACCCTGTCTCTGGGTACAGCAACAGATAGGTAGGCAGACCGAGATTTTGCGTAAACAAACTATTTATAAAGATATTTATAACAGTAAAATAAAGTTAAGTCTCTCAAATAAATGTCGTATTAGGGTATAGCAACATGGCGGCAGACCGAGGTTTTATTTTCATAGTTAGAATGCCCATGTAGGTGTCAATATGGGTACTTTAGGAGATAGATATAAGTGAATTATTTTGTTATTGGAAAATCGTCATATTATTTCATGTCAATTTAGATTTAATGTAAATTTTCAATTTAATTGTATTATTTACAAAGTCATCAAAGTCAAAATCATGTAGGTATAACGTGAAATGACTTGAGCCACTGGATTAGATTGTGTTTACAATGTCCAATCCAATCCAATGTTCAATAATGTCCGAATCGGGAAGTGTCAGCAGGAAATATACGCGCCGTGTCGTCTCGGCCAGCTCTTGTTGGTACAATTCGATTTAGAACGCGTTTTCGTACACAAGTATACAACTCTATATACATACAAAGGCCATGTCAACTAGAATTGGGATTTCCTAGACTACGATTTAAAATGTATTCTACCTCATTCGAAGCATTTGCAAAATATCCTACTACAATATAAACGTAAAAGTTTATGACGATGGATGTTTGTTACTCATTCACGCAAAAACTACTGAACGAATTTTGAAAAAAAATTACAGTAATATAGCTTATACATTAGAAAAACATATAGGCTACTTTTTATCCGGGTACCTTGCGAGCGAAGCCGTGGGTAGTAGTAATATTATAAACGTGAAATTTTATGACGATGGATGTTTGTTACTCATTCACGCAAAAACTACTGAACGGATTTTGAAAAAACTTTACAGTAATTTAGCTTATACATCAGAAAAACACACGCGGGCGAAGCCGTGGGCAGAAGCTAATTAAGATAACGCTATTAAGATAACGGAAAGTGCCGCAGCGTGTCTGTATCGGTTGGGAAAACAAAAAAGTTTTTGAACAAGAGCCATGTCGGTCTAGTTAGTGGAATGTAGCTACCTCGACATTCGATCTGACACGTGCCAACAGTAGCGTTCCAATAAACGGCAATGGACTTCCAACCTGTCAGGTGAAAAACTAACATCTTGCAAAACACGAACATAATATGCCAAATATAATGTTTAGACGTGCATTTGACCAATCGGTACTAGGTATCCTCAAATATCTACTCATTGAGTATATATCAAAGGCTGCCCGTCATGGGAAATACAGTCGTAAACATAATTGTAAAAAAAAATGGGACAGAAACAAAGTACAGAAGTTTAAGAAACTGTGTCGGGAATATTAGCGCTCTCCTCCGAAAAGAGATTTTTTATTTACGATAACTACGAGTATCTACCTAGACAGGTTTGTTAAATCTAAGTTCACGGTTCAAGCGTATCATGGATGCTGTCGGTGTACATATTTTTGTTTTAACACAACGAATGTAAATACTAATTGGAGCACGAACTTGTTTTGTGTTTGTCTACAGTTGTGTTTGAGTGAGCTTTGTTTTGTGTGCACGACAGTACTTTTTGACTGCTAACAAGCCGAAAAACATTTTACTAGCTTTGCGTTGGTGTTGCGATAAAAAACCCAGAACCTGCTTTTTGTTTTTTAAGATTGATAAATCATTTATAAGCGTGAAAGGAAAACTAAGGGTGAGGTATTTGTCTACCTAATTACTAAAATCATATACTCTAACCGCGAGTCGCCATCAGCGGTCTCAGTCTCGTTTGCGCTAAACTTCACAGCTCCTAAGTTGATACCTGATGATAAGTTTACATAGAAAAACTGTCACTTCTGTCGTACTTTCGTGCGTACATACATAAGTCGTCTGGCAAGGGAGACGTATTGTACGGCCATGGAAAACACAACCATGGAAATACAACCCTGGAAAGCACAGCCAGAATTCCGTGTATATGGGTTTGAATTATTTGGATGTGCTCTCAATGGATGTATAATACGCGCCGTACAACCTAGACACTTGATGGGATGGCACACCCCTGGAATGTACGCCCCAAATTCCATGAACATTATTGACAACGCTGATTTGTAGAATGTTCGTCAAACCCCTAAGCTCTCATTGGTCGATGCGAAGGAGTCGCATGACAAGGTCGAGCCTCATTTACATTATCCCAGTTCTAACATTTCCAACCAAGAGTTGCCATTGATAAGTTAATGTTGGCCTGAAAATCCTTCCTGGGCAGATCTGACTCGGTTAGGTTAGGTTGTTAAGTTTTTTATGACCAATACCATCCAGAATGGATGCTTGCTTTTCGAACTTTACCCAAACCAACCATTTATTTTACAGTGAAAACCAAGAAAACTAACTAATCTACTGACATTAATTACACAATCGCAAAATATATTATGGCAACACCATAGCACCAGTCCCTTGATAACACTCGCTTATAAAAACAGAGCATCGATCGTTTTGACATTGGCTTCGTTTTCTTGGGCTTTTTTTTCAGGGTTGTACAATACGGACTAACCAAGGTCAACAAGGGAATGGCCAGGCCAGTATTACACAGCCAGTATTCTACAGTCATGGTTTGGAACACTGGCTGTGCTTTCTAGGGAAGTGTATTGTCGAGCTGTGTAATCCATGGACATACAATACAGGAACTCTCTGGAAATACCCCTGAACTATTACAAAACCGCAAGTTTCCATCTGTGACCAGTACATTGAACGTACTGTACGTTCAATGTACTGGTCACAGTCAGATAGATTGATAGATATGCATAGATTCGCATTGCATGTACAGATGTGTTGAAAATCTTATTAGATCGCCGCGTCCCGCCACTGGAATTTAATTTAGAACGATTCGCTCGTCCTATTGGACATGATTGTGTGCCAGTTGTTCTATGTTTTTGCATTGTACAATCACGGTCACGGAAAACTTCGATGACATGATGATGATGTTTTAATTTTTATTTTTTTGTACCTTACACAGTTAATTATTGTGATGAGGTCGAAATAATATACAAGTCCTACTAATGAACGCGAAAGTTTGTGAGGATGGATGTTTGTTACTCTTTCACGCAAATACTACTGAACGGATTTTGATGAAACTTTACAGAAATGTAGTTTATACATCAGAATAACACATAGGCTACTTTTTATCCGGGTACCATGCGAGCGAAGCAGTGGGCAGAAACTAGTTTACTATAATTCTGTTGAAATGGTGTTTGTCAAATATACGAGATATATTTTTCTTCTTTCTGTCTTCAAATTGTCAATTTTTAGTTCAAGAGAAGATGTATGTGACGTCTCTGGGTTACATACAGGGTCAGCAGAATACCTAAGGAAAGCAATTAGGTAGCACTAAGTAGGTAGCCTACCTACCTAGTATTCTGCTGAAATTAGATATTTTTTACGCGACATCGAAGTAGTTAGACGGATCAGCAAGGTGCGTGGGGTATTTCTATTTTAGTTCCACTAAAACGTAGGCTTTTCCAATTAATATTGTTGTTTTTGTTTGTTAATTGTCCGATTGATCACTAATCCAGAGATCGTGGGTTAGAGAAAATTATGTTACGTATTACGCATTTCGCTGAAAATTGTGAAAAATAATAAAAGACATTGAAATTAAAAAAAACCGGCTACCTCGCGTGCTTACATTATTTTCTTCACTCTGGATGATACTCTTTCGAATAAATAACAAAAGCAAAATAGCCAACAAAAAATGTTACGGCTAGTCGTGATTCCTTAAGATGATTATGTTTATTGAGTTTTACGGGAAAAGTAACGATGCCTCAGGAATAAAACTTTTATGAGACCTTTTAGTGATAATTCTCTATACAACAACACATCATCATATCAAGTTCCCTCGCGCCGTGCACTGAAGAAAAACGTGCACTTCCGTGCGCGGAAGGAGAAAGTCGCGACCACTCACCCTGATGAAGACTCTCGGAATGAGTCGAAACTTAGTTGGTACCTTCACCGATAGTGCAGTACATGAAAATTCCCGTTTTTACAATACGAATAGTCAAGTTCACGATAGTTTTTGGAATAAAAAAGATATCAAGTACTTAACATTATACATTATATTATACTTACAAAAAAAAAATACAATCGACTTGAAAACCTCCTTTTTTTAAGTTGTGTTAAAAACGGCTTGCTCTAGAGCGAAAGCATATGCTATCAGTTAGCGGAAATGAGTCCAATAAGCCACAATGGGATTGAAACCTGTTACCTGGAATAACTATTTGCAAAACATGGGCATGTGGAAGCACATATTTGTCCCGCGGCGGGAATCGAACGCAGCCGGCTATTCGCCCACCATCCCACCGAGGTTGTCGAGGAGGGTAATGGCTCGTATAGACTGTTATAAATAATTGGCGCCATGCAGAACATACTCACCCGTAAAAGTCTCGTCTTACAATTTAGTTGACGAATGGTACGTATCCTCTCAACAACTCCCGGTCGGGTAGGGCGGAAATAAGTTCATTAAAAAAAACTGCAACTTCGTAAATGTATGTTTTTAATTATCTGAAAATATCCTTGCATATTGTGTCAATCTGTTTAAGACCAAACATTGAAAAATATGCTGGACATTTTCACAGTATCATTTAGCCCCAAAGTAAGCAGAGCTTGTGTTATGGGAACTACATGACTGATATACCATTTAGATATTTTTTAATACATACATTATTATACATAGAAAACATGCAGACAGACACAAATATGTATTTGCAGATCATACACTTTTCCCGCGGCGGGAATCGAACCCGCAAGCTTCTGAGTCTCAGGTGGGCCTTCGCCCACTGCTCCACAAAGGTCAGTATTTTATAGGTGGATTTACCAAGAATATACATATATATATATACCCTATTTTCGGAAGCAACAGAGAAGAGAGAGAGATGAATTTTGTCACAGAATTTAAATGATCGTCGCAGGTACTACTCCCGCCAAGCAGCACTGCACGTATTGCTGTATTCCAGATTGAAGAGTATGGGTGCCGGTGAAATTACAAGCAGATAAGACTTTTCACCCGTTATGTCTCAGGGTCGGAAATGCGCGAGTCATACCTCTGCCTGCTAAGCATGAAAACCCAAGAAAACGGGAAAAATATTTTGTCTCTCTCTTTTGTTTGGCAGAACAGGCGACAGAGCAAGGATCCATAGGTTACGTGGGTTAGGTAGGCCTATCTTATTTGCCACTAAAGATGTATAAAAAAGGTACAATAGAAGTAGGTACTTGTCTGGGTCTGGGTGTTTTTCTATGTATAATATGTATGTATTTACAAAAAAAAAAGTATATTAGTAGTCTATCAGTCATGTAGTTCCCATAATACAAGCTCTGCTTAGTTTGGGGCTAGATGACGCTGTGTGAAAAATGTCCAGCATTATTTATTTATTTATTTATTGTGTTTTAGTTCCGAAGCCTACGATTGTTCGTTGAAAAGACAATACCCAGTTTATTTGTATAGAGCAAATTGAAAGGTCCTTCAATTAGACCATCAATCAATTTGTTGTCAGCCACGACAACTTTATCAACGCGATCCACTCGAAAATGTGTCTTAGACCATTCGACTCTGAGTTGAGGTTTATATGGCTTCAGACTTTTTATAGTGGGCATGTTACTTCGACATTAATCAATTCAATTAGTAACTTGTGTTTGTGCTAGTTTTGACGAATTCATTGGTTTTCGTAGCACTTTCGCACAGAGGTAGCGCTACGAGGGTCTACGAGATATTTTCGTAGCTTGAAAATGTTCCTTTTACAAGTTTTTATTTAACTCGCTATGTTTGTATGTGAGTTTATTTGTTTAGGTCAAATCTTGCAAGCTGAATTAGAAACACTTCCTCGTATCCTACGGAGTTGAATTTGTACATGTTGGTTCAGTTCCGATGACAATGCAATTTTATGGTAAGCATGACCGGAATCGACATCTCAACGGTCAACAGGGGGGCTGACAAATACCACTTTCTGTTGACGTTAACGCCTGCGGAAAGATAAAATTGTATGGAAATAACGCCTGCGGAATTTGCTATAATTGTATAGCAAATTCCGCAGGCGTTAACGTCAATAGAAAGTGGTATTTGTCTAGACACCCTGCAGAGATATGAAACTTTGTGTATTTATTTTATTATCATAGGTAGTTTTTAGTTTTACCATGGCGTGGCTGTTGCACTCAGGGTTAAAAGCTTGTTTTGGAAAAAGTATTTTTACTATTAATTTATTTCCATCTAGTCATAATAGAATTTTTTTTTATACTACTAAAAGGCAAACAAGCATGCAGTCCACCAGTTGGCAAGCGGTTACCGTAACCTATGGAAGTTTGCAATATCAGAGGTATCATTCACGCGTTGCCTCCCCGAGATATCAAGATTTGACGAGCTCTGTGGCGCAATGGGCGAAGGCCAGCCTAAGACGCAGAAGATTGCGGGCTCGATTCCCGCCGCGGGACAAATTATTTATGCAAATATGAGCCTCGGGTCTGGGTGTTTTCTATGTAAAATATGTATGTATTTACAAAAAATAATATAAGCCATGTAGTTCCCATAACACATGCTCTGTTTAGTTTGGCTAGATGATCGTGTGTGCATTAAATGTTCAGCTATATTCGTTTATTTAAGACTAGCTGTGCCCCGCGGTTTCACCCGCGTAAGTTTCGATTCCGTGGGAATATCGGCGATCTAATTAAATTTTAGAACACAAAAGCTGCTATTGTGACTTAACTATGATAGTAACATATATTACCTCGAGGACTTTTTTGTAGGTAATAATGAGTACTTTAATCATGTAGTACATAATTTTTATGTATCATCAATAGTTTTCTCAGCGTACGCCAAATAATAAATTTTATAGGCAAAATTTTGCTACTTTGGGTTACATTATTGCAATTTTCTTAAGGATCTCTGTTTTATGAAAATAAACTATAGCCTATGCTACTTCCTAATAATTTAGCTTTCATTTGGTGCAAAAATTATTAAAATCGGTCCAGTAGTTTCGGAGCCTATTCGATACAAACAAACAAAAAAATATTTCCTATTTATAATATTAGTATAGATAAAAGATTTCATGTGTCTGTAATTTCTCCGGATTACCCATACCCTTCAAACCGGAATGAGAGCAATGAGAGATCTACCTCTTGGCGGCAGAAATAGGCATGGTGGTAGTACTTCCCTGGACGAACCCTTTCACAGAAGATCTCTTACTCTTTTACTAGACTTTCTAATTCATTAGCGAATATATCTTCTTTTTACATTAGCATGATAATGAATAGGAGTGTGGAAGGCCTTTACCCAGCAGTGGGACATTCAGGGCTGAAATCCTACTACTATAAACGCGAAAGTTTGTAAGGATGGATATTTGTTACTCTTTTACGCATAAACTACTAAACGGATATTGATGAAACTTTACAGTAATATAGCTTATACATCAGAATAATACATAGGCTACACGAACGATCTTAGGTCTTCTCCATCCACCGACTTCCCGCAACCATTACAATTCGCATACTGCGTCGTCCGATGCAAGGTTTCTATTTGAGAATCTTTCTTCACCAGCAATTGTCCAGGTAACATGCAAGCAAAGTCGTGGATAGCGGCTTGTAAACAATAAAACCGCCCATTGGACAATATTGACAAAGTTTGTAGTACATAAAGCTGATATAATATTTGGTGTGCCATAAAGTATTTTCTGTTGATATCTAATTGTTTAGACAAAAAAATACAAATTGTTAGATTCAAACATTTTGTATACTTAGTATAGATGAAACGATTATTTGGCACAAACAATAAAAAAGGTAAGGTACTATGCCATAGTAGCTTCTGCCCACGGCTTCGCCCATATGGTACCCAGATAAAAAGTAGCCTATGTGTTATTCTGATGTATAAGCTATATTACTTTAAAGTTTCATCACTATCCGTTCAGTAGTTTTTGTGTGAAAGAAGAACAAACATCCTCACAAACTTTCACGTTTATAATATTAGTAAGATAAGATCCATCCAGTAGGTACTTCACATAGGTATATTTTATAGTCATTATAATCGTAAATGCCAGGCCAAGAGACCGAAGGGAGGGCTAAACTTCTGACATGAGAGTTGGGTCATACAAACTTACTTTGATCTTTGGTTAAGTAATTTCCATTGTCATATTTTTTGTCTAGCCTCCGCTTGATAGGTATCTTTCTTTTATAGCTTAAAAAACTAAAACGACTCGCAATTATACCTAATACCCACGATGTTCCTACATCTGAGGATATATAGGTAGTCATCGCAAAAAATCTACAGGACCTTCCATCTGCGCTCAGTCTATCTAGACCACAGGTTCTCAAACTTATTTTTCCCACTGCACACTTTGAGAACAATAAAATCCTAGCGCCCCCAATTTTCTTAAACATAACAACCTACGCTTTCTCCTTTAGACCTCTTAGCACCCCGAATATCTTCTAGAGCCTTCTACCGCCCCCCGAAGGCCTCCAGCGCTCACAAGGAGGCGTTATCGCCCACTTTGAGAAACAGTGATCTAGACTAATCTAGATCAATCCTACTACTACTATAAACGCGAAAGTTTGTGAGGATGGATGTTTGTTACTCTTTCACATAAAAACTACTGAACGGATTTTGATAAAACTTTACAATATTTTAGCTTATACATCAGAATAATCTCGTCCAAGGTAGGACATGGGTCTTCCCCAGATTCTTCCCCCTATCCCAGTCCCTGGCGGTCTCCAACCACTGTCCCTCCTCTCTCTCTCTCCCTCTCTCAAGTGAGTCCAGATCGTCCCGCCAACGCCTTATCATCCGTCTTCTAGTCTTCTAAATAAGATCCAGAAGATCTAAAAAAAAGTCTTTTATATTTATGGATGGGTGAAAACGGTGTCGGTGATGAGTTCCAAATTCAGGGTTTTCCACATTATAATATTTTCCAATTTCTTTGTAAGACGTAATTGAAATGATCTTCGTATGTCACGCCCGCTCAAATGAGAGCAGTGAAAAATGCCTAGAAAATACTATTTTTATTCTTGGTTCTACGCGGGCGAAACCATGGGCAGAAGCTTATCCTACTAATATAATAAATGTGGAAGTCTCTGTGTGTGTGTGTGTGTGTGTGTGTGTGTGTGTGTGTGTGAATGTTTGTTACTACGTATCTCCGTAACTACTAAACCTGTTTTGATAAAATTAGGAATGTAGATAGTTTAGATTCTGGAATAATACATAGGCTAATCTTATTTTCGAAAATCAACCCCTAAGGAGGTTAAACATGGTGGTAAAGTTTCTATGGAAAAAAATATTCCTTGGTTTTATTCACTCAAAACTCGGTACTTTGTCCACTGACCTACATAAACTCACGCAATATATATTTTAGTAAACATCAAGACTTTGTGATGTGTAACTCAGAGACAAGATTTCGAGAATTATCTGAACTCTTCTATAATCAGATACCTGAAGGCTGACCACGGCCCTCAGATGCCCCACGTCATTTAGATCAAGGGCAAGAAGACCAGGCCTTCAGTCAATCAGTCAGGCCTTGTCTATTTATATATACGTATAGGAGTATTTTATTTTAGTTATTTAGAAATTGAGTCATACAATTTTGCTTTCAGAAAGGAAGGTGAGGAATTCGCAGAACGTTATTAAAAAGTTTTACTTTCATAAACATGCTTAGCGTTCGAATGTTAACGATTTTAATAAAGTAACTTATTATTTTTTATTTTTCCGAGTTGGAACTGTTATTCAATATTTTCATCATTAAAAACATGTCTGAAAAATATGACTGAATACTTTTTACGGTATGATTTTCAGCTAAATGAATGAAAAGACAACGTTATTTTAACGAAATTCCTTTAACAAGCAAGTCTAAAAAACAATACTCAAAAACGGGCGTGTTCATTACGAGGCTTTATAAGAACGTCACAGAATAAATAACAGTCATACTGTAATTATGGACTCGTCAGTTTCCCAAAGGCAATGAAACAGGACCTAAATAAGTCTTTGCCCAAAATTTCTGATTAAAAACCTGTTCACAAAATGAAAGAGCAAGCAGGTAGATGGAAAATCATTTGTATGCATGAAACACGCTGAATAAAAAAAAACAAAAGACAAAAGTGTCTACCATAAAGATCGTGAAGTGGAAAAAATGCTGTATTCCACAGTTCGTTAAGAGCCCTGGAGTCTGTACTTGATGAAAGGTCGAGAGTCTTTCTGAGGTCGATGATAGATATGAATTTCGGATGTTTTTTTCCACCCATTGTTCTTGGTTTTACGTTTTTGAGCATTTTCTTCAAACATTAATGGTAAGTACTCAATTTGGGCAAAAGTCAGAGGGTTTTTGTTGATTACTTAATATTATCGTGAGGCTACCAGGCCAATCCACAGAACTTTAATAAAAAAACCGGCCAGGTACGTGTAGGATCACGCGCAGTGTGAGGTTCCGCAGTGAGATTGATTGAAAGACCAGTGATTAAATTGTGTGACAATTTATAAAATATTTATGTAATTTTAAAAGAATATAAATATAATTTTTACGTGTAATTTTATAATTTTACAATATGCTTGATACGAATTGAACCAATTAATTACGTAATTTTGTCAGCGTAAATGGGTTTACCCATGCCAAATTACATCTTTCTAGCACTAAGAACCACAGAGTTAAGCCGCGGACACGGCGAAACTATAAAGGTTATTTGTTGACTACGGAACCCTAAAAACCAAAGTCATTCAAATCAAATCAAAAGTTTTTATTTTGGACAGTAATATAATCCATTTTCTTAGTAGATAGATACATAAGACTATTTATTTGTTAGTAAATTCTGCGGAGTTAGAAAGAAGTAGGTATATAATGTTTCAAAGTGATAAATACTTGTGATTTTAATGAATAAATTAATTTTGACTTGACTTTTTGACTATAGTAGACACTGACGGGAGATGCTCAAAAAATAAAATCATTTTGATTTCACTGATTGCCCATCCTCCGCACAAAATGTTTCCAAATAGGAGAGGTACACCTCTCCGCAACAGTTTTCAGGATACTTTTGTGACTGCCCCGAACTCTATACTCATCTGAGATGCAATCGTTTTACGGATAACATAAAAGCCATCCTTGTTTGCGCAAACATAAAAAAAACTCTTTTATTTATTTAATCTTTATTGCACATTTAATTAAAAGTGAACAATAGGCGGACTTAATGCTAAAGCATTTTCTACCATCCAACCCAATTTGTTGTCATTTCGTTTCAAATAATTATTTAAGCACGAAAACGTTCACTCAATTCATTCAAAGTTGATCATGAGCGAATGAGATACGAGTAGAAGTTGGGTTTGAATTTCTAATAATTATATTTAATAATTGGTATTATTATTATTTATTATGTTCTTCTTTATCAAACTTGTGGCGTTGTCGATGTGGAAACTTGTGCTTTCCCTTTTCTCATTTCTTTTCAGAAGTCTTGGATCTAAATAAAATAAGAGCCATCGAGTTCTCGTGATCCTTTTAATATTTGCAAAATAATTATTGATGCGTAAAAAGGTTGTGCTGGCAAACTTGAGACCCTAAAATGCAGAGTAAAACCTTTTTGCAGATATTGAAGGTTTTAATAATTAACTATTGCGTTATCTGTGACAGCATCTGCTTCCTTTTCAACTCCCGTCACTTGACCTCGCTCGATAGCCAACCTTTCCAAAACCCTTTAAAATACACTGGGGTTCATCTAAATATTTTTTCATAAAGTCTGAATCCATTTATTTTATTTTAAGAGTTTGGAATAGGTTCAAAAAAAGCTGTTGTTTTAATGCCGTCAAATTTTATTTTTCATTTCGTTTGTTCTTGAAATTAAATCATCTTCATCTTTGTCTTTTAATCTTTAAATTACATTTACACCAATTCCTAGCGAGCAAATCTTAATAATCAAGCAACAAATAGAAATCGACTTATTTAAGTTTTTTGATTTATTATTAAGATTTAATGTGATGAGAATCGACCATGGTGAACTCATCCATCAAAAAAGTTGACAAAAATACTAAGTCAAAGAAGAAAAAAATAATATCGGGAAACATCGTAACATTTAGCCTCACAAAGGCAAAGTCAATAGGTTTTTATTCATTGAAATCACAAATTCAAATACAAATTCTTTATTTACACATACAAATACAAGGATCATAATAGAAACATCAGCTTATAAACTACGTTAATTTAAAATGTTAAAGTGAATTTACGGCGATTCTCGCGCGACCAAGCCTAGAAGAATCAGGCAACAAACTTGCTTGGTCTTTTTTGATGATCCTTCATTCTGCTATAGTGTGGAGCCGATCGAAGAAGCTGAACTCATTAATCTTAAAATGAGTACACGTCAAAGAATTACATAAAGTTAAAAAAGTTTCAATAAGTTCTTAAGACAACACACTAATGCTTAACTTAATGTTAAAAACTATATCACAACAGATATGCAATATCGAGGGAGCGGAGCGACGACATCAAAGTGTCTAGACAAATACATAACGCTTACTTTTCCTTTCACGCTAAAGCAAATTTGTCAAGGTAAAACTTGGCAGCTGTCACGTGACATTTCCACAGCTAATGTCATTCCCATACAAATTAATCTTTCCGCAGGTGTTAGCGACAACAGAAAGTGGTATTTGTCTAGACCCCTGGACATGCAGTTTTATCGTCATTAGAGGCGTAATACGCCTTCAGGATTATTACGCCTTCTTTATTTTAACAAACATAATCCTAATCCTCTAATATTATAAATGTAAAAGTTTGTGAGGATGTTTGTTCCTCTTTCACGCAAAAACTACTGAACGGATTTTGATGAAACTTTACAGTAATATAGCTTATACATCAGAATAACACATAGGCTACTTTTTATCCGGGTACCACGCGGGCGAAGCCGTGGGCAGAAGCTAGTAATATTATAAACGCGAAAGTTTGTGAGTATGGATGTTTGTTCCTCTTTCACGCAAAAACTACTGAACGGATTTTGATGAAACTTTACAGTAATATAGCTTATACATCAGAATAACACATAGGCTACTTTTTATCCGGTAACCACGCGGGCAAAGCCGTAAGCAGAAGCTAGTAGTAAATAAATAGCCCATTTTTAGTAAAAAAAAATGTAAAAGAAGGATATATTATAGAAGAACCATGACAAACAGTCACAAAATCAAACAAACAAGCTCACTACTGAGACTTCAATATGGACAGCCTCAAATACATACTCAGTACGTAGATCTTGCAGGATACCAAGCAGGGGGTCAGAGGCACGTCCTAACATTACAATTGGTACATGCCCGCGTTTTGCGAGTAGTTAGCATTCCACGTGACAGGCTGCAAGTTGATCGCCGCTTAATGGTATTACGATCTTACTAATATAATAAATGCGAAAGTCTGTGTGTGTGTGTGTGTGTGTGTGTGTGTGTGTGTGTGTGTGTGTGTGTGTGTGAATGTTTGTTACCACGTATCTCCGTAACTACTAAACCGATTTTGATGAAATTTGGAATGTAGATAGTTAAGGATCTGGAATAACAGGCTCTCTCTAACAGGCGAAAATTGACCCCTAAGGGGGTTAAATAGGGCCGTAAAGTTTCTATGAAAAAAAAATTGTTTGATTTGCCCAAAACTCTGTACAAATAAACTTTAAAGTAAATAACGAAAAACGTATTTTTATTTTTTCAAAACTACCCTTTGGGGGTGTGCAATTGAGTTCTAAACTTTGTATAAATTGTGATCCTTGGTTCGATTCATTCAAAAGTTGATGGACATAGTTTGAAGCCTGGAGACGGTCATATGCTACTTTTATTAACATACCACGCGGGCGAAGCCGCGGGCAACAATTAGTAAATAATTGATCAAACATAAACAAAAAACGTAATTTCTATGGGTAAATCCCATAAAATTAACTAGATAAAGCCGCGAGTTTGGTCGGTCTGATCATCGGTGTTGTTTACCACTTTACAATCATCTTTGATCGCCACTGCCACCGCCACCGCCACCGCCACCGATTTGTCCCGCGGCGGAAATCGAATCCGCAACCTTCTGACGACCGATGTGCCGCGGTGGGCGAAGGTCCGCCTGCGACACAGGAGGATGCGGGTTCGATTCCCGCCCTGGGACAAATGTTTGTACGATCTGCAAATATTTGGTCCAGGTGTTCTGGGTATTTTCTATGTATAATAAAATATATCTATGTATGTAATGTATTGTGTTAAGTATATCAGTCATCTAGTTCCCATAACACAAGCTCTGCTTAGCTTGGGGCTAGATGATGCTGTGTGAAAAATGTCCAGCATTATTTATTTATTAATTTATTGAATACTAGCTTCTGCCCACGGCTTCACTCGTGTTTTACCCGGATAAAAAGTAGCCTGTGTTATTCTGATGTATAGGCTATATTACTGTAAAGTTTCATCAATATCCGTTCAGTAGTTTTTGCTTGAAAGAGTTAGAAACATACTTTTACAAACTTTCACGTTTATAATATTAGCAGGATTAATTTAGGTACCTCCACTCGCATTTACGTAACAATTTCATTGTTATGTCAGAGATGATGTATGACAGCATCCTCTTCATGCAGAGTGTGCCAGAATGATTGATGAACGCTGCACGAACGATAAGTCACCGTCACTTGTCACTGACGCTAGCACCACAGAGTTACCATGAAAGAGCCAGTGTACAACGTTGTTTAGATTATGAAACCTAATTTTATTTTAAACTAGCTGCGCTCCGCGGTTTCACCCGCGTAAGTTTCGATTCCGTGGGAATATCGGCGATCTAATTAAATTTTAGAACACAAAAGCTGCTATTGTGACTTAACTATGATAGTAAGATATATTACCTCGAGGACTTTTTTGTAGGTAATAATGAGTACTTTAATTATGTAGTACATCATTTTTATGTATCATCAATAGTTTTTTCAGCGCACGCCAAATAATAAATTTTATAGGCAAAATTTTGCTACTTTGGGTTACATTATTGCAATTTTCTTAAAATCTTCCTGATAATTTAGCTTTCATTTGGTGAAAAATGGTTAAAATCGGTCCAATAGTTTCGGAGCCTATTCAATACAAACAAACAAACAAAAAAAAAATCCTCTTTATAATGTTAGTAAAGACTAGTACAGACAGACAGTTACAGTATCAGACAGATTTTGTTAAAAATCCTACTATTATTTTAAACGTGAAAGTTTGTGAGGATGTATGTTTGTTACTCTTTCACGCAAAAACTACTGAACGTATTTTGATGAAACTTTACAGTAATATAGATTATACATCAGAATAACACATAGGCTACTTTTTATCCGGGTATATGCGGCCGAAGCCGTGGGCTGAAGCTAGTTAATAAATAATGCTGGACATTTTTCACACAGCATCATCTAGCCCGTAACTAAGCAAAGCTTGTATTGTGGGAATATTTCATATTTTATTCTTATTTTTGTTTCAAAAAATATTTTTTGCCCCCCTATTCAGACCCTTGGTGGCAGTCACCCTCAAAAGTTTCCTCTATTACCTTCCATCTCCATCATCAGAACAACTTCAGGTCTCTATCATAATGCAATGTTATTAGAACCACATATGTGTGCGAAGTTTCAGCAGACTCGGTTCTCAGGTGAAAATTCAGTGAGTGAACAATCAATCATACCATTTGACGGGTGGATCTTTTTAAATTTAAATTTTGATGGACTGTATGTATAGCATACGCTATTTAATTAAAAAATAATCGTAAAAATCGGACTACTCTATAAATAGTTATGCATTGTCATACATTAAAAAAACGGATCGACTTGAAAACCTCCTAATGTGTTAAAAATAACACATTAGTTACTTTTTATCCAGGTACTACATAGGCGCAGCCGTTGGCAGAGACTAGTCTCAAATAAATTGTTTTTAAAAACATGTGACTTGTGGTTAAGTCAGACATCTTGAATTTGGGACGTAGCGTCGAGTAAAAGTCCTGTCCTTATATTCCCTAGGATTTATTTTCTATTAAATTAGATAGACAAGTACCTCGTTGGCGTCTCATTTCATATTTATTAAGTAAGAAAGAAAATGAAAGGCAAAATATATTTACAATATACGTTTATTCGTTCTCAGTTATTCATACAACTATGTACAAGTAGGTTTATATAAAAAATACAGATGCAACAGGTATCTAAAGACCGTTACAAACGATCTATAGATAGCTCAACTGATCCAGTTCACTACTGGCCACGCTGAATGACAATGCTAATGCACCGACGCAGATAAGAGCCAGCTCTCTGGTCATGCGTCGCAGTATAGTTCTCAGCATAATAGAAAACATAAAAAAATATAATTATGAGTTTAACGGGTCTTTATCGCGTTTACCTTTTTATTATCAGTCGAAACGTCGGTTAAATAATTTAAAAAACGCGAAAGTTGGAAAAATACTATAAAAAATGGTAGTAATAGATTTGACAAATAGAATAAATAAATCACATCAAAAAAATTAAGGTATGTATCGGTTAGTGTTCTAATAACCGGCGATGGCTTACAACCTGTCACATAACAATACAAACACGCTCACAACTGCATTCTCCATGATAGACATCCTTGACACTCAGTAGTGGGTAGTCAAAGGCAGATCAAAAAAATGAAAAATACATGCAAAAATATGAAACCGACTCCGCCATCGAAGCGATTTGTCGAATATCTATATGAATAAAATGATAATGCTGTTCGTTGGTAAGCGCATCGCTTGTAAACAAATGGCTGGACCGATTTGGATATTTTTTTGGTTTTAAATTGTTCTTTAATAGACCGAATTCCATGATATATGCAAAACAAAATGCCATTTCGTATCTGTCACATTCAAGGTCAGAACAGCGTATGTCGGATTAACTAGTTTAAAATAAAAGTTTATCAAATGACACTTCCACACAAAACTACACAAAAGAATCGTTATTAAGTTTCCGCCCAACTGTCTTAACTCTTCGGAGCTGTCAGTTAAGTTCAGCCTAAGTTTTGAGCTCAGCTTTAACTGTCCCTTAAGAGAAGCAGAACATTTAAGCTTAATTTGTATTGTTCTCGATTTTAATGTCACAAGTTTTGTGCAAGATAGATAATTTATTTTCAACTACTTATTAATTAAATACATAACTTTTTTCCAAAAACTATCGTGAACTTGACTATTCATATTGTAAATAATGAGTCGGAATGAGTCGAAACTTAGTCGGTGCCTTCACCGATAGTGCAGTACGTGAAAATTCCCGTTTTTACAATATGAATAAATACATAACATAATCCGTTTGGACTGCGGATGAGATAAGTAGCCACAAATTGGGAAAGGACTCAGCATAAAGCGCCGCAGAACTGGTTTAATTGGTTAATCAATAATTGTTTATATAGCTTAAATTAATATTTTGATTTTAATACCTTTTTTTAATAATAATAAATAATTATTTATTTTATTATTATTAAAAAAAAAACATTGAAAAAAATGCTGGACATTTTCACACAGCATCATCTAGCCCCAAAGTAAGCAGAGCTTGTATTATGGGAACTACATGACTGATATACTACTTATATACATTTTTTTTGAATACATAAATTTTATACATAGAAAACACCCAGATCCCGAGATAAATATTTGCAGATACAAACATTTGTCCCGCAGCGGGAATCGAACCCGCTACCTTCTGCGTCTCAGACGGGCCTTCGCCCACTGCACCACAGAGATCGTCAGATTCATTATTAATATATGCAAACTGGATACACCAACAGCTTTAAGAACTATTATATAATTACTAGTTTCTGCCCACGGCTTCGCCCGCGTAGTACCCGGAGAAGTAAATAAAAAAGTAGATAAGTAGTAAAAAGTTACCTATGTGTTATTCTGATGTATAAGCTATATTACTGTAAAGTTTCATCAAAATCCGTTCAGTAGTTATTGTGTGAAAGAGTAACAAACATACATCCTCACAAACTTTCGCGTTTATAATAGTGGGATTTGTATTATCTGTGACACTATTCTACCTGAATCTTTGTTCGCAGCAAATTTAATTTCATCATAATTCTATCAAAAAGTTTTAATATACCAGCTAATGAAATTAAAATTCTCTTTGATCGTAACAGTCGTTTTGGAGGCAAATAAAATTATTATTTTAAAAGTATTCTGTATATTTCCTATGAAGGATTTGTTTAAAAAGGTTTTCACTTCATAATAAACCATTTTTATGAGTAACTATCTACCTATCGAGACATTTAATGCCTTATTTTATTTTTAACTTTAGAGTCTAGCCTAGCCGGATTACTCTTTCACGAAAAAACTACTGAACGTATTTTGATGAAACTTTACAGTAATATAGCTTATACATCAAAATAACACACACGTTACTTTTATTCGGGTATACGCGGGCGAAGCCGTGGGCAATTTTATTACTTTATAATACAATATCCTCAACTATAATTCTGAACTACGCTATACATTTTGTAAATAAGAAAAAAAAATATGAACCCATTATTTCATTTTCTTATGCACAATAGATTTTTCTACATATCAACATACATTTTTAGGACCTCATTTTTTAATTTTATGAGTTAATAAACAAAGAAATGTGACATCGTCTATTGAGATTAAAAATTTTGAACCCAAAAGAAATGGGCTTGCAATTACTACTTGAAATACGCAGGCATGTGCCTAATGTATTGTTCAGACGTGCCTCCAACTACCCCATACCTGTATCCTCAAAGATCTTCAAAGAGCGTGTTTGTTGTTTTGTATAAAGATTTATTTTAACTAATACTTTTTGTTTGATAAAACCTCATTTATGCTTCAAAAGCATCTTATATGTATGTAGATGGACTCCCTTTTGGATTCGGACTCTAATTTGGTCCATTCAATGGTCAAAATCATCTTACAGTTCCCATGCCCTCTCAAAATCTTCAAAACGTACAGACTTCATATCTACGGGTAACCGGGACACAGTTAATGAGACCATTATGACTCACAATGCCAGTCAAAGAGTCTTTTCAAGAGGAAATGTCTTTCAGAACTAAATTACTTGCAAAACAGTCTACGAATAGTTTATAAGTAGGTATTTAATAGATCCCTTGAAGTACCTTACTATCCTTCTACTATAATAAACGCGAAAGTTTGTGAGGATGGATGTTTGTTACTCTTTCACGCAAAAACTACGGAATGGATTTTGATGAAACTTTACAATAATATAGCATAGACATCAGAATAACATATAGGCTACTTTTTATCCGGGTACCACGCGGGCGAAGCCATGGGCAGAAGCTAGTTTAGATATAAGAATAAGAATCTTAATTCGATTTTGGAATGTAAAAAGACAGGAAAAATCTGGAAGGCCAAACTTTAATAAATACAGATGCAATAGTGATATCTAAAGACCGTTACAAACGATCTATAGATAGGTCAAATGCTCCAAATCACTTGACAGAAGCGTTTATTTATTTAAAAAAACTTCTCAAACTTACAGTGAAGGACCAAAACGTTTTAGAGAATGTTCCCAAAATATTGGCATTGTCATGCTGTATGGCAAAGCTAATGCGCTGACCCAGATAAAAAAAACAAATCAATATATATTTATTTCGGTTAAAATCAAAATACAAAAACTTGAAAGAACGATAATATCCGCAGAAGTTTGAAAACTGTGTCGCGAATATTAGCGCCCTCCTCCGAATAGAAAAGAGCTAAACAAAAAATATTATAACTACCTAATAGTATCTACATAAACAGGTACATAATGGATAGTTACAATAGGATTTAAAGTGCTCTAATAAAAGCCAGCTCTCTGGAGACATCCCTTCAACCAGTCGCCCTGAAATACTATTGAATACGCAAAGGTCCCTATACGGACCCTCTCAATCCCAAAAGGCTCAATTATGTAAGCTTTATCAAGAATTATTTGTTTGCACCTCTTGAGATTTTCAGCCATCAGCCGCTGCTCCGGCTCTTACCGATGTCTCTGAACTTTTATTCCAAATGGCTAAATCAACTTAGACATTACTTGTTGGAAATAACGCTTATAAAATTTGCCTTTTCGTGGTCCAGAGACTAGACGAATACAGTGAATAAACAGAAGTTAGAAAAGCACAGATAATAAATATAATAGTCGTCACCAATACTCCTTTACAACGCTTTGCTTTCATAGTGTTACTTAAATATTCTGTTAAGTTTTCAAAGACAAAGTCAATAGTTTTGTATTCATTGAAATCACAAGGAATCGTTTATTTTAGAATCTTCGGTCTTAAACGAAGTGGATTTTAGACAGAATTCATTGCGACCAAACCAGAAGTTACCCTAAACACGTCTTGTTTTTTTTACGCGACTGCGGAGGGAAACAGTGGTCTCGATTCTGTAGTACATTGAATAAACTGAATTGAAATAATCGCTATCTTTTACTGATAGTGCAAACAAGAAAGAGATAGCTACAATTTTAGTGCTGTCAAATTAGTCAGATTTAAGTTTTCCATACAAATTTAGTCGACATATCAAAACATGCTGACTATAAACACGAAGAAAAGCGGCACGTGAACTGATTTGACAGCAGCATGGGGCACTAAAATTGTATCTCTTTCTTGCGTACACTATCAGTAAAAGAGAGCGATAGTTTAAATTTAGTTTAGTCAGTGTACTACAGAATCGAGGCCAGTATTCTACTAATAAAAATAAAATCCGATACCAACAGGTGGTCTGTTTTCTTTAATAAGCGTACGGTTATAGTCACTAAATTAATTTAAAACGAAATCCTAGTAAATAATGTAATCTGTGACCCAGATGTCATTATTTAGAACAACATAGAAGCTTTTATTATTACCTCCCAAAATTCAAGAAATGATTATCAGAGTTTAAAGAAAGAAAGAAAGAAAAGAAAATACTTACATTTATTTGACACACACAATTTTACAGAGAGGATACAGGGAGAAGGTACATAGAAGGAAGGTAATTCCTCTCCGAAACGCGTGGGCCAAGTCCTGTCTCAGCATATTATGCAACTTCACAACACCAGGATGTGAAGCTACGCTGGTTAAAAAGTTTAAGAGTTTATTATACCAAAGACACAATTTACATTTAAATAAAATCTTATACGTTTATTATACCAAAGACACTTAAAATTTTACAGGATTATGGCAGTATTGTCAAAAAAAATATCGCTAATTAAGTAGGTACGTTTACAAAAAAAATACAATTAATTAAAACGATGAAAACAATGGTGGTGGTTCCATTGATGATTTTAATTTAATTTGTCTGGCCTAGTTTAGTAAGTATGTACTTGTCACGAGCTCAGAGCAGCGTTGCTAAGGATTAACCAGTGAATATTTACAATAATACTGGCAACATTAAATCAATTTAATGTTTACAAAATACATTAATCATGTATTTCGTAAACATGGTTTGATTCTTACGATTAATATTGAACACAACATTCGATTGTGCGGTACGAAGATAAAGTTAAAGAGCACTATCTGTATGGTATTTGTTTTGTAATATCTATATATTTATTTATATATACATGTATATTTATACTTATATGTTTATTTATTTTTTGTAGTTTAAGTAACTAAAGTATTATTTTCTTTCTGTACACGATCCTATCTCTATAATTACCTCTCTCTAGCTCAAGGTTTGCTGAAAGAAAACTCTTTTTAGGGTTAAGCTCGCCTTTGTACATGTCACTTAATTCTGCCTTTTTGTAATTGTTTATTTGTGTGTACAATAAAGAATAAAGATACAAGTAAAGATATTGGCAAAGTCTCGGTATTACATTAACTGTTTTATGGCAAAAGCAAAACAAAATAAAAAAAACTCAAACAATTCCCCATGATTCAAACCCTATATATCAGTCAGTGCAAGATAAATAAGGGATAGTCAGAGGTATAAACATTACATTCAACACATGTCCGCGTTTTGTTGACCAAAGATTAGTTTTATAATATCTGTGGCCAAAGCAATGAGTGGAAAAGAGAAGATTTTTTCAGTCATTCACACATTCTAGATTAGATAAATAAACATTGGTTGGTTGGTAACACAAATCTATATTTTGTTCGTTTGAGGAGGCCATATTATATTCGGACTGAGTTATTCCGGGCACAACGTGTATAAGCTCTTTGTTATCTTAAGGCGGGGTAGGCTGAAAAGTGTGATATAACATCACCTTTTGTGACGTAATTAAAAAATAATAAAAAACCAACACCGCTTGTTTGGTGTTTAAAAATACCCAACAGACACATAGGTACATAGTCCTGGCTCCACACATAGATTGCCTTGTGTTGCGGGTATCAAGAACTACAAGTACTGTGGTACCACACGCTAACCCGGAACAAATATCTGCAGAACATGCAATCATTTGTCCGGCAGCGGAAATCGAACCCACACCTCTTGTGTCGCAGCCAGCTACTCCCCACCGCGTCATTGAGGCTATCAGAAAAGACTGGGAATATGAAGAAGAATAAATAGGTAACCTACCAATTTATAACACCGATCTGATTAAATTTTAGAACACAAAAGCTGCTTTTGTGACTTAACTATGATAGTAAGATATATTCCCTCGCGGACTTTTTTGTAGATAATAATGAGTACTTTAATCATGTAGTACATCATTTTTATGTATCATCAATAGTTTTCTCAGCGCACGCCAAATAATAAATTTTATAGGCAAAATTTTGCTACTTTGGGTTAAATTATTGAAATTTTCTTAAAGATCTCTACATTTTTTGAAAATAAATTACAGCCTATGTTACTACCTGATAATTTAGCTTTCATTTGGTGAAAAAATGGTTGAAATCGGTTCAGTAGTTTCGGAGCCTATTCGATACACACAAAAAAATATTTCCTCTTTATAATATTAATATAGATTGAATGGATCAATTGGCTAAGCTCACTTAATTCAAAGAGATATTATACGTCCTTGATGAAGCCAAAATATCAGAGGTAGCAATCTTAAGACGTCAAATTATTTATTACGTTCTCAAGGGTAATAATTTTTTATTTAGATATTCCTTTTGCGTCTCAACACAGAATTGCCAAAATGAGAAAGTGCTTTTGCCTTTGTTCGCTGTGTTTAAGATTACAATACAATACAATACAAATGTTTTATTTTAGAACCTTAATCTACGTATACATACATGGGTTTGAGATATTCTTCTATATATATATAGATAGATACAACTCTTTATTAAAGTAAATAAAAATAAATAATGCTGAACATTTTCACACAGCATCATCTAGCCCCAAAGAAAGCAAAGCTTGTGTTATGGGAACTACATGACTGATATACTACTTATTTTTTTTTTTTGTAAATACATACATATTATTTAGAAAACATCCAAACAAATATAACATGAGATCTTATAAACTAGGTTGGGGTAATACAATGGGCGGCCTTATCGGTAAGAGCGATCTCTTCACATTCTTTTGATTAAAAATAATGTAAAGAGATACCTAGATACTTGCGGTAGATATTAAAATGCTGTTCCAATAAGCCCATCGCCGCTTGCTTTGCTATAATGAAGGAATAGGTACGTACCGTTGATAAATTTCAACATCAAAGAAATTCCCGTTGAGAGATATTTTTGCAAAACCGGTAATACGAACCGGGAACCAGGAAAGCAGATTCATACATGTAGGTACCACCGATTTGATTTGGAACTAGCTACTGCCCACGGCTTTGCCTACTTATACCCAGCAGCGTTCGTAAGAAACGCATCCGACCACTTATTCGTCGAATTACATTGCAAAATTGGTGTCCACAATAAGTCCTTTTATTTTAACGGGATAATATATAGCCTATGTCCTCTCTGAAGGTCTATTTTAAGTATGGTAAAATATTTATTTGAGATCGGATGAGCAGTTTCATAGATTACCTCCCACATCATAACTCACAAACCTTACCTTGTTATAAAGAAAAGATTGATGGGCTATTTGGAGTTTTATGATGAGATCTGTTGATAGCATGATCAAGATGTTTGTTTAGTGCCTTTTTACCTGTGCCTTTGTGCCTTTTTAGTGTCTTTATTGACATATGAAATCGTGCAATTTGTCTGTTCTTTGTCAAAGAAACTTAGGTATCGTTTGCTCCCACACACCTTTCAGCAGTTTATTTTAGACGATCATTTCGATTTTTATGACGCTGTAAGTCTACCGTCATTGAATTGTAGTCTGCTTAATAGCTATCTAAAGACTACTGCAAACGATCTATAAATAGGTCAACTGATTCAGAACACTACTAGACGGAAACGAAGCCAAAATTGCGTCGACCAGTCACCCTAAAACAATTTTGAATATGCGAACGGCCCTGGTTCCCCACGGACCCAGAGTTTTAACCCCAAAAGGCTCAAATAAGTAAGCTCTGTCGTGACTTCCATATTTGCGCCTCTTGAAATCATCGGCCGAAATTAAATTCATTTATTAATTTCAAACTATAATATGGGTCCATTTTTGTTAGTATGACCTAAAAATGTTAGTATTGTAGCTATTTAATTAGGTAGGTATATGAACGCAGGCTTTCACTCACATCACAGTCAGCAGCTCTCTACGAGACTAATGATTAGGACCAGAATGGAAGTCTTCATGATTTTCAGCTTACTACTGGTGTTACCCGAAGTCTGCTGAGCAATGAAGCATCCTACTTCCTACTATAATCCTATCCTTCCTACTAATATTATAAACGCGAAAGTTTGTGAGGATGGATGTTTGTTACTCTTTCACGCAAAAACTACTGAACGGATTTTGATGACACTTTACAGTAATATAGCTTATACATCAGAATAACACATAGGTTACTTTTTATCCGGGTACCACGCGGGCGAAGCCGCGGGCAGAAGCTAGTATGTATATATATTGTTTTATGATATTATTATATGTTATACGAAGCATTTACATGACGTAAGATGATGATGTAAGGCAATGATGTAACTACTAGATGTTGCCAGCGGCTTTGCACGCGTGGAGTCGTGTTTAAAAAAAACCGATATCCCCAAACAAACGTTGCCCCATTTCCCCTTAAATTTATATTGTGAAAATCTAAAATCCCTAAAACACGTAAATATTCATTCATGACTAGATTTTGCCCGCGGCTTTGCCCGCCTGGTATATTGATAAAAGTAGCGTATGATCGTCTCCAGGCTTCAAACTATGCCCATATCAAATTTCAAGAGAAACGGTTCAGCGGTTTAGCCCGGAAACATAGATACACAGATATTTCTGATATAATTTTACTGACATAATTTGATACATGGTCAAATCACACAATATGATTATTCATTGTAGGGGTTGTTTTGTAAAAATAAAAAATACGTAATTAATTATTTACTTTATTTAAACCGAGTTTTGTGTGGATCGCACCAAGAATAAAAAAAAAATAAAAAAAAATTAAAGTTTATTTGTACCGAGTTTTGAGCGAATCTAACCAAGGAATAACATTTCCCATAGAAACTTTACCGACCTATTTAACCCCTATGTGTTATTCCAGAATCTAAACTATCTACATTCCAAATTTAATCTAAACAGGTTTAGTAGTTACGGAGATACGTGGTAACAAACATTCACACGCATACACACACACTTTCGCAATATATTTTTTAAATAATTGTGATATCAAACCGTGGACAGAGTAAGTTGCCGCCTTTTGTTTTTTTAATTCAGACATCGACGACGCTTCGTGCGCCGCCCGCCCCTCTCACTGCCCAATAACTTTATTCGTACAATATTGAAATTTTGGCGTTCGATCCCTTCGTCTCGCGCGTTACACATTAGAAAATTCATGTTCCAATTCAAATTCATTAATGCCCGCTTTAAAAGTCTATAAGAGAAAATACCTTTTTTACTCGCACTTATTGAGCTGTAGTACGTCACCAGAAGCTGTAGTAGGGAGCATGAAAATATGTTTTAAAAGTTTGTAAAAACTTTTAACTAACTTGATGTTATCACGCGCATTAATGCTTTGTAACTCAGTAACCGTTCCCTTTTTTCTACAACAAAAATGGCAAACAAGTCGGCCCAACTGTTGGTAAGCGGTTAACGTAACTTATGAAAGCTTGCAACACCAGAGGTGTCATTCGCACGTTGCCGACCCAAGGAAATAACAGATGAAATGTCTCATATGCTTGTAATTTCCCATACCCTTCAAACTGGAACACCCTAGCATTGCGGTGTTCCAGTTTGAAGGGTATATCCATTATTATTTTACGGCAGAAATATTTATGGTGTTAGTACTTTCTTCTACTTCTCACCTTTAACTCTTGCTCCTCCAGTGACAACTTGCTCTTATCCTTTTCTTCTTTCCAGGTAACCAGACCTGATGATGAAGCATTAACTTAAACATGGAGTCAACAGAGGACGATTTCTACAACATATGCCTGAACCTTACCAGCGAAGAAGCCAGGCTAGGCAGCTGCAATTTCAGCAGCGAATATGAAAATGGCGAGTTACTTGAGAAGGTGGTGTCCAGGGTTGTGCCTATATTCTTCGGATTCATCGGGATTGTGGGGCTGGTCGGCAATGCATTGGTAGTTCTCGTCGTAGCCGCCAACCCTGGAATGAGATCCACAACAAACCTTCTGATCATAAATCTAGCAGTAGCAGATCTCTTATTTGTAATCTTCTGTGTGCCGTTCACGGCTACAGACTATGTGATGCCAAGATGGCCGTTTGGAGACTGGTGGTGTAAAGTCGTCCAGTATTTCATAGTGGTAACAGCTCATGCTTCAGTCTACACCCTCGTTCTGATGTCTTTAGATAGGTTCATGGCTGTAGTCCACCCTATAGCGTCCATGTCGATCAGAACAGAGAAGAACGCATTGCTAGCGATAGCGTGCATATGGGTGGTGATTCTGACGACGGCAATTCCAGTCGGAATCTGCCATGGAGAGAGAGAGTATTCCTACTTCCATAGAAACCACTCCTCATGTGTCTTTTTAGAGGAGCAAGGGTACAGTAAGCTGGGTTTCCAGATGTCTTTCTTCCTGTCTTCGTATGTGATACCACTCGCGCTGATCAGTGTGCTGTATATGTGTATGCTGACGCGGCTATGGAAGAGCGCTCCGGGGGGCAGGGTGTCTGCGGAGAGCAGAAGGGGGAGGAAGAAGGTGACCAGAATGGTTGTGGTCGTTGTCGTCGTGTTTGCAGTGTGCTGGTGCCCTATACAGGTGAGTGCACCCATATTTATGTAGTCTCTAAGTTCGTATCAGCTAAGTATGTGGCCAACCAGGTAGCCAATCCAAGACCTGCAAGGTTCTGTAGGCACTGCTTCAGTGCATCTCTTCTAATCGACTCAAAGCCTGGAGGCACTTTCTTGCTCGTAAGTGATTTATTTTTTCAATTTAATAGGAAGATGTAATACAGGCCTAAAATGATTTTGGTCGATTTGCTTAACTTATTATTCAAGCTAATTTCAGAAAATCCGAAGTTAACTGTGTACTGTGTAGGGTGCTGCACAATAAAATAAATTAATCGAAATATATAAAACTGTTCCGTTACTGACTGATCGATCAACGAACAGTCTAAGCCAAAAGTCCTAGAAGCATAAAGCTTGGTGGGCATATTTCTTTTACGATGTAGAGGTGTAATAGGAAAGCAATTTGGAAAATTTTATCCCTAAAGGGGTGAAAAGGGCTGAAAACCTTTGTATGAAAAATCGTTTTTCTTGAACTTACAAACTTGAAACTTTGCATAAATATTCTTCAATAGAAATGATGAAAGATTAATATAATTATTTCCTTTAACTACCCCTCAAAGGGGATGTAAGAAGGTGTTCAAGTTTTTATGAGAACTTTTAACCGAGTGGTCCAATTTGCTTGAATCTCGGCATACATATTATTCAGTGCCCCTCAAAGAGGATAGGATAGCTGTTAAGTTTGTATAAGAAATGTTTAACACATGGTGCGATTTGTTGTAAACTTAATTTGGATACTTAAAATACAAAACAACTGAATACGTAGAAAGGTATTCAAAACAAACCCTTAAGGTGCAAAGCACACAATATTTTTTGATGCACCTATCAATTATCTACCCTACGCGAGTAAAACCGCGGGCATGGTTAAAAGCAATTAATGTGGGCGTAAGAGGTGGTAAGTATCCACCGCCCACCACTATCACCTAATAGATAGATAGGCATTTATTTAAACCACCATAAATTACAAAGTATTTAAATCACAAGGTTAACTCAAGGACTCAGTAAGCAAATAACATAAGAACTAAGATAAAAAGTAAAATACAGTTTGTAGGTATGTTTTGTGTGGTGGTGAATGGGCTTTCAGCTCAGGATGTGCAACTACATGTTGGCAAACTGCAGCGCTGGCTTTCTGCTGAGACCAGTGTTGACCACACGGACATCTTGGTAAAGATCGAGGTATATACCATAATGTGTTGTTTGATAAGGAGTGAACCATGACAGTTTCAAAAAACTCAAAATAAAATTTGCACCATAAACAGCTTTCAAATTAAATCAAATCAAATTCTTTATTTGCATACATGGGTCACAAAGATGGAAGAATGGTAGAGGGTAAGCACCATACATGTTTTGCCTAAATCGAGGGCATGCAAATATACATATAAGTCAGTTGGAGAAACTAGTTACAGATAAAAAAAAAATTACAAATTGGTACATTGAGAATATTATATTACAAAATACATTAAACTGGTTAAATAATACATTCATTTCACTTCATTCATTTCACTGATTCATCAATATTTATGTTCTTATCTAATAAGCAGTTTATTTAGTTTATTTTTAAATCATGTTAAATAAAACATAATCATCGTGCTTACTTACTCGGGTACTCATGTCACGATTATTTTCATAGTCGTTATTTTATAAAGCGGCTTATAAACCACAAGAAACCATACTTATTCAAATTTCCTCAATAAACATAATACGACGCAAACCTACATCACTTAGCATTAAATCTACTTTTGCTGAAACAAAGCCCTTGTGTAACCAGACTCAAGTATTTTCTATGTATAATATGAATGTATATACAACAAAAAGTATGTAAGTAGTATATCCAGCTCGGGATCTAAGGGTGGGGGCAGACTGGGGCACCTGCCCCGGGCGGCAGTTTCGGGGGGCGCCAAAACTATAGTACAATATCTTTGAAAAAAAAACTTGTTTCACAAAGCGCCTAGCATCCAGCGCACGCTCTATTGATTATACATTTGATTTTAAACGCCTAGTTGGTTTCTGAACACATCCTAAGGGTGCATTCCGTAATGCTACGAACAGCTGAATGGGAATGCACCGTAAGGTGATTTAACGTAATTTATTAAAGGGTTCTTATTCTCCCAGTCACAAAAAATGCCAACCGATAATTATAATATAATTATATTTGCGAGTTTTTTTATAGTTTAAGTCAATCGCTGGAGAGTGGGGCGCCACTATCAAGTTTCTACCCCCGTTCGAAAAAATCTTAGGCTAAATCAGTCGTGTAGTTCCCATAATACAAGCTCTGCTTAGTTTGGGGTAGATGATGCTGTGTAAAAAATATCCAGCAATTTTATTATTTATTATAAGTCAAAAATACTGTGTGTACACACAGTATTTTTGACTTATAATATTGTGTACAAAAATAATGTTTCTAGTGGACCGACCGCAAGTGCAATTAAAGTGCACTTTTTTATGCAACTAAAGTGGCTGATAGAAAATGCTTTAGCATTAAGTCCGCCTATTGTTCACTGGTAAGCGTTTGCAAAAACAGAGGTAGCACTTACGCATTGCCAACCTTTAGATATAACGGGTGAAAAGTCTTATTAGCTTGTTTTTTCATCGGTGCCATCTTTAAACTGGAACATAGCATTACTAACATTACTGCTTGTAAACTGTATGTTATATAGTTATTTTATTTATTATTGTTTTGTAAAAGGATACTAAAGAATAGCCAGCTTTGTTTCTTGCCTTTCTTTCCTGGCTTGGTCGCGGAGGAACAGGCAGTAAAATTGACGTTTAAAAAGGGTTATTGAGATTGTGATTTTAATGAATATATTAATTTTAACTTTGACTTTGCCAGACGAGCTCTTTCACAAGGAGCTCTACGACTTCTAGTTTTAATACAAACCTCGTCTTCTCGCTGATGATGGGGATTCAAAGGGGTTCTGTGTTACGTCGAAAATGTCAGGTCTATAGGCTTTCGGTTTATGAGATGATCGTCAGTCGGTCTTTCAGTCACGCGAAGTCAAAAATACTCTTACATAAAAAAATACTGGTTTAATTTGTGGCAGTAGGCTTAAACATAATAAGACAATTTATAATTTCACACAGAAACTTGTTATTCCTAAAACGATTTTGCAATACCTTCGCGATAAAAAAATGCCAAAGTAAAATACCACTCACAATAAATATTATTTAAGTTTAGAAGACTCACTCATAATACTTTGTTAAAGAACATTGTTATATTACATTTTCGAAAAGTAATCGTAATTATGAGGGGAAAAAATATTTTTTATTTATTTATCTGTAACTTGCAATGTAAGTAGTTGCTAAGAACGGGGTTTCAATAATAATTTTATATAAAGAAAGAAACCCCGGCACATTTTTTCATACTCAGTGAATGAGTTCATCTTATTCGATTGGCACCACACAAAAGCTGAATGAAAGATCATAAAAAAGACCAAGAGTTTGATGCCTATTTTTGTAGGCTTGATCGAAATCCACTTTATAATTTTAATCTACGTAGATTATAAGTTGACGTTTCTATTATGATTCTTGTGAAATCAATGTATAAAAACTTATTGGCTTTCACTTTGAGTTTGACATGAAGGCATATACGTAATTTTTGTTAGAACGACTTTTGTGTGTATTACTGGTAAGATTTCGAAGGTATACTAACATAAGTAGCTAATGGCAACCGCAGAAACGGCAGCTTTATTGGAATCTGACAGTACTTATCTTCGTTAAAAGCTGCATTTTTTCAATATTCGAGTCACTAAATAATAAAATGCTAAAATTGCCACAAATTTACCGTAGCGATCGATGACACAAAAAAATGCACCCAGCTGACCCTAGCTACGACCCTGGCCGAGGGGAACATGGCGGATATTATTAGAATTAACATGTGGAAATAATGTCGGACCTCTTCAACATAAATGGATTACTTCTATAGCCACACGGTGACGACAAAACATTACGGTCAAGTACCTAAAACTTGATCAACTAATTTGAAATTCTATACCTACCTTCCTGCATAAGGTACCTAACCAACTCCCCTACTAGCGCTATCAGTTTCTTCACAGCTCCCACCCGTCCCGTGTCCTTCGTTCATCAGAAAACCTCTTACTGGAAACTCCTGCACACAGCACTAGGTTTCATGATAATTCCTTTAAGACTCACGCAGTACGCCTTTGATAGATGTTGTCTGTCTCGATAAGGAAGGCCCAGTCTCTAGCCGTGTTCAAAACTCGTGTGAAGCTCTTTTGTATGACAGAAACATCATAGTATCGCACAGTCTTTTCTTGCTTTTCACCGACGTCTTATAATGTGTATCTGTATTTATATATGTAGTAAATCTGTAGGTATAATAATAATAATGTTTATTGTTCAAAGTACATAGGTTACATTTATATCTTATCTAAATCTTACAAAATAGATTAGATTGTCTGGTTCAGTTGCCATTTTGTAGACATAATGTTAGTTTATAGACCTCTGAGTATCGGACAAGAAATTTTGTTTCACGATCCTCAGCCCCTGCCCTTCTTAAATTAGACTAATATTGTATAGGTATCCAAGTATTGTATGTACATTACATACAATACTTGGATACCTATGTAGTTAATATTTTTTTATTATTATATTATGTACACTTCCGCCACTCTCACAATCTCTTATTATCCTCTCCATCCAAAGGTTGTCTGGAAGAGATCGCTTTCTAAGCTATAAGACCGCCTATTGTGCTTTCTTTAACAAACAAGCGGTCGTGCTGTTATCCACATGAAAGAGATCCTCAGAACCATTCTTAGTATGCAGATCTGTGAGAATACCAATTATATGGGGTATTTATATTGTAAAAACGGGAATTTTCACGTACTGCACTATCGGTGAAGGCACCGACTAAGTTTCGACTCATTCCGAGAGTCTTCATCAGGGTGAGTGGTTGCGACTTTCTCCTTCCGCGTCGCGCCGTGCACTACGCGCTGCCGCACGTTGTGCGCGGTTATAAAGGCGCGCGAGTGGAGGGGGCGATTGTGTTCGTAGCGTTGTTGTAACTACTGGTGGTAGGGGTGCTACATCGTCTACGCTACTGCTCACGTCGATGCAATAACCTATTCCTGGAGGAGCCAGACAGGCTACGCTCACTGTGGCAATGTCAGATTCGACTCCCCCGTTATCATGCAGTCCATACTTCCAGGCGGGGGGTAAAGCCCATCCACGGTCTCTGTTAAAGTTTGATAGACGACCTATCTCGATAGCTTCGCGGATCTTGCGAGGAACGAAAAACTTTTCTCTTGCCAAGACCCGGGCTTTATCAAAACGGATATAGTGCGTCGTACCAGTGACCAGCGAATGCTCTGCTATGGCGGAACTGTTGATATCTAAGTTCTTCACAGCGCGTATGTGTTCGGTGAGCCTTGTAGAAAAGTTGCGTTTTGTCTCGCCGATGTAGCATTTACCGCAGTCACAAGGAATCTTGTAGACACCGGGGACACCTAATGGGTCTCTATCCTTGGGAGAACGTAGCAATTGTCTCAATTGTGTCAGGGGTCGGAATATCGTTTTTATGCTGTACTTTCGACGTAAGACGTGCCCGATTTTATCTGTTATTCCCTTAACAAATGGTAAGTATGCTACAGCTCTCTCTACCGATGCCTTGCGTGACCTCATAGACGTGTTTGCGATCCGAAAACTTTGTCTCCAACCATAGCCGTTTCTCTCTAACACCTCTTTCACATGTGACAGTTCAGCATCCACGTATTGTGGGTAACACAACCTAAGAGCTTTATTTATTAGAGTGCGTGGTACAGAGGCGAGGTGTGCTGGATGGTGGTGAGAGTCAGCTCTAAGGTATCTGTCTGTATGTGTTGGTTTGCGGTATATCGAATGTGAGAAGCGTCCTGAAGTTTCTCGCTTGACCAACACATCTAGAAAAGGCAGAGTTTTGTTTTGTTCACGCTCCACAGTGAAACTGATTTTAGGGTGTCTGGTGTTCAAATGTGTAAGTAACGGTGTGATGTTATCTTTATGTATTATGGCAAACACGTCGTCTACATACCGCCACCAGTGTCTTGGCTTAAAAGGTACATTTTCCAGCGTTGTGGACTCAAACCACTCCATAAAAATGTATAAAAAGTGCTGGTCACTGGTACGACGCACTATATCCGTTTTGATAAAGCCCGGGTCTTGGCAAGAGAAAAGTTTTTCGTTCCTCGCAAGATCCGCGAAGCTATCGAGATAGGTCGTCTACCAAACTTTAACAGAGACCGTGGATGGGCTTTACCCCCCGCCTGGAAGTCATGTCTGTATGGACTGCATGATAACGGGGGAGTCGAATCTGACATTGCCACAGTGAGCGTAGCCTGTCTGGCTCCTCCAGGAATAGGTTATTGCATCGACGTGAGCAGTAGCGTAGACGATGTAGCACCCCTACCACCAGTAGTTACAACAACGCTACGAACACAATCGCCCCCTCCACTCGCGCGCCTTTATAACCGCGCACAACGTGCGGCAGCGCGTAGTGCACGGCGCGACGCGGAAGGAGAAAGTCGCAACCACTCACCCTGATGAAGACTCTCGGAATGAGTCGAAACTTAGTCGGTGCCTTCACCGATAGTGCAGTACGTGAAAATTCCCGTTATTACAATATGAATAGTCAAGTTCACGATAGTTTTTGGAATAAAATATGGGGTATTCAATACATCTATGAAAATCTGTTGTATGTTCACAAAATATTAATTTGTTTAAGAAAAAAAGCGATACACAATGTTAATACTAGAAATAAAGATAAACTCGCTGTTGCCACTTGTAGACTCCATAAAGTTAGTAAATCGTTTAAAGGGCACGATGTACGCTTTTATAACAAACTAGCTATGCCCCGCGGTTTCACCCGCGTAAGTTTCGATTTTATACTCTTGATAACTTCGAAATTAAATGTCCGATTCGATTGAATTAAAAAGTATTTTCCTGCTACATAAATACCCTTGATGATAAAACTATTTATTTGAATAACAATTAATACTACGATACGAATGTAACCAACTTTTGTTTATACCGGCGATCTAATTATATTTTGGAACACAAAAGCTGCTATTGTTACTTAACTATGATAGTTAGAAATATTCCCTCGATTTATTACCTATTAATGTAGGTAATAATGAGTACTTTAATCATGTAGTACATAATGTTTATGTATTATCAATAGTTTTCTCAGCGCACGCCAAATAATATTTTTTTAGATATAATTTTGCTACTTTGGGTTATATTATTGCAATTTTCTTAAGGATCTCTATTTTTTTTGAAAATAAATTATAGCCTATGTTACTTCCTGATAATTTAGCTTTCTATTGGTGAAAAAATGGTTAAAATCGGTCCAGTAGTTTCGGAGCCTATTCGGTACAAACAAACAAGAAAATCTTTCCTCTTTATAATAATAAATCTTAATATAATCCTCTTTATATTAAGTATAGACTAGCCGATGCTCGCGGTTTACTCGCGTAAGATAAATAATTGATATGTACATCAAAAATAATTGAATGCCTTTCACCCTTAAGGGCTATTTTGAATACCATGATACGTATTCAGTTCTTTTGTATTTTAAGTATCCAAACTAAGTTTACAGCAAATCGCACTGGACCAGTACCTGAGAACCTAATTTCACGAATCGAGTTAAAAACCATTTTTTTAGAAGTCGTTATAAATCGATGTAGTTATCGAGATCCGGGAATCGATATTTCAATGGATTACTGGAATCCAAACGTAATAGGGCAATTGAAAATATCGTAAAATAAAGACTAAAATATTATTTCACCGGAAACCGTGCTTCAACGTGAAACTGTTCGTTTTATTTGTTTATTGGTAATCAACAGCGTTTACTTATAATCTAGGCAAAAACATTTGTATCAAACATAAGTCCAATAACAGATTACCCTTATTTTATAAATGATGTAGTGGGTTGTTGAGGTAACAGTTAGCTACAATTAAATAAGTAAGTAAGTAGGTACATTGCCACCAGATTAGGAGATTACAATACTGTGTGGTGATGTTCTTAGAAGTAGGATACTAAGGAACTAAGTTAAGTTTAGAGGACAATTATGTTACTTACTGGTAGCGATTCCGTGCAACATCCCCCAAAGCTAAACCCAATTTGACAGAATTTAAATTGTTCCAGTTCTTTACTAATAAATTGAAATAAAGGAGATGTTGATATTTTAGTGCTGTCAAATTCGGATAGATTTATTCAACACCTACGATACAGCACAGACAAGTACAAATGAAAAGAAAACAATTTAAAAAATACAGTAAATTACGGAAGAGTACTATACGTGGGTGCTAACCAGTGCTAACGAGGGCAGTCTATGCTGCAGTGGTAGGTATGAGTCGAAAAGGTCCTATCTCAGCTTATTGCTGCTCCGCCAAGGTGAAGTATCGCTGATTTTCAGATAAGGATTTTTTTTAAGTGTTTTTTTTAAACACTTAAAATAAACGAATCACTCGACGATGTTCTGTTGGTTACTTTACTAGCATCTGCCCGCGACTTTACCCGCTTGGTCCCAGATAAATAGTAGCCGGTGAAAAGCTTTTACCTTTAAGGCAGCGTTCGTAGGAAACGTATTCGCACGAACGTTTTTTCGTCGACTTACGTTGCTAAATTGGTTTTTTAAGAAAAGCCATTTTAACGGGATAATATACAGCCTATGTCCACCCTGATGAGTATTGAAATCGGATGAATAGTTTCGCTGATTAACTTCTATAGCCAAATGTATAAACTCTACCTTATTATGTAATGAGTATAGTAATAAAGTATAGACAACGCATATTATTCAATTAATGATAACCTACATAGGTACGACGATAAAACTCATGGTGTCTACATACTTTTGTAATTAAGAACCTTATTTAGTTAATACTTCCGCACAAACAATGTAGTGCTAGGAGGACTTAATGCTAAAGCATTCTCTACCAGTCATCCTGGGCGTGCAAAAAGATGGTGTGGCGTGTACATCATTATTAAGTGGGTACTAATGTACCACTAATGTACTCTACCTTCTAACACTAATATACCTAGAACCTTCTCTTTTTTTGGAGTCGATTGACAACAATTAAATCGCTATACGTTAGCAGTCTCAAGTTTACGGTTTCTATCCTGTAGGTACTCTATCATCAGATCCTCATGTGCTTACGTTATTTTGCTAACTCGATATGACACTTTTTCACATCAGACTTTTCAGTTCACCCGTTATGTCTCAGGTCATAATGTTATTTCTATTTTCACCTTTTATTTCGAAAAATGCTTCAGTTTAAAAGGCGAAATAATTTCGTACTCCAAAAACCTTAGACACTTCAAAGCTTCATTTACACACACTTCCTTAGGCCAGCTCTACGCTCTTGCTAAGAGCGCTTCAGCACAGGGCCAAGTGGTATATGTAGTATCCGGCCATTGCTGTGGCACAACGACAACGTGGGTAAACTAAACATACAATATTGTTGAGTGTTTTGCATGACCAACTGTAGAAGTCTAGAATATAGAACTGAGACCGGTGTTCGGCTCATCTCATCCACTTTCTGAAGTCATCGCTCCACCTAGCCTGGGGGCGCCCCACAATATGTTTGCCAAGACGCGGTCTCCAGTTAAGAACTCGTTTAGCTTAAAGGTCGTCTGTTGTTCAAAATTAAGAATACATAAAAAATCCTACTATAATACATATTATGAATTTGAACGTTTGTGAGGATGGATGTTTGTTACTCTTTCACGCAAAAACTACCGAACGGACTTTGATGAAACTTTACAGTAATATAGGTTATACATCAGAATAACATATAGGCTACTTTTTATCCGAGTACCACGCGGGCGAAGCCGTGGGCAGAAGCTAGTAATACATAAATGACAAACTAAATTGAGTCTGGATGCATCACTCTATTTTCTGATCTTTAGCTGCGCTAAGATTTTACGAACGTAAAGTCACTCCTGTTTTTGTAGTATTATATGAACGAGTACCTTACTTCATCATCATCATCAGCCTATATTAGTCCACTGCTGGACATAGGCCTCCCCTAATGAGCGCCATAGCGCCCTGTCTTCAGCTTGCCACATCCAGCATCTGCCTGCAGTCTTTCGCAGATCGTCATCCCACTTTTCCGGAGGGCGTCCTACACTACGTTTGCCGAGTCGCGGTCTCCACTCAAGAACACGTTTACCCCAGCGGTTATCGGTTCTTCGCGAGATATGACCGGCCCACTGCCACTTCAGCTTGCTAATTCGTTGAGCTATGTCGATAACTTTGGTTCTCTGACGGATGTATTCGTTACGAATCCTGTCCTTCAGAGAGACTCCGAGCTCTTTCCATAGCTCGCTGAGCGACTTTGAACTGGTGGACAAGCCTTATCGTGAGTGTCCACGTCTCAGCTCCGTAGGTCATGACGGTAGGACGCACTGATTGAAAACTTTTGTTTTCAAGCATTGCGGTACGGATGACGAGAAGACTCCACGTAGTTTTCCAAACGCTGCCCAGCCTAGTTGGATCCTCTTCTTGACCTCCTTCTCGAAATTGTTTTTACCCAACTGCAGAAGTACCTTACTTATTTTTCTTTATTTGTAATATTTAATTGTATTGTTAGTCATGCCATGGTAAAATACAGTGAACATTTTTATAACATGTACATAGGTACAGGAAAACAGGTAATGGGATGATAGCATCCCATTACCTGTTTTTCGCAATAAATTTACCATGAAGTAATAAAAAAAAATATTTCCTCCCTCCTATCTTTAAATCAATAACCAAAGCATAAAAATCTAAAAAGGTCCTACTCTATTTTACCAAAGGAGGGCGCATTTGTGTCGATAACAAAAAAGCTCTGAGAGTGTTGGTGAACATGGATGTAGAAAGAATTTTCAGTAGGTCGAGTTTACACTAACTTGCGCGGTTAGTGTAGACTTCACAAAAAATTGATACTCATGTTGACTGATATTGATTTAAATCCTCACCAACAAAATGTACACAAAACTTATTTAAATTACATTACAAAAACAAAAACCGAGCACTTCATAATACAATTTTAGCTGAAGATACTCGTAGCATGCAAATATCAAACGAGTAATATAAAACTAAAAGATAATATTAGAATAAATTATACGCACATAACTGAATATATTACAATTATTTAACATTTCAAATGAAATTTAAATTGAATAGTTTATATAATTATGTATTACTAGCATCTGCCCACGGCTTCGCCCGCATGGTACCCGGACAAAAGGTAGCCTATGTGTTATTCTGATGTAGTTTTTGTTCAGTAGTTTTTGCGTGAAAGAGTAACAAACATCCATTCTCACCAACTTTCGCGTTTATTATAGTGGTAGGATATTAAGACCGACCGACAACCGACAACCATTGTGGTAAACGAATACAACGCGTCTTGGCAAACGTAGTTATGGGCGCCCCCCGGCTAGGTGGAGCGATGACTTAAGAAAAGTGGGCAGAAAATTGATGAGAGCCAAACACCGGCTCAGTGGCGCGTATTGGAAGAGGCCTATGACCAGCAGTGGACTGAAATGTGGATGAAAAATGTGATTATATTAAGATAGTTACTTAGTATCACAAGTATCGAAGGTAATACGCCTCCAGAAACTGATCTCTAAACATAGCCATGAGATCAAGTTCCGGGTTTCAATAGATTACGGCAAAATGGCGCAGTAAAAATGGCAAGTGCCGAGTCGGAAGTAAACGGTATCTACCTTAGGTACGGTACATAAAACCGTACAAAAGGGTTGTCATAATCTCATTGAATCTATTTTTACGGGTAGGCGGGTTATAAAATGTACCGAAAAACGAACCTCATGAAATTGAAAATTTATCGTAGCAATATAATTTTAGTGATTGCACGATATATGCCTCTAAGACACCACAGTGATTTTATTCCAAAAACTATCGTGAACTTGACTATTCATATTGTAAAAACGGGAATTTTCACGTACTACACTATCGGTGAAGGCACCGACTAAGTTTCGACTCATTCCGAGAGTCTTCATCAGGGTGAGTGGTTGCGACTTTCTCCTTCCGCGTCGCGCCGTGCACGGCGCAATACGTGAAAATTCCCGTTTTTACAATATGGACCACAGTGATTCTTTCACCACTGGTTACTAGATACTTACAACTATTGGCTACATTTACTATTGGCTACCAAACGAATGTAGATTCTCAAAAGAAGGTTCAGCTACGGCATAAATAAACAAGGTTTAGCTTGGTTTAGCTAAGCTGTTATCAAACACTTTTTTGAAACATCAAAGAGACTGTAGGTTATTTTATGTTAACATTTTATGTACCATAGCATGTTAGCTCAGCGTGTTGTATTTCTCTACAATGGTAAATGATCTGAGAAACTATGTATTCAAACTTATTCCTGCATCAAGGTTTTATTATCGCACCTCTCTCGTGACGCCGAAATAGGGCGCATCCGCACATGATTGATAAGTATTTCTCTCGTACTACCCGCTTCACGAGATCCTTTCTTCCCCGTACACGTAAGCTTTGGAATGAGCTGCCTTCTGAGGTGTTTCCGCTGAATTAAAACATGACTAGCTTAAAAAAAGGAAAAATGAGTACTTCTGAGAAGGCAATGCATGGCCCAAGTTTTGCAGATGTGAATAGGCGACGGTAACCACGCACCATCAGGTGGGCCCTAAGCCTGTTTGTCTTGTAATAATATAAAAAATTATATATTAAACCTTGTTAGATCCTATTATAATACATGTGTATGTTAAAGTTTGTTACCACGTATCTCCTTAACTTCTAAACCGGTTTTGATGAAATTTGGAATATATATATAGTTTAGGTTCCGGAATAACACATAGTCTAATCTAATTAAACAATAAACAATTTTCAAAAATCAAATTCTAAGGGGGTTGATCAGGGTGGTAGAGTTTCTATGGAATTTTTTATTCCTTGGTTAGATTCGCTCAAAAATCTGTATAAATAAACTTTAAAATAAATAAAAAAATACGTATTTTTTCGAAACTACCCTTTGGTGGTGTGCAATTGAGTTCTAAACTTTATATAGAAAATTGAAATTCTTGGTTCGATTCACTCAAAAGTTGGTGAACATAGTTTGAAGCCTGGAGACGGGCATATGCTTTTTATCAACATACCACGCGGGCAAAGCCGCGGGCAGAAACTAGTTTGTAATATTATGACGATGACCCTTTAAGAAATCCTTGATTTAGAATCTGACTGAACTCGAGATGAACTCAAGGTTCTTCTGATATAATTCTGTGAAATTGTTTCAAATAAATTTTTGTTTTCTTCTTTCATAATGTGACCAAACTGGTTTTTAATAATTGCAATCACAAATATCATTTAGAAACGTTAACTTTTAAACTTGTGAATTTTAATTTTATTAATGAGTGAATTAACGAAGTGTTGAAAAGGGGTTCAACATTTCAAAGTTTTAGACAAGCCCGTCAAAATGAGTCGTTCCCTATTTCGTTAGTGTATAAAGGGGCTTAGTCTGGTCCTCGAGTGATTGTCCGACTGAATGACACAGTTCAGTACAATTCAGTACATCAAGGCAACGGTCACTCTTTCATTAATCCTACTATTATTATAAATGCGAAAGTTTGTGAGGATGGATGTTTGTTACTCTGTCACGAAAAACTACTGAACGGATTTCGTTGAAACTTTACAGTAATATAGCTTATACATCAGAATAACACATAGGTTACTTTTCATCCGCGTACCATGCGGGCGAAGTCGTGGGCAGAAGCTAGTAGAATTCAAATCCAGAGTTGTAGGTTATAGTATAATTTGAGCTTGATACTTATACTATGTTTTTTTGTATAAAAAGTATGTTATAATATATAGTTCTATTATTCGAATGTATTCGTTTGTTATCACGTATCTACCGCTATTTATCAGCTGTTCCTAAACTCAAAGATTTGCTGGAAGAAAACTCTTATTAGGGCTAAGCTTGCCTGTGTTACATGTTCTGTATGTAATTTTTTCATCTGTATTCTCTGTGTACAATAAAAATTAAGAAAATAGTTCTGTCTCTGTCATCCTGCTCTGTTCTGTTAAGGTCAATGACTTGAGGCATGGTGGTACATAAAAGCTTTGATGATCAAAAGGTTCCTTGTATCTCGTAAACTAAGTTGTTGTAAGATTCAGCTGAAAAGCAATAACGTAAAGCTCGTAATACCCAAGGATTTACTAAACGAAGTAAAGAGAATGAGGAAGTAAAATATTAAGCAAAAGCAATGAAACCTGGTTTCTTAAATTAAAAAAACGGCCACTAATTGCCTTTTGGCCAGTTTTATTGTGATAACAAAGGCCAGAAAAGATAAAAACTTAAATTTTATAATTTCATTTATTCATGCTTAATGACCTACATACAATGGTTAAGCTTAGGTCTAGTGTAGCTCCAAGTAGGTTGGTAGGTACATCGGCCCTGTCAGGGCGTTGCAGGTAGGTATTATTTTAAAGTTACACACAAACAATTTAAATAATAACACAGGTGAATAGGTAGGTATGTATACAAAATAAAATTAAATGTCAATAATTATACAAAATGTCAAAAATTATGAGAAAAAATATGTCAAGAATAATAATAATTGTTAATATAAGAATAGGAATATCACGAAGCAGGTAGGTAGCTCAATAATCAATGTCAAAGGTTGGGTTTTGGTATATTCTACAGTAGGTACGTCATATTTTGTAAGTAAGAAATGTTGGAGAATGAAATGGTCAAGAATATGTAGGTGTAGGTAGTTTGTAATCAGATTACAAATCTCGTTATTGTGTCTCAATCGAGAGGATGATTGTGGGAAATAATTCCCTACAATATTGTCTCAGTCCTACATGATTATTAATCCATTACTTTGGGGGTGATATTGGGTAGTTCTCTAATTATAATTACTTCTCATAGCTTTATCTGTTACTGCATGAAAAAATATTACTTCAAAATGGTCCACTAATACGAAAATGCTAGAAAAAAAAGTATGAGAAATACATGGATATATTGGTATACGTATAAAACCATATGTACATTGACATGGTAAGAAATTATGATATGGACTAAGGTCATATTCCGCGCAAATATATAATTTCTTAGGACCAAAATAGCGATTCCTGAGGATTAGTACAAAACGTGCCTGATCGTCATTTTTCTTTTATGGACAATTGTATGCGGAATAACATAGGAGAAGGTGGTTTATGTGGAAAACTTTACACGCGCCTTTTCTGCCTTTTATGGGCCTTACTAAACCCATCTCGTAAATAAGGTCGGTCTGTCCTTACAGACAGACTGTTTAGAAATAGTCGTACATCAGTGGTGACCTCTATAACGCAGCGGGCGAATTGTAGGCTGCGACACAAGAGGTGCGGGTACGGGGACAAATGTTTGCATATTCTGCAGATATTTGTTCAGGGTCTGTGTGTTATAGTATCACGGTACTCGTATTCCTGATACCCACGATATTGACCTGATTTCCTCGTAACTCTTCAATTCGACCCTCGATGGTGACCTCTATAACGCGGCGGGCGAATTGTAGGCTGCGACACAAGAGGTGCGGGTACGGGGACAAATGTTTTCATATTCTGCAGATATTTGTTCAGGGTCTGTGTGTTATAGTACCACGGTACTCGTATTCCTGATACCCACGACATTGACCTGATTTCCTCGTAACTCTTCAATTCGACCCTCGATGGTGACCTCTATAACGCAGCGGGCGAATAACCGGCTACGACACAAGAGGTGCGGGTACGGGGACAAATGTTTGCATACTCTGCAGATATTTGTTCAGGCCCTGCGTATTATGGTACCACGGTACTCGTATACCTGATACCCACGATATTGACCTGATTTCCTCGTAACTCTTCAATTTGACCCTCGATGGTGACCTCTATAACGCAGCGGGCGAATAACCGGCTACGACACAAGAGGTGCGGGTACGGGGACAAATGTTTTCATACTCTGCAGATATTTGTTCAGGGTCTGTGTGTTATAGTACCACGGTACTCGTATTCCCGATACCCACGATATTGACCTGATTTCCTCGTAACTCTTCAATTCGACCCTCGATGGTGACCTCTATAACGCGGCGGGCGAATAACCGGCTACGACACAAGAGGTGCGGGTACGGGGACAAATGTTTGCATATTCTGCAGATATTTGTTCAGGGTCTGTGTGTTATAGTACCACGGTACTCGTATTCCTGATACCCACGATATTGACCTGATTTCCTCGTAACTCTTCAATTCGACCCTCGATGGTGACCTCTATAACGCGGCGGGCGAATAACCGGCTACGACACAAGAGGCGCGGGTACGGGGACAAATGTTTTCATACTCTGCAGATATTTGTTCAGGGCCTGCGTGTTATGGTACCACGGTACTCGTATTCCTGATACCCACGATATTGACCTGATTTCCTCGTAACTCTTCAATTCGTCATTTTATAAGCTTACCCTGTTTTTGTTTTCGCCATGACGTACTACTGTTACTTAACTAATAAATAATACATATTTTAAATATGGCTCGTTACATGCACCCTAAAATATCAGAGGCTCGAAAAATATTGTGTGTTTGGAGCAAACAGCGAGAAACAACATTATAATCCTACTAATATTATAAACGTGAAAGTTTGTGAGGATGTTTGTTCCTCTTTCACGCAAAAACTACTGAACGGATTTTGGTGAAACTTTACAGTAATATAGCTCATACATCAGAATAACACATGGGCTACTTTTTATGCGGGTACCACGCGAGCGAAGCCGTGGGCAGAAGCTAGTGTAATTTAATGGCAAGCTGAGTAAACATTCTGTTTTTACAACAAAGATCGGTTAGCAGTGGTATGGTCTGAAGGGTGTGGGTGTCTTTATGGGTGAAATAAGACATTTTACCCATTACCTCTATATCTCAGGGTCGGCAACGTGTTGCAATCGTCAATAGCTTACAGTACCAAAATAAAAAATAAAATGACAGGTCTCAATTAAAACTGTTTGGTTTTGTCACAATGTTTTAACACAATTTACTCTTTCAAGTGTAAAAGCGAGCTAAACCCTAAAAAAACTTCTAGTTATTAATTCAGTCATTAATTCCTTCTAGTAGCGTCCCTACCACTATAAATACATATATCTAGGTCAAGGTCTTATTATCTTCTGTTGTATACGAGTACATCAGAATATAATAAGACTGGTTATAATAAGAACCCAGTAATTAAACAGCATTAATTTGATGTCTCATTAAATATGCTAATAATGATATGCCCACTTTATTCATCATCCTCGAGTAATAGCACTCATGAAACTGTTTCATGTAGACATGAATTCGATATATCGAAACGTAACTGATATCAGATATGGGTTAGATATCGGTTATGTGGATTTAGATATTTAAATCCACATAACCGATATCATGAAAACTTACGAGTATCAAAACCTCAACTGTTACAGACACGAACAAAACGAAAACTTCACAAACCAAAAACCAAACGAAACGACATATGGAGCGAATATGACGTAACATTAGCCATGATTGCATGATAATGGCGTGCGTAAAAATATATTATAGATAGCTAGCAATATGGTTTACTTTCTATTGTAACTCTTTTTGGTCCATGTTTTCACGCCGGCGTAGTTACAAGTTGCTAAACTGATAAATAACTGAACAAGTTTGCATTTGTCGTTTCGTTGTTAGTTTGCCTAATTAAAAACCCCGACTCGGTTATAGAAAACGGTTTTCAGATAGCGACTGATATCGATATCTGAAAACCGTTTTCTATATCGATATGCAAACTGTATATCGGTTACATAACCGTTTGCGGTAAAAAACGAAAACGCCCATGTCTAGTTTCATGTTCATTGTTTACGCTACAATAACGTTCAATTTCATTTTGATGCTTATTTACCTTTATCTATTTCATGCAAATAATACCTAATAAAGAATGTTTATATCAGACCAATAACCCATATTTTGTTTGTATACACATATAGCTCATAAAACTATGTTAGTAAATACGGATAAATAAAATAAAGCTAATAATAACAGTGTAGAGTTTGTTTATTTTCTTTGTTTGAATGCGCTTATACCTGGAATTACCAGTCGGATTCAAAATAACAGTTTTACATTTTGATAGCCCAATTCTTTAGGCTATTTAATACTCAATACTCAATACATTTATTGCTTTCACATGGTAGGTGAAGTAAACAACAAGATGGTTAGTACGAAACTGTTTATTCATGCACACTCGGTGCCTACCCACATGTCATTTATACAAAATCCAGTACATCTTCCCCTTATTAGACTAGTTTAAGTATAGGTAGGTACTTATAACTACATTATAGCCCTAGACTTAGTACATATGATACTAGTATACATCATTTCCTTTTCTCTGTTTAGGAAACATACAATAGTGTACAATATTGAGGCACCTACCTACCAACCTAGTTGGAATTCCCTGAACGTGATTGAGCAGGCACGAAGAACAAAGGATAATTTAATCAAAATACAATAAAGATAGTTACCTAACCTAACAGGCAACATTTTTGTGAGAATTAGTAATAAATGAGTATAGGAATTGTTTACAAAAACTATTACATGAACAATAGTTAAGAAAACTACATAATAATTATTAACATTAAGTAGGTATTTACCTACAGTACCTAATAGTAGGCAGGGAGGTAATTTAATTATATTAGGTATTAATTATTATCAGCACGTAAGTAATCGACACATTTTAATAAATGGCCTGCAGAGCATTTTAGACAAGTTTGATAAAAAAAAAAGCATAACATATTGTTATGGATGTTAGTATTGAATTTGCTTTAACTTTCTCTTTGCCTCTGTTGCAGCAGCCCTTTCAGAATGTCGGTTGGGGTGATTTGGTGATTCATCCGATAAACAATCATGATCATCGTCGTCGGTGTTGTGACACGACCCGTAACTTTCCGATTGTTCTTCGAATAAATCATCACCGGTCACATCATCCTGCAGCATCGTCTCATCCAGCGATGCTGTGGGAGATGGAGATTCTGGAAGTTTAATGAGGTGCCTTCTGTTCCTACGAAAGACCCTTCCTGAGTCATCAGTGACAAAATAGGAGCGCGGTTCCGGAGCGTGGGAGGAGATGCGCGCGTGCCTCCGCGTCGCGCCGTCCACTGCTATCACCTCGTCGCCGGGCTGCAGCTGCGGAAGCGCTCTGGCACGTATATCGTGATGTCGACGGCTCCTATCTTGATTACGTATTATATTTTCAAAGTCGACTGCATTATTTCTGTCTGGTTTTAATTTATCAGGGTGCGAGGGCAGGCGCGTATTGAGCCTACGACCCATGAGAAGTTGGGCGGGACTCGCTATGCCATCTCTCGAAGTTGACCTATAATTGAGGAGGGCCAGATAGAAATCTGCATTGCAGTCCATACTTTTTTTCATCAATTCTTTAACCGTGCGTACAGCGCGCTCGCTTCTACCGTTAGACTGCGGATAGTTAGGCGAAGAGGTGGTGTGTGTGAAACCCCAGGTCTGCGCGAAGGTTTTGAACTCTCTAGATGAGTACGCCGGTCCATTGTCTGTAATTAGCTCCTCAGGGATCCCGTGTCTGGCGAACTGATCCTTCATTGCTATAATGATCTGTTTAGAGGTGATACCTTTGAGGGGACATATTTCCACATAGTTCGTAAGATAATCAACTATAATTAGATAGTGCCCTTTGGCATATTCAAAAATGTCTGAGCCTAGTTTGGTCCATGGTAAATGTGGAATGTCGTGAGGTTTTATGGGTTCGCGCATAGGGCGCGCTGCGTGCTCTGCACACACGCGGCACCGGCGCACTACCTGTTCGACATCACGCGCCATGCCCGCCCAGAACATGACGTCACGCGCTCGTCGCTTGCACCGGTCTATGCCGAGGTGTCCCTCATGTACGCGCGACAGCATTTCGTTCCTCAGCCCTCGAGGAATAAAAACCAAGTTATTCCAGAATAATACACCATCCGCATATTCAAAGCATTCCCTGCAGCTCCAATACTGCCGAACACGTTCTTCCGTTTGGTATTTTTTCAGAGGCCAACCGTGCAAAACGTAATTAATTAAAATTTTACACTCACTGTCATTACTCGTGTGTTCCTTGATTTCCTTCAATCGCTTGTTGCTGACCCTGACGTTCTGTAACAGAAAGCAAGTCTGGTCGTCTATTTCTTCACTTAACTTGTTTTGCATGCGTTCTGGGAGCGGCGCACGTGAGAGGGTGTCAGCGACGTACATGTATTTTCCCGGTTTATACACGACCTGAAAATCATATCGCTGGACTCGCAACATCATGCGCTGCAGTCTGGCCGGAACAGAATCGAGTGACTTTTTGAAAAGCGCCTCGAGCGGCTTGTGATCCGTTTCTACAGTGATATCACTCTTACCAAAAATGTACTGATGGAATCTCTCTAAGGCGAAAACAATAGCGAGCATCTCTTTTTCGATCTGGGCGTAACGTTGCTGCGTTTCGGTAAGCGTAAGCGACGCGAACTCGACCGGCCGCCCTCCCTGAAGCAGTACGGCTCCGAGCGCCCGCGAGCTCGCGTCCACAGACAGCAGCGCAGGCTCGCGCGCCGCGTACAGCGCCAGCACCGGTGCACTACATAGCGCACTCTTCAGCGAGCTCACAATACGCTCTTCGCCCGCACCCCAGCTCCACTCGTTGTCCTTCTTGAGCAAGTTGCGCAGTGGACCTACCTTTTCTGAGTAGCTGGGAATAAATTTACTAACATAATTAACCATACCAAGAAATCTCTCGAGTGCCTGTCGATCGCTTGGGCTAGGCATCTCTGTGATGGCCCGTAACTTTGCTCGGTCTATTTTCATGCCTTCGACACTAAAAGTGTGGCCTAGGTAGGTGATCTCTGTAACGCAAAATTCACACTTATCGCGGTTAAATTTTATACCGACGGACCGCGCCCTATCAAGGAGAAGGGCCAGGCGTCTATCGTGTTCTTCTTTGGTAGACGCCCAAACGATAATGTCATCCACGAAGGAATCAACTCCTTCCAGGTCTTCGAGCAGCTGTCGAATCTTGGCATGAAAAACTTCTGAGGCTGAGTTTATTCCATAGGGTAAACGCAAATACTGGTACCTGCCGAATGGAGTCCCAAACGTGCATACGTCTGCGCTTTCATCGTCCAGTTGGACCATCCAGAAGCCGGACTTGGCGTCCAACTTACTGAAATACCGCGCACCTTTTAGCTTGGTGGCTATTTCAGTTATTGTCGGCAGCGGGTAATGCTGTCGCCTGATTGCCTTGATCAAGGGCCGCGGATCCAGACAAACTCTGATGCTGCTATCCTTTTTAGCAACGATAACGATGCCACTGACCCAGGAGGTTGGGTGTGACACCTTCCTAATAACTCCTAGCCCCTCCATCCGGGTCAACTCCTTTTGTAATTTATCTCTCACTCCGATCGGTATTTTCCTAACAGGGCATATGCAAGGGGCGGCGTCACTATTTAGCGGTATTTTATAGTGCCCTGGCAACTTACCTAAACCTTTGAACAGATCATTATATGTATCTAATTTAATTGAGTAAATTCTTTGTATTAATCCTAATTCATCTAATCCATACTTTCCCAGAATGCTCTGACAGGCCTCACTAGATATAATAAATTTTAATCGATATTCACGCTGTTTATATTCTAACGTAATTGTAGTTGAACCAATAACTGATAAGTAATTACCACAGAATGATTTTGCCCGTACATTATCTTTGTGAAGCTGAGACAAAGAAAACCCTAACTTGATAAAGTTCTCGCTTGATAAAACATTCAAGTCGGAACCCGTGTCCAGTTTAAACTCATGTTTTGACCTACATTCGGGCAGGTAGAACGTTTCATGCCATTTATTGTCAATCGACTTTGTTAAGGAATCGATACACTCAATTGTAGATATATAGTACAACTCACCGTCGTCGTCGCTGTCCTCATTTACCTCATACACTTTATTAAATTTCCTTGCCGGACACATCACCTTGTAATGTCCTCTATTACCGCAAATAAAGCACTTCACTCTTTTAGCCGCACAGCGATCACTACCGTCACATTGAGGATTTGTGCAGGCGCCGCACGCGGCTGCGCTCGCTCCGGCACGCGTTGCCTGCGCGCCCGCACCGCGGCCGGCCCCGCTCAGCCAGCTCGTGCCTGCGCGCGCTCCCCGCTCGCATGCCCGACTCGCCTTGCTGCCGCTGCCGCCGCCGCCGCTGCCGCCGCGCCCGTTCACGAATGACTTAGCCCCTCGCTGGAACGCTCTGAGCTTCCATAAAGCATCCACTGATGGAGTTTTTGTCTCAGTTTTAACACCTTCAATCTGACGGCTCCCGTCGATAGAACTTTCATTCGCTTGACAGATCTTCACAGCTTTATCGAGGGTTAAGTTGTCCGCCCTTAACAACCGGTCCCGCACGGCACTGTCGGCGACCCCGCATACGATCCTGTCTCGAACCAAGCCATCTTCCAGTTGATCAAACTCGCACTTTTGACTCAAAAGTTTTAATGCCGTGACGTATTCATCTATACTTTCACCAACTTCTTGATTGCGGGTAAAGAACTTGAATCGAACCATTATTATGTTGGTTTTTGTTCCAACCTTTTTCCTTGTGCACTCCCGATGCTTTGATAAATACTTGGAATTGTCGTAGCCATCTTCGCCACGCCTCGGCGCGAGCCATTGGCCCACCTTCCAAAGTTAATTGCGCAGGAGGTCGAGCGTGCTCCATTATTTAATGACACCGATTACTAATAACAGCTTATTTGTACACTGCGATACTATTTATGCACCTTTACAGGAATAATATAATTAATTTCGGTTTACCGCTGTCACCATGAAGTAAACAACAAGATGGTTAGTACGAAACTGTTTATTCATGCACACTCGGTGCCTACCCACATGTCATTTATACAAAATCCAGTACAGTAGGTACATAGATGGTGTTTATAGGTAGGTATCTCACATGAACCCTGTCTAAGGGTATAGCAATATATAAGTAAGAATCGAAGTTTTGTTTAAACAAAAAACTAGTAGGTACAATAAAATAAAGTCTAACTAGCATTTGGAATAACATAATTAAGTAGGTTTAGTCATTTTTTCTTTTGTTATAATTTTCATTAGTCGGAATAGGTACTTACGTCACTTTTTATTTATTTTTAAGAAGGTTTGTTAGCTTTCTAGTCAAAATAATCTTTAATGTCATAGTAGCATGTGTCAATTAAGAATTATTTTAGTTTTTTAGTGAAAAGCGAATCATTTTGTAATTCTGTGATTTGTTTTAGGAAAACTCCAACAAACTTTGTAGATTTTAATTGACATTATGTATGGGCCATCGCTGGCAATTTTAGGTGTGATCTTAGTTGTATAATTTTGTTTCTACCTGGCCTAAGTGCCTTATTTTAACATCACTCGATGTGACTCGGTGGGTTGAGTACAGCAAGTAGAAAATACACAGTAACCTACTTTGACACTAGGCGAGAGATCGGCTTGAGTATTACCGATCAGTGTCTCATGTAGCTAGTGTACTACTCTGCAAAAACGGTTAGGTTAGTGTCGGTGTCGATGTTCCCGCACATGCGGCTCAGTTCGGGAGCGGGAATGGTTTTTTGTCGCGCAGAATCGAACTGGAAGAGTCGATGTGTTGGACAGTCCCAAACTTTATAACATCGTAACCAAACCAAAACCTTATACAGAATCTTGGAATGAGAACACATGCATCATATTATATTGAGAGGAGGTAATTTAGATCGGTGATGAGGTCTCGTGGTTTTCATACTAAATTGCTTGAATCAAATTGAACATAATTATAATACGATTTTTTTATTAATTTAGACGTTGCTTAACAGTTAACACCAACACACAAACAGTCTTAATTAATTGACGAATAAAATTATCTTGGATAAAATTTAAATGCACTCTGTAATTTTGCAAAATATATTTAGTACTAACGTTACAGATGTCTATATGGAACTGATACGATCTCGTTGTGTGATGAACGAAAAGCTGGTGATAACGACAGACGCCTCTTATGTTGGGAACAGAAATGGGCATGCTGCTAAATAAGGGCGGATTATTAACTAGAAGTTACATAGCAAAAACATAGTGTCACTGACAATCCTGTAAAAATCAACATTATTAACGCGAAAGTTTGTGAGGATGGATGTTTGTTACTCTTTTACGCAAAAACTACTCAACAGATATTGATGAAACTTTACAGTAATATAGACTTTACATCGGAATAACACATAGGCTACTTTTTATCAGGGTACCACGCGGGCGAAGCCGTGGGCAGAGACTAGTAATTAATAACTTAATTACATGTTATATGGTCTGTTGTGGCACGCTTTGAATCCGAAAATATCAGAGACATAAAATATGATATTTTCCGTAAATCAACCCTTAGGGTACAGTGAATAAATAGTTTGCACAGAAAAAACGATACATGGAATTTTATTATGCATTCTGTGGTTAATTCTGTCCATTATCCCTAATGCGGCGATGAGCTTGCGAATTGTCACGTGGAATACTAGTTGCTATGAAAAACGCAAATATGTGCTAAATCTATTTTACATTTCTCTGACCACCCTTTACTTGGTATCCTCACAGATCGGCGTCCTGAGTATGGATTTGAGGATATCCATGAGCCTTTTGTGTTTTTTGTTTGGCGAAAGGTGTGTTTAGGTAAATAACAGGCACATAAGACTTTTCACACGTTAAGACTTCTAACATAAATGTATATAGATATACGTATGATAGATTTTCATACGTTATAGATGAATTGTAGATGAAAAAAAAGTCGGCAACGCGCCCGTTGGTACGATGAGCCGTATGCTTGCTTTTTTTTATTTATTTTGGCACCCAAAACAGAATACAATCAGATTTAAATACATACTAAAATTCAGAAATGTTTTGAGCTAGATGGCATTAGTGAAAAGCAGTTGGTGTTTACATTGTGAATTATTGTGAGTTAGATAAAAATAAAATAAACTTCGATCCTTAGAAGAAAGATCGAAGTAAAGGATAATACTACCACTTAAAAACAAGAATTCGATATCTGAGCACACTCTTTAAAAAGAGTGGCTAAAACATCTTTTTTTAACTTTAGTTGCAATAAATTGCCATTTTTTCCAACCAACTTTCCAACGTGAGTTGATACTCACGTTGCAAAGTTGGTCTCCACAAAAAACCCTTTAATTTTAACGAGTACTTGTACCCTGAATATCCGTTGTAAACATTGGTGAAAGAGTTTTTGAGATCGGATTAATAGTTTCTAGATTACCTTCTACATATAATTATTATTTAATTACATATAATATAGCTATTTTGACGACCTCTGTGGTGCAGTGGGCATAGGCCCGCCTGTAATGCAGAAGGTTGCGGTTCGATTCCCGCCGTGGGACAAATATTTGTACGATCTGCAAATATTTGTCTCGGATCTGGGTGTTTTCTATGTATAATATGTATGTATTTACAAAAAAAAAGTATTTAAGTAGTTTCTCAGTCATATTATTCCCATAATACAAGCTTTGCTTAGTTTGGGGCTACATGATGCTGTGTGAAAAATGTCTGGCATTATTTATTTTATTTATAACTTTATAAAGTTTATCTCTTTATAATATTAGTGTAGAAAAAGGTGTAAATCGAATTATTTCTTTGTTCCAGATAATCCTGCTAGTGAAGGCGCTGGATGCATACAACATAACGTACTTCACGGTGACGGCACAGATTGTATCTCACGTCCTCGCCTACATGAACAGCTGTGTTAACCCACTGCTCTACGCCTTTCTATCGGAGAACTTCAGGATAGCTTTTAGGAAGGTATGTCCACGAATAATCCCGATCCGATGAACCAACACAACATCAAACTTTTGATATTTCTATACTTTCGCTATCAGGGGGAAGATAAATACCTCACGCATAGTTTTCCTTTCACGCTAACGCAAATTTGTCAAGGTAAAACTTGACAGCAGTCACATGACAATTCTATACAATTCAATCTTTCCGCACGCGTTAACGCCAACAGAAAGTGGTATTTGTCTATACCACTTTCTGTTGGCGTTAACGCGTGCCTTATAGGATCACTTCATTGTTCGTCTGTCTGTATGTCGTCTGTCAATACCCTTATCTCAGGATCGCGAGGAGGTATAAAGTTGAAATTAATATAAAAAAAACAATAAAATACGTAGGTCTACAGCTTCAAAGTCGCAATAAAAATACGGCCATTTATGCGACATATTTTCATACTCGCAAATAAATCAAAGTTGACCTAAAATCATGGAACTTGGCAGGAAGTTAGGTCTCACAACACAAGTAAAGTAAAAAGTCTGAAAATCGTTAATTTTAGTTTAATCGCACAATAAATATTGCGAGTACAAACTTTAATTTGCAGTTGGAGAATAGACCGTGACGTGTGTATGGTAAATCTTTTGTTCAACTACTAGTAAAGTTTGTCTTTCAGTCCGACTTATCTTTTGTTAGAGCAACGTTTGGTGCTTTCATAGTTTATGAAGTTGTATGTTAATTATTTTGGTGAACATACAAGCTTGTACGGACGCCTCGATGCATGAGTCCGACTCGCACTTGTCCGTTTTTTTATTACTTGTGACCACAACTGTTGCAACACGGCAAAACTGATCGCGAATATTAAAAGAATATCAAAATTATTTTTTCTTTTTTCAACTGCTAGTACAGGTTGTGAACACTTACTTTCGTAGGTCTGGGTGTTTTTCTATGTATAATATGTATGTATTTACAAAAAAAAGTATATAAGTAGTATATCAGTCATGTAGTTCCCATAATACAAGCTCTGCTTAGTTTGGGGCTAGATGATGCTGTGTGAAAAAGTGTCCAACATTATTATTTATTTATTAATTTATTCTTAGAGATATCTCAAAATATTGCTCCACTCCAAATCGACTCAGGGCACCTTGAGGTTACCTCCAAAACTTCATCGTTTGGTATTTTTAGTTGAACTTTTCGGGAATCCTTACAAACCCAAATGATTATGAATCGAGTTTAATTCAGTACCTGTTTACGTTATATTTTCACTTCAACACACGTCATAAGTTCAAAGAAATTACCTATGGCTGTTGTCAAATGACGTAAAAGTCGACTTGGAGGTATGCTCGAAGTTGAAACTCAATATTTACACCCGCGTCATTTGCGCGCGGACGTATATAATATTTTCCACCACATATTAGTAATAAGCAGTCGACATTCGTGCGCGAATAAGGGGAGCAAAACCTTTTTTAAAGTCAAAGTCAAAGTCAATAGGTTTTTATTCATCGAAATCACAAGGATCATATAGAAACGTCAATTTAAAAACTATACGTGAATTTACAATGTTAAAGTGAATTTACGCCGGTTACTCGCGCGCGATCAAGCATAGAAGAATCAGGCAACAAACTCTGCTTGGTTATTTTTTTGATGATCCTTCATTCAGCTTTAGTGTGGTGCCAATTGAACGAGGTGAACTCATTTATAGAGAAAAGTACTAGACAGAGAATTAAATAAAGTCTAAAAAGTATCAAACTAAGTTCTTATGACAACACACTATACGCTTTATAATAGTAATGCTTAACCTATTCTTAAAAAATATGATACCACAGATATGCAATTTCACAACTAAGCTAACGAGGGAGCGGAGCAACGACATCGTCGTCACTCCGCTCCCTCGTTTTCATCTTTTGACTTCCGAACTCAAAAGCACGACGCTGAAATTCACGCTCGGATTCAAACATTTTAAATCAGATACGTGTGGGAGTTGAGCGTCCATAGCTTTTAAGACATACTTTTCTCAAAGAAGAGAAATTCGCCTGAATTCATTTCGCTTTGGACGAGATATATTACGTGCTTTCATTCTTTATATGCATTTTTAAAAGAGTCAGCGTTTTGCATTAAAATTAAGTTTTTCCGTTTGCTCTGGGTCTAGGTTTTGTGGTACTACGCTACTCGTAGTTTCTGTTACTGACGACACAGGGAATCCTCGTGGGGTGACGACCTCTGTGACGCCGGGGGCGAAGGCCCGCCTGAGACGCAGAAGGTTGCGGGTTCGATTCACACAATGTTTGTATGATCTGCAAATATTTGTCTCTGGTCTGGGTGTTTTCTATGCATAATATGAATGTACTTACAGAAAAAATGTATATAAGTAGTATATCAGTCATGTAGTTCCCATAATACAAGCTATGCTCAGTTTGGGACTAGATTGTGCTGTGTGAAAATGTAATTATTTATTTATTTATTTTGGGGGTCAAGACTATGTATTCTTGTTTGCTGTTTATTTATTTATTTTATTTTAGTTAAAATAATTGGTATGTCCGTGACCTGCAACTACCTACGTGACGACGTAAAATGCGCCATTTTTATTTGAAAACGAACCTCATTTATTATCAGCATTTACAAATGAGTCAAAACTGAAGTCATATTTGATCTCATATTAGATGGTAAAAGTGTGACGATGGGAAAAATAAATTCCCGGTAGGGCCGAACATCGGGGGGCAATGGGATAACCCGTTTTTCATTTTATTATCTTTCACTTTATCTGTCATCATAACTGATGATTAGGTACAGCTGACATTTTATAGTGTCGGGTGTTGGCCAAAGATCTTGAAGACAGCTAAATTGATAAACTTACTTGTATTCTTCATATAGCTCCATGTGTTTGCTCAGATCCTTCTCTACTTTAAATAATTTAGCAAGTCTAGCAAGCAAGAGCGTGTGTATATCTGTACAATGATATATATGTATAAATACCCGAAGCCCCGGCCTCGCACGGCAGTTTCCGACTTTTCCGGTGGATTTTCCAAATTTTTCATTCATTCAAACCTTGTCCTTTTATTAACGAACAAAAAAATCTGCAAAATTGGTGGAGTCGTTCTCAAGTGATGGATGATACATGCGGCAATTGTTTTTTTTTATATAGATAGATATGCATACACAGGTAAGTAGATATACAGATATACTGTGCTGCTCCAAATCGATATAAAATGTAGGTACCTATTGTATTGCAAAAGGATTATTAAAAAGAATAACCAGTTTTGTTTTCTTGCCTTTCTTTCCTGGCTTGATATCGGAGGAACAGGCAGTAGATAAAACCGACATTTCAAAGTGATCTTTGTGATTTTAATGAATTTTGACTTTGACTTTGTGCTCAACCATTTTCAAAGTTCAATTCCAATCTCAAACTGAATTTAGACTATGAATCACAAGGATTAACATTGTGAATTATGGTCTATATTGAGTAGAAGCATAGATTAATTCGTTGTTTCCCCAACTAAGCTTAATTAAGTTAATTTATTGTTAAGAGGGCCTCTGTAATAAAGTTCGACGACATGCTAGAAGTGTTAATTAGACAATGTTAAAACAAAGTAAATGTTACCTTTGGTTTTAAAGCCTTATAAAATGACGAATTATTTAAATCACAAAAAACTAGGGACGTACCTTTCTCTAAGCTCCAACTCGGTCGTTTTTAATAGTTTATTCAGAACAAACACTAAAACGACTGTATTCTCTACGATGGAAATCTACAGATACATAGGTATACGGCGAGTAGATCTTTGAGGATAACAAGTAGGGAGTAGTCAGAAGCACGTCCGAACATTATATATGGAACATTACGTTTTGCAAATATATAGCATTTCACGTGACAAGTTGAAAATTATTAAGAGTTTTGTATACCTATACGAAAACGAATAACCAAACCCAGTTACCGATTTTTGCTGCTATACAGAGTTTGCGAACTGACTTTGCAAATTTTGCGTGTTATCAGGTCCTGACTTATATTTACAATAAAAATAATGATGAAATTTATTTTAGCGAGATTATATAATAAACTACTTATATAATAATATACTTGATATCCTTAAATATCTACGCACTGAGCGTATATCTGAGAATGTCCATCATAGGAACACATTTGTAAGCGTGTTTTTTTTTAAATCCTGCATCACGTCAAAGCCCCTATTATTTTGCTCTTGTTAAATAAATAACTAACTCTAAATAACCAACTCGGACTAAACTCAACACTTTGCTCTACATCAAAAGAGCGGTGTTGTGTTTTAACAAAATTCTTGAGAAAAGCTTACATTTTGTTATTGAAAAATCACGTAAACAACTGTCAAAACTGACGGTTCATAAATCATGCGAAAATAAATCACTCGCGGGCGAGTCTTCAGCGAGTTATCTTAAGTTATTTTCTTCTTCTAAATAACACTTATTCATATAATTACTCGCTTCTGCCCGCGGCTTCGCTCCCGTGGCTACTTTTTAGGCTACTTTTTATCCGGGTACGGATAAAAAGTAGCCTGTTATTCTGATGTATAAGCTATATTACTGTAAAGTTTCATCAAAATCCGTTCAGTAGTTTTTGCGTGAAAGAGGAACCAACATCCATCCTCACAAACTTTCACGTTTATAATATTAGTAGGATAGGATAGGATGTACAAGTAGGTATATACATAAAATACAGATGAATCAGCTAGATATCTAAAGAACGTTGCAAACGATCTATAGATAACTCATCTGATCCAGATAACTATCAGACGGAAGCGTTCCTAAAATACTGGTCGCATTACCACGCTGAATGGCAATGCCAATGACCCAGATAAGAGCCAGCTCTCTGTTCCCACGCTGAATGGCAATGCTAATGCGTTGACCCAGATAAGAGCCAGCTCTCTGTTCCCACGTCGTTTCGACCTTTTTAACCTTTTTTCTTAAGTTTTTTACATGTATTTATGTTCATTTGAGTAAAAAGTAAAGTTTAAAATTCAGAAGCGTAAAAACTAAAGCTCAGGTAAAAGCTTTTATTCAACATACTTATTTATTTATTTATTCAGAATACATTATGACATCATTACAGGTTTTTTTTTTGGAAGCCTAAATCGATGAAATATGTAAGTATATAGTATAGAATATAATATTTAAGATTTGTAGACTAATCTATAGTTTCTAAATCTACCTGTGCTAATTATAGGAGTTTCGGCAGTTTATCGTAAAAAATATCTACGCTGTTCGCAGACAAGATATTGAACAGATAGATAGCGTGTGACATGGGGGCAAACTTAAGCAGATTAGTCCTACAGTTGGGCACCTCTAGCATGGCAGGGCGGCGGCGCGCGCCCAAGTAGTCGTTGGGCGCGCGTAAATGGTAAATGGTTAGGTAAATGAGTTGGCTTTCAGTCTGAGATTAAACTCATTTTTGTTAACATTCTTTTATTAGCTTCACCTGTAACTAACTGACAAACTGTAGTCAAATCTCAGAAGTAAACTTCGAAAAAACACAGTTCGACAAGTCAATGTTTCGACTGAACATACTTTTCAGACTTAGAACCTAATAACCTAACCTATCCGAGTCGGATAGGTTTTTTTTTTATGTTTCTGTCGAAATAATGATCTGCCGAACAAGTGCATGTCGCAGTAGGGTCTGTCGAAGTAGTGGGCTTTCGAAGGTGTGTGTTGTCGAAGTATGTTCAGTCTAAACAATGACATGTCGAACTATTTTTTTCGAAGTTAGCGACGTGTCGAAATACCGAATTGTCGAAATTCAGTGGGACACGTAAATTTTAACCTACTTCTAATTGTCGTATCTAAATGAAACTTAGTATTTATATGTAGTTCGGATGACAATATTATAATTTGGTATCTTGGAGCTGATCTGATGCCAGGAGCCAGGAGGTGGATAGTGGAACTCTTCAGTGGCTACTAGTAAACCCCTCGAGTTTGGTCTCATATAATTCGTTTTGACGATTCCAATAGATTGGGCTTGGTAAAGAGGGGTCTGATGATAGCGATGATTGAAATTGATGATTGATGGTTGAGCAATTTGCCTTTTGTACCGTAAATATTTGAGCAATTTATATATACATATATTATTTTATTTATGTAAGTATGTCCTATATATTATATTTATATATTATTATCAATTAGTTAGGTGTATTTAAACATTTTCGTGACATAATCACTACATATATTATCATTTTTGTTTTAACCATTCTGTGCACTATCAACACATCTTTTTCCACAATACACAAAGGTTATCTGTAAGAGAACTTTTTAGCATTAAGTTCGCCTACTATGTACTACTATTTTGTGCAATAAAGAATTTTCTATCTATCTATAGCATAAATTTTAAGTTTTTTTAAACTACATATTATTCTATCTACATATATGTATGCTCTAAGATACACTGAATTTATGAGATATTAGTCTCATAGCTATACCAAGAAGTAATTCCCGCATTTCTGTGTTCCGGTTTGATGGGTAAAGGTGCCGGTGAAATTACATGAGACTTATCAGTCTTTATGCCTCAAGATCAGTGATAGAGATAGGTTACGGTAACCGCTCACTAACAAGTTGTCCGCACGCTTGTTTGCCACTTAAATTGTGTAAAAAAAGCATAAATCTTCTCATAAGCCGTGTCATGTTCAAAATTCCATTTCATTACTTACTTATATTATAAATGCGAAAGTTGTGAGGATGGATGTTTGTTACTCTTTCACGCAAAAACTACTGAACGGATTTTGATGAAACTTTACAGTACTATAGCTTATACATCAGAATAATACATAGACTACTTTTTAACCGGGTACCGCGCAGGCGAAGCCCTGGGCAGAATCTAGTAATATTATAAATGTGAAAGTTTTTGAGGATGGGTGTTTGTTACTCTTTCACGCAAAAAATACTGAACGGATTTTGATGAAACTTTACAATAATATAGCTTATACATCTGAATAACACGTAGGCTACTTTTTATCCGGGTACCTCGCAGGTGAAGCCGTGTGCAGAAGCTAGTATTCCATAAGACGTGTCAAGTATGTTGACAACAATTTATAATAAACTTTACCAGCGAATACATAAAACTCCCAAGTTACGAGTAAAACTCGAGCCATACATAGTACAAATATCAATTGGAAACATTGTGGAAATGTAGAAACAATGTGGAATCTTGCCAAAGTTTACGGATTTGTTTTCAATTTACCAAATTCTCCGCGTATGAGCTCGCTTCAATAACGGGTATACAATATTTTATGGGTTCCCTTCAGTTGTCTTAAGAAGCAGCTACGAATAAGAGAAAATAATTAGATACAGTTCAGAGAGGACCTTTCCTTTCCACCTGGGCACTATATAGGATACTTTAAATATAAGAGAAACAAAACCTTAATTAAATTAAAATCTCTACCCAACTACTAAAACATAATGTTGGCTTCGACGACTTCTGTGACGCAATGGACGAAGGCTCACCTGAGAAGATTTAGGGTTCGATTCCCACCGCGGGACAAATGTTTGTATGATCTGCAAATATTTATATCGGGTGTGGATGGTTTCTATATATTATAATAATGTATGTATTTACAAAAAAAAAAGTATTATTTATTAGGTTCCCTTAAAGGAAGAATAGTTAAGTAGGTAGGTACTGTTGTCAAAGTCAAAGTCAAAATACATTTTATTCATTGAAATCCTAAGGATCACGTTGAATCGTTGAACGTACTGTCTGTTCCTCCGCGACCAAGCCAGGAAAGAAAGGCAAAAAAACAAGGCTGGTTATTCTTTTTAATTGTGCTTTTATAAAACATTAGGTGTTAACTGCAATTTCCATCGAATTAGAGACACTTCAATCCCAAGACTTTTTATCTACATCTATTATTAGGGATGTTTAATAAAACCAACTTTTAAAAAGGAACATTATAAAACCCCTATGCGATTTATTATGAGAATTTACAAAGAAAACGACCATAAGAATAAAGTAGCGGCAAAACAACATGAACTCAATAAAACACGTCCGCACAGCGCAACGTCTCGAAAAGAAGTGAGCATTCGCCACTCGCGCCGCCGGTCTGTTGTTCACGTTGCCGACATTTCTGGAGTTCGTTAACACTATATATACTAAAACGTTTTTTTTTGTTTCTTTGTTTGAACACGCTCATCTCGGAACTACTAGTCAGATATCAAAATCTTTTTACATTTGTTAACACAATTCTTGAGTTTTTTCAATGTCTTCTGTTGAAATTTTCAGATCCAAAGTTTACAACCACTTTTTAGCTCTCATGCTCGAATCCTACAAAATTTAAGCAATCAGTCTCTCAGCTACATATTGTGAGAATAATATATATTATATAGAATAGTTAGTAGTCTATTATCTGTAATTTGTAAGGTTAGGTTATGTAAGTAGATAGGTATATGTAATTGTGTTTATTTAGGGAATAGTGTTTGTGTTTCATTAATAGATTAGCTCTTGCGTATAATTTATAACTTTTCTTATATTCATCCTCAAGACTCTTCTCCATTAACACAAAAGGTTAGCTGGAAGAGAATGATATCTAGCATTAAGTTCGCCTATGTACAGTACTTTGTAGTTGTGCAGTAAAGAATTTTCTATCTATCTATCTATGGGCTATTTAACATCACGCTACGAGCCTTAAGAGCCGAGCAAAATAAAATATAGCGCGGACGGGCGATGCGACCCGGTACGTCGGGAGCTGGGGGCGGCCGTGACATCTAATAATTCCCTTCAACACCGCATCCCAAAGAAACTTGGACTCAGCATGTGGTACTTCATACCATGGGAACAAATCAGTGCTGTTTTTCAGACAAACTCTATGCGGGTAACTGCCTATAATTGCACCAGCGTGTTTCATAGTTGGGAAAGAATGGAGGAGGCTTTGCCCAGCAGCGGGATACATGGCTGATATAATAATGACACATGGCATGTGTTTAAGGATTGTAGAGACGCGTTTATAGGTCCACTATTGCATTTGTATAATCTCAGCCTAGAATCGTGCACATACCCTGAGGAATGGAAAATCACTCGTGTGATCCCAGTACCAAAAGGTAGCGCGAGTACAGATGTTGGGGGTTATCGGCCAATTGCTGTACTGTCATCCTGTGCAAAGATTTTGGAGTCTATATTACATCGATACATCTACAGTCAGGTAAATTGTCAACTGTCGGATACCCAGCGCGGGTTTAGGCCGAGTCGAATTACGGACAGTAATATGCTATGTTTTATGATATATGCTGTCCCAGCTGTGGATTCGGGGGAACAGGTGGACACGGCGTACTTTGACTTTCGTAAAGCATTCGATACGGTTGATAATGACCTCTTGCTGGCCAAATGGCATCGATGGGAATTACTCTAGATCTGCTTAAACTTTTTGCTAGCTACATGAAAGGTAGAATGCAATATGTGGACTACTGTGGGTACCTTTCGGAACCTTTTTACACAAATTCAGGCGTAAGTCAAGGAAGTAACCTAGGCCCCCTTGAATTTTTAATAATGATAAACGAACTGCCTGGGTCAAAAGACAAACAGAATCCTTTACGATAGTAAAGGATTCCGTTTGTCTTTTGTTTGCCGATGATCTAAAGCTGCTAATTCAGGTAGAGCAAGTCTCGGACTGCGAGCGATTGCAACGTGACATAGACCGTGTTTACCAGTGGGTTCATGATAACAGGCTCTTTTTTAATACATCCAAGTGCTGTACTATTACCTACGGCCGTGCAAAAAATCCTGTTATACATGACTATTCGCTGGGTTTAGATCGTATAGGTCGAGTGCATTCTGTTCGTGACCTCGGCATTCAAATGGACACAGAACTAAATTTTCGAAGCCATGTAGTCGATATTTGTAAAAAGGCTTTCAGAAATCTGGGATTTATATTGCGACAATCTGGTGACTTTCACAATATCGGCACCATTTACTGTATAATGCGCTAGTTAGAAGTAGGTTGGAGTGTAGAGCCATGATTTGGAGCCCTCATGAAAAAAAGTACAGTGGTATGGTGGAGAAAATGCAGAATAAATATGTAAGGTTTCTTTATTTAAAGTTATACGAAGTTTGCCCATTTTCCCACTAATGTATCCCACTTTATTCGTTCTAGGTATGGTAGGGTATTTTAAACTTGAAATTAGAAGGGAAATTATGTTAATAACGTACATTTTTAGTCTGATTAGAGGCATGATACAGAACCCTCTGGCTTTAATGAACATAGGACTGTACGTACCTAACAAGTATGTGTACGCGCGCCGAAGACCTAGGCTGCTTGCGATTCCGAGGGCAAGAACTGATCTCCTGAGCAAGTCCCCGTTCACACGGGCCCTTCGCGCTATTCATAGTTTATGTGCAGATGAGGGTGTTGATATATTTTATATGTCCTTGCCAAAATTCAGGGATGCGGTTTTAACATATTTGGATAGGACTCATAGGAATGTGTAAAGTTGTTATTAAGTTATAGTTAGTAGCTTTCTGGTGTAATTATATTTTAGTGTTAATGTTTAGTAAGTGTATTTTGTATCCCTTTTTATATTTCTTTATCGCTTTGGTGCTGCACTGTAATGACAATGTAAATATGTTATTAAATAAATAAAATAATTAAGTAAAAGCCAACAGTTTAATTATACTTCAAAGAAAATAAGTTTAAGTTTATAGGTCGTATTAAAAATATACACGAAGGTATGTTATACATATACGTCAGGGTGGTACCTTTCAGTACCTTTTGGCAACGACCCTTGAAACGTCCAAAATAGAGCTATGGGGATTCGTGTATTTTTGTTATCGGGTAGCTATTTCGACACAGAAGATCTGGGGTCTAGACAAATACCTCACGCTTAGTTTTCCTTTCACGCTAACGAAAGTCTGACAGTTGGAAAATTTGGCAGTAGTCACGTGACATTTCCACAGCTTATGTAAGTTCAGATACCCAATGGCTGACGCCAAACACCCGCTTCTTCGGAATAGTGTACTTAGTTTTTTTTTTAATTTAAATTTTCTTGTGCGACATCAAACGGGTTTCAAGTGGACAATCATTATATTTTTTGTATTTTTTCATTCAAATTTAGATCAATTAAAACAGTATTTTTTTAAAGAAACCCTAGAAGGCGTACTACGTATTTGGTGAAGCTCACTTTTGTGAATCATTTTGTCATCTCATTGTTTTTTTTTGTTCATCTATCTATACCATAATAAGAATTTAACAGGTCAAATTCTGTACATTGAAGATATTTAGAATTTTTTTTTTTGAATGTCACTGTGTAATCGATACTGAAGCCAAGAATGATTTTTTTTTCCATTTTTAACTGTCTGTCTGTCAGAATCTGGGCTGCGCATAGCACCGAATCTACTGACCGAATTTAAATGAAACTTGGCATGATTTGAGTTCATGCTACGGTGTAGAACATAGATTACTTTTATCCCGAAATTCAGTACGGTTTCGTTGGGAGAGGGGATCAAATTCAAAAATTTTACTTAGTTGCAATTCATTAACGCGTAGTCTGATTTCATTCATTCTTTTTTTGTTAGAAAGGAGGTACTTTAAAGTTAGATGACAATCGCGAACAAAGTCACAGGTACAGCTAGTAAAAAATAAATACGTACTTACCTATAGTTAAAGTTTATGAACGAAAAAAACGAACCCTCTGTGGAATACTTTTCCAGAGCCATTAGTCTTCTCATCGATAGGGCATGAAGTTGCAACGTAGAAAAGTAATAAAGGTGGATTTGCTGACTCATCTTTCTATCACTGGCTGAAGAATAGGTCTCAGAGATCAGCGTAGCGATTAGCTTAGCGTTAAGCGTACCTAAAAACATATTTTCATATTGTGTTTCTCCCACCAATCAGTTATGTTCTTATTGCTCAGTTCCGGTTTGTTGGGTATGGTTGCCGATGAAATTACAGGCAAATGAGATCTTTCATCTTGATATATCAGGGAGGCAACGTGTGAGTGATATCTCTGGTATTGCAATGTCCACAGGTTACGGTAACCGTCAGGTGGGCCGTAAGTTTATTTGCCTTTTAAGTAGTATTTAAAAAATGCGGCCCTCGTTAGCACCAAAATTTAATTAATACTAATCGTTAGTTTTTATTCCAAAACTATCGTGAACTTGACTATTCATATTATAAAAACGGGAATTTTCACGTACTGCCCTATCGGTGAAGGCACCGACTAAGTTTCGACTCATTCCGAGAGTCTTCAACAGGGTGAGTGAACGCGACTTGCTCCCTCCGCGCGTAGTGCACGGCGTGACGCGCGGTGCCTTCACTGATAGTGCAGTACGTGAAAATTCCCGTTTTTACAATTTGAATAGTGAATTTGATTATTCATATTGTTAAAACGAGAATTTTCACGTACCATCGGTAAAGGCACCGACTAAATTTCGACTCATTCCGAGAGCCTTGATCAGGGTGTGTTATCGCGACGATCTCTCTCCGCATCGCAACAAAGATGATCCTTAATTCAGCGTTATTAGTGTGGTATCCACCGCTACGCTCTTTTTTTATCAATAATATACCTTCATTTGCCCATAATCTCTCTTGATGGTAAGTGATATATCTATTCACTCTTATCTTAAAGAGTCCCAGATTATATTTTTTTAGGAAAGACAGATGATGGTAGTTTGTTCTATTCGCTCCTTCACTAGAACTCATACTTGAGAAGATTAAACTCTATTTTTGATCGGAAGGTTGAGTAGGCGATGTGTCAGTCGAGATGAAACGACTGGACTTAGTATCATTCAGCTATATCGGTGTGGTGGCCACCGCTACGCTACTTCACTAGACCGCTACTTAAAGAGGTACAAACTCCATTATTGATTAAATCTTATTAAAAGTTGCTTGTTTACAAACTCGCCGTCATTGCGGTTAAAACGGAACGTGATGGAAATCTGTTTGAAATGAAGCGTAATATAATCCAGACAAAGTATTTTAGCCAACTCTGTACAATTCATTCATACAATTTTTTTTTATTATTATAAATTACTTGAATTGAAACGGCCTTCTAAGACAACATGGCTTAGAAAGCCGTACCCTGACTTTCGATCTGTAAGTTGTGGGTTTGAATATGCACAAATAGATAAATAAAATAAATAATGCTGAACATTTTCACACAGCATCATCTAGCCCCAAAGTAAGTAAGCTTGTGTTATGGGAACTACATGACTGATATAGTACTTATATGCATTATTTTTTGTAAATACATACATATTTACAAAAAAAAGAGAGGCAGAAGGTTGCGGGTTCGATTCCCGCCGCGGGACAAATGTTTGTATGATCTGCAAATATTTGTCTCTGGTCATGTGGTTCCCATAATACAAGCACTGCTTAGTTTGGGGGCTCGATGATACTGTGATTTTTTTTTTATGTTCAGCATTATATTATATTATAATAATCAATCATTTATTTCCGATTTAACACCATTATTGTTAGTAGCGACTTAGATTTAAGTGTTAGTAAATTCATTTATAATAGAAAGTTCACGTCACAATAAATTAACATCTAATAAAAATACTTATAAATTATTATTTGGCATAACGCATTGATTGACAGGGCAGCACATGAGTCTTGGTCCAGTGTCTGAGTATAGGACCATCCAGCCACTCAGCCACCGTCCTCAGGAGGCTGTTGAGGTTATAGAGGTTTGGTATCTTATCAGGATATTAGAAATTACTGAAAATGGTTTTTACTAGCATAGGTCTATACCTTAAAATTCTATAATTTTAAGATCCTTTCTACCAAAAACTCTGAGACGTGGCTAAAGATATGGCATATCGCGAATTTTTCATCAAAAGATCTCATATTGGATGAAGAAGGGCTGAAAATTGTTTTGTTATACACAAAGAAGTTTTTATGTAAAAATTCAGTACAAACGGTAATCTTAGAAGATCTTAATTAAACGTGAAGAGAGACCAACCCTAGACAAAATGCTCTGCAAGATGCTATTTCATCTAAAAAAAACGCCTATTCTACCTATTTGTAATGTACCAAGCTGAGATGACAGACGTTGTTCTGTCCACAGATTAAAAAAATGATTAATAAAAAAATTAGTCTTCGAATGTCAAGTCGACAACCATAGAGGAAGTAACCTCTACGTTCGACAACTAAGATCAGTTTGTATGGGATAAAGAAATAACGTTTTTTTTACATATTCCAGCAAATTTAAAAATTTTCTTCCCATTGTTTAAAAAAAACCGGACAAGTGCGACTGGCCCACCGAGGGTTCCGTTCAAATTATAAATAGTTCAGGAATCGAGTCTCGCTTTTATGTCTGATCTTTTCCCGAAATTCAGTTTCCAAAACCACGAGCAATTATAAATGTATAGTTTTCAGATTTTTCCCTGTACTTGTAGTATAAGACGCTATTACTTGCCAAATTTCATAGTTCTAGGTCAATGGAAAGTACCCTATAAATTTTGATTCCTCTCACTCTCAGTGTCGAAATATACGTTTTTTGCGGCATAAACGGACGTATCTTTTTTTTACGTTAACTTAGAAGTTTGATTTTTACAAAGCTTCAAGGGACTGTAGACCTGAGTATATGGTTTTAATTTCAACTCGATACCTCTACGCGTTCCCGAGATAAAGGGTCTTGACAGACAGACGGACAACAAAGTGATCCTATAAGGGTTCCGTTTTTTTCCTTTTGAGGTACGGAACCCTAAAAAGCCAAATGGAACCTACTTCTGTTCACTCTGATGTTGCAAGCGTGTAGGTATAGCTGACGGTAACCTCTTACAACAGCTGGGCCGTATACCAATAAAGTTGTATAAAAGAAAAACGCCAACTGATATCACATGCCTTCCAAATTTTGGTTCATAGATATACCACGGTTTACTTACGATGTTTCTCTTCACCGTTTTGAGCAAGTTAATGAATTCCTAGTCTTATAAGTCATAATGGCCTCTAAGTCCCTACACACGAACCCCGACCCGTCTCAGCTAGCACTAACGGCCAGCTAAAGACTTCAGGATAAATTGTCCCAAATCGACGTACGTGCTCCTCATCAACATTTTTCGGAGACAAAAACCCTTGACGCGTCTGGAGGCGAAATTGACTTTGGAATTTATCTAACTTTATAAACGTGAAAGTTTGTGAGGATGTATGTTTGTTACTCTTTCACGCAAAAACTACTGAACGTAATTTTATGAAACTTTACAGTAATATTATATAGCAAATAATAAAAATAAAAAATAAAAAAGCCTGTTTATTCCATAACTTTAAAATACAGTTATACAATTCATGCAATTTATTAATTTATCTAGACAATTTATAATTTATGTTTTAATTTATTTATTTAACATTGAATAATAGCTTATATAACACATAGGCTACTTTTTATCCGGGTACCACGCGAGAGAAGCCGTGGGCAGAGGCTAGTGATAACATAAATTGGCGTGGTACTTGCAACATTTTCACGCTTAAAATTATGCTTATAGATTGAAATTAATAGAATCTATGTAGCTATACATACATACGTACCTACATTAACCACACCTTTTTCCCGGAGCGGTAGGGATTCCCACTTACTACGATCCTGGCATATATTCCCCCCCCCCCTTTCACCCCCTTAAAGTAGACATTTCCAAAAATTATTTCTTAACACCTGCTTACGTTATACAATAAACTTTTACTCAACATTTCAGCTTTCTAGACTTAGTAGTTTTGGTTGTGCATTGATAGATTAGTCAGTCAGTCAGGACAAATAAGCTATTTCACCAATCTAAAATGGTTCGACTGGTGATTGTAGCAATAATCTCCGGTCCCGTGGTTCAACTTCCTCGGCCATAATCGTGTAGCCCACGTACCCAGAGGGTCGGGAGTAAAAGTGAAGGATTATGCAAAAATGGCGACTCTATTCACTTCAGATTAAAGTCTCCTGTTCACTTGCCCCCGCCTTTCGCCACGTAGATTTGAATATTTTTTTATTTGTCTTGTTCTTTAGTACTAGTTTCTGCCCAAGGCTTCGCCCGCGTAGTAACCGGATAAAAGTAGCCTATGTGTTATTCCGATGTAAAAGCTATATTACTGTAAAGTTTCATGAAAATACTTACGTTCAGTAGTTTTTGCGTGTAAGAGTAACAAACATTCATCCTCACAAACTATCACGTTTATAATAATAGTAAGATTAATTTATATGTGAAAAATAAGTATATTATATTATTTCATTTTACCTATTATTTTGAAGGTTTACATCATCTGATTTCCACCAGGTTTAAGGATTGAACCAGGTGTATAGAAAACTTCATTATACTAATGATTTTACGTAAAAGTTTTTAATGGAAAATAAGCAAAGACACAGAAGAAACCTTTTTTAGGATCATCACGAAATCATTTGATATTCAAAAATGATCCTTGATATCACGAAAGCACAAATCATTTCAAAGAGACACCCATTAATAATAATATTACGCCAACCAATTCAGCGGATAATGAATTGAGGTTCCACTTTCAAATGTCGCAAATTGGCTCATTTAACGAGGAAATTAAAAACGACCATTAATTTCCCTGACGCTTTTCGTAATAAATCAAATTTAATGAATTTAATAAAAGTGATTTCTGAAAGATTTCTCGTGACGGATCGTTTATGCAGGTGACGCGCGGGACATTTTTTTTATTACCTTTCGGTCACAGAAAATGTTCCCATGTTAACGTTACTATTGATGGTCTCGATGGCGTAGTTGGTGAGTAGCCATCGCCCCATAGCCATTAAATAAAAGGGCATTTATTTATTTAACAAAAAAAACTTCGACAACTTGGATGTGAAAATATTTTAATGTCTCTTATTTTATACTAGCTGCGCTCCGCGGTTTCACCCGTGTAAGTTTCGATTCCGTGGGAATATCGGCGATCTAATTAAATTTTAGTACACAAAAGCTGCTATTGTGACTTAACTTTGATATTAAGATATATTCCCTTTTTTGTAGGTAATAATGAGTACTTTAATCATATAGTACATCATTTTTATGTATCATCAATAGTTTTCTCAGCGCACGCCAAATAATAAATTTTATAGGCCAAATTTTGCTACTTTGGGTTACATTATTGCAATTTTCTTAAGGATCTCTAATTACTTTTGTTATTTTAGCTTTTATTTGGTGAAAAAATGGTTAAAATCGGACCAGTAGTTTCGATACATACAAACAAACAAAAAAATCTTTCCTCTTTATAATATTAGTATAGATTATGTAAGATTTTGTAAAAAAGGTTTATCTCTATGAAATGAAAAGCGGGTAACCTGCTTTCCATTTTCCGTCCAAAACTAAAATAAGTAACCTATTTAGGTACTTCGCATATAGCTATTTATTCCTATCCTAGGTGCAATAATTTTGAATGGTGTTTCAATTAGAAGGTATGTTGTAAAGTAAAAAAGTCGATTATATAAGAAACGTGTGTTCGATTCCCGCTGCGGGTAAAATGTTTGCATGTCCTGCAGATTTTTTTTCCGGATCTGGCTGTTGTGGTGCCACGATACTCGCAGTTCCTGATACCTACGACACAGGGAATCCTAGTGTGGGATCAAAACAATTATTATGTTTGTTAGGTGTTAAAAAACGGGAAATTGATAAAAACTCCAATAAGCAATTTCATTACCCATATTTTTAATCAAATGTATGGGACCACACCTGATACCCTAACCATTAAAAAAAATATATAAAGTCGTTTCACAATTAGCAAAGATATCACGTAACATATACACAAAAAACATATACATAGACAAATTGAGAAACTCCTTTTTTGAAGTTGGTTGATAACAATTAAAACATGATATTCGTGAAACGCTTGCAAATGAAATCAAATATTTTATTAATCAAATGGGTACAATCGTATACTTTTGAAAGTTATACAATCGATTATTAAATAAATGACATAATTAAGACCCAAGTTTGCGGTTTCTATCCTGCAGGTACTTATTCCATCCACAGATCCTCAAATGCACTTGTAATTTTTTTTACTCTTTAGAATAAAAACGTAAGCTCGCCCACAAAAAAAAGGCTAGTCGTTATTTCATAAAATGATGATGTTTTTAAGTTTTACGCTAAGAACACCAATCCCTCAGGAATAATTTTTTTATGGGATCACCTCGGGATTATTCTTTGAATAACAACAATATAATCATCAGCATCGGTAAAAAATTGGAGAAGATATCAAACAAACACACACGACAAAAACAACATAAAGCCGAATTGAGAACCTCCTCCTTTTTTGAAGTCTGTTAATAAAATGTATTTATGAATAGTATATCCTGATCGGACACTCAAAAACTATATAATTAAACACTTATTAGTGCTGCAAGTTAGCTTAGCAAGGGCTGAGCTTAACCCTTTCCAGGATAGAACGGCCCGGAAGCTGATCACCGGACCGGAAATGGTGCAGCTACACCTCCTATAGGCCCCACATGATGTGACTTTCATTTCCGAACTAAAGACTCATTTCAAAATGTCCACAAAATATCAGGATTCGTTGGATGAATTGAAAATGAATTTCAGAGAATCTTCGAACTAAATAAAGATAAGAATATAAATAATGTTTCTTGTATTAAACTATGTTGGAAAAAACATCTGATCTGCTTAGAAAAAAAAAGCGACAATCACAATGTAAATATAAACTTGCTATTCCCATTACCAGGACAAAAAAATCTAAAAGTAGGACATCACCTCGAGATTTATACAACTCGATTCAAACTCATTTTTGTGTTTTGGTATTTTAGTCTACAAAATGTCCTCCACTCGGATTCTCCTCGACAGATTTCCTCGAACAAGTGAAACAGTCCAACTGTCAACTCAAGGTGCCTTACGATCTACCTGGAGCATTCCTCAAAGTTGACGTTTACGTCATTTCACAACAGTCATAGATCAACTAATTCTTCAGACTTGATACGAATTCCCTCGAACTAATGACGTGTGCTGACATAAATACTCCACTCCAACTCGAATCATACTCAATATAAGTTTTGTAAGGATCCTCGAAAAGTTACCAAACACGAGGAAGTTTTAGAAGAAACATCAAGACGCAAAACTCGAGTTGGAGCGGAGGAATATATGGAGAAATATCGAAATATACGAGAATAAGTCTATTGTTCTGAGGGTAATGTTCTGTAACGCTTCTGTTACAAAATTCAGAGCCACCACGTGCTGTCACGTACAACTGTCAAATAAACAAATATTTCTTCATTATTTTACAAACAAAGAAAACAAATAAAAACTTATAATAACAGAACAAAAGCGAGATTTACCCTAACCAAAGTTTCTTCCATATTTATGAATACATTAATCCATATAACGTTTCAAAAATACAGATGAAACAGCTATCTAAAGATGCTTTATTCTTTATTCACACAGAAAATACAGAGAAAAAACTATAGGACATACACAAAGGCGAGCTTAACCCTAACAAGAGTTAGTCTCAAAGTAAGCAGGGCTTGTATTATGGGAGCTACATGACTGATATATTACTTATATATTTTTTTGTAAATACATACATTTATAGAAAAAACCAAGACCCGAGACAGATATTTGCAGATATAAACATTTGTCCCGCGGCGGGAATCGTACCCGCAACCTTCTGCGTATCAGGCGAGGTTGAGGCTAGATGATGCTGTTTGGAAAATTTCCAGCATTATTTATTTATTGGAACAGGCAGTAGATAAAACCGACGTTTCAAAGTGATCCTTTCACAAGAAAATTTTAATAGACTTGACTTGACTATTATAAATCAATAAATATATATAAAATATGTTTTCTCTTCCAGGTGATGTACTGTCCACCGCCTTATAACGACGGCATAGGACGTCCGCAGGCGACGAAGACGACACGAACCGGAAACGGTAACTCTTGCCACGACATAGTGTGAGGTTTGGCCCGGGGCCGTCGCGGCACGCCCGCCACTGACGTGTGAGCACGTCAATATAACGTACTGCCGCGTGAGGGCCCGGCCATACTGACGCGGCGGCGGCGGCGGAGGCGGAGGCGGTGGCGATTAAAGAAAATTGTCAAAGTGTGCGTGAATGTACAGAGCATCTATGCTGAGTTACAAATACGTTAAGAACTTGTCGAAACAGTGGCGTTTTATCAATTTTTGTATGGAAATCTTGTCGATTTTGTCTTAGCATGATATTAACTCAGTATAGACCCTCTGATCGCCATCGAGTCAGTCTGATCGGACCTTTATTCTAAATAAGATTTTGTTTTGTTCGTTTCAATGCTTGTAAATATTTTTTTATGTAAATATTGTCTGTTTGTTTTCTATTACAATTAAGAAATATTATAGGCTTTTTGTATGTATGTAGTATAATACATAGAAATACATACCTACATAGAAATCAACAGTAGGGGTAGTTGTAGTTTTTGTAGAAAAAATCTAGGTATTGTATATAACAATCTAATAATCGATATTTTACATGTATAAATTCTCGTTCATTTCTATATTTTGAGCCCAAATGTAGAAATGAGTGACCAATGTGTAATTTATAATTAATTTCGAATAATTATTTTTGTTGAATAGTTATTTTATACTTTTAAAAGTAGGTTATTGCATCGAATTAGCTAGGTAAATTAAATAAAATATATATAGAGATAATACTTTAATTTTCATATTCTATCTAGCTTGTTGTAAATAATTAAGTATGATTCATAAATATTAGGTACCTAACAAATAAATTGTAAAAAAATACTTTTAAGAATACTAAAATTATTATGTATCTAAGATACTGTGTAGAAAAATCAATATCCGTGTATCATTTTAAGTACATATGTGATTATATAATATTACAAACTATCTGTGTAATTCCATTATAATCACCATAATGTATCATGCTTTAAGAACTCATTGATTAACTAAATAAATGTTTTTATATAACTTTTCTTTTTATTAAAATTTACTTGCAAAACGCGAGCATATACATCTAATAAATTTAGGCTTGTATAACCTGCCCCACTATAGCGAATTAGTGGGGCAGATTACACTGCAAAATTTAAGCCACTTTGCCCCACCAAAGCGCCTTGGTGGGGCATTGTGGAATAATTCAACGTTTGGGCTTAACTCTGACTTCCCCCCTACTTGGTATTCTCAAAGATCTACTCACTGTGGATGCATCTGAGGATTTCAATCATGGAAAGTTGTCGTGAGCATGTTTTTTGGTTCTACCAAACCATCGGTTAGTGTTCCAATAAACGGCGATTGGCTTACAACCTGTTACATAGAATGCTGGTTGGTTACAAGCGCATCGCCCCTTATTGGAGCTCTAACCGATGACACAAGCCATCGAACGCATGATTCTTAGGCATCTAAGTTCCGGTTTCCTTACGATGTTTTCCTTCACCATTACGAGCACGTGTTAATGCCCACATAAATCCGCACATAATGGGCGCCCTATAATACCCCATCGTGCTCAGGTTCGCCTTATACATATCGTACAAATCGCATCGCAAAGTCTGCGCCTCTATGACTAAGTACTGATTCTATTTCCTACTAATATTATAAACGTGAAAGTTTGTGAGGATGGATATTTGTTAATCTTTCACGCAAAAACTACTGAACGGATTTTAATGAAACTTACAGTAATATAGCTTATACAACGGAATAACACAAAGGCTTTTTAACCGGGTACAACGCGGGCGAAGCCGTGGCCAGAAGCTAGTACCTACCTATACAAAGGAATCTTTCAGATGTGATCTGAAGAAATCTATAATCTTTTTGATGTGATCCGTCTAATGCGAGCGAGGCCTCTTGACGCTTTAAACAAGTCTAGCCTGCAGCGAGAGGAACTGCCTGTCGAGCGACGAGATACAAAAAGTATTTTGTCCCTCTGTTTTATTTGACGGAATAGACGACGGAAATAGTTTTTGTCTTCTCTATCGTTGACAATACGTTGTATCAGTGGCCTCGATTCTCCAACTAAACTAAATTTTATCTATCAAAGTCAAAATTCATATATACATTAAAATACAAAGATCACTATGAAACGTCGGCTTTATCTATTGCCTGTTCCTCCGCGACCAAGCCAGGAAATAAAGGCAAGAAAACAAGGCTGGTTATTCCTTTTTACAAAACAATAAGCACCTACATTTGTTATGAGTGGAGCATTTTCAGTTCTAAAAGTTTTTATCATCTAAATAATTCGATACTTTATAGTTTGCCTTTTTAAAAAGTCGCTCTAATATAGCTAAGTCCAATAATCACTATCTTTTACTAACAAAAGAAAGAGATGCAAAAATTTAAGTGCTGTCAAATTAGACAGATTTCAGTTTTCCAAACAAGTTGAATCGGAACAATACACTGACTATAAACACGAATAAGAACGACACGCAAACTAATTTGACAGGTGTAAATTATTCGCCATCTCTTTCCAGCGTGCACTATTAATAAAAGAGAGCGACAGTTTCAAATTAAGTTGTGTACTAGAGAATCGACGCCAAATACCTAGTTTTCACTGAGTTTTGGCGCTCTGCCAGGCGACAGAGGAAACACTAAGGTAATAAAGATGGCGTCACACTCAAAACACGGGGAGTGTGTAGTATCGTGCCCTATTTTATGTGGAAGTTTTTAAAGGTAAAGTTGGTATTTACTCGCTTCAAAAGAATATGCATTAGACATGCGAGATTGATTCTTTATTATGTCTGTTACCATTTATCTTCGAAACGACATATGGGCTTGTATTAAAGTTGGAAATCTATTTGTATGTCTTTAAGGATGTTTTTTATATAGTTTTTGTCGCCACAATAGTATTTCTCAAACTTTCGTGATCAGATAACATAAATATGTGTCTAGTGGTAGTGGGAAAAGTGGATGGTAAGAGACCTCGTGGCCGTTCACCTAGCCGTTGGTCTGATCAAATCAAGACCCTCACTGGCCTCCCTGTAACCGTCGTCTTGAGACAAGCCGAAGATAGAGCGGCATGGAAACAGCTCGTCTTCTCGTCTACAAAAACTTTCCAGGACGGGTACGATCTTCAGTAATGAAGAGTGCGACAAAGAAGAAGAAGAAGATGATGTTTTTCGTTCCACCTAGCTACGGTCAAAGGCGGACAAACCGTCAAACTGTTTCCGTCTGTTAGCATTCCATTTAATTTTCTTACTTTATTTAAGTTTGCTTTGAGTCAAACTAAGAGCTGTAGCAAACGGGCTATGAAAAGGTAGGTAAAGATATAATTTTATTTTATTACTAATCAGATGTTTCTAAGTATTCGAATAATAAAACCTTTTAAGTAAGGCGAATTATGAAAAAAACTATTCTGTGAAACATATTTTTAAATTATTAGGATGATGAAAAATAACGAATCTTTCACTTGATTTTGACTTGTAAAAAAGTTGAAATAACGAAACGTCTGTGGAGTAAGATATTAATTTCAGATTATGTCCAGTATGATTGAGGTTTATTAAAAACGAACAAAAAAACTGTAATTTATGAATAGGTTTGCGTGACGTCTGCGCTACTTCAATGACGTAATCCAAGACCGTCGCTTCTAAGAAAATGCTTTCTGGAAAAAATGAACGTCTCCGTAATGTATAGATGTTTTAACGTCAGAATCGACTTCAATAGTGTTGGTTTCCGAACACAGAAAAATGTATGATCCACAAATAACAAATTCGAAAGTATTCGTTTTTTTCAGGGTATAAGAAAAACTACTAAGCCCGATTTAGAAAAGATATATGTATATAATATAAAAAAATATACATACTTGTATGTTTTTTTATCTAGCATTGCGCAGTAATACAAAAAGTATTGACCCACCAACATGTCTCTAGTCGACTTAAAAAGTGTTTAATTAATTCTGATTTATAGAAAAGTGCTAATTAAATAGATTGAGATAGAACAATAACAGGAACTTCTAACTTCTGGCTATCATCTACTTTATACCTACTACACAGTAAAGAAAAAAATATTCATGTAATAATTGTTGAAAATACTCACAAAAGAAAAATATAGGCATCCAATGGAGAAACTTTTCCTTTGTGTAAAGTTTTTTCAACTTCACCTACATAATAAGATAGCGCGTATAAGCTATCCAAAAACGAATTCACAAAAAGGTAAAAAAAACAAGTCTCGTTATCAACACTACAAAGTAGTATTTCGTCATGGCGGCAGTCATGTGCCTTAAGCTACCGATCGAATGCGACGCACGCACAGCCTACGCACGTTTCTTGAGTTTCACTTTACATCAAAATGTATAATGGAGGTGTCACTCATACCAGCCCACGCAAACGCTATGCATAGTGCAATGAAAAGATCAAAACTTGCATATCATAAAAGTTGCACAGAAAAATCAAGAAAAGAAAAACGTTATTTTACATAGTAATAAAGTATAGACAAAGACTTGGGCACATCTTAACGATAGCGATCAAAGGAAAAAGGTATCCCACATTACGTGGGGTTGGCACAATATGTTTTCTTCTTCCACTCCCCTCTATCAGCCGTCATCTCAGTACTCACTCCTTTCTTAACCATGTCATTCTCCACTCAATCCATCCATATTTTCCTTGGCCTATCTCTGCTTTCATTTCCATCCACATTCATATTTAACATTCTTCTCATAATATGACATTCTTCCCTCCTCATGACATGCCCATACCATGCTTACCTATTACTCATCAACTTTTCCATCACGAGTGCTACTTTCAAACTTCCCCTGATATACTCATTCTTTATTTTGTCCGTTCTAGTAACTTCACACATCCATCTCAACATTCGCATCTCAGCTATATGCACTCTTCTTTCATCAATCCCTTTGGTTGCCCAACACTCCGATCTATACAATAGGACAGACAGGTCTTATGATCGTTTTGTACATTTTTCCTTTGAGCCTAAGGGGCATTTCATCCCGCAATGTAATTTAATATAATCATGCGCACCGACCAAATATAATGGTTGTCAAAGTTGGTCAATGTTAAGTGCAGACGAGAATAATAATATGACGATACGATACTGTCATTTTGTATTTTTGTCCTATGACGTCACTTGTTGGCGATTAAACTGGTAATGAGCGGAATACAGTTTACAAACATTAGTTCTGAAGTTAGATGCAATAAATCTAAAGTGGGCCAAGTAAACAGTTTGGGAATCATAGCGCTCATGGCGTAGAGGTTGGCTTACTGATCAATTGTGTAGAGCTATTGGCATTTAAGACTGAGCGCTATCACTGAGCAAAACGAATGTTACGCGTATTGCATGTCTGTCTATCTCCTTATCCTACTACTATTATATATGCGAAAGTTTGTGAGGATGTTTGTTACTCTTTCACGCAAAAACTACTGAACGGATTTTGATGAAACTTTACAGTAATATAGCTTAATCATTAGAATGACACATAGGCTACTTTTTATCCAGGTACCATGCGGGCGAAGTAGTTTTTCATAAGTATGGCGAGTTACCTTTCTACCCGAATAGTAGAAAAACATTAAATAACAAACTTCGTAGTCGTCTGGCCTCTGCCTACCCCTTAGTATGTTCACCGATCTTCCGTACTAATTCATTACGAAATTGAGAGTGTCCCATTTTACTATCCATCATGGAGAATAATTTAATTGAAAGGTTTTTTTTAATATATTAAAAAATCACATTTATTTTTTTATTCTTATACTAGCTTCTGCCCACGACTTCGCCCGTGTGGTACCCGGATAAAAAATAGCCTATGAATTATTCTGATGTGTAAGCTATATTACTGTAAAGTTTCATCAAAATCCGTTCAGTAGTTTTTGCGTGAAAGAGTAACAAACATCCATCCTCACAAACTTTAACGTTTATAATATTAGTAGGATTACACAACGCTAATGCTTGTCTCCTACAGCCTTAGCCTCCTCAGCTGTTTTTGAGAAGAATTTAACCCTGGAAATTATCTCCAACCACTAGGTAGGTATAGTCCCTATTCCGGAATTGAGTACCTACCAATTTTTTTTTTTTTTTTTTTACACGTTTTATCCTTTTACTTGTATAGAGAAAAATAGTTTGAGTTATGGTATCATCTCCTAGCAATAAAATTGCAGGACTAGGCCACGTTGGAAACTCAATATCCTAACTGGACCCTTGCGGTGAAGTTTTCTAATATAACCTCTGGGATCAAACATTCCGGTCTCCTCTCACTAGAAGTTTGTTATTTGTTACAAAATATAATCTTGACCACCCATTTTTGTATAGCATGTAGTATGTGTGCGTTTAAATAAATATACAGGAAGTAAAAAGACGACTACCGAAAACTAAAGGGGGTGGTACAGCACCCCAAAATACAACCAGTAAAAGCTGTTGCCCGAAAAAAAATTATAGCCGGAGAAAATAATGTTTTAAGATTTTTATTTATTTCTGCAGCCAGCAATGTACGCTCGATCAATGACCGCGGGCGAGATCAGCTGTTCGTGTAGTACGGGCGGAATCTGCTTGCTGCGTGTACATTGCTGTTTTTTTCATTTTATTTGTTTTTTGCTTTTATAAATTCAATAATTGGATAGATATGGTCTTATTATGTTGTTCCATGTGTATGTAACTAGAAAAAAAATGAAAAGGACGTAGATATGTCAACATATTTTTAACGTTTTTTTTCGCTAAATATATTCAGAATCATGGCCTGATTGCAACCCCCCAGTTTTCGGTAGTCGTCTTTTTACACCCTTTATAAATACCCAACAGACACATCCATAGTCCTGACCCCACACTATCATGGCCTGATTGACTATCATGAAAACTGGGGGGTTCCCCATCACTATCATGAAAACTGGGGGGTTCCCCAGTTTTCGGTAGTCGTCTTTTTACACCCTTTATAAATACCCAACAGACACATCCATAGTCCTGACCCCACACTAGGATTCTCTGTCGTGGGTATCCGTGGTACCACAACACCAAGACCCGGAACAAATATCTGCAGAACATACAAATATTTGTGCCGCAGCGGGAATCGTACTCGCATCTCTTGCATCGCATAAACATGCTATGTAAAATGCTCTAAGAAAGAAATATTTTTTACGGTTCATCCCTGATTTTGCAAATCGAAAAAATATTTCGAAGGATTTCCAATCATAACTTTAGGAATAATACAGTCTTCGGGCGGGCGTTTTGTATAATTTCATATTCAAGGACAGAACAACGCTGTCAGGTCAGCTAGGCTAGTTATCAATAAAAATTGATTTTAATGTCTGCTACGTATCTAAGAACAGCCTATCATCATCAGCCTATATTAGTCCACAGCTGGACATAGGCCTCCCCTAATGAGCGCCATAGCGCCCTGTCTTCAGCTTGCCGCATCCAGCATCTGCCTGCAGTGCTTCGCAGATCGTCATCCCACCTGGCCGGAGGGCGTCCTACACTACGTTTGCCGAGTCGCGGTCTCCACAACACGTTTACCCCAGCGCTTATCGGTCGCGAGATATGACCGGCCCACTGCCACTTCAGCTTGCTAATTCGTTGAGCTATGTCGATAACTTTGGTTCTCTGACGGATGTATTCATTACGAATCCTATTCTTCAGAGAGACTCCGAGCATAGCTCTTTCCATAGCTCGCTGAGCGACTTTGAACTGGTGGACCAGCCCTATCGTGAGTGTCCACGTCTCAGCTCCGTAGGTAATGAAATTAATTATATTCGTATTTAAATATACATACAAACATATAGTCACGCCTGTTTCCCGAAGAAGTAGGCGGAGACCAAGGATTTCCATTAACTACGATCCTAACATACCTCTTTCGCTTCATCAAATTCTTCATAGTACTTCTGATGGCGGTTCAGTGTACTTCTGACCTGGTCTTTCTCTACAATGTCTCCAATTCGGTCAGAGTTCGCCGAGGCCTTCCTCTTCTGCATACCCCATTCACGCGTTGTATACTTGTTTTGTTAATATTCTTTCATCCATCCAAATATGCCCAAACCATCTCAACTTACCTTTCTCAACTCTCGTTACTACATCTTCATCCACTCCACACTGCTTTCCTAACACGTTAATTACTCGTATTTAAATATTATTATATGTACATTAACACAATATAAAAAATAGCGACCTCTACTTTGCAAGAAGCCAACGCTGTTAGTTAATTAAACTTCTGAGAGAGATTGATTACGATGAATTACCGTCAGTCAGTGCTACTGACGTAAAGTGCTTTTAAAACAAAACATTTTCAAATATTATTTTTTATTAAGTACTGAAAATCCCGATTTCGATAACATTATAGACTCGTCATCCAAATATTATATCGATAGAAAGAAATACTTTTTGTTTTATTAAACACTTACTAAACACGCTCAGATATAATATAAATCCAGGAAGGGAATTTATTCCACTCCTTAGGCTGTCATAATAAAAATGGGGAAAGTGATTTGGACGCATGTGCGGTAAAATGTATGGTAAAATATATTTATTAAAAAATAAATATAAAAATAGCAGTTTAAATCGATAGTTGTACTAAGTCGATTATAAAACGAATACAGATATGCGAGTAGTTTCAGTCACCCAATTCATATAGTACTAGCTTCTGGCCACGGCTTCGCCCGCGTGGTACCAGGATAAAAAGTAGCCTATGTGTTATTCTGATGTATAAGCTATATTACTGTAAAGTTTCATCAATATCCGTTCACTAGTTTTTGCGTGAAAGAGTAACAAACATCCATCCTCACAAACTTTCGCGTTTGTAATAGTAGGAGGATTTTTATTACATAACATAATATTAACATATTATGTTTGCTTAGTTTGAGGCTAAATTATGTTATGTAAAAAATTACCAGCAAAATTTATTTACTTATTTAATCCTTATCAAAGGTACCTTTAAAACTGTTTTGCATTTTATTACCCTATTTTTCAGTAGGTATCTACCGCAATTTGGGCATCGAAATGCTGTAATAAAATGTGTCGGTGCTATCTACTAGGGCCTGTGATACCCATTTGATTTCGATTATCATTCTGACCCTTGGTCATTGTTTTTTACACCTACAAAAGGTGTAAAAAACAATGGGTAACCTTCCATAATATATTTGGGTAATCCATATATTTTATTTCTTTTGAAACATGAGCAATTTTTGGTAATAAAATATTAACTTATTATTTGTTGTGCCTACTCATCTTTGTTCACTAGTAAACCGTTAGGATTTACCTAAAATTAAATTTTGTACTTTGTAGTAGGTGGGACCTAGACACTCAAAGACTTATTTACTCTTGGAAAAGACTAGCCACCAACAACAAAGGTAGTAACCACACTAGTGTGTTCATATTGTAAAAACGGGAATTTTCACGTACTGCACTATCGGTGAAGGCACCGACTAAGTTTCGACTCATTCCGAGAGTCTTCATCAGGGTGAGTGGTTGCGACTTTCTCCTTCCGCGTCGCGCCGTGCACTACGCGCTGCCGCACGTTGTGCGCGGTTATAAAGGCGCGCGAGTGGAGGGGGCGATTGTGTTCGTAGCGTTGTTGTAACTACTGGTGGTAGGGGTGCTAGTGTGGTTAAACCTAACTTATTTGCTAAGTTAATGTGATGAAAACCGTTTAGCACCTTTTAACCTGTTACCTAATAACTGATTGATTTTCTTTGTCTTCGTAGCTTAGTCTGTACCTTCCTCTTCGAGCATGCTGTGGGTACTAATAAAAAAAAATTGTTTTACAAAGAACAAGCGTCTTGGCAAACGTAGTGTGGGGCGCCCCGGATAGTGGAACTCTAAGTAAACCCCTCGAGTTTGGGCTCGTATGATTCGTTTGGACGAGTCCAATAGATTGGACTTAGTAACGAGGGTCTGATGATGGAGCCAGGAGGTGGATAGTGGAATTATAATTAATAGTTTTTAGTGCGTGATAAAAGCGTGTTATTTTAGTTTTTTTACCTGCACATTTTATTATTAAACCACCAATATCGCGACCAAGCATACGGCTCTTTTGTTGGTACACTAGAAGCATGCTTTGTCCTTTTTTATATTTCAAAACGCCCTTTTTGAAGTACATCACACTGCAGTCATTTGGGAAACTTAAGTAAGGAGATAATGGCATAACCAATATAATTGATTAAGAATCACAATACTTTTACAATGCCTATAAATATACAACTGATCAAAATACAAAAGCAAACCGTTTGATTCCCGATTCTTCCAGGTTTGGTCATGACAAATATGTGTAAATTTACTTAATATAAAATCTTAAATTAACTAAGTATTTAAGACGATGATTCTCAGACAATCCTTGTAATTTCAATGAATACCTAAATAACTTTTTGATACTCGTAAACTTTGGTTGAAATTAACGTCAAAACATGTTACATTACGTAGACAAATTTATTTCAATTTTTAGTATGTACAGGATGTTTAAATACCATTTGGGTTTCTTAATTTGGACGTGTCCCATACCCCTACACCTTATATCTAAGTGATAATCATACCCTCTACTTGATACTCTCAAATATCTACTCACTGAGTATGTTTGTGAGGATGTCCATCACGGGGAATAGAGTCATGAGCGTGTTTCTTCTGTTTGTTTGTTTGTTGCAGTCGTAGCAGACAGTATCGTTTGATGCGTCATAACCGTGAGAGTCACATAGGATTTATATAACGAACAAACAAAAAAAAAATATATACGCTTCCTACTATAATCCCCATGAAAAACATTCTGAAATCAATACTGAGTAGGTACGTAAATCCGTGAGGATACTTAATATAGAAAAGGACAAATTAAAGTCTTTCGGGTATTTATTTTTTGGGTAATTAGGTTAATTACCCAAAAAATAAATAATAATTCGTTTTACGGCGTGTTTATTGCGTTTAACGTTTTATTATTTTCCCGACTGTTCGGCAATGCAAATAATTTCAAAGATTTATATTTCAGACCATAAATAATAATTATGAGTCAGTAGGTATTTTTAAATTATAAATCTTAGTAAATTTTAATACATTTTAATTAGCTTAGTTATTATTATAAGGAGGTACGTGACTAATAATTATTATTATTTTAAACTAGCTTCTGCCCACGGCTTCGCTCGCGTGGTACCCGGATAAAAAATAGCCTATGTGTTATAATCACAAAAATATTAATTTATTTAAGAAAAAAAGCGATAATCACAATTTTAATACTAGAAATAAAGATAAACTCGCTGTTGCCACTTGTAGACTCCATAAAGTTAGTAAATCGTTTAAAGGGCACGGTGTACGCTTTTATAACAAACTCCCAAGAGATATACAAAAATTATCAATTAACAAATTTAAAAACGTAATTAAACAAAAGCTTTATAAAAAGGCATATTATAAAATATCTGATTATTTAGATGACAAAAACTCTTGGGATTGATAATGCTCCAACTCGAACTCGTTTTGTAAAAGGATCATTAAAAAGAATAACCAGCCTTGTTTTCTTGCCTTTCTTCTTGGCTTGGTCGCGGAGAAACAGGCAACTAGATAAAAACCGACGTTTCAAAGTGGTCCTTGAGATTTTATTGAAAAAATGAATTTAGACTTTGATTTTGACTTTGACTCTGATGTTTAAGCTATATTACTGTAAAGTTTCATCAAAATCCGTTCAGAAGTTATTGCATAAAACAGTAACAAACATCCATCACAAACTTTCGCGTTTATAATATTAGTAGGAAGTGTTTTTTATGTTCAAGGCTATAATCTTCATGATCAGCAATGGCCCAGTTGTTACAGATGTGAATAAGTGAGGGTAACCGCGCACCATCAGGGGGCCAAATGAATATGTGCCTCGATATAACATACAACATAAAACCTTTTGTCTATATGGACTCCTTGGGCATTTATCGTGCAGAATGCACCAAAATAAAGTAGGTCTATATAGAAGACTTAAGGATCCGGCGTACAGCGCTCATAACTTAAATTCGAAGCGCGTACAAAAATATAGCTATCTCTTTTTGACTGATGCAGGCCCGCTCGTGTTTGCGCGATAGCAATATTAGCCGTTCAGAATTTGTTATAAATTTGGTGGTGTTCCGTAATACCAAAATAGATGAATGAAAACTTGTTGTATTTTTCACATTCTGTTGTTATTCTGTAATATAGACTTATATAATCTATGTACCTAACCAAACGATACGTAAGGTTGTTTTGAATACGAAACAAATAAGAAGAAAACATGTCATGTATGACGTAAAAATATCCAAAATGCGATTCGTTTACATTTCATTTTAGGTAAGTATTTTGAAATAATATATAGCAAGGTACGTAGATAAATACTATTCGAATGCAAATAAAAACATAATATGGTGAAAATAACCTCTACTTACAAATGACTATGGTATTAGGTTTATATGAGCAATTCAACGCAGGCCTCTTAACTAGAAACGCGTTGCAAAAATCATCATATGTAAAGTCTGTTTTTCTTCAGATTTATATACCAAGGCTATAGGTAGTAGACAAATTCATAATTTATTAACTTATTTAAATTCACTTTTTTCTCACAGTTTTATCGTATAAATAGCAATGATTTTGATGAAAAATTAAGTATAGGGGAACACGACACATCAGGAGCAGGTATTTTTTTTTAAATTATTCTTGTTACCTATAACTAGCAGGTTGTTGTTCATGAACTGAAATCTCACAAAAGATAATAAATCCGATTCGTGTGAAATTTTAGAAGTGTAAGTCACATTACTAAAATAGTCTTAAATAATATGAATGTGGATAGAAATAAGAGCGAGGGTAGGCCAAAAATAAGATGGATGGATTGTGTGCAGGATGACATGGGTAAGAAAGGAGTGAGTACTGAGATGACGGCGAATACAGGACTGTGGAAGAAGAAAACAAGGTGTTCCGAACCCACGTTCGGAACACCTTGTTTTCTTCTTTAAATGTGGGACAAAGGCAAGAATTGGGAACCGAAATAAGTGGGTTTATTTTTGAGTCATGCAAACAAAAAGGCGAAATATATACTTTTTTAGTTTTAAGTACCTATCTAACTAGTTTTGAGTATATAATTAAAACTTTTAATTTCAGTGTCTTTCCATAAATTCGCTATAAATTAATACATTTACAAATTCTATACTAGATTTCATTGCGTTTTACATTTTTATTTTTACCCCGACGATTTGGCTGTTACAAAACCGTCTCGTATAAAACGCAGTTTTATGTTTATTTTTAACCGACTTAAAAAAAAGAAAAAATGGGTGATGAAATTTTATATTGAATTTTTTATCATATCCCGTTATTTGAAGTCGGTTTCGACTTATCCTACTACTATTCTAATCGCGAAAGTTTGTGAGGATGGATGTTTGTTACTCTTTCACGCAAAAACTACTGAACGGATGTTGATGAAACTTTACAGTAATATAGCTTATACATCAGAATAACATATAGGCTACTTTTTATCCGGGTACCACGCGGGCAAAGCCGTAGGCAGTAGCTAGTGCTAATCTGTTTGTTAATCGTTGTATTCCGTGAAGGAATCACCGAAAGGAAATAAGATGAATGATAGAGAGTACAAGAAATGACAGATAATTCGTCTATCTGTCATTTCATACTCAAACCTCCACTCATTCACATAATCAACAAACATCTTAAAACTAAAGAAGAGATAAAACTGCGCATTTTAGCTCTCCTGAAAATGTAGCCACTTTGGTTACGTCATTCTCGTCACATAATTAAAGGAAAAAACACAAAAGTTACGTTACGAAACTTCTGGAAACAAACGGCTTCCAGGTGAGATAACATTTTGGAATTAATGTTATCTTACCTGGGAAAACGCACTAACATTGCCATTCAGCGTGATAATTCAGCCTGCATATTGGAATGCTTCCATCTCAAATCTGTAGATAGTTGACTGTTAAGTTAGCTATTTCATCTGTATCTTTTGTATACACCTATGTACTTGTACATAGTTGTTATATAATATTGTAATAACTATGAATACTTATAGTTTTAAATATTTTTTCATAACTTATCCCACCATCCTAATTTTATTGAATTCATTCATTTATGTCGTGTCAATGAATGATGATTTTGTTGCAAAATTCGTTGTTGTTTTATGTCGTGCTCATATACTCGTATGCTTGTCTTTCTTCTTTCTTTTATATTTGTCTCCAGATATGAACTCGCTCCAGGCCGTAAAGTTCATTAAGACGATCCAACAGGCTTTCCACGTGATCGCTGCTCTTCAGCTCACCGCCTACTTGTGGCCGGAACACGCTCACGTACAAGGTACCCTGCCGAACCTCATTCAGAGGATAGTCGAGCTTCTTAGCTCGACTATCCTCAAGAAACTATGATGGTTATAATAATAATGCTGGGCATATACGAGTATCACAAAGGCGAGGCGGTTCCTATCACTCAATTTTTTTCGTGCGAAGGTAAATTTTATCTTTTTTGTTTTTAGTTTAATACTTCAGTACCTTAAGTTTATCTTGAGTAATTATTGGTTGAGCTGTCTATAGCCTGAATTCATAGTCGGGGGTGGAACAGTCCCCTAAAATCCACCATTCAGCATTCGCCTTATCGCTAGGCGCATAAAGGTTGAATTCGCACTTCAATTTTCACTTAGCGCCTGAACAGTCCCCTAGGGGAGCCCCTATTTGTCTATGAATTCGGGCCAAGTCGTAGGTAGGTACGTGTAGGGAAAAGCTTAGTGTTCACATTTTATGATCCTAATCTGGTGCTATCAGTGAAGACCTATTATTGGCTACCTGTATCTATTTAAGTATTGTTAAGGACATTGTGTTATAGCTGTTGGTTTTCCGAATAAAATACATAAATAATATATTTTACACAGCATCATCTAGTCCCAAAGAAAGCAGAGCTTGTGTTATGGGAGCTACTTGACTGTATACTGCTTATTATTTTTGTAAATTCATACAATGTACATAGAAAGCAACACCCAGACCCGCTACAAATTTTTGCAGATTATACAAACATTTGTTCCGCGGTTAGAATCGATCCCGAGACATTCTGCGTCTCAGGCGGGCCTTTATCCAATGCGTTACAGAGGCCGTCCAACTTCTGACTAGCAAAACGGTCACGGCATTCCTGTGACCGTTTTGGTTTCGTCTTTGAATTTCTACGATGTTACTAACATGTATCTTACAATGTTCATTATTTACTAGCTATTGTCCACGGCTTCGCCCGCACTGTACCTGGATAAACGTCGACTAACGTTGTAAAATTGGTCTCCACGAAAAACCCTTTTATTTTAACTCGATTCTGTAGTTCACTAACTAAACTAAATTTAAACTCTCTTTTACTGATAGTGCAAGCAAGAAAGAGATAGCTGCAATTTTAGTGCTGTCATATTAGTCAGATTTAAGTTTTCCATACTTTAGTAATTTCAAAACATGCTGACTATAAACACAAATAAAAGCGTCACGTAAACTGATTTAAAAGCACTAAAATTGTAACTATCTCTTTCTTCCTTGCACTATCAGTAAAAGAGAGATCAGTTTAAAATTTAGTTTAGTTAGTGAACTACAGAATCGAGGCAAATGTCAAGCTATTGTCTACCCTGAAGGTCTATTCTATATATACATCAAATATTTATTGAAATCGGATGATTAGTTTCGTAGATTACCGCCTACATCCAAACTTGCAAACTCACAAACTTTACCTCTTTATAATTTTAGTTTTATTTATTTATAGATGGAGCCATCTTCGAATTTTTAGTAGTAGGGGCAGGGTCAGCGGGTAGTGTCGTCGCCAGCAGATTAGTTGAGGATAAGAAAGTTAGCGTGCTCCTCATAGAAGCTGGCGGGGACCCTCCCATAGAATGCAACGTAAGATTCACCAAATTACGATATAGAAATCCTAGATTAAGATAAGTCAAGACTAATCAGTCCTAGATTAATCAAGACTTAGTTTATGATAGTAAGGTATTATTATCTAAACTTGAATCGTTTCATCACAATGACACAAGTAATTTCATCCAAATCGATCCAGCCATTGCGGAGATATTTAGCAACAAAGGTCCAACCATCCAATTTGGACCTTTGACATTTTTAACAATGCAAGTGCTGACCAGTGTTTTTATGTAAAATTTTATGTGAAAATTTACATAACATAAGAACCACCATATCGATTATTTTGGAACGTTTGTAGTTACTGTAAAATGTTATGGTTCTTGCAGATACCAAGTCTAATGATATACCCCGAATAAAGTAGACTCGATTGGAACTACACGACAGAAGAAGACGGGTTCACCCAGCAGTGCCACAAAGACCATGTTGCTGACCTCATACTGGGAAAAATGCTGGGAGGGACCAGTGGGTTAAACTATCTTCTTTATTCCGAAGGTAGCTATAGAGACTATGACCACTGGGCCAAAGTTGTTGACGATCCCTCTTGGAGTTGGGACTCTGTCGACCCCTTTTTCACCAAAAGCCAAAGATATGATGAAAATTCTATCCTAAGAACATTCGACAAATCACCCTTTGGTAAAAAAGGTCTTGTTGGTCTTTCAAAGGAGCATCGCGCAGAAAACAGCACTTACATTAATGCTTTCGTAAAACTAGGGCATAAACACATTCCAGATACCCACGGGAAGCAGATGCCCAGTTATACAAGATCAATGTACACCATTGCTGATGGCATTAGACAAAGTACAGCTTACTCATACCTCAAACCTGTCAAAGACTACCCGAACTTACTTGTCCTGAAGCACACTGTAGCAAAGAAAATCCCGGAAATGGAGAAACAATGACCGTAAAAGCAAGAAAAGAAGTAATCATATCCGCTGGTACAATAAATAGTCCTAAGTTACTCATGCTTTCTGGTATTGGTCCAAAAGAGCATCTTGAAAGTAAAAGCATAAATGTAATTTCTGATTTACCGGTCAGAAAGAACTATCAAGACCACATAGCAGTGATCGTTATCCACAACATGACAAAAATAGATGAGCCCATCAAACCTCTAGACCCTCGTGAGTATCCAGCTCTCGTTTTCACTGGATACATAAATCTGGATAAGAGTAAGGACTACCCCGAGTATTCTACTGTAAATTTTGTGAACTACGCCAAATATTTAGTTCAGTTTTGTACAGTGACCTATGGTTTATACGACGAAATATGTGATTTGATGTTTGCAATTCGAACACAAATCAAATGCTCTTCACAATCGTGACAAACATCCGGCCAAAGTCCCGAGGAGAGGTGTGCCTCCGCAGGGAACTACTTGGACGCTCCTATTGTTAAAACAGGCTATTATTCCGACAAGGAGGACCTTGAAAATGAAGTGAAGTACATTGAAGATTTCATTCGTATCACGAACACGTCATATTTTATGGAAGCGGGAGCAGAATTGGTGGATCCGAAGTTGGCATGTTGCGCCGATAAAGAGTTCGGGAGTACGGAGTATTGGCGCTGCTACGCTCTTTGCATGATGACGACGAGAAGGCACTATGCTGGTACATGTGCTATGGGAGATGTTGTGGACAGCAGTTTGAAGGTCAAGGGTGTCAATAACCTGAGAGTGGTGGACGCTAGTATCATGCCTACGATCACTAGCGGTGATACCAACACGCCCACTATAATGATAGGAGAGAAAGCCAGTGACATTATAAAGAGAGATAATAAAATGAAATTCTGATGAACTACCTACACTAGAAGGTATGAAAATAAAAAAAGATCATAGGAAAAGTTCAGTGCACTCGTTAACTAGAATTAGATATTAATGCTATTCATGGGAATATTTCAATGGTACAATTTTATCGACGAATAAAATATTCAAATAAAAATAGATATAATTTTTAGTGTATCCCTGTAAGTTTAGAAGAATCAAAGTTTGTAGGTTATTATAACTCATATTAAAAATGTATTTAATACGAACTTCGATTTTTAGTTTTTGCTAGCGTAGTAGTGAATTTCCCATTCGGTGAACGAACACCTAGCAACAAGTAGCAAACGATAGCAATTTTCACGTTGAAAATGTGAAATTAAGTTTTGAAGTTTTAACTAGCTGACTGAAGTAAACGCTTTACGCGTTTACTTCAGTCAAAATTTTGGTGTAGAACACGATTTTTTTGAATGTATGTTCTAAAAGACCGTGCATAAATCAGACAAGAAAATAATTCTGTGAGTACGTTGTCTTTGAAAGGAAAAAATCAAGATTTTCCACACAATAGCATAAAAAATCTGATCGCAACTTGGTCTTATAGGATAAAATCTGCAATTTTCCAAAGGACTGTCATTTTGTATTCACGGCACGGATCCAATAGCCAGTTGAATTGCCGATATTCAGTCATGGTAGATACTGTTACTGAATTAAATCCACTGCGGTTTCGGCAGGAAAATAATTTGTTGAAATGAGGAATTCGACATGAAAATTCGTAGACACGGAGTGACTTGTAAAAGAAAATGAAAAATATGCAATTTTAGGTTTGTCGGCCAATAGATGATGTGAAAAAATCCTCAGATTCATACTCATTAGGCAGATACCAAGTAGAAGATAATCAGAGATAGGTACGTCCAAACATCATATTTGGTACATATCTGCGTTTAGCATTAAATTTAGCATTCCACATGACAGGTTGCAAGCCTATCGCCGCTAATTGAAATACTAACCGACGTCACATACCTTCGAGTTTTGATGATGATTTTCTCTTCAAATACAACTTTTTTTTTTAGTACTGTCTATATAATCACGTGAGGTCTTTAGGTCACTATTTACCTGCGCCGAAGACCAGGTAAACCGACATCGTCCTCATCGTCCCATCAACATTAATACAAGACCTTCACTGATAGTACGGTACGTGAAAATTCCCGTTTTAACAATATGAATAATAAAGACCTATTAACCAATAGGCTTTTAACTTTACACAACTTTACTTTCTATGTATGTATTTACAATATATATATACATATTTATAAACATATAGGTAGTATATCAGTAGTATAAACATATAGGTAGTATATATGTAGTAGTTGCCATCATACAAGCTCTGCTTAGTTTGGGGCTAGGTGATGGTGTGTGAAAATGTCCAGCATTATTTATTTATTTAACTTTGTATAATATCGTTTTGCAATCGATGCAACACTTTCGAATATATAGTTTCGGAATTGTTTTTCGTTTTTAAATCGTCAACCTCTATTAAAACTTAATGTACCTATCTATAGGGCAATCAATCGATATAAATAGTAGATTATACCGCAAGGGAGAAAAATAATATTCTGTGGGCGCTATTTTTAATTCTGAGAGCAACGGGGACCTAGAGTACTATCGGACCGTTGTCCGAGGAAATAAAATATTTTTCACTCTACATATCCCTGTATGAGAAAATTAAAATTATATGAAGTCGCTCTTAAATATATGTATTAAATTAAAACTTTTCCATAAATCTGAAATAATTAAATATTTTGAAGTCGACTAGAGACATGTTGATGGGTCAACACTTGACTTATGACTTTTGAGTGTTACGAAGGATGATTTCTGTATTTAGATGTTCTTATTTATTTTTATTTATTTATTGCCGAAATGGCCTACAGTAAACAGCGGTTTAATTAGTTCAATAACGAGCAGGTAGATTGGAAGAGTACTGTGGGCATACTACCTCATTAAATACCAACATGGTATAAAATAATCATCCTGCAGAAAAAATATTGTCGTGAATCTATATCTTTCATGCAAGATGAAGTTGCGTATCTTTCATGTACTCGTAGGTCTCAGAGTTAGTAAGTGGGATTTTTAATAACTTACAATAATTCCAGTACTATAGTCGGGCTTTTTTTTTATATAACTTTCGTACTTTTTTTTATATAAACAAATATAATGTAGTAAGTATGTACCACGCGTACCGTGGTAAAAGAACACCCAGCATATAATTGTATGGTAGAAATCGAATCCACACCCAGGTTCTGTAAAATAGCGTTTGAAAGTCAACCTAGATAGCGCTGTAAAACTTGACCCATTTTTGGAACGTGCTATCGATGCGTTCGGAAATTCAGTTAGGAAGGATACGTTGACTTTGATATTTTAGCGATTGGTATTCAACTCAATAAATATTAATTGCCTGGATAAAAATGTATTTTTGTTTGTTTAGATAGAAAACTTAAAGGTTTAAAATTTTGTAGATACATATGTACTTCAGGATGAGTCGATTTAGTTGCTCTCGCTGTATTAGGTGCTTGTGCCTACTTAATTTGGTTTTTGTTACCGGTAAGGTTTTTTTTTGTGTGGGATACGATTAGGTTGGTTTCCAAACAGTGTTCTACCGGTCGGAGTGAGACTATTATTTATTCTGTAGAATTGACACACACTCAAACCTATTCCAATATTTGAGGAGGGAATCACGCGCTCTGACGTCATCTAAGACATACTGATTTAGCTTTATTAAAATGTTTCCGTCGATTAATTCGTTCAACGTGCTTGTCTTGTTTACAGGGTACAGGATAACCTGATATCTTCTCCAATTGTAAACCGATAACCAATTTTGATGATTCTTTTGTTGTTGCATAGAAAATAATTCCGAGGTGGTCCCATAAAAGTTGTATATCTAAGAGATTTCTATTTTTCCCGTAAAACTTAAAAAACATCATCATGTTATGGAACCACGATTAGTTTAAACATTTTTTGTGCGCGATTTTTCTTTTTTTTTTTATTCATCCCGTGTGAGCAAAATAACGTAAGCACGTAAGCATCTGATGATAGAGTACCTGCAGGATAGAAACTATAAACTTGGGACTGCAATATCGCGAATATCGCTATTTAATCATTATCACCCGACTTCAAACGAGAAAAAACTTCCCATTGTCCCCCGATGGGGCAAATAAGGGGTAAAGAGGAAACAGGAGGAAGTTCTCAATTCGCGTGTTTGTTTTATTTTTTTGTGAAGAAACCGCATAACATATTATGCGTCATCTTCGCCATTTGTAAACCGATAGGCTTGAGCTTTTAATAAATTTCCCGTTATTTGAATTCTGTTGCTAGTATTATTGCTTGCTCTTTCAAAAGGATCTCTACTGCCACAGTAGTGGCAGATTTAGTAAGATCAGGTACAGTCATTTTTTCTGAGTTCCTTGACACAAACGTTCTCTTTACTTTACTTGTTGTCTTTTACCCCATGTACAAACCAGTCCTGTTACTCGATAGATATGGTTGACGCATGTAACTTCCCGGTATTATACTTCCAACACAGCGTCCAACGAAATTATTATTCTCATAAAGCGTACAAAGCGTCCATTTTGCCGGTAATTGCAGTGGCCAGAGAACTTTGTTTGTGTGTATAATATAGGTAGCGAGCCGGGAAGTATCTTTGTGTAACGGTCAGCCAAAATTAGGTTTACGATTTGACTTTAACATCTGTAGAAATCACTGCTGATAATCGTCTGTAGAATATAACTGCTGGGCAGGCCTCTTGAAGAGTTCTGAGATAACTTTGATAAGATTTTTTCTTAACCTTTTTGTTCAGGAATTAATAAAAAACTATTCAAATGACGGTAAGTTGATAAAAGTCTAATATAAATTTAATTCCCCATCTTTACATCTTTGAGGGTGGGATTTTTTCATAATTTATATGGGACCACTATTAAAATATATCCTTATCCATTAAAAAAAGAATAACTCAAATCAGTTTACAATCGGCGAAGATATCGCGTAAGATACACACAAAAAAGCAGACGAATTGGGCACCTCCTCCTTTTTTGAAGTTGGATCAAAATATTTTCTTCACCTTCTTGAAGCTAGAAGGTATTTGAGGATGAGAATATGGTGCTTTTGTAGAAAAATCCCGAGCGACCGGGACAATCTCAAAGCCGCTCCTTTTAATATGTACAGAAATAAATAACCGCTCGCAGTTATTATTAAGGAACGCAATTAGGCCTCTCAAAACCACCCGCTGCCTTATCTTTGTGCTATTCATAATCAGTTACGGCTGTCACTTTCGTTTTGACAGGGCTGTCATTGCAAGTGACATCTAGTGGTAAATTGTTTGGCCGATCGGCAGTTCCGAGACACATTCATTTTACAAACACATGCACCATCCCTATTCATTTATCATAATAACGATTAAGTAAGTAATAATTAATGGTAGGCATTATCTATTTGGCTCGCGTGAAGAGAGCAGAGTAAAAAAATCACATATACTTAGAAGGTGTACCAAGATGTAAATTATAGATGTACATTTACACACATGTACATTTTAAAAGCAATAAAAATGTCACTATATTGTATTATACCCACATATCCTACTATTATAAACACGAAAGTTTGTAAGGATATATGTTTATTACTCTTTCACGCAATAACTACCGAACGAATTTTAATGTAACTTTAAAGTAATATATCTCATACATCAGAATAACACATAGGTTACTTTTTATCCGGGTACTACGCGGGCGAAGCCGTGAGCAGAAGCTAGTTCTAGATAAAGAAGTATATTTATTACCTGTTATAACAGCTCTCAGGTACTTGAAGGCCTGCAAACTGTCCAGAAGGCTGGCGAAATTACCTCATAGACTATGAATACCACTGGCCACACCAGAAGCAAGGTGGATCCTTTCGACTGAGATATGACACATCTGGGCAGCATTCTTTGGACAAGCGGTGCCCCAACTCCTTGCACACGTCAATAACTAACAAATACCTAGTCTTATTAAAAAATACAAATATATTTATTTTACCAAATATATAGAACTAGACTCTGTCCAAATAGCCTATGTGTTAGTCTGATATATAAGCTATATTACTGTAAAGTTTCATAAAAATCCATCCAGTAGTTTTTGCGTGAAAGAGTAACAAACATCCATCCTCACAAACTTTAGGATTACAATACAGTTGCTGTTGGTCCCCATTATTATTGCATTATTCTTGTTATTTTTCATTGGCTTTTGTAGCTTTAGTATCACTGCGGCCGTCCCAGGCCTATTGTGATCGCTGGTCGAGCCTGTATCGCTGGAGGCCGGTTACAGACCAATCAATTTCCATAAAAAAAAAATGGGCAAAACACTTTTTTTTTTTTTTTTTTTTTTTAACTAACAGACATGATTTGCCTTGCCCATTTTCATAGGAACTTTGAGAGTATATGTGTTTGAATGTGGGGATGTGGAAATGGATTGTATTACTGTCTGAACTATACTTTAGTTTGTTTTATTGGAATAAGCGAAGCTTAGTATAGTAATGAATATATCAAGTGATTTTAAAGCGAAGTTGCCATATTCTAAAGTTCTGATTGAATATTGAATTTTGGTGAATAGCCTCTCTGAACATTAATCATTTCTCTTTTGTAGCCTCGATCGTGGCGACTACACACAGGCAGCAAGATCAACTAGTAATTATTACAATGCTTATTTTTTTACTAATATGAACCTTATTGAAAAGAAAAAGAGAATTTTCATTGAAATCGCAAGGATTATATAAAAAAACGTCAACAAAAAAACTTGGTATTATAATCTGGACATTTAATACCTTGGACCTTCTGACCTTTGGACTAACACCCCCCGTAGTCATACTACTTGGTGTATTTTGATAATCCTTCATTCAGCCAATCGGATAAGGTGAACTCATTAATTGAGAAAGAGGGATATGATTGCACACCAAAAAAATATTTTGACCAACTACAAAGAAAGAAGGTTCTAAAATCTGCGGGCTATGCATTTTTGTGTAGGAGTGAATATATAATGCTGATCTAGACAACCTTTGGATGAAGAGGAATCTATAAGATTGTGGTATCTACTACGTAATAAGAGTATATGAAGAGGAAGATCCTGGTGGGTTCCATGAAATAGTAATAGTACTCTATCTGAATCTATCTGGATCGGTTTATGTCGTTTTTGCAAAAGCATACAAAAATACTTGCAATTTTGCGAGATGGGTGGATTGGATGATGGGGTAAAAAGGGTTTAGTTAGTGCAAGGATTATTTTTTGACGGTTTTTCAACTTGAAAAAGAAGAAAGAATACTTTTAATTAGTATTACATTGAAATACAAGTATCAGTCTACTAATCGACCATCTAAACATGTTCTGGCTAATGTAGTCTGCTGGATTAAAATGAACAGATGGTCTATAATCAAGGCGCTTGTAAAAGAGTAATTTGAACTTGATTTGAGTAGTTTTTGCTTCTAAATGTCTGCGTGTACACACAAGATTATGGGATTATTAATGCTTCATTTAACTGAAAAAGGGCTTTCAGGGCGTGAATACAACGAAATATGATTTATCTGGCAGCTCAACACTTTACAAAATTGAAATATTGCGAATCTACTCAAAGCTGATCGTTACAGAAAGTGAGTAAGATATAGCGCATGAAGGAATCCTCTTATATTATACTGGCCTCTGCCTACGGCTTCGCCTGCATGGTACTCGGATAAAAAGTAGCCCATGTGTTATTTTGATGTATAAGCTATAATTATTAGGTACTGTGAAGTTTCATCAAAATCCGTTCAGCAGTTATTGCGTGAAAGGGTAACAAATTTACATCCATACTCACAAACTTTCGCGTTTATAATAGTAGTAGGATAATTATTTCAAATAATAATAATTATCATCTATTTGATCTACAAAAATAAAACATTTCAAACTATGTACATTACGCTACATTAGGTAAGGAAATTTCAAGTTTGGTCTTCGAGGAGAAAATAGTAAGTTTAATAAAATAATCTTCAAAATTCAAATATTTATGCAACATCTGTAAAATTTGAAATGGCTACAAATTGACATGCTAAGATGCCTAAGCTTGGCTAAAAAGCCTGTAAAATAGGCAGCTGCGCTCCCCTTCATTAATAATGGCAGATTAATTACATTATCTTTCATCATATTTGAAATTTATAATTAATATAAAATAATTAGTTACTGATCTAAATTAGCATGCGAAATAAACGATAAAAAATTACAATAAAAAAAAACAAATAATAAGTTCAAAATTATGAACAAATATAACCTTAACTAAGATTTGATATGCTTATAGTGAATCGTTTAGATGTCTTATATTATGTTGAGTTGAAAGTGTGTGGTTTCAAAATCGGTTACATAGCCTCCTTTTTTATTACCTATTACTGAGCTTATGCCCAGCAGTGGGTTACTACTAGCTGCCAATGAGAATGATGACGACCTCAATAGCGCAGCGTGGGAGTAGCCAGCTGTGACCCAAGAGCTGAGGATTGATTCCCGCTGCGGGGTAAATGTTTCTATGTTCTGAGTAATATGCTGCTTATATTTTTATTTGTTTTTGTTGAAAAAAACCTATCTATGTTTTTTCACCACAAGCTACTGAGAAAAACTTGTTTTAAATGCAATGCTTACTATTGATACCAATAATGATTCAAATACCTAAAGGAGGAAAAACAATTTTTAATCTGTGCAAATACCTAAAGGAGGGAAAACAATTTTTAATCTGCGCCTAAAGCTAAAACATATTTTTATGACGAAAAAACGAAATTGACGGATACGAGCGAACGGCAATAGACAAATACAACTCGGGTATAATCGCCTTTCTGAATGGTTTCATTGAATTTCTCGCGATTTTATAACAATTGTTTTTCGTCCTCGATATTTGGAAACGAAAAGTAAAGCTGGATTCTGACAGGTTTTCATTATTATTTTTGGTAAGTCCCTATTCTATCATTTTGGTGACAAAAAGAAAATATATTTGTTTAGTTTATACAAAAGTAACGGTTTGAGAAATCTTACTAATATTATAAAAACGAAAGTTTGTGACAATGGATGTGTGTTACTCTTTCACATAAAAACTACTAAACAGATGAAACTTTCCACTAATATAGCTTATACCTACATCAAAATAACACATAAGCTACTTTTCATCCGGGTACCACGCGGGCGAAGCCGTGGGCAGAGGCTAGTACACCAATTAGTATAAACTAATTTTAAATGACCTTAAGGAGTTTCTTAATTCTTTTACATATCTTCAGCATCGAAAAGTCGGATTTTTGCATAAACCAACCAACGTTTGGTTTGGGAAATTATCTAAAAATCTATAGAAACCTATAGATGCCTATAGAAACTGCAAATAATCCTGTTCCATAATGAGGCCAAGATTCTACATAAGTTAACACGTTCCACTCAAAATGGTATAGAAAATATCGTGACGAAACCGGCATGCCCTAGAACCAAGAGTTTGAAGGCATGTGCCATCGGTTAGTGTTAGAACACTAACAAACCCATCAACCAAACCCATTGCTTATAAGAAAGCAGCGGCGGCGATGGGTTTGTAATCTGACACCTAGAATGCTTATCCAAAATACTTCCAATAAATTATTAGTAAAAAAACTTTTTCAATCACAAGCCGCAGTAACCATGTTATGGTAAAACTTAAAACTAGCTATCTTATTAATATGCGTACACAAAATTTCGTGTCTTTATTGATGACCGTTGAAGAGTTCCTTTATCTGGAGTTAATCCTGGATGTCGATTTAGGTCATGCTTACCATAAAAATGCATTGTCGTGGGAACTGAACTAACGTGTAAATAATCAACTCCGGAGGATAAGAGGAAGTGTTTCTAATTCAGCTTGCAAGATTTGACCTAAACAAACGAACATACAAACATTGAAAATTAAATAAAAGCTTGTTAAAAAACGGCATATACCAAACCCCTTAATTATGTCTAAGTATGTCAATTATGGTAAATATTCTTCCGCCTCCATTATCAGATCCCACTGTCATCGATAGACATTTTCAGCGTGCTATATTCGCGCATGGCGTGGTGAGTTATTGTATACAGTAATTTACACTACACGTTTATATTGCGCGGTAAATCAGAGCAGACGTTAATTTCGCTCGCACTACAGCAAACACTGATTAATTTGCGTTTTACTGTCGAACCTACTAAGTAATGTTTGGGTGTGAAATCCGGCCCCGTTCGATGAACGACTTACTTTTGAATACCGACATTTATACCAATCCCTATACGTGGGGAGACATGATTGCTAATTACACTAGCAGAGTGACAATGGGAATAAGATAACGGCCTCGCTTCTGTAGTACACTAACTAAACTAAATTTAAACTGTCGCTCTCTTTTACTGATAGTTTACGCAAGATGGCAAGAACTACAGATCGAGGCCAATATCACTATATGTATATTCTCCAGGCTCAGTAAAAACTTAAACTTTAAAATGGGAATGTTCTGATCAAAAAGTGATCCTATTTTTTTGGAATAATCCAGGATAGATGCTGAACGTGCAGACTTTGCGTGTTCGTACAACTGTTGTCCAATCAGGGGTCCTTTTCACCCTGAGACTATTAAGTGTCTTTAGTCTAATTTCAGAATCGGGCATATGATATGAAACCAATATGTTTTGTTCCCTTTAGTCTGATTGTTTGTGATTTAATCACAGAGACTCGAAAGATTCAATGGAAGATAATAGTTTGACAACGCTCACCAAATGAAACAACATAAATCTTTACCCCACAATAATGAACAATAAGTAGAACAAAGAAAGTGCTAGAAGATAAAGACTGCAGCGTTGTTTTTTTTCTTCAAATAGGTGGTTTGATGTGTCAATGTAGAACAATAAAATGGATTGATATCTTTATTGAACACGCGGAGTTTAATTAAGTTCCTTCCTTTTATTTCTTCATTCGTTTGGAAAGCTGTCCATCCTTGGACTTTTCGATATCAGTGGCCATTTTAAAATATTAATATCGAACTATTTTTTTAACTTTCGCAATAAGATAACATAATTGTTAGTGTTACAGGTCTGTATCGTGTTTACCTTTTTTATTATTTTTCCGACATTAAAGTAGTACGGAGAAGTATACGGAGCTATCGTCAAGGGCAATAGCCGCAACTACTCTCATTTCATCTTCGGAATCAGAAAAGTCCATGTTCACTTACGGCACACTACACTAACCATATCACCGCACTGCACAATCTGTTTATCACGGGATTCCATGACGCAGAGAGTCTATAGCCGTCTTGACGATTAAAATTCGGCTACTTATTAATTTCGATCGCTTCATGAACCATTCTTATAGCTAGGTATATAAGAATGGTGCTGAATCCAGTGGTTTGGTCCTGAGTCCACTAGGTGCTCTGCTATGGCCGACTTGTTAAAAATAAAAAAGGTAAACACGATAAAGACCCACAAAACTTATTATTATAATATCAACTGTAGGGGAGATGGGAATTAAGTACCGAAATAATCACACTATCTTATACTGGTCATACACGATCAAGTTTCCCGTTAAGTTTGCAGCAGACTTGACAGTTTGCAGTTCATCCATATAAACCACACATGATCAAGTTTACCGTCCAGTTAGCATGATGCCAGCCAGTTGAAACGAGGGCTCACCAGTGACGGACGGTGACACGTTAGCCATCGTAGGCTAATTACTTGCAATTAAGAAACGAGAAAAATTAAATGTCTATTTAAAAGAAAACGGTTCTCTCATATAAATGTATGAACGAATTGAGGTTTGGAATTGAAAAACTGACAACGGCCGTCATGCATACTTGAACGCTCACACGATCAAGTAGATAATGACGTTGCAAGCTTGATCGAGTCAGCAGAATAGATTAGATTTTTGCTTCAAGTAGACTTGTCATGTAAAATGACAGTCACACACAGTCAAGTTTACTTGATGCCGCTTCAAGTCTGCTGCAAACTTGACGAAAAACTTGATCGTGTATGGCATTAGTAATTTTTGTTAATTTTTGTTTTTGTTATATCACAGATAGGCAAACTAAAACCACCTACAAACTTCAACTGCTGATCATAAAGTATGCCATGGCAAGTAATATTTAGACTACTCCATCTGCCAGTCTTCCCCATGATTGTTAAAATTTTATTAATATCAGAGGAGGGCCTTTGCTTTTGATTAATAAAATAGATTACTTTCTTAGACAAAATAGTGCATGAAAAAGTAGGCGTCACATATTATAAATAGTCCTGACTAGGTACTCTCTGGCTATCTAATAGCCAATTCCGAATGTTACATCTAGAGTGTAAAGAAATTATTTATTCGTTTTCAGAGCGCTAGTTTGCGATCTCTGTTGAAGGTTTGTCTGGGCCCTGAAGAGTTTTGTTTCCTTTACGAAAGATATCGTTATGAAAAGTATAAAACACAAATTTAAATTTTATCTTGAAACTACGAGAATCATTTTCTATAAATTGGTCCATTTCAAGCCATCCTCACCTTTATTACGACACGTACAGTGTTCAAGGATTAAATCGATGATTTCCCAAGGGTCTATTAGCTCGGAAGCGTTGTTTCTACGGTCTTAGAATTGCGATTGTATCTAATACTTTGCATCGATCGTGTTAAAAATAGATTACGTACATAATATGTCGTACCCAAAAGATTCCAAGCTTCTTAAGTTAAATAATACTGGAAATATTTTCACAAAGCATCATCTAGCCCCATATTAAGCAGAGCCTATTTTATGGGAACTACATGAGTACATGACGGATAAACTACTTATATACCTCTTTTTAAACACATATTATATATAGAAAACACCCAGACACGAGTAAAATATTTGTAGATCATAATATATCAATAGATAGATAGATAAATTATTTTGACACACACGGATATAGCATAGACAAATAGATATTACAAGAAAACACAGTAAAGAACAATAAAAAGGTATAATAAAGAAGTAAAAAGGTACAAACAGTAGTATTATGCGTCGGTAATTCTACTGTTTATACCTTTAAAATCTGATAGTTAAAATCTGATGTATGTTCACAAAAATATTAATTTGTTAAAAAATAAAAAAAGCGATAATCACAATATTAATACTAGAAATAAAGATATTTGTAGGCTCCATAAAGTTAGTAAATCGTTTAAAGGGCACGGTGTACGCTTTTATAACAAACTCCCAAGAGATACCTATACAAAAAATATTATTAAACAAATTTAAAAACGTAAATAAAAAATTTATAAAAAGGCATACTACCTCAATAAAATATCTGATTATTTATATGACAAAAACTCTTGCGATTGAAAATGCTCCAACTCGAACCTATTGTTTTGTAAAAGGATCATTTAAAAGAATACCTAACCATAACCAGCCTTGTTTTCCTTTTTTTCCTGGCTTGGTGGCGGAGTAGATAAAACCGACATTTCAAAGTGATTCTTGTGATTTTATTGAATAAATGAATTTTGACTTTGACTTTGGTACCAACCAGTGCTAACCACTATGCTGCAGAGGCATGAGTCAAAAAGGTCCTATCTCAGCTTATTGCCCCGCCAAGCATCGCTGATTTCCAGACATGACCTAGGAACGAGGTGACCTCACGATCGCAGTGTCAGCTATAGTACCTACCCACTAACCAGAGTAAGTAGGTATATAATGTTATTAAAATTATGCTCAAATACCATGTATAAATATTTTAATAGATGTAATTTTTATAAGTATTTTGATTATGTATGTGTACATCGCTGATTTCCAGACAGGACCTAGGAACGAGGTGACCTCACGATCGCAGTGTCAGCTATAGTATCTACCCACTTAGCAGAGTAAGTAGGTATATAATGTTATTAAAATTATGTTCAAATACCATGTATAAATATTATATGTAATTACCTGTGGCCTCAAGGATGCGGAAATGAAAGCTCACTTAATCTTTTATCCACCCAGGTAACCATTTTAATTTTAAACCATTTTAATATGGGCGCACAACAAACAGGGGAAGATTTGTGCGATTTTTTTTTAAACTAAATAATATACCTAGCCCAGATTTACAAGGAGGCTCTAGCTAAGCTAACACGTGTGTTATGAGGTAGGCAGACTGAAATTGAAATCAAATACGAAAATGCCGATGCCGATGCCGCTGAGTAAGCACATTTCCTAAGTAGGCAGACTGTTTACAGAAGTGAAAAGTAAAGTCAAAGTGAGTGTGACGAGAAACAAACAGATATGAATAATGAAAGAGCAATAATCAGTGTAAAAGGATGGCCAAAGAGTAAGGTCGCAAGGTGGAGATACAACGCGCTTTAATTTTTAATAATTTTAATGTATTAAGAAAAGTTGTACTATGAATGGATTCGTGGAGGGAAATAGAAACAAAAGTAGTCACAGACATTTTAGACTCGCTGGATCAGTTTCCAGTCCGACTTAAAAGGCATGGGACGTAGACCACATCACAATAGTTTGAGCGAGATATTACTAAGGATTTACACAAGGTGATACGGGCTTCCTCGCTGAGATAAGACGAATTTTATAAAGGACTAGCTGATGCCCGCGGTTTTACTCGCGTAGGGTAGGTACATCAAATTGATAGGTACATCAAAAATCAAGTTCGGGGAATACAATTTTTCATACAAAAGTTTTCAGCCCTTTTCACCCCCTTTGGGTAGAATTTTCCTAATTATTTTCTTAGTGCACGCCTACACCATAAGAGGAATATACCCTCCAAGTTTCATGCTTCTAGGGCTTATGGTTTAGGCTGTGCGTTGATTCACTTCTTGGACTTTGACATCCCCTACATCATTCAGGGGTATTTTGGGGAAATAATTATATAAGACTTATATCATTTAGATTGAAGAATATTTATGTATAGTTTCAAGACAGTAAGTTCAAGGAATACGATTTTTTATACAAAGGTTTTCAGGAAACTGTTTTTGCGTGAAAAAGTAACAAACATCCATCCTCACAAACTTTCACGTTTATAATATTAGTAGGATTGCGGAACCCAGTGACCCGTAGTTTGGGAAAACAGGAATTATGAAAAGGAGTTGAATTTCATTACGAATTGAATTCAGCAGTCAAATTTCATGGTATTTTTTTACTAAATTGGAAACCTCCGACCTGGTTTTCCTTCATTGATTGCAACGCCCTCTAGTGAGTTGTGCGCCCTCTAGAGATAAGACCTACCTACTAGAAGACAAACTAATCGATTAAAAAAAATATTATTCATATTCAAAAGTCTAGAGTTACATTCAACCATAAACGGCTAAAAGTATTTTTTGAATTATAGCTAAATTCAAATATATAATTCTATATTCCGCCATTTAATTTAACTATTTATAGCTCTTTTTTTCATTTTTTAACTTAACTAAATAACATTTGCATGCATAAATAAGGTTGAACATAATTACCCATTAAATTTATTTATTCTAAGACCTCACATACATATGTTCTATTTTTTAAGCACGACGCGACGCGGAGGCAAAGCTTCGCGATCACTCAACCTGATGAAGACTCTCGGAATGAGTTGAAACTTAGTCGTTACCTTCACTGATAGTAAACGGAAAATTCTCTTTTTTACAATATACATATAGTCTTGCAAATAAACATTATACTATTCTATTCTAAAAACACTCTTGATCAGACTTGAAAGGCGACCTTTCAAACAAACAAAAAACTAAATCAAAATCGGTTCATCCATTTGGGAGCTATGTCACGTTAAAATTATAATACAGGTTAAAAACTAAATTTGTTGCTTAGCTATAAGATACATACTATAAGCAACGTCGGCCAAGAGAAAATTGTGATAAATAAGTACCATATTTTCTTGGTGTTCAAAGTCAAAGTCAAAGTCAAAATTAATTTATTTTCATTTTTTCATTTATTCATATCCTTTGACACATTGCGCATTCTTGGACAAGTCAAATTTACAAAATTAGATTTTAGATATAATAATACAATTAAAGAAAAGTTAATTTACATTCAATAAAATCACAAGGATCACTTTGAAACGTCGGTTTTTATCTACTGCCTGTTCCTCCGCGACCAAGCCAGGAAAGAAAGGCAAGAAAACAAGGCTGGTTATTCTTTTTAATGATCCTTTTACAAAACAATAGGTTCGAGTTGGAGCATTTTCAATCCCAAGAGTTTTTGTCATCTAAATAATCAGATATTTTATAGTATGCCTTTTTATAAAGTTTTAGTTTAATTACGTTTTTAAATTTATTAATTGATTCATTGATTATTTGTATATCTCTTGGGAGTTTGTTATAGAAGCGTATACCATGCCCTTTAAACGATTTACTAACTTTATGGAGTCTACAAGTGGTAACAGGGAGTTTATCTTTATTTCTAGTATTAACATTGTGATTATCGCTTTTTTTCATAACCACATTAATATTTTTGTGAACATACATCAGATTTTTATAGATGTATGGACAAGAGAATGTTATAATGACATTCCCTTGTCAATTTATTTCTTTAAACTTTTGGCGAAGTGATTCTCTCGAGCCCATATTATAAATTGCTCGAACAGCCCTCTTCTGCAGCACAAAAACGGTATTTATATCAGTAGCGCTCCCCCACAGCAATATACCGTACGACATAATGCTGTTCCACAGTAGCTGAAGTAAACTAGTCTAGCTGTGTCTACGTCTGTATAAAGATGGATCTTTTTGACTGCATGTGCCGCAGTACTAAGTCTCTTCGATAACTTATCAATGTGAGGACCCCATTGAAGCTTATTATCTAGGGTGATACCTAAGAATACGGTGGTGTCCACAAGAGCCAACTGTTCATCTTTGATTTTGATATTTGCTTTAACTTGTGTAACATTGGGTAGTATAAATCTAATACACTTTGTTTTCTTATCATTAAGTAGAAGATTGTTCACATTGAACGATTTTACAACCTTAGAGATTGAATTGTTTACATCGTCAAAATCGGTTTGTCGTCGTTTTAATTTAAATAAAAGTGACGTATCATCTGCAAACAATACAACCGCATGATCGCCCCTCACAAGATGGGGTAGATCATTAATGTATACTAAGAACAAAAATGGTCCAAGAATTGATCCGTGCGGTACACCGATAGTAACCAGAGACCCCGGAGAACGTTTTCCATTCACGTCAACTCATTGTACTCTGTCACTTAAATAGGAAGTGAGGAAAATACCGAAGAAATGTAAACACAAGTTGAGGTTATAACATTTGAAATTTTGTGTACTTAGGTACGTGCTTTGTGTATACTTATTTGATAGGAAATTGTATTCCAATATTTGTAATCTATACAAAACGAGCAACAAACACTTCCAAACAGGTAAAAACAAGGATAATATTCAAACTTCCTAACCGTTACTGTTTGGCCAATTTCACTTTTTTTTCGCTATGTACACTACTAATAACATTTGTATACGTAATTACGATTGTTTCAAGGCGATAAATTCGGGAAAGGCTACGTAAAAACGCCTAAATATATTTAAAATCGAATAAATAAAATTGGGGCAATAACAACAGCTGTGACTCATAGGGTTGCCACAAGAAATAAAAAATTCCTAAAATATTTCCCACCTTTACAAACGAATTAATTTATGTACTATGCATTTAAAAAAAACGTTTATTTATACATACTTACAACCAGGATACAGAAGTCAACTGCCCGCCAAAGGAAGCTAGAACAACGAGACGGCGTCGTACCTAATGATGTTCCTTTTCCGTTCACAGATAAAAAATACTAAAACTTTACAATAGTGCGGATGTACTCCCTCCCTACAGGTTCCTTTTTTCTACAACTAAAAAAATGCATGCGGGCGATCGATATTTTTTGAGAAGAAACATATATTATAATACCTACCTACGTTGCGCGTTCACGGAATAGACTAGTGGAGTAGCGTTTCAATTCTATAGAAACGCTTTTATTATACGTATGTACTATTTCGTTTTACGTCCTATAGATATACTTATGTTACCTACATACGTATCGAACTGCGTTACAAACAGAATCGTTTCCAAAACGTACCTTCTCAAAAACTGTTAAGTTATTTTCTTATCTTACCTAGTTCTTAAGTCAACAATAGGAATTGTTTATACACTCTTTAGATCTTTTGTGTTGGTTTAATTAAATAGCTATCTGTCTATTTATCTAAGGCTGCGTAATATTGTTTTCAAAAGGAACTAAGTATAATGGGTAAATAAAACAACTCCTCAGAAAAGCATCAAACGCAGACGCTCGCAGACAAAGCATTCAATTCCCTTTCACCAACAAGTTAGCTGTATCTCAGCATAAGTATTTTCTGCAAGTTCTTCACGGAACACTCAGTATGCACAACTAATTGTGTCATCGGAAAACCTGCCCAAATATTAGTTCCGTTAGACACAATTTGGCACAACTGAAAAATCCTTCCTGGGCAGATCCGGCTCGGATAAGTCAATTTTTTTTTTATGACCACCAAGAAAGAGTGATGTCATATGGAACATTTCTATATAAGGAACAAACTAGTAGCAAAACTAGTTCTGCCAAGTTGTGTCAAAAGTCAAAGTCAAGTAAAAGTCAAAGTATACTGGCGTTTTTTTTTAAAGGTTACATGCCGGTTACCAGGACTAGACAAATACCTCACGCTTAGTATTCCTTTCACGCTAACGCAAAATTGTCAAGGAAAAACTTGGCAGCTGTCACGTGACATTAATGCTAATGTCATTCATTACCATACAATTCAATCTTTCCGTAGGCTTTAACGCTAACAGAAAGTGGTATTTGTCTAGACCTTGGACATTAAAAATTCCACTATTATGTACGTAAAAAAACGTTTTTATTTAGTTATACAAATTTCGTACTCACAAAGAAAAAAATATCTTGAGACCTCTGTTATCTGCAGGTCCAGAAGCCACCACAACCTTTGGCGCCGACAGATAACGAATAAGGCCCCACGCCAACTACGGCGCTTGCATATACAACGCACGTAGATACATAATGTCGCGTGTACATGGATAACTTTTCAACACTGTTGTGCACGCTGTAGGTAGGTACGTGGATGCACGTAGCTCCAACCTACTCATCGTCACAGATAAGTCCGCGCACTCCGACATAAACATCATTTTAAGAAGATTTTATTTTTTGGTTCTATTCCCGCCGTGAGAAAAATGTTTGTATGATCTGCAAATATTTGCGTTAGGTGTTTTCTAAGTATAATAAAAAACAAAAAATATATATATATAGTATATCAGTCATGTAGTTCCCATAATACAAGTTTTGTTTACTGTGGGGCTAGATTTTTTTATTATTAAACTTAAATCATCTTATATTTTTTTTATATTGGAATATAGTTTGTGCGATAAGCTTGCAACCTGTCTCAGTGCTATATACTTGAAAATGTAATGTAATGTTTGGACTTGCCTCTGACTATCCCCTGAAATCATCAAAGATGAGCATTGCGCACTGAGAACATCCATCATAGGGAATAAAATCGTTTTTTTATGATAACTGTATCATGCTTAGTATAGAGGTATAAAATAGCTACTGAGCTTTATATATACTTAACTTTAGACAAGATTGATCGTCACATATTTCGTAATATAATGTATGGTTTTCTTTTGCATGAATATTAAGTAGGTACATTGGCGAAGCACTCGTGCGCCGCAGTGGATTGGTGACCTAAATCACCATATCATTTCGTTTATCAACCACTGGGAATCCCGGGTAAATAACATAATTAAAATAAGATAACTTATTCTGTGAAAAAAAACACTGAGACGTGTTTGTTGGCATGTGGCCACCAATAGATTATCCACTCGAAAATTGTCCTAGAGGATTTGGCAAGATCACTGGACTCTTAAGGAGAGTGCAGTGTAATTTATTTTTTTGGGCAGTATATTGTAGACAAAATTGCGAAAAATATCTGTTTAGATTAGCCCTCTGGTATATTATTACAAGCTTCTGCCCACGTCTTCGCCCGAATGATACCCGGATAAAAAGTAGCCTATGTGTTATTCTGATGTATAAGCTATATTACTGTAAAGTTTCATCAAAATCCGTTCCGTAGTTTTTGCGTGAAAGAGTAACAAACATCCATCCTCACAAACTTTCGCGTTTATAATATTAGTAGGATAAATCCTTTCAGTCTAAAGGTCGGGCTCTTGTCCGTTGTTTGTAAATTCGATGCGGGTAGAATAAGTTTGTTTCTATACCGCCTTTTATAATTATCGAGTATTCCCAAATTTGGTTTAAAAAGGTTTCTTGTATTCCTAAAACATAACTAGAAATAAAAGATGACGATTGGATGTCCTCGAATGGAATAAATAAACGTGTTGTGCCGACCCCACATAAAGTAGTACATGCACTGTCAAGGATAAGATGGGATTTTCCATCTCGAGTAGACCGAGGTTGTTCCACTGACAGTCGGTTCATTTCGAAGTGCATTCGTGTTTGACATTTTATTCAGATCAGAGGGTACAGTTTCTCAAAATATTACATTTTATAAATAACAATGTTTCATATATCAATTATTTTGTTATTTTTATCATCCATCGCTAATATTAAAGGTGAGTGTGAACTTTCTTCTCGCATTAAAACAGGAGTTAATTTATGTTTATTTTGTTCGTGTGAACACCGAAAGGAGGTAGAAACTCCATAATAATGGGTTCTAGTATCAATAAATTCACTTGTTGTGGATCGAAGTGGAAAGAAGGTTATTTTCTATGCTATGCGGGGGATGATTCCGATGTGGTTTTATGAAAATGTTATCTGAATAAGGGTTTTTCTTTTCCATCTGATAGATGAAGCTTTATATAGCTAAAACAAACAAATACTTTCCCAAAATTCACGTAGTTTTTAAGCTGACGTTTCTATATCCTTGTGATTTCAATAAAATGAAAACCTTTGATTTTGGCTATTAAAATTAACTCCTTATATAATTATGTCAATGCAATCAAAAAATGCGGCTATCTATACCTAATTAACTTACACTAATTAAGAAAAAAAAAATAATACATGTCATTTCAACAAAATAAAGTCATGCATAGTCATAGTCATAGGTACATAAGATTTCAAAAGGAAATTCAAAATATCGTATCAAAACAATACTAAAACAATTAAAAACATCTTAGTTATCACTCTCACAGTCGCCGTCATAAGCGTAATAAATGCAACCGCAAACAGATAGATTTTGTAACTCGCAAGTAAATCAACACCTATAGGGTATTGCCTACTTCCCATTGACCTAGAATTATAAACAGAACGAAATTTGGCAAGAAGCAAGGTCTTATAGCATAAGTAAAGGGAAAAATCTGAAGTACTTACTTATAACGCGAAGATTGTTTTTGCAATAACATACTGTAATTATATCGATGTGTGGGCAAACAATTTTCAACTACAAAGTTTTTTTACGACCTCTGAAGTGCAGTGGGCGAAGGCCCGCCTTAGATGTAGAAGGTTGCGGGTTCGGCTCGTTAATTTTTGTTAATTTTTATTCTGTTTATACGTGGCTTACTTTGGGGTTTATACGGGAGAAATGTTTGTATGATTTGCAAATATTTGTCTCGGGTCTGGGTGTTTTCTATGTATAATATGTATGTATTTACATAAAAATATATATAAGTAGTATCAGTCATTAAGTTCCCATAACACAAGGTCTGCTTACTTTGGGGTTAGATGATGCTTTGTGAAAAATGACCAGCATTATTTATTTATTTATTTTTCTATGCGACGTATCTTTTCGTTAGAGCGATATTTTGTGCTTTCATAGTTTATTAATTTGAGTGATATTTATATGCCTAGGTAAAAACAACATGCTACATAAATAAAAGAAAGTACCAGCACAACTTCCTTAAACACTGCTGGTTACAGGGAGATTTAGGTATTAAAAAATAACAGCTATAAACTATCGTTACTGTATCTATTTAACTATTGTTCTGTGGTTTCTCCCACGGCACGAACCAGCTGTTACCACGCTTTTATGCCGTACATAACATCGAGACGTCCATAAATACTATCGCATGAGTTCATAAATATGAAACAGAATCCTCATTTTTGCATGACAACGAGGTTGGGTAGTCTGTGCTCTTGACAAACAATTCAATATTATAGGGATTTTATTAATAATTTTAATGAATATGTAATTTTGTAATTGTAATGTGTATTATCTTAATCTACATTTGTTAACAGAATTGTCTTGCCTTGTATAACAACCAATGTTATAATATGGTTAAATAAATGAAATCTGAAATCATTCATATTGTAAAAACGGGAATTTTTACGTACTGCACTATCGGTGAAGGCACCGACTAAGTTTCGACTCATTAACACAACAAACGCAACATTTCTACAAGGCTCACCGAACACATACGCGCTGTGAAGAACTTAGATATCAACAGTTCCGCCATAGCAGAGCATTCGCTGGTCACTGGTACGACGCACTATATCCGGTTTGATAAAGCCCGGGTCTTGGCAAGAGAAAAGTTTTTCGTTCCTCGCAAGATCCGCGAAGCTATCGAGATAGGTCGTCTACCAAACTTTAACAGAGACCGTGGATGGGCTTTACCCCCCGCCTGGAAGTCATGTCTGTATGGACTGCATGATAACGGGGGAGTCGAATCTGACATTGCCACAGTGAGCGTAGCCTGTCTGGCTCCTCCAGGAATAGGTTATTGCATCGACGTGAGCAGTAGCGTAGACGATGTAGCACCCCTACCACCTGTAGTTACAACAACGCTACGAACACAATCGCCCCCTCCACTCACGCGCCTTTATAACCGCGCACAACGTGCGGCAGCGCGTAGTGCACGGCGCGACGCGGAAGGAGAAAGTCGCAACCACCCTGATCACCCTGATGAAGACTCTCGGAATGAGTCGAAACTTAGTCGGTGACTTCACCGATAGTGCAGTACGTGAAAATTCCCGTTTTTACAATATGAATAGTCAAGTTCACGATAATTTTTGGAATAAAATCTGAAATCATATTAGCAGGATATGACTATTTAAATCAAGACATTTTCAGGAACAGACGATAGCTGTGCGGTGACGAGTCTCGGTAAGATCTTTGTTCCAATAAATACACAAGTATTACGATCAGTAATGTTCTTAAATATGGTTGGAGAACCTACTTCTATTCTATTTTATCTCCACGGCACAGGGAATCTTAATTTAGGGTTCAAAGTTGGTTTAATTACAAATTCTAAGTTTAGTATTACTTATTTCACAAAGCCTTATCAAGATAAGTAGATACATGATTATTTGATTTTATGTAGGTACTTAACTAAGTTATTTATTACCTACCTATGCTTAGTATAATACCTTAGTTACAAATAAATATTTATTGAATGAATGAAATTATGAATGAATGAATGAAATGAATGAAATTACTTTATTGAGGAACACAATGTAAGTACCTATGTCCTACAAATGGCGGTCTTATCGCTGACAGCGACTTCTTCCAGACAATCGTGCATTATTGCTATAACAAAAGAAAACTAAAACTAACTAAACCAAAACTATACCTAACTTTTCCACCGACACAGTGAAGTTTAGCGGTGAGGATGTGCGTTATTACGACTATACCACGTACTTTACTATTCTCCTGACCGTTTCGTTGACCGTTTAGAGGTCCTTCCTAATGAGCACCACGTCCTAATCCAATTTCAATTCCATAAATATTTATTGCTAGCTTCTGCCTACGGCTTCGCCCGCGTGGTACCCAGATAAAAAGTAGCCTATGTGTTATTCTGATGTATAAGCTTTATTACTGTAAAGTTTCATCAAAATCCGTTCAGTAGTTTTTGCGTGAAAGAGTAACAAACATCCATCCTCACAAACTTTCGCGTTTGTAATAGTAGTAAAATTATTATTTCACTCATTTATTAAATATCTTAGCACTGTGCCTAGACCTTTGAGAGCCATTATCGAGGCTTGAGCCAATGCTAAGATGCATACAGCATTAAAAACAATATTTTATATGGATGGTGACAGATGGATATTGCAAACAACGGCTATTTCAGAAGAACATGCTATAGGTTATGGACTATGTAGATGAAACGGCACCGGCACCAGTTCAAATCATAGGCAGGTGATGACTTGCCATCATGGAATCTTCTCCATGCTTGCCGTCAACTAAACGGACCCCATAAGTGTCGCCAACGATAAACAGCATAGAGACAACGTAAAGGGTTTCGAGAGGTGTGCTGCAGTTTCACTCAACCTTATAATAATATTTTTATTAATATTATATTTCCTCATCATTAACAGCGTGTTAAAGTCCTCATGCCATGATGATCTTAGACTACCTCCATCAGATGACTTCCCACACCGGGAGTAGCGTTTTTTATCGGTCCCTCGGGGCAATTGATCGTTCGGTTCGTAATTGCCACCAGCGAACCTATCATCCACAGCGGTAGTCGGTTACTACGAGCCATGGCATATATGGCCTGCCCATTGCATGCTAACTGTGGCTATCATAGCATTGACATTGTCGTGGTTTGGTATCATTTTAGGATATTATTAAAACTTTACCTTTAACTAGACTTAACATTAAGTTCCCGTCACACTCGCGCGGTCGCGTGGTCGCGTGGTCGCGTGGTCGCGGTGCTCATGAGGCAGAACCTCAACTAAACGTCAGTAGTAGAATAGTAAAGTAAAATGTAAGAATTATGTCGATACGTAATTTTGCTCGGTATTCGTAATATTGTGCAGGATACGAATACGCCAACCGGACTGGGCACTGTTACAAGTTCCACACGCAGGCCTATTGCTGGACCTCCGCGAAGAGGGTCTGCGCGGGAGAGGGCGCGCGCCTCGCCGTCATCAACAGCGACGCTGAAGCGAGGGTACTCATGGACATCTTTGAGCAAAACCCTCCTGCAGTGATAGAAGGCCCTTATGGCGAGTTCAAGAACTACGTGATGGTTGGCATATATTTGGATTTAGATGGCTGGAAAACCGTAGATGGTAAGTTGATACCTGGAGAGACAGAGCTGTGTAGTCCAACAGTTTATTAATTATTATAAAAACTAGCTACAGCAGCCGTTTTTTTTAATTTGTAAATACAATTTACACGTCCCTCGTTAGCTTAATTGTCAAATTGCGTATCTGTAGTCACATATTTTTTATAAATAGGTTAAGCATTATATTATAAAGCGAATCGTGAGTTGTCTTAAGAATTTTGGATGATACTTTTTAGACTTTATTCAATTCTTTGAGTAGCACTCTTTTTCTATAAATTAATTCACCTCGTTCGATTGGCACCACACTAAAGCTGAATGAAGGATCATCAAAAAAATAACCAAGCAGAGTTTGTTGCCTGATTCTTCTATGCTTGGTCGCGCGCGAGGAACCGGCGTAAATTCACTTTCGAATTTTAAATTCACGTAGTTTTTAAGTTGACGTTTCCATATGATCCTTGTGATTTCAATGAATAAAAACCTATTGACTTTGACTTTGACGTCCGTCAAATAACAATATTAACACTAAAAATAAAAACGTCGGCTTACGTTGCAAAACTGGTCCCCGCGAAAAGCCTTTTTTAACGGGATAATGTAAAGCCTATGTCTAACCTGAAGGTCCATTCTCAATATTGATGAAATAATTTTTTGAATCAGTTTAATATTTACGTAGATTACTCCTACGTCAAAACTCGCAATGGCCTGAGACGCAAAAGGTTGCGGGTTTGATACCCGCCGTGAGACAAATGTGTGTATGGGTCTACTAATAATTGTCTCGGATCTGGGTGTTTTCTATATATAATATGTATGTATTTAAAAAAGTATATAAGTAGTATATCAGTCATGTAGTTCCCATAATACAAGCTCTGTTTAGTTTGAGGCTAGATGATGCTGTCTGAAAAATGTCCAGCGCTATTTATTTATTTATCTCTTTATAATATTCGTGGTAACTTTTATCTCCCTTGGCACAACCATAAGTGCTATTAGCTGATTAAGTTCATACATTAAATTACCTTTAGATATTCTCACTTCCGGTGATACAACTGAAGAATCTATTACATTTTTCTTTATAGAAAAAACATTTAAAATAAAATATGTAGTTCAACCCCACGTTCTGCAGGTTCTCAAATCATCTTTCCCCTTTGGCAAGTGTGTGGCTGTGTTGACTCGCCATTCTCTAATTTCAGGTCAGGCTCTTAAGCAGGCTGGGTACTCTAAGTTGGTGCGAGGTCGGCCAACCAACGAAAGCGAACTCGCCTACGGATTCATGTCTAGACAAGGCATACTCAACCAAGGCACCAATAATTATAGATATGCTTTCATCTGCGAGAAAGCACTCTAACCGTTCAGCTAGTAGACTAGCAATTCAGCTGGTAGACTAGCAGCTGGTAGACTAGCCGCTCTACTGGTAGACTAGCCACTCTGCTAGTAGACTAACCGCTCAGCTTATAGACTAACCACACAGCTAGTAAACTAGCCGCTCAGCTGGTAGGCTAGCCACTCTGCTAATAGGCTAACCGCTCAGCTCGTAGACTATCCGCTCTGCTAGTAGACTAACCGTTCAGCTGGTAGACTAGCCACTCTGCTAGTAGACTAGTCGATCAGCTGGTAGACTTCCAAGCAACGCATTAGTGGATAACAGTCGTAAAATTTATCTATAATACATCTCTGCCCAATTCAGCGGTTACATAATATTTATTTACCTTATTGAGCATTGTTTATTTGTTTATTGGTATCTTTAGAAAAAGGAGGTGTGATAATTTTAAGCTTACGGTACGCTAGCAACAATACTCATGATGTTACTATAGGATATGTCACAGTCGCAAAATTATGTGACCAGTACAATAATTGTCTACATTCGTGTATGAGATTACACATTCTTCCGTTTAAAATAAAATTTGCATCATTTTCATATCATCTTTTATATGCATAATTTTGACTCATTAAGACATACCTATTATAGTATTATAACATCTGTGGATATACAGGATACTATTTAGGTACCTCGTACTAAGTATTTAGACTTTTAAGTTTGTTATATCCTGGCTTTGTTGCAGAGGAACAGGCAGTAGATAAAACAGACGTTTCAAAGTGATCCTTGTGATTTTAATAAATAAATAAATTTTGTCTTGTCCTTGTGTGACCATTATTCCCACATTTCGAGCTGACCACTGAATCAAAGAATACCAACTAAGTATATCCGATGGTGAAACTGTAACGTCTCCGTCCGTGAGACAAGATGAATGGCTGAGTTCACAAAGCTCCGAGCAGATTGGACCATTTTGGCACAGGAAAGGAACGCTTATGTAGTTTCCATACATTCCTTTCCTGTCCTTTTCTGTTAGTCAGTTCAACTAGACTATTCTGGATGCCGGAAGGCTTTTCAATTGCAATATTTAACACAGCGAGATGAAATAATAAAATCGACCTCATTTCCAAAATCTCCATCGCCACATAAGTGAAAACTGAACCCTATTAACGAATCATGGGACTGTGAGAAAAAACTTTCCGCCATCCCCCAATTGAAGAAACAATCGAAACGAAGATGGGATGGCGGCGGGAATAATCCAATATAATTTGCTATTTTAAGGATCACAGTAAGTAATGTTTCATTTCAAAAACTATCGTGAATTGAATTATTCATATTGTAAAAACGGGAATTTTCACCGTACTATCGGTTTTTACAATAGGCACAATAATGCTGAACAGTTATCAGCATTACCTCATGATCTTTGACCTACCTGGGGCCTAACCATGAAGTCTTATAGCGATTCAATTCAGGCAAAGATATCAAATCCCGCTTTGCGAATGACAAAGCTTTAGCTACGCCATAGCGTCCTGAATCGCAAAGCGGAAAGTGACATCTTTGCCTGAACTGAATCGCTATAAGACTTCATGGTTAGGCCCCTGATAGCGATTCAAGTAATTTACTTTAAGAGTTCCGAAATCCAACTGACATTTTGGAACTAAATGTTTCAAAATGTCAGTTGAATTTAGGAACTCAATTATCTTTCACTCTCTTTATCGGTTCAATAATTGCTAATGCTCTGTCCTTTTTTAACACTAAACAGAGGATAGATGACAGCTTTTATTGAGCTGATAAAATGATGGAGTGATTAAAATAGAACAGGATAATTTATTGGCATAGAATTTACACATTAACAAAATAAACAAACCTCTACTGTAAATCTAGTTTTTGATTTTTATGTTTACCACTAAGTATTGAATTGTACTGCTTGCTAGATAATGCTGTGAGGCTGTGAGCTTCTTTGAGGCTAGATGATACTTCAAAGTCAAAGACTATAATTATTAATTGAAATTTTGTTATAAGTATCATACTTATATGTATAAAAGTCAGCTTAGAAATTATGTGAATTTTAAATTAAATTTATGCCGATTCTAGGCACACGATGCTATTTTTTATTTTTTGCTAATCCTTCATTCTACAAATGTGTTGCCAATCGAACAAGGTGAACTCATTTATGGAGATAGATGAGTCAAAGAAGTATAAAGTCTAAAAAGTATCAACAAATTCTTCAAATCTTACTCATAATATATCAAGGTTCTAAAACAAGACAATGAATCCACACTATCACAACACGGTGACAAAACAGCTATAACGCTTTGACTCTTTCTATAATTCAGGTCGAATGAAACTCCAATTTTCCATTATATTTCTCTCTTACACAATGGAAAAGATTCCCGGTCACCAATCGAAGTCTATTTCACAGATAATAAAATACCACAGAATTTGCGAGCATTAACACCACATGTCAATGTCATTCTGTCAAAAAAAGTAGGTTATAAACTAGTTTCTAAAGATCTTGTACTGCCTGCCACCTGTTTAATAACCGCTGCTCCAATGAGGTTTCAAGCTGTATGCGCGTCCCACAGCGTAAATATTTTCGCGCGCAGTATACGAATTTGCTATCCAGAAGGGCACTGCTACAAGTTCCACTCGCAGGCAGCCAACTAGCCATGGACAGGATTAAATGTCTACATACATACATACACACTCACGCCTGCTTCCCGGAACGGTAGGTAGAGACTAATGATTTCCACTAGCTACGATCCTGACATACTTTGCTTCATTTACTCTCATCACATTCTTTATGCATGCTTGCCGGTTTCGGGTCTTTCATCTGAATGTATGATTTTGTGTTGGAGGTCCTGGTATTTTTACGGGCATCACGGAGTAATCGACCCAACACATGATAATAGCAGATTATTCAACAAGGGATTAAAACGAGCCATTACATACCTACCTACGAGATGTGAAGCCTCCGGAGCGAGAGCGAGTGAGACTATAGAATAGAGTATAAATTGGCTTCAGTCCCGAATTAACCACTCTAATTTTCACTTTGAATGCGAGAAAAAAAAATAGGAGTTATGACGTTACTGTTAAATTTTATTTATATTTATTTATCCAGCGTTGGTCCTTAACTAACTTCTTAGGAAGGAAAGTAAAGCGCCCTGTTCACAGCTAGACGAATGGTAGCAATTTAAAAGTACTTATTTAATAGATCCAGTTCAACGACCCGAGATTGAGACAGCTGGTGTATTAGTTCGAGTTAGGATCCCTTTGGCGATTAGAAAAACGCCTACTCACCTGCTTGTAACGTTTCTTAAAGAATATGTCGGCATTGTGAAGAAACCTGGCCTAGAATCTGAAATTGAAAACATGTGCTATCAGTTAGTATTCCAGCGATTGGCTTGCTACCTGTCACAAAGTCAAAGTCAAAATTAATTTATTCAATAAAATCACAAGGATTACTTTGAAACGTCGGTTTTTATCTACTGCCTGTTCCTGCCTTACCTGCCTGTAGATGGAATGCTAGCTACTTGCAAAAACACGCGCATGTTCCAAATGTAATGATTGGACGTGTCTCTGACTACTCCCTAGTTAGTATCCTCAAAGATCTACGCACTGAGTATGTATCTGAGGATGGCGGTCATGGGGAATATGGGGAGTATGAGCGATGAGCTTTGATTTCCTCAAAATATCATGCTTCATCATTTTAAACGTCTTTTTCTCCACAACAAGAAATATGTTAATATTGACATGTTTTTTTATTCATTTCACTTAATTTATTTAATCTGTACCCAATTTAATTTGCATTTTTTTTCTGTACTCCCTATTTTTAATTATTTTGTATTTCTAAATGTTTTTACTTACGTATGTAACTAATAATTATTCATTTTATATTTTGGGATGTAATCAATTTTAAGCATCTAATATAATTATTTTAATTTTAAGCTCATGTCACCTACCTATTTCTATACAATTTTAAGACCTCGGATTATATACATAAATAAATAATAAACAAAAATAAATTGGTACGGAACAGCTGATACACAAATTGCAATTTAATTTGTGCTTTAGAAGGGTTAAGAAGGACAGTAATTTACAAAAGCCGAGCTCAACAACAAGACGTATTAATTAATTCTGTGGCAACACCATAAACTTAAATAAACCTCGCTTGGTCGCGGAGAATTCTTGCTGTGCCTGAACTTTTTTTATAAACCTACCACCTATACCTACAGTCTGTAGATATAGGTGGTAGGTAGGTCAAAGTCAAAGTCAAAGTCAAAGTCAAAATTCATTTATTCAATAAAATCACAAGGACCACTTTGAAACGTCGGTTTTTATCTAGGTGCCTGTTCCTCCGCGACCAAGCCAGGAAAGAAAGGCAAGAAAACAAGGCTGGTTATTCTTTTTAATGATCCTTTTACAAAACAATAGGTTCGAGTTGGAGCATTTAATTTGTGCTTTGGTATACACCGCCGTCCTTTATCGTTCACATCAATTCCTGCAAAGATTTGTCTCTAGGTGTTTTATATGTATAATATGTATGTATTTACAAAAAAGTTTATAAGTAGTATATCAGTCACGTAGTTTTAATAAAACAAGCTCTGCTTAGTTTGGGGCTAGATGATGCTGTGTGCTAAATCCCCAGTATTATTTATTAATTTTTCGACTAGAAAAATGAACCGCCTACGGTTGTCTCGAAGTTATAAATCACTATTAGCGATAAGACTACCTGTTGTACTTTCGCGATTAGCTTGTAATTGGCTCTATTTGAATTTGTGAGCAACATAATTATGTGACGTACAATAAACTGCAATTTATTTATCTATCTACACATTTCCGGCTTCGCTCACTTGAAATCCGGATAAATACACGTGGGTAGCTTTTATTTTTCACAGATAATGAACTATATCCGTTTTCTTCTATATATTAACGACTCCTGACAATAGGATTGCCGGTGTTGTAGTCTATGTCTTACTCAGGGTTGCCGCTCGTACTTTAGAATAAAGTATTTACGTTATTTCGGGTAAAAGTATTTTATAAACACATCAAAAGTGTCTAGTACATTTTTAATTTAATTTTAAATTTTTAGCTATAAAAAATATCCAATTAATATTTTCCAAATATAGTCTTCCAGACTGGATTCTTCCTTTAATTCCTATGTTAACAACCCATCCCTATATTTTGTGAAATTAAGAAATATTCCAATTTTTGCTAATTGTGGGAAATCAACCTGAGTTAATGTATTCAATGGCAAAAAATTGGATTTTTTTTTAATTTTTTTTTGTAAAGTTAAAAAAAATTGTGTTTCTACCGTTTACACGAATCAAACAATCACAGCGATTGTGCTTAAAATCACTTTAAGGAATGGCCGCCCACGTTCTTTCTAACAAGTCAACAAGTCAAAGTTGTTGTGGGGTATTCACGTCATCCATACTCGGCAGAGCTCTTCTTTGGAGCATATCCCATGCGTGCTCAATTGGATTGAGGTCTGGCGATTGAGCAGACCACGGCAGAACGTTGATGCGAGCATCGGCAAGAGTGCGTGTTACGTTAGCCGTGTCTGGACGTGCATTGTCGTGCATTAGTCGAAACGAATCACCCAACCGGCATCGCAAAGGGATGATCACATCTGAAATAATCCTCTCCGCATAAATCGATTATTGAGGTTGCCTCTGATCCAAATGAGATCGATTCTTCCACCGATCCAAATACCGGCCCAAAACATTATTATTCCCCCTTCATATGAATGAACTTCCTGAAAAAAAAACAAACGATCTTGACGTCCAGAGGACCTCCAAACTCGAGTACGTCTTGTATCCGGCCTCATACCGAAACGAGATTCATCGGAAAAGCAACACACAATGCCAATCTTCTTCCTCCCAATTTCTGTGTTCGCGAGCCCATTATAAACGGGCCCTACGCTTACGATTGCTATAAGTGGAACTCTCAGCGGCCTTCGGGAACGCAGACCCACTTCACGTAAACGATATCGATATGGTTTGGTCGCTTATCAGCAAGTCTGAAGAGCTGTGAAGTCTCGTAGCCAAATGGTCATGATATGATTCCGTCAAGCAGTATTTAGGATGTTCCGTCTTCATCAGGGTGAGTGTTCGCGACGTTCTCCCTCCGCGTCGCGTCGAGAAGTGCTCGATGAAGTACGACGTCATAGTGCACGGCGCGATGCGGAAGGAGAAAGTCGCAACCACTCACCCTGATGAAGACTCTCGTAATTAGTCGAAACTTAGTCGGTGCCTTCACCGATAGTGCAGTACGTGAAAATTCCCGTTTTTACAATATGAATAAGTAGTATATTAGTCGTGTAATTCCCATATACAAGCTCTGCTTGGATAAGTCTAGATAATGCTGTATGTAAAATCGTCTCGTGTCTGACTCATTGAACGCCGACAGTTCTTAGATAACTTTGCCGTACCTAAATCTTAGGAGACCTAAAGGCAGGTATGTTCCTTTTAATGTACAAGAGTGCAATAAGAAATAGCAGGCGAGCGATGCTGTGGACAGATGCTACTCTATTGAGATCAGAGGTTCCCAAACTAATCTGCCTCGAAAACTCATGGCGCATGGCGTTGAGCCCATGGAGGTTAACCCATGTCAACCCATATAGTCATGTTCGGTCGCAGAGCATCAAAGTAGTCCCAACTGTCCAGGCACATTAGAAAAACTATAACATTGTATCTCGACTAAATCTACGGGCATGTGTACGTTAGTATTGTTAGAACTAGGGTTCGGGTGATAATAATAAAATCCAAAACAAACAACATAACAAAATTATTAATAGATTTTACTTATCACTGGATACAGTTTTATAATCACTCTGCATTCAGCTTAAACTAAACTCTCGCTACGGGTCGCGTGGCGCGCTTTTTCGTATATATGTTACCAAGACGCATTCTCGATCCTTCCAATACTCACCCATACATTCTCGTACGAGCGTGGTGACTCGCTTCGTTCATTCTAGACAGCGTGCTATATCTCAAACAAATTGCTGTCTCTTTCTGTCGCTGTTAGTATGTGCACTAGATGGGGCGGTATAACAGGTAATGCGTCTGTTCGCTAAGAAATTCGATACCATAATTAGCTAGCCGCACACATCACAGTATTATTATTCTGGGTCAATAGTTAGAGGAGAAGAACTTTTAAGCAAGCTGACTGCCTCCTGAAGTGTCGAAGATTCTTGCAGCATTGATAAAATAAAGTTTTATTCTATTCAATTCGATTCGATTCCACCCCAATCCATTCTAATATCTATTCTATTACATTCATGTGATAGATGGGTACTTACTTAGGTATATATTTTTATGTTCTGCACAAAAACTATATGAGATACAGGTACAACGCATCGTAAAATACGCCAGTAAACTTTATTGCGTACATAAACCAATATCAACTGTTTTTATTGTTTTACCTCGAACTTACCCTTTTGTGATTTTGGATCGGGGTCAGAATACCAAATTCCTAAAGGGAATATCATTTTATTTACTTACTTGAAATAATATCGTCTACACGCGTCGTCATTTGCATTTGTATACTGGTATCTATAAAAATAAATAAATGAAATGTACCACTTTATTACATTTATCGGAAAAGGGTCTGCCATTTTTTTTAGATGAATTTTTAATCAATTGGCTAGATTTTAAAACGATATTTCCATGCTTTTAAGTTGTTTATGGTCATATTGTTTAGAACACTGGATTATGATTAGATGTTGTGGAAAGTCTTCAGTTAGTATACTGAAGATTTGAACATGCAGCCTATTTAGAACGCTTTTGAACTATTTATATCGTTTGCAACGGCGTTTATATAGCTAGCTGTTTCATTTAGATGACTATCTATATGAGTGTCTGCCAGAAAGGCCACTCGTTCATCAGGATCCCCACTATATTTAATATGACATTACATTATTATTGACATATTTACATTATATCTGGATTTTTCAATATCATCAGCAACTATTACCAGTCATTGGAGGCGATAGTGGAGGACTAACTTACAGACTGACTTCATGCATGCAGTCCATACTTGCGGATCCGAAGGCGGTGCTCCGTCAGTCCCAACCCTAGTTATATAAGTCGATCTAGTCTAGCTTGCACTTTAAATTACGATGATATTCCTTCTTCAATTTTACAAAGAGTGTTTATTACATATTTCACAATCTTAGGTACAGTTTACAATGCAAGCGATTGTCAATCAATTCGATAAACTTGGGTAAACGGATGAATTCATTGCGAACGTTAAATTTTCTTGCATTATTACAAATTTTCCATATTTATTCATCAAAATGTAACACGGACCATATTTTGCCACGAACCCACGCCAAGCCACCATACTTAGATAAAGAAGCTTCAGAACACATTTGAATCTCGAACCATCATTCTTCAATTATTTCTTTTTAAACATGTTCCATTTTGGACCCAAAGGATATTGATTCTAAACTTAGCAAAGTATACGGTTCCAATAACGTACAGTTTTGCAATATTTGCACTTCCGTGGATACCGGGCGCATCGCGGCAACGCGTCAGTCCACATCATAATCGCGGCTCATCAACATCTTCCCGATTCTATAAATTGAATGTGTATGTCAAAATATTTTTTCTTTGACGTAAATACCTTACATCAAATAGTCCTTCGAGCCGGATTATCCAAACCTCACATTGACTACATCAACGCAATGCATTTACCTAGTTTACTCCTAAGAGTGATTATGACTTAGAAACAGGTTGAAGGTGATCTTCATCATTAGATATCTTCGAATCACGAAGGTACGCTGCTGATATATATTCAGACACTGCGACATATATTTATTGTATAGACCTACTTGTACATATTAGTACCTACCTATGAATAAACATTGATTGATTTTAATAACAGCATTTTAGAAACTAAATGACATGTTTATACTTACTTATGTACATAATAATCAAAAATAACAATAAATAAGACAATTTTGATGTCTTATTAACTCAATAACCTTTGTTATTACCACCCAAATAAAATCAATATAACTTTCTGGATGCTGTAAAGTAATGCTAAAAACCAGAAAACATTCAGGTACAATAATGTAGAAATTGTCCGAGGAATTAGTTGTATCTGGTTTCGCTTTTATTTCTGTTCTCGGTGGTAGTGCAAAGCACTAAAATTACAAGAAAAATATATTTCTGTAGCAAATGTGATTCCCGGTTTCAGATTATTTTTACTTTTTATGCATTTTTAATAAACATCCTTTAAAAATAGATCAAATAGATATCATTTTCTAGATCTATTATCATACTTGGATATAAATAAAACATCAATAACTATATCAATATTTTTTATATAAATTAATTTCGAATGAATAACGTATCATACATTTCGCTTTCTCTTAGCCTTTATCATGGAATGAATGCCGTATGAACTACCGTTCGTTTATCGAATCAAAATCTCCGTTACCTACGATTCCATCTACGACATTATCGTCATCACTCTTATTAACACCATTTTCTTCATTAACAAAGTCACTAGTAGGTGCACTACTCGTTTCAACTTCTTGTTCCACATTTTCATCCCCATATTCTATATTTATACTAGGACTACTACTCTCTGCTTCATCGTTCGTTTCAGTTTCGTTAGCCTCTTTGTTGATTGAAATTTCACTGTCGATGTCTTCTAGAATTCCTTTTTTATTGTCTTCTTCAGCTTCTAATCTATCTTCTTCATTTATTGATTGATTTACTTCTTCGATTGAATCTTCTACAACTTCGTTAATTTTACCATGGGCATCTTCTGTTACGTAGTTTAAGCCATCTTCCTCGTTATCAGGTCCCAAAACTTCTCCATTTGTATAACTGTGTGAAGGTTCTTCAATATCACTGTTACTGGTCTCTTCAACATCACTTGGAATATTTTTATTCAAAACCTCTTCATTTTCTTCTTCGAGAATTTCATCAATAATTTTGTTTTGTTCTTTATCATCCATAACACTTGAAAGGTTATCAAAATCATCTTCCTCATTATCTGTAACAGGTTCACCCTTTTCTGTTTCTTCTGAGTTAGTTTGATTTCCGTTTTCTTTTGGCTTAGTCTCTTTGCTTTCTGTTGGGGTTCCTCTGTTAAATTCGCAGATATCATCCGTGTACCGCACATGCGGTAAGTCAGGAAATAGCTCTCTGGAACACCAAATAATTTCAAATTCATTACGCTATTAATTTATTCCTAGCTCCGGCCCTTTAATAAAACGCTACAACTGTCTAACTTCTCATCATCATCAGCCAGAAGAACTCCACTGCTGGACGTGACCTCCTCCAAAGAGTGATGGTCGGTCTTGAGTCACCTCCATCCACAGATTTCCGTCAGCGTATGGTATATCTTCAGACTATCGGAAGAAACACCTTTTACACTGTGACTTCCAGTCCTTGGTCGCCATTTTAAACTTAATTCCCTAAAGGTTGTTTGCCCAGTAGCTGCCGGTTCTGACCTGATCCATGGATTTCCATCTTCTGATTTTGAATCGTCTATAAAAGAGTTCTATTCAAGTAATCCATCCGCCTTTCTTCTATAATATAGAAGATCTTTATCACGACTCCCAAAGCCCTGGCCTGCAAACGGCAAGCAGCCTATATTTTTTTACACAACTAAATTGGCAAACAATCGTACAGCCCATCTTTGGTAAGTGGTTACCGTAACCTGTGGACTCTTGCGACACCAGAGGTACCTATCACTCGCATGTTTCTGACACTGAGAAATAACGGGTGAAAGTAGCATGTGCCTGTATTATCACCGGCATTCATAACCTTCAAACCGGACCACAGCAATCCTTGGCATTACTGCTTAGTGGCACAAATAGAAATGGTGGTAGTACTTTCCCCCTGAGTAGCTCTACTACTTCTAGTCCCGAGAATATCCCAAGTAAGTAGATGTACGTATAGATGTACGTATAACTAAAATACCTACTTGTGTTTACCCTCGTATTTACTGGGCACAAGAAAGCAGTTAGATTCTCTGTAAATTATAATCTTTCTTTTCACCCACGGCCACGGTAGACTGCAGCTGCGTTGCTGAAAATTAAAAAAAAACGTATATAAAAATGATCTAGGTATTAATTACTTTATTGTCTAACTAAGTAAGAGCCACACGGTATGCTGCGGCACACCGCCGCGTGCGCAACCACGTAAAAGATCGTCTAAAATCGAGCAATATAACTTATTTCTTTGACTTAAAATAGGCGCAATGCACTATTGAATGCCTGAAATCATTCGATCGGCATTTTCTATCTAGATATATATCTAACCAATACATACAATAAAATAGTAGGTAAATAGTGATATTTGTGGAATAACATTTGTGTAATTTGGTTCTAAAATGGCGTTATTAACATAACTTCAGGCCGTAATCACCTTACTCTTCATTACACTATAGCGACATCTCTCGCCACAAGATTGAACTAAGTTACATCGTATCCACGAAGAGCTACCACAGTCTATACACAGATGGCATTGTGTCGATGTTTCTAGATCGCATAAATGAAGTTTTCACTCTACTTGAACATAATATTTAATATCTCTGACACAGATACCATAATACCCTCAAGTGGCAAGTGGATCAGATGGATCAGCTCGGTGGAAGATCTTCCTCTTTACAAATGGAGGACACAATATCAACCGTGTTCTCTCTACCACAAAGGGTTAGCTAGAAGATAATGCTAATAAGCATTAAGTTCGCATATGCACTTGTTTTATCTTGTGCAATAAATTTTCTATCTATCTTCTAATCACCTACTGCAGGGCTCCTCTATCCTGTGTATCATAGGGCATACCTGAGACTTTGACGCAGGTATGCCCTATGGTCATCAATCCACCGTCCGTCTGATTTGATCAAACGGCCATCGCCATTTTTTTTTTTAAATAAGTTCTAAGTAGGCAAATAACCATACAGCCCCCCGTTGGTAAGCGATTACCGAAGCCTATGGACGATTGCAATATCAGAGATACCACTCACGCGTTGCCTCCCTGTGATATCAAGATGAAAGATCTCATGTGCCTGTGCCACCGGCAACCATACCCTTTAAATCGGAACAAAGCAATGTGAACATTACTGCTTAGCTGCAGATATAGGGAAGTGCTACCACGTGCCCTTACACAGAAGCTCTACTACTCTTAAAATATGTCTGGCAAGATATCCTGCAGTGCTAGATAAATACCACTTTTTATTGACGTTTACATCTGCGGAAAGATTGAATTGTATGGGAATGACATTAGCTGTGGAAATATCACGTGGCAGCTGCCAAGTTTAACCTTGAAAAAATTGCGTTAGCGTGAAAGGAAAAGTAAGCGTGAGGTATTCATCTAGCACCCCAGGTTGCCGAAGGTAAACCAGCCTTAATACTTACTGCCCGTGCAAGAGCTCTGCGAATCCTCTCAGCTTCCATCGCCTTCCTCAGCTCCTCGGCGATGCGACTCTCCTCGATCTGCAATGGAAACTCACTTCAATTGACATTGCAGTCGTTTGAATTTAGTAATTTGTAGGGTTTTCTGCAAAAATAAGGGGGAGGCCTTTGCCTAGCTGTAGAATGGACTTTGAAATATATTTTTTTTGTTAGAATTATAGATTATGGTCTAACTATTATTTTTAACCCAATATCCACCCGATTCTCTGTACAATTACATGTTTTATTGTATTTATATTTACTTAGTCATAGTAGTAGATAGGTATTAATTTGGCAAGTTCAATTCATTGTGCATGCTACATAATTAAACGGGGTTCTTTATTATTTATTTATGCCAAACTTTCTCACACTCTGTGTTCATCTATTATTGTAATAACGTGTAAACTAAATCCTAAACTAGCAACTGTGAGCAATTATTCATGTAAATCATGTTGATTTTCCTAATAAATAACGAGCAAAATTGCTATGTCAGAATTGTGATCTCTGCCCACCTCTCCGGGAAACAGGCGTACATGTATATATGTATGTAAAGGTCTATTCTTAATAAAAAAAAAAGAGTAAGTTTTTAATTCTCTTGATAGCTATACTAGTTTTCTAAGATCGAATCCAAGCGTTAATCTGAATGTGTAGACATACCTCCGACTACTTGGTATCCTCAAAAATCTATGCACTGATTATGTATCTGAGGGTTAACATCATGATGTATACAGTTTTATAAATAAATAATATAAATAATGCTGGACATATTTCACACAGCATCATTTAGCCCCAAACTAAGCAGAGCTTGTATTATCGGAACTATACATGACTGATATACTACTTATATACATACATTTTTTAAAGTTGTGAGCGTGTTTGTTTTGTTTGTTTTGAATCCAAGCAGATCAGTATTCTTACCCGACTGCCCAAAAGGAGGGTAATGTGTTCGGGTGTATGTACTTATGTACATATGTATGTCTGTTCCTTTAGCTCTCGCTTTAGCCTGAACGGCTTGATAGATTTTGTGAATAAGGTGTCAATAGATTCGTCTTGATCACGAGACTGATAATATAATATAACTAGCTTCTACCCACAGCTTCGCCCGCCTGGTACCCGGATAAAAAGTAACCTATGTGTTAGAGAAGGATATATAAAATATAATATCATATTATGTTTATGTAGTATTTGTTGATATATTATCAAGAATATATTTATTTATCATCATAATAAATATTACCTATTATATATTGAATAAGAATATTGTACATAGAATTTTAAATACGAATCATTTGTTATTTTAAAGAAATATAGATCATAGAACCACGCTCACGAAACTGCAGTCAGATTTTTTTACTTGTTACATTTTTATTAAAATTTATTCATATCACCAGTTTCATCCTGCTGCCTTATTTCGTGAACCTCTTCTGAACTTCAATAAAATGAGAATTCATTATTATTTTCATCAAGTCTGTTTAAAATTCAAATGGTTTGTTTTATAAAGCAGTCTTCACAAACAACTCAAGATCTACGAGCTACGGTGTGATTACTTCGGCGACGATTCAAACACTTTGGGAACATACCTCAGTTGATCCTGTAGCAGTCATTGATTCAGTCCAAAAACTGCTAGGAACACTACGAATGAGCGAAAGGGATGCACGATACATTCTGTATTGCCATCCTTTTTATACGTCCACAACATTGTAATAATAAAAGGAAAAGATCCCAACACTTCATTTCGAAGGATGTGTCCTAATTATAATTAAATTGAGTTACAGTGTATTTTGTTTCCAAGTTAAATAAAGTGATTCTGTTATAGATTTTATCAACGCGTGATATATTTTAGATGGCGCCATAAAAATATAATAAAATACTTATATGGAAATGGCTGAACTTGGTCGCATTCAAAAAAGATAAGTTGCAATATAATTGGTTATTTCGTACTCACAAGAGGATCTTCGTAAATGAAGTATGAATCTTCATCGTCGTCAGGTCTGCAACAATAAAAAAAGTGAGCTTTTTAAACTAAGTAATAATAAACTAAGTTAGTATTATGAACTTATTTTAAACCAAACGAGATCCAGGCAATTTATTTTACTGGCTTTTTCTTTTTCGTATTATGACAGCATTTGACGGCCCCTGTGGCGCAGTGGGCGAAGGTCCGACTGAGACACAGAAGGTTGCGGGTTCAATTCCCGCCGCGGGACAAATATTTTTATGATCTTCAAGTATTTGTCTCAGGTCTGGGTGTATAATATGTACCTATGTATTTACAAAAAATAATGATTAAAAGTAGTATATCTCAGTCACGTAGCTCCCATAACACAACCTCTGCTTCGTTTGGAGCTAAATGATCGTGTGTGAAAAATATAGCATCATTATTAGCCTGGCCATGACTGGCTGCTGGAGCTAGCTTCGGAACTTACGAAGTGACTGAGATCTTGAGATGGATCCCGGACTCGAGGACGATGTCGTGTGCCTCTTGGAGCGTCAGCGTGGAGGTGTCGATGCCGTTGATGCGGAGCACCTTGTCTCCCTTCCTGATGCAGGCCTGATCCGCTCTACTGCCCGGCTTCACCTGGGGACAGTGACCACAGATAAGGAACACTAGCTTCTGCCCACGGCCCGCGTGGTACTGGATAAAAATTAACCTATGTGTTATTCTGATATATAAGCTATATTACTGTAAAGTTTCATCAAAATCCGTTCAGTAGTTTTTGCGTGAAAGAGGAACAAACATCCTCATAAACTTTCACGTTTACAATATTAATAGGATTCTTTTGTATTGCACTCTTTAGATGAGGGCTATGTCTATCAGTGGACTTCTTTAATACAAATAAATTGCCAAACAAGCATACCTAAGCATACGTTACCGTAACCTATGTAAGGTTGACGCTTGTATCACCAGGGGTATCACTCGCCCGATGCTGACAGGGTGAAAGCCCCAAGTGCCTATAACTTCTACTGATGATGTGGGGGGGTATAGCACTATACCGGGGGTTTTTACTGCTTATAGTTCGTAGCGTCAAGAGTATTTTCTCTCTAACTTCATTAACTAACTACCTAGCTATTTTTATTTGTGCAATAGTTGAGCACAAATAAAAATAGACATCTATTCTAGCGTTGAATGAAGTTGAATGCCACGCTACGCCCTTTTTGGCCCCACGTGTTGCATGCTTCGAACTGATCGATCGAATCTGATAAATGCATTTCAAACAAACAGACAGACACGACTGTATACCCTATGATGTACGTCCTCAGATACATACTCAGTGTAGATCTTTGAGGAAGTAGGGGGGTATTCAGCAAGATAGGTTGCAAATCCATTATTGGAAGACTAATAATGGTACTTCGATTTTTTTGGTTCTGGCCAGTTACCTTACGATGTTTTCCTTCCTTCCTTCTCCTTCACCGTTTTAAGCTAGTTTTTATGCGCACCCATATTTTTCATACGGAAAATATTGGTGCATGACCGGGTAAGAACCCAGGTTCAACTGATCGACAATCAAGGTACTGCTCACTATCTTTAACATTTCAACGAATTAGTAAACCAACGTTGCCAAAAGATTACTTTGGTAACCGTTTAGGTGATTTTTAACTACGCCTGGTTACTTCTAGGTTACACAACTCAAAAGTTTACTTATTGGTAAAATTCGTTAATTTCTTCTTGAATCCGACATGAAATGGAACGTAGTAGCGCTCTTTCTAGTATATTTAGTTCCAATATTGCAAAGTACGAAAAAAAGGTTGTTGACGTACGTAAACGACTCTGAGCGGCGTCTTGTAGAAGGCTCCGCCAGCCAGCTCGAAGCCCCACAGCGTGTCGTCGAAGCTGATCCTCTCGTGGATGCCCTCGTTCCTCGAGGCCCAGGAAGGCTTCTCCACCTCGCCGGCGATGAGCGCCGCATCGGCAGCACTCAGCTTCATATGTCTCATGTCCACGGCCATCGTGACGCTGATGTCCTGAAATATCACACTTCTAGCTTAAGTTTTATGTATAACTAATATTGGATATTATTCTCCGTGCTCTTATTTTATTTTAATTTTCCCTGAAAATGTTTTCCGCTTTCCTAGCATAATTGATTCTGTGCTCGTTTTAAATGTATTTTCATTCCATCAATTCGAAAAACGATGTTTAATCCTTAATAAGTGCGAGCAAAATAGATCTTTTCTCTATTAGACTTTTACAGCGGGCAGTAAATGAGTTTGAATTTGTAACTTTTTAATGTGCGTGAGGATATCAAAGAAATTGAACGCCAAATATTGGAATACTAGCTTCTATCCACGGCTTCGCCTGCCAGTACCCGGATAAAAAGTAGCCTTTGTGTTATTCTGATGTATAAGCTATATTACTATAAAGTTTCATCAAAATCCGTTCAGTAGTTTTTGCGTGAAAGAGTAACAAACATCCATTCTCACAAACTGCCTGCCTGAGTTAAAAAAAACGCGGAAACCTACTCTGTTCACGGATTGATTACGAAATTAATTTATTTTTTTCTTTATGATTTATTTTAAAACAAAATGTCTTTCTATATCATGAATTCCTTGAAACTTTTCTTATAATAAATATTTCGAACGATCAAGAAACTTTCGAATTTCCAAATGAGCGTAAACTTTTTTTGATGCCTATTATACCTACATTCTTTTGGACAAAGTCAGACATTTCCCAGAAAGCGTACGTCTCATATTTGTTTCCCACAAAACCTGGCGTTCTATATTTCCCCAATACCTACTTAATATGATTTCCATGAACCTTGTAAATATCCGTTAATTTGCTTCTGCCAGCAACACACGCTCATTCATAATAGAAAAAAATAACCACCATATTTTATGAAACGATATTTCTTGGAAAACTGACATGGGTTGATTTTATGAAAGTTCACCTTTTGAGATAAATTCAAAGAAAGTAATAAATAGCTTCGATTCTAGAAAGCTCACGTGGAAGTGGTTCGTGGAAATCTGTCTATATCATTATCGTAGATAGACATATCATTCTATAGCAAATTCTTTAATGCAAGGTCTTACTAGGTCGAAGCGACGCGTGACTCTCGCAGATACATGAATACATTCACAGGTCATCATTAGAAAATAAAATAGAATAGTAAGTGGTTTAGGATTTGACAAAAAACAAAGCACAGAAAAGCAAGATATATCCTACTACTATTACAAACACGAAAGTTTGTGAGGATGGATGTTTGTTACTCTTTCACGCAAAACCTACTGAACGGATTTTGAAGAAATTTTACAGTAATATAGCTTACTACTAGCTTCTGTCCACGGCTTCGCCCGTGTGGTACCTGGATAAAAAGTAGTCTATGTGTTTTTATGATGTATAAGCTATATAACTATAAAGTTTCATCAAAATCCGTTCAGTAGTTTTTGCGTGAAAGAGTAGCAAACATCCATCCTCACAAACTTTCGAGTTTATAATATTACTAGTATGATACCTACATCAGAATAACACATAGGCTACTTTTGTCCGTGTACCACGTGGGCGAAGCCGTGGGCAGAGGCTAGTATTAAATAAATAAGTAAATTAACGACCTAGATAGCGGCGGATCTAAGCCTAGCCGGCTTAGATCCGCCGCTATCACTTCAGATTTGCTGCGGAACTAATTTTGTACTATCTGCAAATATTTGTTCCGTTTCTGGGTGTTCTCCTGATACACAGGGTACTCAAGTGTGAGGTCAGGACTATCTATATGTCTGTTGGGTGTTTTTGTGTTTAATATTGTCCGTAACGCTATGGAGGGTGGTAGCCCTAATTAAAATAGAAAATTAGGACGCAAGGTAGAGCACTTTTTATTTTCTTATCGTAATTGGATCTGAGCTCTCAGGTACCCGTCATAAACCTCACTCAGCTCACACGGAGGTTTCTCCCAAGAATATGATAGTTGTTTTTTTTTTAGATTTTGTATCGAAGCTCAGGTCTCTGTCTGAAAACCAGCGCCGTACCTGACATATCTAGGTTTTGGTGCGGTATAATGCTAAGACGCTTAACCTAAAAAAATACATTAATTTCTCTGAACCTATTAAATTCCTAACTGTGTGAGTGGTAACATTGTAACGGGGGAGTCCCCCTATTCTTTTTTATCTATTATATTATATATCTATTATATTTAATTCGTGTAACGGTTTCCTAAATCCCAACCAAAAGCTTTGATTAGGACATTATCACCCGTTATTGTGTATGTGAACTTGAGTAGTCCTACTTCCTACTATCCTACTAATATTATAAACGCGAAAGTTTGTGAGGATGGATGTTTGTTACTCTTGCAGGCAAAAACTACTGAACGGTTTTGATGAAACTTTACAGTAATATAGCTTATACATCAGAATAACACATAGGCTACTTTTTATCCGGGTACCACACGGGCAAAGCCGTGAGCATAAGCTAGAAATTTATAAAACAAGCTAACAGATGATATGATAACCAACTGTTTTGCAAGAGCATCAGTCTTGTGATTAGTTTCAGGCCACAATAGAGTTTCACTTCTAGAGGTAGTTAAACCTACTCTAAGTTAGTTATATTATAAAGTACTGATGTTTTTCCCACCCTCTAAAGATAAAATACACCCACGCCTTATCGTTTTAAGTAGATATGTCTCGTTTATTTAAACATTATTTTTTGCAAAGTAAATAAAACTTTGACGAGCTCGTGGCAAGTATTATTAACGTACTTTTGTATGTTTGTCGGATCGGAAAATCTTAAAAAAACTCGAACGGTTTTGATGTAGGAAACAAAAAGGTCTTTAGGACGAGAAAACTATCTAGGTACTACAAAATCCTACTACTATATTAAAAACGCGAAAGTTTGACAGGATGGATGCTTGTTACTCTTTCACGTAAAAACTACTGAACGGATTTTAATGAAACTTTACAGTAATATAGATTATACATCAGAATAACACATAGGCTTCTTTTTATCCGGATACACCGCGGGCGAAGCCGTGGGCAGAAACTAATAAGTAGTAGTTATAGTTGAATATTAATGTTTAATTAATTCAAGAATTTACTATGAAATGTCATAAATAGACGGAATAGAGGAAGAGGAAAAAAGCTTGTTCGCAGACGTAAAATTTTTCAGCTAGTCTACATCCTAATAGGTAGATGAATGATAAATTAATGATGATTTATTGACCCCATGAAAAAGGCCTAATCTACGCTCGTTAACAAGAAGTAATTTACCTCGTCCCAGAATCATGACTCTTTTTCAGAGCTGGTAATTTATCTAAATATAATGCTATCACTAGGACCGAGCCGGTCCCTTGATAAATTGCTATTTACTTAGGATGGGAAAATTGCTGATAAAAACAATGGTTACCTAACTATTTTTGGAAACTTGGTGGGTAAGACTGATGTTTTTCAAACCAATCGAGAACTCAACTACTTTATATTCTCGATTAAACCTCAATTTATATTAATAATCCTGAACATTTTTCGCAGAGCATCATCTAGCTCCAAACTAAGCAGAACTTGTATTATGGGAACAACATGACTGATATAGTACTAATATACTTTTATTTTGTAAATACATACATATTTTACCCGAGACAAACATTTGCTAAATATGGATGATTAGACAGCCCGAAGGCCTAAACCACAGATCTTGGAAGTTAATTTGAAGGGGCACTCATTGTCATTACATTAGAAACATCAATCAGTATGAAACTAAAACCACGTCAGATCCGTTAACAATATACGGTCACGTGTTGTTTTTTTTTTTAATTGTTTTTTTCCCTGTGGATATAATTATAATCGGGAGAAAATGCCCTTAGAGCCTGTACACACGGAGTATTTATTTGTTTGCAGAGCAGATTGTTTGTGTTTGATACAAACGCTGGTGTAGCACGTTTTTGTATTGATTTCATCAGCGCGGTTGCATCGATTCAAACGCACGCGATCATCGCATCACAATAATAACGGAGATTATAAAGGAAATGTTTTTAGCGATACAAACGCGTGGCTGAATTCATGGGTAGGTAGATAGATAGATAACTCTTTATTGTATACTACATAATATGTTGCTTACAAATTACAGAGCAAATTACAAGCTTATCGCGGGAGTATAATGGGCGGTCTTATCGCTTATAGCGATCTATTCCAAACTTTGGATAGACAGGAATTCACGTGAGCGATACAGGACGGTGGTGTATAGACAATACAAATATACATAGTGACGAATAATTAGATAAAACACATATACATACATACATGAATAATACATATACCTACATCAATAATCTATATGATAGCAACTCATCAGCTTTGAGATAAGGACGAATAGTGTCTGTGCAATAGCTTTTTGAAGATAGGAAGGGATTTGGTAGTTCTGATATTGAGGGTACAGGGTTACGAGTGTATTTTGGATATATATTTTAGAAAATTACTTAACCCCTCGTGTGATTTTTGGACACAAATAGTATAAAAGTAGAAGATCAGTTATGTAGTTCCCATAATACAAACTCTGCTTACTTTGGGGCTAGATGATGATGTGTGGAAAATATCCAGCATTATTAATATTCATTTAAGTAAATATTTTAGGGGATCTTATTAAAAGCAGCATTTAATTGATCGGAGAGGATTTTTATAATTTACTGTATTACATTAAATTACCTAAAGTTTCAAAGAATAATGATACTTCTTAAGCTCCGTCCTAGCATATAAGCAGCATATGCCTCCGAGCAAAGTTTTGTAACCATGGAAATATTGTCCGTAACAACCTACACCCGTGGCCTACTTCCAAATGTTCCAATAGTTAATCCAATACAAAGCAATGCCACAGAAGAGGCATAGTGAATTCACAAAAGTTTCACTTCAATAACACCTTAGAACGTGAGAACAGGCAAGCCTCCTCTAAGTGCCTCTAGCACATGGTCAAGAAAAAAAAGATGCCTTCGCGACCCTAAATTCAAAAATTCAATGCCGGACATTTTTCACACAACATCATCTAGCCCCAAACTAAGCAGAGCTTATATTATGGGAACTACATAACTGATCTTCTACTTATATACTTTTTTTTTGTAAATACATAAATTTTGTACATAGAAAGCACCCAGACCCGAGACAAATATTTGTAGATAGCTGTATCTCGCTGACACAGCCGTGGGCAGAAGTAGAAGCTATAGTAAGAGATATTTTGATTCATCGCTATCCTATCCTACCAATATTATAAACGTGAAAGTTTGCGAGGATGGATGTTTGTTACTCTTTAACGCAAAAACTACTGAACGGATTTTGATGAAACTTTACACTAATATAGATTATACATCAGAATAATACATAAGCTACTTTTTATCCGGGTACCACGCGGTCGAAGCCGTGGGCAGAAGCTAATAATAATAAAAAAATTGGCGGCCATTTTGTGTACCTTTAGTGACTTAAGCTCGGCAGTTTTCTCTGTAACTACTTGTAGACGGAAACTTTTGGGTTTATTTGGACTGATTTGAATAATGCACGTATTCCAAGTTAGTCGAACAAGAGGTAACAGAAATAGTTGTTTTTGGAGCATATACTTCTGAGGACGCGCCCTACAGTTGGGTACCTAGGTATATATCATAAATTTTACTGTACATCATACTATGGTAAAATACATGCTTTTATACCTATCATTATCTGTGTTCCGCAATAAATATAGGTACTATGATATTATGAACAAAAACCTATTAAAGAAACCGATATCTAGTTTTAAATTTATCACGAAAGGATTCTTTTACTTATTTATCTATGTCAACGATCATCAACATAATATACACTAAAACTAATTTAAATTATGTTGCAAAACAAAAACGCCATTATACGTGAAGACAACATACAAATACTATTGAGCGAGTAACATAAAAATAAAATTAGAAAAAAATATGCAATATTCAACTTACATCATTTGTAAGTTTGTAAGTTTTATATTGTATATTTTTTTTTAAATGCGGGTCATGATGAATGATCTAATTTGAATTTGATAATGTATTTTGCATGTAATTTTCTGTGCTTATAATGTTAATTATGGATTTTTATCTGAAATAAATGAATAATAATAATAATAAAAAAAATATACAAATATAAAAAAAAAATATATAAGATATACAATATTCAACTTACATAATTTGTAAGTTTGTAAGTTTAATATTGTATATTTTTTTTATTATTATTATTTGTCATAACACTTTTTTTTTTAGTATTGCTTCGTACTATTCTATCACGATGACGTAATATGGTCTGAATCATTCAGATCACGACCATATATTACCTAGACTAGCTTAGCTAGACTGGCTTACCATCGAGCACTGGCGCCAATTATACATACATACTCGTATATGTGAATTCTCCTAAAAATTGAAGTTTTTTTTACCAACTAACAATAATGCAAATTGCTCTGAGAAGCCAACTAGTTCAAAACCTCGAAATTAAAAAGGCCTTACTTTGAAAGGCTATTTCTCCCGAATATGACACTTTGACACTAAGAAATTAATTTCAAAACAGTAAAGTTGAGAGTAAAGTTAAAATGCCTGAGCTGAGTACTTGTATGATCTTATCAAAGAAATGTATTCTCAAAAGAAATTACATATTTCACTTAATGAGAAAATTTAAAGTAAATTCTATAAAATTGAGCAAACATGCAGAACATTTTAAGTAGGTAGGTAACTAATAGTCTAACATATTGAAAAGGAACTCTGTGTTACAACTCACAACAATATAAAGCGGTTACTCAAGCAAATGAGCGCGAAAGCGATAAGCAAGCCTATCGGCGGCATCGGCAGTACAAGGCAACAGAGACGTATCTAAAACTTTGTTTTAATATGAGTTTTTAATATAGGTTTAAAAAGGTTAAAATTTTGGGTTGTCTTTATCTGGAGAGTATTAAATAATTTTGCACCTTCAAAGCATATGCTCTTCAAACCATAATTCGTACGAACCTTGGAAATGTGGATATTGGCCTCGATTCTGTAGTACACTGACTAAACTAAGTTTAAACTATCGCTCTCTTTTACTGATAGTGTACGCAAGAAAGAGATAGTTACAATTTTAGTGCTGTGTGCTGCTGTCAAATCAGTTTACGTGCCGCTTTTCTTCGTGTTTATAGTCAGCATGTTTTGATACCACGACTAAATTTGTATGGAAAACTTTAATCTTACCAATTTGACAGCACTAAAATTGTGGCTATCTCTTTCTTGCTTGCACTATCAGTAAAAGATAGCGATAGTTTAAATTTAGTTTAGTCAGTGTACTACAGAATCGAGGCCATTGCTTACGAAGTACTCTCTTGCCCTTTTGTTTATTTGTTTTAAAATAAGTCTATGTGTGTGTTTGATCGTCTAATTTGTTTCTAATTAGAATGCAAGTATTGTAGCAATATGTTTGATGAATGTTCATAATTTTTGTTTGTGTATACAATTGTTTAGTCGGCGTTAGGTAATAGTCGTTAAAAAAAAGATTTATAATTTTATTTGTGAGTCTTTTATTGTAGTTTTATTTGCACTACCCCATACTTCGACAAGGTAATCTATGTGTGGTTTTACCAAAGTAAAATATATAAGTGTAGCGGACTCGAAGTGGAAAGCATCCCACGCAACCGTACAGTGAACCTAATAGGGATGATAGTTTTGCTATTATTTTGCCTATGTGACCTCCATCCAATATTAGACCCAAGTATTTTTCTTCGCTCGACTGTTTTATATTAATGTTGTCAATAATGAGTAAAGTATGATCACAGATTTTTTTATTTTGGCCTTGAAAATCATATAAGAGGTGATTATTGATATCGTATTTGATATAATACGATATCTACTTTAATACTTGAGTAAATACTAGATAGGTAGGTATGTTATTTTACTCATTGTTACTAAAATCACTCTCTAAGTCTAGGTATGCTCCGAGTTTTGATAAAATAACGCTATTTGAAATCGGTCAGAAGTTTTGCAACGAAATTTGTCAAAACCGCTCTGAAATCTAACCAAAGTGACCGCAGCCTTGAACTTTACTCAAATAAACATTAGTCAAATGAATTTGTTTTACCTTTATATAAGTTGTACCACGAATCCACCATCCAATCGAAACTCATTTACACCTATATCTACTTAGCATACCTATGTAAGCTTTTCCTTACACAAATCATACCTGTTTATGTCACCGTACAGTAATGCTCAAATTGCTGTCTTCCGGCTTAAAGAGTATGGGTGTTGGTGAAATTACAGGCCCATTAACCCTTTCACCCGTTACGTCTCATGGTCGGCAACGCACGAGTGATACCTTTGCTGTTGCAACCGTCTATACGTTATGGTAACCGGTTACCAAAAGGTGGGCTGCCTCCGTATATGTGTATGCCAAAGTAGTCGCAGTGGGCGAAGGCCCGCCTAAGACGCAGAAGGTTGCGGGTTCGATTCTCGCTGCGGAACAAAAGTTTGTATAATCTGCAAATATTTGTCTCAAGTCTGGGTGTTTTCTATGTACAATTTGTATGTATTTACAAAATAAAGTATATAAGGTATTATTATCAATCATTTACTTCCCATAATACAAGCTCTGCTTAGTTCGGGGCTAGATGATGCTGTGTGAAAAATGTCCAGCAATATTATTTATTTAGTTATTTATATATATAATAAAAAAAATATACTTGGGCCGCAGTAATCCCTCGCGGCCGCCCAGAAACGAGTATTTTATGAATGAATTTATATATCTCATTGGCAATAAGGTATTGGCCTAGATAATGATTTGTGAAGTAAGTTGATTGCTTTTTTTTCTACAAAAGCGTCCTTGTTTCCAATTAAGAATTTTTCAAAAAATCGTAGTTTATTTAGAAAAGCAGGTAGGTATCTAGTTAATGTTGCCAGAGTACCCGCCTGCGGGCGCTGACTTGACTTGAGTTTACTGTAGAGGTAGAAAACACTTCTCCTTGTTTCATATTTTATTACACATATTTTTAAAAAGTTTTTAAATTTACGCTTCGTAGATGTCATATCATTCTGCAATTTGTAAGTGTTAATTTGTGTGTACAGTAAAGAAATTCTAAGAATTAGAAGATTAAACAATATCAACACACAAATTACAAAAAGAATCTCTTAGCAGGTACGAGATACATGAGACAAACAATATACATATATATAAATTAATTTACTTTGTATTTGTATTGTTCTGTATGTACTAAAAAATAAAAAAGTTTATATATGTATGGGTGCGACGTGACGGGAATTATAAGCATAAATTAGTCTTAACTAACAGAAATCAGCAAATTATCGTAACAAAAGTTTTAGACGCGACGCAGGGTACACTACGTTTGGGAACCATTCTTATTCTTAGAAGTACATTTGAAAAAACATGAAACACAAATATAACACAAGAAATAAAGAAAAATTGTTTGTTCCACGAAAAAGACTGGTTAAAACCTACAATCATGGTATCTGTTTAAAACTTGTCATGTATAATAAACTGCCCTTACAAGTAACGCAGCTTACCTTCAACCAGTTTAAACTTAAAATAAAATATTTTTTCGAAAATCAGCCATATTACCATGTAACGGAATACTTAAATTGTTCATTTTCTGATTTGCATGTGTATAACCAATTTTAAGTGTGAATGTACACTCTCTCTCTCTCTCACCTCTCTCACGCTCTGACATGCCAATGTTATATGATATAACAAAATGGTCAATAAATAAATTTGAATTTGAATTTGAAATCTGGTACCTACTCTACCAGTTACTGTATTGAGTACAAAAGTAATTAATTGAAGAAACAAAAATGTATTAGAACATAATAATTATCCATATAAATGAATGGCACCAAGGCACCCGTAGATCACGGCAGGGTTCGTGAATGCCTGAGACGTAAACGATTTGTAAGAGTTTTCGATGTCTTTATACGTTTTGTTTACTTTATGCTTGTAAATACGAGTATGTAACTAACCTGTCTGTCCCCGAGCTGATGACCGCTGATCACCGCAGATCACTGTGTGGATCACTCAATAAATGGCTCTCAACTGAGTAATTAATATTGTATTGGCCAGCGTGGGCGGCGTTTGGCTGCAGTGATTAATTACGAAACGGTCACACCGATCTGTAATCAACTGTTAAAATGTTGATCAAAACAATACAGCATACAACTTGTCATTGTTTTTTACCCTAATATGAGTGAATTTCGCACATCTCTTCATTTTTTTTTATTATTAATTTCAACTTTAACCCTCTGATATATTTTCAGAGTACTTATTTTCTAGGACATATACAACTCAGGAATTCTTAATTAACAAAAGGCCCTCGTAGGGCGCTACTACGGTGTGGGATGCTTGAGAAAGATACAATTTATATTTAAAAACTACTTACTTATATCTAAATATTTGAACTTCTAATTTTACATCTAAAAATTATACGTTTTATCCTATTTCGCTTATTATATAACATTTTTAAAAGTTTTATATACTAAAGGTACATACTACACATAATATATATGTAACATAATTAATTTACATATTTTTATTGTTTTGCGCTTTTTACTATTTTAGACATTTTAAGAATACAGGCACATCTTATTCTACTGTACTTATTCTAGACACATTTTAAATTTCAAAGATTTTTTTTATACTAAAGATTCATATTATTCAACATCGCTTCATATAGAAATAAGCCGATTGCGCGTCTTAAATCGGATTGTGTCAGCTATCCCCAAAATGAAATGTGTTAAACATTTTAGGATATTGTTAAGACTATATCACGTACATTACATTGTATTCTGAATGTTTGCATGATCTATAAATATTTTTCTCGGGTCTGAGTGTTTTCTATGTATAATATGTATAACAAAAAATATATATAAGTAGTATATCAGTCATGTAGTTCCCATAATACATACTCTGCTTAGTTGGGACTAGATGATGCTTAGTGAAAATTACCAGCATAATATAATTAATAATAAATAATAAATAAAGTAGTATAATAAATAGTGAGTGAGACGGGACGTTCCCGTCTCAACGACACGTCAGCAATGTGATAGTAAAGTACCTGCGTGGTACTTTAATAATATCCTAAAATGATATCAAAACACTGTAATTTCAATGATATAGTTAAGAAACAAAATATACTTAATAAATAAAAAGTTTAGTTTAAAAGACCACGCCTTTATCAAACACTAAAAATTTTAGAATTCCACTATCCACCTCCTGGCTCTATCATCAGATCCTCGACACCAAATGCAATCTATTGGACTCGTCATAACGACGCATATGAGCCCAAACTCGAGGGATTTACTAGTAGCCACTGAAGAGTTCCACTATCCACCTCCTGGCTTCATCATCAGATCCAAAATACCAAATTATAGTACTGTTATCCGAATTACATTTCCATACAAAGATACATTTCGATACTATAAAAAGTAGGTTAAAATTGACTTCAAGATTTAATTACATTGTTCGTTAGTTAGTTAAAAATGAAGCTAATATATATAAGCGTGTTAATATAATCGTACTAAAAAAAAACAACAAATAAAAGCATTCTCATAAGTAAACAGAAACAGAAATGCCCCACGCATCCAAACGTGATCCCACACTGTGTGGAGGCTACAGAAGATATCATAAATGCTGGAATTTTTGGTTAAAGGAAATCTTAAACCAATGGCAAACCATTGACCCAAAGAAAAATATCGTTAATTGCAGACTGTATTTTAATATAAAGATTTGTAAACAGGGAAGATTAGGGATAGCAAAGACAATCCTACAATCGTTTTTATTAATGAAACATAATACTCACTGAAACCATAGGAAAACTATTTACTGAACATATGAATACGCAGATTTTTCTTTTATAATACTCTCCATCTCCAATGCTTATGGTACCTTGATCTTTACGTAGAACTCTAGATTTTACTATTTCTCTCCATCGGGATCTGTTCATATCGGATCGGATGGCTTCAGTTACACTGGAATCCGTTGTAGAGCGAATCTGGTCGCTCCAACATATAGAGCTCTGTCCCCACGGCCTCTTTCCTTCCACCTTGCTATTTAAAAAATACCTACATAGTCACATCACTTCACTTCTTGATTATGGCTTTTGTTGTTTTGGCGACCTCTGTGACGCAGTGGGCGAAGGCCTGCCTGAGACGCAGAAGGTCGCGAGTTCGATTCCCGCCGCGGGACAAATGTTTGTATGACCTGCAAATATTTGTTTCGGGTCTGGGTTTTTCTATATATAATATGTATATATTTACAAAAAAAACATATAAGTAGTTTAACAGTCAATTAGTTCCCATAATACAAGCTCTGCTTAGTTTGGGGCTAGATGATGCTGTGTGAAAAAAAATGAATTTGTGACAATTCTACCTACATAGTCAATACATTTGTCACAACTTTCAGATGAGATGAAATATCGGTGCAAATGTCCCTCTCATCATGAATGAAAGCGTCAAATTCATATGACAATCAGCACAGACACATTCTTGCATTAACGCCAGTATCATGCTCATTGCAAAACACACCAAAACAGAGCGCAGTAAGGTTTATTTTGTGAGAAGTATTGGTAAATGTTGCACGATTTGTACAGGAAATTCTACTACCATAGGTGGAATAGCTCTTCTCGCAAAATAACATTCAGGTAAATGTTCCCGTTATCGGCAACGTTGAAAATCAACAACAAACGTATTGATTACTTGATCCGTTGTAAACAACGATATCAGAGGATTCTATATAATTAAATTATACATGAATTTAATTAAATTAAACCTTTATTTATGTTATTGCGAGGAAAACAGGCGTACGACCCATCTGATGGGAAGCGTTCACTAATGACATTTGCAACAGCTGGAGCATCGCTAAGCGACTCTTTTTTTGGAACTGATCATTTTATAGTTCAGTGGAAACACCTCAAAAAGCAGCTTTTTTTCACTGACTGTTCATTGCGATTGCAATTCATGGCGTTTTTCGATTATTTGTTTCCTTTTTCAAAATACTTAAATTAAAATACTTAATAATATCACCTAAATAACCGCTAATGTTTGTACAGATGATGCTATTTGTGAGTCTGCATTGTTGCTTAGTTAACAATAGTAGGTAGTGAACATAACATAGGTAGTCTACCATGGAAAACTAGTTAAGTGCATTTATTGGTAGGTACTTTTCTAGATTAGCTATAAAATAGGATTTGAATTAGTATTTAATATGTTTTGGAGTGATAATATCGAGTAAATCAATAGGTAGTCCATTTATTATCCGGGGAATCGAGTAACTAGCTGTCATTTCGCATATTAATCTAAGTAGACGTTTTGATACGGTTAAACATGATTATATCCCTGCCAGTGCCACTTCATATCGGGAGACGGGTAGTTAGTGACATAATTCAAGGAGGAAATAGGAATACGTTTAGGGAAACATGCCGGGCACCTTTCCTCTTAGAGTGGCTATCATTATATTTTTTGCAGTGGAGTACATTGTTACATACCTTTTTATTATTTAATTAATATAAATTAAAGAAACATAAAAAAAATTAAATGTACAAGTACTTTAAACTTAACTTACCTAATTAAGGACCCCTTAGCGGACATAGTCCTCCCCAAGACCTCCTTATCATTATAACAAAGTAAATAGGGTTTTGATGATATAGCGCAATATTTTTCAAAATATTTTTTTTTGTTCTCTTTTCTACCCAGATTTTTTTATCAATCTTGTTTTAATAATAATAATAATGCTGGACATTTTTCACACAGCATCATCTAGCGCCAAACTAAGCAGAGCTTGTATTATGGGAACTACATGACTGATATACTACTAATATACTTTTTTTTTGTAAATACATACTTATTATACATAGAAGAACACCCAGACCCGAGACAAATATTTGCAGATCTTACAAACATTTGTCCCGTGACAGGAATCGAACCCGCAACCTTCCGCGTCGCAGGCGAGCTTTCGCCCACTGCGTCACAGAGGTCGTTAAATGTAAGGGCTTCGGAGGTAGCAAAATACGACAAAGCTAAATCGAAGGATCAATAAAAAAGTATTAATCTTGAGTTCCAGGCAAGTTTCATTTACGTCCAAATATTAGTTCATGCCGAGAATCAACATAGCCAATATCCCCAAATCAGCCATGTTTGCTTGTACTTTGCAACAACTTTGTATTAACGAGATGCATTGCTGTCCGTAACACGCGCACCTTACCCGACACGTGAACTCGGCCAACTCATTTGCATGCTATGCACTACTTTTACTCATCATCACGTGGCAAACCAAGATGCGTAGGAGGATTTGAAAACGTATTACTAAACCAAGGGAAGGTAGAAACTTTCCTTGGGAACATCTAGACGTAGAGAAGAAGAAGTTGGTAGAAGTATTAGTGGAGAAGGAGGCCAAGAGGAGGATCCAACTAGGCTGGGCAGCGTTTGGAAAACTACGTGGAGTCTTCTCGTCATCCATACCGCAATACTTGAAAACGAAAGTTTTCAATCAGTGCGTCCTACCCGTCATGACCTACGGAGCTGAGACGTGGACACTCACGATAGGGCTGGTCCAACAGTTCAAAGTCGCTCAGCGAGCTATGGAAAGAGCTATGCTCGGAGTCTCTCTGAAGAATAGGATTCGTAATGAATACTTCCGTCAGAGAACCAAAGTTATCGACATAGCTCAACGAATTAGCAAGCTGAAGTGGCAGTGGGCCGGTCATATCTCGCGAAGAACCGATAACCGCTGGGGTAAACGTGTTCTTGAGTGGAGACCGCGACTCGGCAAGCTTAGTGTAGGACGCCCTCCGGCCAGTTGGGATGACGATCTGCGAAACACTGCAGGCAGATGCTGGATGCGGCAAGCTGAAGACAGGGCGCTAAGGCGCTCATTAGGGGAGGCCTATGTCCAGGAGTGGACTAATATAGGCTGATGATGATGTGGAGTGATACCTCTGGGGTTGAGTCCGTTCGTATGCTTGTTTGACACTTTAGTTGTATAAAAAAGGTTGTATAAAAACGCAATTCGAGCATTACTATTAGGTAGTACTTCTCTTTCACAAGGAGCTCTAACTTATTCATTTCTTTTATTTCATTGATTAAGGCGTCTGTCTATATTTTTCTAACATTAATCATAGAGATAAACTTGTAACTTATAGGTACCCGTTAGGACCCGGTGAAACTGACCCGGGTTTAGATCAAAGGGAAATGGTTGGTTCGCGCAAATCGCCACCGCTGCCACCGCCACCGCGTCAGTTTCACTAGGCTCTTAGCGGAGACATGAATTTCAAGTGAGTTTGTAAATACTTACTTTTTTCTCGTACCTACTCTTTACTTTTATATAAATTCATTTTGAGAACTCGTAATAATGGCCATAATCTCATCTGATGCATGGGCGCCGCCAGGATTACTTTCAGGGAGGTGCATCTGCATCTACACGTAGGTACTATAAGCTAAGATAAAATATAGACTTACACATATATATTATGTAGTTAAATGTAATGTCAATGCAATGTGTAATGACTGTAATGTAATGAGCGTACATTTAGCACGCAACGACGTGTCAAGACGTGGAATCGCTCAAGGATGGGAGACGCGAGGGTAAGCGGCCTGTGCATGCTAGCCATGCGCGAAATGTGTCAGTGAAAAGAAAAGAATGAAGTATATCTTTTGGCTAAGTGAAGTACTTCATTGATTTAGTTCAGTAGTTCATTTACTTAAGGTATACCGTTTAGTTCTTGTTGTAAATGAGTTGCTTTCTTAGTGCTATGAACTATGAAATGTTTTTATTTTTATATCTCGATTTTCCTTCATAGGTACTTTACAGGCTTAGGACTGTCAACCAGGGGCAAATTTTTTTACCATAAAATAGGTATATAGGTAGGTAAATCTAATATGTTTTTTTATAATAATAATAAATACGTATTTAAAAATTGAGATATGTACAATTTACTTTTGTTAATTAAACTGATTAATATTTCAAAGTTAACGACTTAACTTATTTTTTATTTGCATATAAAACTGACCCGTAACATGCGCAACACGACACAATAATAATCGCAAATAACTTACTAAATTAAAAAAATGCTAAATAGGTACTTTCTTACTTAAACAAAATATTAATAATCAAAAAACCAAACAAACGTAAACAATCTACTTTAGCAAGAATCAAAGAACTTTATCTCAACGACGTAAGGGTTTGTTTTAATTGCAAGTTCTTAGAAAGAGATACCATATCAGCTATCACTCTTTACTCTCACTTCTATTGTTGAAAAAATTGTGCAAAATAAAATAGTCTTTGTGTACACGCCATAACACCGATTTTTCTATCTTCGTCGAGCGTGATGCTAAACGAAGCATTGAAGTAAAAAGACACGTGAACTAAATGAACTAGAGACACATTAAAATGAGTTGTGAACTAAATGACAAGACAGTCTTACGTATGAAGTACTTCATTTACTTCATTCGTTCGCGAAGCACCCATGGCTAGTGCATGCTCAGTGTACACAGGAAAAGAGTAGAGGATACTGAATTTATTTACAAGGCAATGAACAAATTTAGAAAGCAACCACCTTCAGTTTTTATTCAAACGGTAACTTAATAAAAATATTTAATTTCTTCTATGTATTTAATCTCTCATCTCGTCTTCAATAAAGATGACTATCATAAACCAATCTGTCCAACAAATTCAAATCCTTAAGTATATCTCAACGCTTCCGAATAAATCTAACTCGTAAACATCCTTTACAAAATCAAATTTGATTCAACAACTTAGCAGCTTACGGACCTAAAAGTTATTATCGTTTCGGTAGCTTAGATTAATTTCAATGAACAGAAATAACATTTAATTTGTAGAGTATTTGTATTACTAGTATGTACTTAACTGTAAGATTCCTTCCGCCTCAAGAGACGTAGAAGTTTTATGAGACTTAAAATTCTTCGGATAAAAGTGTAGCGGAGCAAGATGCGACATGTGGAAGAACAAATACCACCTGACTTTATACCCTACCCCCTGACCTGGACTTTATAGAACTGGCAGAACGTTGGCCCCCTGGGCACGAGCTGCAGTGGCCAATTTGGAAGTCGCGTCATAGACGCATCCAAGTTGGCCGCTGCAGAAGCAACCTATGGGGGATAATTGACCCATCCCACGTCCAGTGTACTTAAGTGCGGGGAATCTACACAGAATATAGCGAACTTCTTGCTCTCCTGAACTCACAACACCTCATTGAGGCAACCAATGAGGCTCTACGAAAAAAAAACGAGTTTTTACACGACATGATTGAAGGACTGAAAAATTTTGTTAGTACCTAGTGTACCTACCTCTGTTAGCGATACAAATGTGCCCTTAATGTGCCCTGCCAAGCCTTCCTTTGGTAAAGTAGATTAGGACCACTTTAAGGATTTTTTTGTTTTTTTCTAGCTTCTGTCCACGGCTTCGCCTGCGTGGTACCCGGATAAAAAGTAGACACACTATGTGTTATTCTGATGTATAATAAGCTATATTACTGTAAAGTTTCATCAAAATCCGTTCAGTAGTTTTTACGTGAAAGAATAACAAACATCCATCCTCACAAACTTTCGCGTTTATAGTAGTAGGATAAGTAGGATTATTTTTGTTTTTTGGAAGAACGGGCTGTCAGCAGAGACAGAAGAAAAAGTGGTATTTTCTGAAGATCTCTGTTATAACTGATGTTCTGAAAATTAAAGAGCCTTAAAAGCAGAAACCGTCACTGGCGAACTGACGAGGCCGGTATCCGCGTATCCAAACAAACTTCTTCCTCCTTACTTGTCTAAGAAATAAGTAACATTAAGATTAAACGAAACATTTTTTTATACACCCAACAGACACATAATCATGTACTTAGTTCTGAACCCATACTAGGTCTCCCCTCTATCGTAGATATCAGGAACTAACAAAAAAATATATATATTTCTGTACTAAAAAACTGTTTACAATATTACAATGGATCTCGCACTAGGGCTAGTCTGTATCGCGGGAATCCGATCAAAATTTACCAAGTAGTATTTGATGCAGAAAACTAGCGAGACTTAGGTAGAATAGCAAAATAGGTAGGAACTTAATAAAAAATAAAGCTAGGTAAAAAAAAGAAAAAACAATAATCAAGGGCTTGTGTTATGATAGTGCCTAGGATTTGTACAACTGAAAAGGTTAAGGTTTTTTGCCCAAGCAAGATGATGCACGTCAGTGGGTGTGTGTGTGTGTGTGTGTGTGTGTTTTGCCGTTATAGCCTAGTGGGATGTACCCTGAATTCCAATCCGAAGGTTCATGCCAAAACCCAAAAATTCGTAGGTATGTGCCATCGGTTGGTGTTCCAATAAGCTGCGATGGGCTTGCAACCTGTCAAGTATAATACAAACTACTTACTACGCAAAACACGGACATTTGCCAAAAAATTTTTACTCTAACTATCCCTTACTTAGTATCCTGACATTTACATACAAAGTAAGTATGGATCTGAGGATGCGCGGTCACGGTCGTGCGCGTGTTTTTTTTCATCATCCATCATAGTGCCGAGTGACAAGACAAACCTAGAGGGTTCTACTTAGCCAAATGATGATGAGATAGTACCTACAGAGAAGGTATGCGCCTAAAGTGACGTTAACATAATCATTTCACACTTGGCATCCCTTAAACCAATGTTTCTCAAAGTGGGCGATAGCTCCCCCTTGTAGGCGCTGAAGACATTTAGGAGGGCGATAGAAAGTTTAGATTAAAATTGGGGGCGCTGAGGCAGTCTAGAGGGACATTAAATTATAAAAAAAAACTACGTTCTTGCTGAAATTTCAAACTGAAATTAAAAATCTTCATACTTAGTACACATCATTAATTTCATTATTGTCTTTGTTTTATTTATCACGGCTTTGTGTGTTACGTGTTTGTAGCAATTTGTGCGAAATTTTTGACTTTTGAGTAGAAAAATGCTCGCTGACTAAGTAAATAGGGGTTGTTGGCTCTTATCTCCAGAATTAAAAACAAATAAATATGGTCTCGCCTCTCTTACACTTCGACTCCTATAACTTTTATCGACTATTTGTCGCTCTATGTCCTAAATCACAAAAATTTAACGGCTCATTGCGTTCCTAACTCCGTGGCGACGACCTCTGTGGCGCAGTGGGCGAAGGTCCGCCTGAGACGTAGAAGGTTGCGGGTTCGATTCCTGTCACGGGACAAATTTTTGTAAGATTTGCAAATATTTGTCTCGGTTCTGGGTGTTTTCCTATGCATAATATGTATGTATATACAAAACAAAAAAAAAGTATACAAGTAGTATATCAGTCATGTAGTTCCCATAATGCAAGTTCTGCTTAGTTTGGGGCTAGATGATGCTGTGTGAAAATAGTCCAGCAATTAAAAAAAAAAGTATTGGGCTCTAGAAAAAAAATGATTCTCAAAGTGAGCGGTGGGCAAATAAGTTTGAGAGACTGTGCCTTAAACGATTAAATTTTAATAGCAACGTCGGTAATAGCAATTTAATTGCTTGGGGTATGCACCTACCAGTGATTAAGAAACAAGCTGTTGTCAGATTAATTGATTACTAATGTTATAATTAGTATACAAATTATGTTCTAGAATATTTCCGATCGATATGTAGCTAGGTTATTGGCAAGATAATTGCTTTTTATTGACAAGATGTGGCTGTGAGCCAAGACGTAGTTACGATTCGTGCATTGTCTCATCAATTCATGATGTCTCATAGGTAGGTAACCTATAACTTACTGTCTGCTTACCACGTAAGTTGTGGGCGGTACCTATTTAAGCCATGTGAGTAAGTAGGTACTAGTGCTTAGATATTCTCGTCTGCACTATAGTAGGAAAAAGTTAGAGCAGAGACAGAATTATTATGTTGTTCAGTACTTTGATGTTTTGTTATTCGGCCTTAATCCTACTAATATTATAAACGTGAAAGTTTGTGAGGATGTTTGTTCCTCTTTCACGCAAAAACTACTGAACGGATTTTGATGATGAAACTTTACTTTTTATCCGGGTACCACGCGGGCGAAGCCGTGGGCAGAAGATAGATAGATAGATAGATAGTTTTTTATTCGACACATACAATACAGCACAGACAAGTACAAATGAAAAGAAAGACAAACAATTAAAGAAACACAGTAAGTACAGAAGAGTAGGTACAATAAGTGGGTGCTAACCAGTGCTAACGAAGGCAGTCTATGCTGCAATGGTGTGTATTAGTTGAAAAGGTCCTATCTCAGCTTATTGCTGCTCCGCCAAGGCGAAGCAGCGCTGATTTTCAGATAGGACCTAAGAAGTGAGGGATGACCTCACGATCGCAGTGTTGCAGAAAGAAAAACAGTGAAGAAAAAGTGAGTGTGGACAAAGAGTGTGTGATGAGAAATGGATAGACATAGATAGTTAAGTTTAATTAGTAGTACATTAATCAGTTTGAGAAGCTAGTATAACGATAAGTTATACTAGCTTCTGCCAATACAATGACAATTAAGTCAATAAAATTATATCGAAAATATCTTACCTATACGTTTCACGGCTAAACCGCTGAGCCGTTAGTGATGAAATTTTATATGGACATAGTTTGAAGACTGGAGATGATCATACGCTACGTTTATCAACATACAACGCGGGCGAAGCCGCGGGCAGAAGCTAGTATGAAATAAAGATGTCGTAAAAAATCAAAGAAATGTGATGACATTGCAGTTGTTTACACGGGAACTGTAAGATCAATATTTCCCATGGAGTGTGGAGCCGCCATGGCAGTTGGCAGACTCCGCCAGCTCCGCGCCACATCACGCCCACCATGGCGCCAGAGTACACGCTCTTCGCGTATTTCGGAGTGAGTTTACAATACAATATTATAAGCCATTTATTCCAGAATTTAATCATCATTTCTAAAATTGAAATTACAGATTAAGTAAAATAAATAAATAATGCTAAACATTTTCACACAACATCATCTAGTCCCAAACTAAGCAGAGCTATTAGCTTTGCCATTCAGCGTGGCAATGCGGCTAGTATTTTGGAAACGCTTCCGTCTGGTAGTGAACTGGATCAGTTGAGCTATCTATAGATCATTTGCAACGGTCTTTAGATAGCTAGCTGTTTCAACTATATTTTTTGTATAGGTAAACCTACTTGTACATAGTTGTAAGTATGAATAAATGTATAAGCAGAGCTTAAACACACTTGATCATAATAACGAACTATAGGTACATAATCATTCAAAATTAAATAACATATATAATCATGTTATATTCAAAATGACAAACCTCATATATGAAAATATAATAAGTTAATTACCTACTTTTTGTCATTTTCTTAATATAACAATACATTACTAAGTTTAATAGTCAATATAGAAATCATATATTTTGCCCTATATTTAATTATATAAGTAGGTACAAAGGTGAGTTTAACCCTAAAAAAGTTATGTACCTACTTATGTACCTAAAACAACGTGACCTACCCACTTGCATCGTAAATTCAGTAGTTATTTTCAAGGAGGAAATTTAATTATAAATAAATATTAACTATACTCGATAAATATTTAATTATCATCAACATTTTGTTTTAAGGTTCAGCGTAATTACCATCATCATTATCAGCTACTAAGTACACAAATCAAATCAAGATTAAAACTATTTTTGTGTTTTTTATTAAGATTTTTATAACATTGTCGCCATTTTGAATAAAAAATGTACTTAGGTCTCTGTTAGCAACAGAAATCTCAATAATGATGTAGGTATTGAGAAATCACCCTTTTTTTATCACACGTTCTGACAGTAGGTACCTACGGGGTATTATTGCGGTATTTTTGGGCACAACCAGTACTGGTTCGGTGCTTCTGCGAATTCTCTGAGATGTCATTTCCTTCGGCAGATATACATCCTCTTCATGCTGGCATTTTTCGCAATTCTATGCCTGGTTTGCCTCCTGGTACTGCTTTGGTATAACCGGAGATACAACCTGAACCTCGAGTCTTCGGCTGAGGCGAAGGAAACCACCCCTATGAAGAAATCCAGCCATGAAGAGTTGTAATCTACTGACTACGAATAATTGGACGACTTCAGCGTTGCAGTTTGGAATGTTACATAAATTTACCTATTTAAGCTTTTTCGCTAATATTTGTTCGTATAAATTGCATAGGGATCAATGGGTTTGAGTTTGTCGGAACGAAACCGTGTCTATCGGTGATTAATAATAGAGTGTAATTTAGCCTGTCCGTCCATGGCTAGGGATTTGGTGCAAGTAGGTACGTAGAATATCTCTATGCCCGCTCAGGCTTTCTGGTGAACAGCTGTCAAAGTCAGTAAAACTTCTAGAGAGCCACACAAGTCATAATCAAGAAGTCAAGCCAATTCATTCACTTTGTTAAGACGGCTGTTTACTTGTACCTACTGCAAAATTCTGTCCTGTTGTCTGCTCCGTAACGTAGTGGTTATTTCCTTGGTTGGGTTTTAGAAAGCCGTCGCACGAATTTAGGTAAAAAAAGGATAGGGGGTGGAAGGGATGGACTCCCCTATTCCAACAGTATTACTCCTAAAGTTAGGAATTGAATAGTTTCCGAAAAATGACGTTTTGAAATGACGAATTTTGTAGGTTAAGTACTAAAAACATCCTCTTATTTCCAGAAATAACTAGAAGTAGGGTTAAATTAGGTTCTGTGACTCACCAACAAGTCCATCAATACGCGTTCGGCTCGTGCTTGTGTTTTTGTGTTTCTTAGTGGACTGAAATGTGTAGGACTAAAATTAAGATTTGAATAGGGTCCATTTCGGCTCTGGTTTTATGTTCCCTAGTGCACTGAACAGTATCGGACTAAATTCAAAATTTGAATAGAATCCTTTTCGGACCATTCAAAGGTTGGTCCATTGTAATCATGTATATAATATCAGAATCCAGAAACCAATTTGCAAATCAAAAAATGCTAAAAAAACGATTCAAAACACACACAGTATTCCCGCGCTTAATTAATGACCATCTTTTCATGATTTCCAAGCACGTGTGTTACAAAACAAGCCTCCAACTCCAATACATTAAATTTTATTATAAAACACTTAGCCTAAAAATGTTTAAAATATTAATTTCTCGCAAACTATTCAATTCCTAACTTTGGGAGTGGTACCGTTGGAATGGGGGAGTCCACCACTTCCACCCCTGTGCTGATTTTATCGAAATTCGTGTGACGGCTTTCTAAATCCCATCCGAATAAACATTATTTATTTAGGTTTTTTTTCTGCAGATTATACATATTTAGAAGCACAGAATAGGTGATACCTACTATGTATGTTAGTACATAGGTAGGTAATACTTGTGGTTGTGTGAAGTTGTGTTTGCCAAGATAGCTAAACTTATTTTGAACACCGGCTTCCGAGTAAAAGTTTAATTGAATAAAGTGTACCTATCTGTAATGATTTTGAAGAAATTGTACACTCTGGTCTTCCTGCGCACAGAGCAGCAAATACTCCTTGGTCTAAAGAAGCGAGGTTTCGGCGTTAACAAATGGAACGGTTTTGGCGGGAAAGTGGAACCGAACGAAAGAATTCTAGAGGCTGCGGCCCGTGAATTGAAAGAAGAGTGTTGTGTGAACGTTCGAAAGCAGGATTTGAAGAATATCGGGCATTTAGAGTTCACCTTTGAAGGAGAACCGCTACTGATGGACGTGCGGGTATTTTCTGCGACAGTCTTTGAAGGAGCCGTTGGAGAGACGGAAGAGATGAAGCCAAAATGGTTTGACTACGATAAGATACCATTTGAGGAAATGTGGCTGGATGATAAGTATTGGTTTCCTTATTTACTGCAGGACAAACTATTCTATGGAAGGTTCCACTATAAGGGCTATGATACGATACTGAATTGTACAATTCATGAACTTGATTCAATGGAAGCTTTTTATGAATCTAGGAAATGAAATACAGCTACCTACCTATGCTCCACTTTCAACTAAAAATATTATTAAATATGTAGGTCTAACTAAAACATTTTTCTTTGTGTTCTTTTCAAGCTAAGTAGGTATCTTGTATCTAAGTTAGCTAAGCTCAACAATAATTGAAGATGATGGATTTAGAAGTTAATTTGATAGCTTGCTGCTGTTTAAGTACTTATAATAATAAAAAACTTTAAAAACCAATGATTTTATTATCTCTTACAAAACAGTTACAACTTTTCAGCTTATAAATAAGTGACTTGTAGGTCGGTGTTTACTTCCATTAAAGCTGTCAATCCATTCATGCAAAGGCTATGCATATATAAGTATTATTTTTTGTTTTGCATTATTAAAATTAAGGATGGGTCCCCACAGGAGCACACGGAGAGGCTAAGCACAGATGTCTTGACTTCTATAATAAAAAAAAACCTTAAAACAATGTTCTTCAAAGATTTTTATAAGGAAGTTTGGAATGTTGTTTGCACCCTGCATAGCCTTTGTATATCCCACTATTGTTTAACAGCTTAACCCTTTACAATTTCTACAACGAAATAGTGAGCATTTAATTTTTACATTCCTGGGCTGCAATAAATCCAAAAACTTTGATGTCCTTTAAGTACGGTACTATGTTTGAAATTAGATGGTTCGGCAACATTCATGTGACAGCATGTCATTCACCAGCGAGCTTCCAAGGCGATAGCATGTCTGGTTCCAGTATTTGGAAGTATATAGTATTATTAGCACCCCCAGCTGTCACATTTCAGAATTTTTTGGATTTTGTCATCACATTTTTTAAATTCCATTTGCAATGTGCAATTAACTTACGATAATTGTATGCCCCATTACTTTTTATATTTTTGTTTTTGGTGTCAATAAATGACTGAACTTTTAAACAATTTGAAACACTTATTTTATTTTCGGAAATATTATAATAATTTTACGATAACACTATAATTTTTTTTATACATCATTGTTGTAACAGCTATCACTATTAGGCGTTCGTATTTCCGATGTTAGACGAAATTTGCCGAAGCATCTAATGTAAATCGTAGTACCGAGCCGAGTCGGCCGAGTCTGGACTGTATGTGTTATCAAATTTTCCTTCCTAGCATCTAGTTTAAAGTTCACCAGATCACCCCACTCATGAGGACGTCTTTACTCGGGTTTGTGGGCTATGTCGGCCAATGCGGCGCGTGCCAAGTTGCGCGCGAGTGCGAGGCGCAGTAGCGCGGCCGAGTCGGGACTGAGCGCGGCCGAGTCGGGACTGAGCGCGGCCGAGTCGGCATTGACTGCGGCCGAGTCTGGGCTGGGCGCGGGCGCTCGTAGCTCGAGGCACTGCATGAGCGCACACGTGTCGGCGGCGCCCACCACTTCCTCGTCACACTCCAGCAGCGGCAGCGCATCGAGTAGCAGCGTATCCCAGAAACTAAAATTATATTACTTGTTAGAAGCATAGGGTTTGCATAGTTGCCTGGCCAATTTTAAATTCAATAAACTCTTTGTTTGTCGTATAAATGACGATACTTACTAGTCGGGTGCAATTTTCGATGTAATCAATGACACAAGGAGGTCAGCAGCTTTCTTGAATTCTCTGTTTTTGTATAGTCTGTGAAACTCGCAGTATTTTACTGTAAACAAAAAAATCATGTTAACTGGTTACATTATCGAGGAATTATAGAAAAAAGTGATACAACCAAAGTCTAGGTAATGCAAAATATCAAAAACATCTGCACTGTCATTCAGTTGTGAGCGTTTCGTGCATTGTCTCCCAGTTTGAATGTTAGTCCAGCCAGCAGGTTGCAGAAGTGGTGACTCACCTAGGAACAGCAGGTTGTCGTGCAGCAGCATGGCGTGGGGCGCGGTGCGCAGCAGGTCCCGCGCGGGCAGGATGCGCAGGCGGGTGTAGTCTCGCAGCGCGTGGGCGGCGGCGCGTCCGGCCGCGTCCCCGCATCGTCCGCGCAGCGCCCACGCCAGCGCGCCGCCCACGCGCCCTGCCTTCAGCTCCCGCGTGGAGAGACAGCGACAGACCGTTTGCACTGCCGACACAAAATTTACCTTGTTGCAAGTGATTGTGTGAGCAGCACGCATCAGCAAAACGCGCGACTTTCATCCACACTAGGATGGCCATTAAACACTATTCACTACTCCAGCGTGCGATAGCAACAGCATCCTTCAAATGATGCTCTCCATAACGGACTGTGGTCATAGAAAATAGGTTAATAGGGATCATTGAATTGAATTAAATTGTTTTTTTTTTGTAATGTCATTGAATTTGTTTGATTAAACTTGTACTTGTGCTACTTGTGTTTGTTGAATACTTGTGCATAATTTGTCCGTTTTAAAATATTATTATTTATGGATGAAAATTTGAATTAAATTTATTCATAATTTTGTGTGGTTGCTCATGTTTGTTTGTTTAAGTAAGTATTGGTAAGATAGATTATATTTGAAGTTTTATTTTAATTGCAGGAGTGTTCTATTTATTTGGTTAAGGATAAAGTAAATTTTTGCATAATTTTAAAATTTGCGACGTGTTTTCTGTCGTCTAATGCAGCGCCTATAGTGGCAATAAAATCTAAGAACCATCCTTGAAAAAACCGCATTTCACTCGTATAAGCCATTTCGGGAATAAAACAGAGTATAACAGACAAACAATCAACCTCTTATGGCGAACGCCAACTGAATATTTAGGCTCCTTTCGTGAATGACTCACCCACTCCTTGCAATCCATGCTTCCTGGCCTCAGACAGCACCCGCATCGCCTTGGCCTCGCTGCGCAGCGGGAGTCTCTCCAGCATGAGCTCGGCGCGACGCCGCCCCGCAGCCCCGCAGCTCGCCAGGTACGACAGCCCCGCCGCCCACAGCGACTGGTGCTCCGCTAGCAGGCAGCCGTATTCCAGGATCAGACTTTCCCGGAGTCGATTGGTTACACTGATACAAGTTCATTTTTGTAAAATTTTATAACGTAACGTGTTTTCTTTCGTCTGCCGCAGCGCCGCCTAGTGACTCGTGGCAATACATTGTATCTGAGAACAATCCCTGAAGGAAGTAATGCAAATTGATTGAAGAAAATCGATAAGCTTTAGAATCAGATTTATAAGCTGTTCCAGAACTTTCAGAGACAAATGGTGACAGACAGACGAATAATAAACATACACCCTATTATGTGAAATGTATAAAACGGGCTTTTAAAGTCGCGGATTAAAAGACAATGCGGAGTTTTCTTATCGATTTGTAGCAGCCCAGTTTGTTAGTCCGAGAATCCGACTTGGGAAAATCTTCCTATGAAAATTACGTACATACCTACTTCAGATTTTTGGAACAAGTTCTCATAATTTTTATGAGAACTTGTTCTCGGAAAAAACCGTGTATTGACTACTTACTTCTCCTTATGGCTGTCTAGTATGTTCAGTCTGCTGCAGTGGAACAGCATGTCGGTGAGATGCGTCGCGAACCAGTTACAGTCAGACATCTGCTGGATCTCATGTATCACCTACAACAAAAAAAATTGCTACAAACATTTATTTTTGTACAAAAAATTTAGAATGGAATGCCCAGCTCTACTGCTCCTTATGAAGAGCTTGTCCGGGAAAGTACTTCCACCAAACCTATTTCTGCCGCAAAGCAGTAATGCTCGCATTGCTGTGTTTCAGTTTGAAGTGTATGGATGCAGCTGAAATGACAGCCCAGCACATCGAACTATGAGCTGTATGACGTGAATACCTGGTGCAGGTCGCCCTCCAACGCGGCACGCACGGTGGTGTCGAGCGCGGCGGGCGGCGCGGGCTGCATGCCGGCGCAGGCGGCTGCCAGCGCGCCGAGCTCGTGCCGCCGCGCCCAGGGCGCCGTGTACATCACCCAGCCGCCAGGCACATCGAACTATGAGCTGAATGACGTGAATACCTGGTGCAGGTCGCCCTCCAACGCGGCACGCACGGTGGTGTCGAGCGCGGCGGGCGGCGCGGGCTGCATGCCGGCGCAGGCGGCTGCCAGCGCGCCGAGCTCGTGCCGCCGCGCCCAGGGCGCCGTGTACATCACCCAGCCGCCAGGCACATCGAACTATGAGCTGAATGACGTGAATACCTGGTGCAGGTCGCCCTCCAACGCGGCACGCACGGTGGTGTCGAGCGCGGCGGGCGGCGCGGGCTGCATGCCGGCGCAGGCGGCTGCCAGCGCGCCGAGCTCGTGCCGCCGCGCCCAGGGCGCCGTGTACATCACCCAGCCGCCCAGCACATCGAACTATGAGCTGAATGACGTGAATACCTGGTGCAGGTCGCCCTCCAACGCGGCACGCACGGTGGTGTCGAGCGCGGCGGGCGGCGCGGGCTGCATGCCGGCGCAGGCGGCTGCCAGCGCGCCGAGCTCGTGCCGCCGCGCCCAGGGCGCCGTGTACATCACCCAGCCGCCCAGCACATCGAACTATGAGCTGAATGACGTGAATACCTGGTGCAGGTCGCCCTCCAACGCGGCACGCACGGTGGTGTCGAGCGCGGCGGGCGGCGCGGGCTGCATGCCGGCGCAGGCGGCTGCCAGCGCGCCGAGCTCGTGCCGCCGCGCCCAGGGCGCCGTGTACATCACCCAGCCGCCAGGCACATCGAACTATGAGCTGAATGACGTGAATACCTGGTGCAGGTCGCCCTCCAACGCGGCACGCACGGTGGTGTCGAGCGCGGCGGGCGGCGCGGGCTGCATGCCGGCGCAGGCGGCTGCCAGCGCGCCGAGCTCGTGCCGCCGCGCCCAGGGCGCCGTGTACATCACCCAGCCGCCAGGCACATCGAACTATGAGCTGAATGACGTGAATACCTGGTGCAGGTCGCCCTCCAACGCGGCACGCACGGTGGTGTCGAGCGCGGCGGGCGGCGCGGGCTGCATGCCGGCGCAGGCGGCTGCCAGCGCGCCGAGCTCGTGCCGCCGCGCCCAGGGCGCCGTGTACGTCACCCAGCCGCCAGGCACATCGAACTATGAGCTGAATGACGTGAATACCTGGTGCAGGTCGCCCTCCAACGCGGCACGCACGGTGGTGTCGAGCGCGGCGGGCGGCGCGGGCTGCATGCCGGCGCAGGCGGCTGCCAGCGCGCCGAGCTCGTGCCGCCGCGCCCAGGGCGCCGTGTACATCACCCAGCCGCCAGGCACATCGAACTATGAGCTGAATGACGTGAATACCTGGTGCAGGTCGCCCTCCAACGCGGCACGCACGGTGGTGTCGAGCGCGGCGGGCGGCGCGGGCTGCATGCCGGCGCAGGCGGCTGCCAGCGCGCCGAGCTCGTGCCGCCGCGCCCATGGCGCCGTGTACATCACCCAGCCGCCCAGCACATCGAACTATGAGCTGAATGACGTGAATACCTGGTGCAGGTCGCCCTCCAACGCGGCACGCACGGTGGTGTCGAGCGCGGCGGGCGGCGCGGGCTGCATGCCGGCGCAGGCGGCTGCCAGCGCGCCGAGCTCGTGCCGCCGCGCCCAGGGCGCCGTGTACATCACCCAGCCGCCAGGCACATCGAACTATGAGCTGAATGACGTGAATACCTGGTGCAGGTCGCCCTCCAACGCGGCACGCACGGTGGTGTCGAGCGCGGCGGGCGGCGCGGGCTGCATGCCGGCGCAGGCGGCTGCCAGCGCGCCGAGCTCGTGCCGCCGCGCCCAGGGCGCCGTGTACATCACCCAGCCGCCCAGCACATCGAACTATGAGCTGAATGACGTGAATACCTGGTGCAGGTCGCCCTCCAACGCGGCACGCACGGTGGTGTCGAGCGCGGCGGGCGGCGCGGGCTGCATGCCGGCGCAGGCGGCTGCCAGCGCGCCGAGCTCGTGCCGCCGCGCCCAGGGCGCCGTGTACATCACCCAGCCGCCCAGCACATCGAACTATGAGCTGAATGACGTGAATACCTGGTGCAGGTCGCCCTCCAACGCGGCACGCACGGTGGTGTCGAGCGCGGCGGGCGGCGCGGGCTGCATGCCGGCGCAGGCGGCTGCCAGCGCGCCGAGCTCGTGCCGCCGCGCCCAGGGCGCCGTGTACATCACCCAGCCGCCAGGCACATCGAACTATGAGCTGAATGACGTGAATACCTGGTGCAGGTCGCCCTCCAACGCGGCACGCACGGTGGTGTCGAGCGCGGCGGGCGGCGCGGGCTGCATGCCGGCGCAGGCGGCTGCCAGCGCGCCGAGCTCGTGCCGCCGCGCCCAGGGCGCCGTGTACATCACCCAGCCGCCAGGCACATCGAACTATGAGCTGAATGACGTGAATACCTGGTGCAGGTCGCCCTCCAACGCGGCACGCACGGTGGTGTCGAGCGCGGCGGGCGGCGCGGGCTGCATGCCGGCGCAGGCGGCTGCCAGCGCGCCGAGCTCGTGCCGCCGCGCCCAGGGCGCCGTGTACATCACCCAGCCGCCAGGCACATCGAACTATGAGCTGAATGACGTGAATACCTGGTGCAGGTCGCCCTCCAACGCGGCACGCACGGTGGTGTCGAGCGCGGCGGGCGGCGCGGGCTGCATGCCGGCGCAGGCGGCTGCCAGCGCGCCGAGCTCGTGCCGCCGCGCCCAGGGCGCCGTGTACATCACCCAGCCGCCCAGCACATCGAACCACGAGCTGTATAACGGACGGATGGACGCGAACGACGCGTAGTCGCCGATCGTCAGCTGGAAGATACAATACCACCGTATTGTGAACCGCAAAGACAATTTTTATTTATATTCCTTAATATTTAACTAAGTTACGAAAATAATTGAACAATTCATAAGTGGGCAGTAGATTAGGTCCTAAACAGTTTCATCACTACTTGGTTAAATAAGTTAGGTTTGCTAGCCTCTACACAAGGATTCTCTGTGTTGTGGGTGACTTTCTGCAATTTTTAATGCTATTATAAGTAAAGCTGATATGTATGGATTTTTTATTTTTTTGTTAGATACATTGGTAATCACAGTACCTCTGAATCCCCTAATCTGGGGTAACCCCCAAATATCTTTAGGCCTTATTCCAAAACAATGCATGAGCATGAAACTGAAAAGTGGTTTTTAGCTTGTGACTTTTATTAACCACTAAGGAGCCAGTCAATGAAATAGGTAGGCCATAGGTTGCTTCATACATTTTATGCTACAATATTGGTGAGCCTGTTTCGACAACATAATTGTAATAACCATTACCTTCATGATGAGCTCCAACTGTGGCTGAGCAGTGAAAACTCTGCTGTTCAGCTTGGCACGGCACTCTGCCTGCCAATGCTTCCATGACACTGTGAACTCACCCGTTGATATGCTTCCGTAAACCTTCAAATAAGATATTCCTAAATTAGGAAATTTGCTAAATGATATTGCCTTGTCATTATAAACAGATCCTGCCAGGTCATCATTTGGATGTGTGGCATTTAGAACTGAGAGCTTCCATGCATTGAGCATGTTAAGATCTCAATTAAGGTAGAGGCCTAAATGTAGCTGAAAACTTGGGTATAAAATTACTTTTATAAAGTTTTTTGTAAAACTTAACTTGAATTAGTAATTAAATAAAGTAACTTATAAACCATGTTTAACGAATAGGTAAAAACTTATAAATTGAATGAAACCTTTGACCAGCTCTACACACTTGTGTGTTTTGGAGACAAACTACACCATGCTGCAAATAACTTTAGTGTGTTTCATAGGCCTGATTGATATTTTTTAAAAATTGTTTAGGTACTGCTTGAAAATCAAATTCTAAAGATAACCATACTCACACTGTAAATTGGCATGCTCTTCAGAGAGTTATCAACTAGTTTAAACTCATTTGTATCAGATTCCGAATGCAATTTTAAAAGTGCTCTCGCTACATCAACTCTTCCCTGTACAATCATACCAACAACTGTGTGCCAGTAGTCCTTATGGTCCTCTGAGCCTCGTTCGCAGGCCTCTAGGAGCTGGGCTGCGTTCTGCTCGTGGCACGGGAAGTGGAACCTGACCCATTCTAGCAGAAAGGGCAACACTATGTCTCCTGGGACATTGTCCACATACAGTATCTCACACAGGTGCCATATACATTCAATGGAGTAGAAAATTGTGACGTAAGCTAGTAGGGTGTTCTTTTCTATGCCATCTGTAGCTTTTTGAGAGGCTTTCTGCAAACTTTCAAGGCACACTCTGATGATGGAGCGGTATTGGCGGGAAAACTTCAGGAAGTCGACTTGATTGTCTGAAGACTTGGCGGTTTCTGCAGCTTTTTGAACAGCCAAAAAGGTCCCGTTCGATTCGTTCACCAATTTCCGTAGAATAGGGTGGAACAATAATATTTCCCGGCGGATGTTTAGAAGTTTATTTTCGGTTGTAAGTGGTGTTTGGCTCACTGTTTGACTGCGAGGGTATATCAAGAACTCGTTGCCGCGTCCCCATGTACATCCTATACGTTTTTCGAAACATTTCTCAGGCAGACCCTGTAAAAATTTCAATAACAAATACCAACATTAACAATCCTAACCTCCATGGCGGAAATAATGAAGAGCACTTACGAATATTTTAGCGTGAGTTACGTGGTTTCTAGGTTCCATTTCAGTTTTGTGCGTTGGTTGGGACGAAAAGGCCGAAAAGCCTGTGTAATTCATTTTGAATGGTACCTGAAGTCGATACCAACTCTGTGAATTAAAAAAAAATCATTATTCACAATTCATTTCAAATTCAAACACAGCAGCACACACACATAGTGACAGCATACCAGCACCACAGATTAAAAATTGTTTGCTCTTACAAACAGGAAACAAGCTTTTTATAAACGGTGAAACACATCTTTGCTTTTTTTTAGCATTATAGACTCGTGAACAAACCCATATATAGCATGAACGTGTTGGTTGATGTAAATTCTTCGCGACGCCGACGGGCCCGTAATGCTCAGTAAAGTCAGCCGAGTTGAAAAGTAGTGTTTTTCAAATGTCTGAAATGTATCTGACTTTTTTTTACGTGTCCTTCCTATTATCTATGGCTAGGGGTAGAGTTTATCTTGTTTCATAAATGTCATGACGTCTTGCTTGTCAAGTAATTCAAGTCAAGCACAAGCAAAATTGTCTTGTTTTTGGTTTTGGTGTCAATAATTAAAAGATGTCAATTTTAGCGAACTATTTCAACAAAATATTGTAACTAAATTCTATTGTAAATCCAGTGATACGTGTTGTGTAACGTAATAGATAGCAGTTAATTATGTGATGTGTATTTGCGTTAGGAAGTCTGATTGCGGGAAACAAAAGTATTACAAAAGTACAGTCGAGTCATCTTCTAGGTAAGTTTATGTTGGTTGTATCCAAAAAGTATAGCCATTCACCAGTTTTATGAGTTGTAATAGAGGTATATTCGCGCACGAGCGCCCTTTTTCTCGGGCCTTCGCAGTAGCAGGTGACTTCGTACTTCCGTGGTTGTAAAAAGTGACCCCGGAATGACGTAGTCTACGTGGTACCTATTCTGGTGCTTCAAATTAGATCTTGATCCATCCGCGTTTGGTGCTTATCTGATGGTTGTTTTGTGACGCAAGTGTGGATGCAAGTTGAAGATCCTTTGTGGTTCTGTAGTTAGATATGATAACATATTATCATAAGTGCTAGATAGCCTTATCAATCAGTCACTAGTGATTCGTCAGGCTTCTATTTCGTGTAGTGTAGTTAGTTTCCTGAAAAAAGTGTAGATTGTGTTGCAGAAACCTTCTCTTTCGGCTGTGTAAGTCAAATTAATTATGCTCTAATAAGAAAGCTTTGTTTAAAACCTTACATTAAAACTTGCAAACTAAACAATGTAACCCCTTAGGAACTCATACTCAACTGTAAATTCCTATTATAATACTCCTAATAGACTTAATAAAATCTCTTCTGACTATGTCATGGTGATGGACTTAAAATAAAAAAAAACATTCTATGATGGACATCTTCAGATACATACTCAGTATCTTTTAGGATTCCAAGTAGGACACTAGTAGGTTGTAGTCAGATGCACATTCAAACATAACATTTGGCACATATTGCAACAAATGCAAAAATATTTTTTCAAATCTGACCGATAGTTCTAGAGATGTTTGAACAGGCTATCAAACAAAAAACAAAGAAACAGTCATCATCAGCTTTATAATTAGTATAGATGCACAGAATAAAAACCCCCCAGAACTATATCCTAATGTACAGAAAGTGATACATGATTAAGCATTGTTTGCTAATAGTTAATCTTTATACTGATAAATAGCTTATAATAACTTTATAATCTCTGATATTCAGAAGCTATTTTCATATGAAACTACCCTGTCTCATTTCATACCAAAAAACAAAGCTATGTTTGTGGTCGGATTTATAGTCAAATTTAGGGGCCAAAGTTTGTCGAACCTGAAATAGGGAGTATTAAAAAGTGTCTGAAATTTATTGAATTTCAGAATAGAATACTATTTTATGACTCTTAATTCTTGCAAGCGAGATCAGGTAGAATCAAGGCTACTTATCACTCTTTTAGAGTCTGGCTAGTACTGGGGGGGCTAGACAAATACCTCACGCTTACTTTTCCTTTCACGCTAACGCAAATTTGTCAAGGTAAAACTTGGCAGCTGTCACATGATATTTCCGCAGCTAATGTCATTCCCATACAATTCAATCTTTCCGCAGGCGTTAACGTTAACAGAAAGTGGTATTTGTCTAGACCCCCTGGACTTCTGCATGCTAATGATAGAAGCAGGCAGCATGCTGAAACTTATCTCCCTGGTAAAAGATCAAGTTTATGCTCAGAGGGATGTTAAGATTTCAGTCAAATTCTCAAAGCTAACCAGCTCAATGTGAAATCTAACAAGTGAGGCCTAGAATGTCATGAAGGTTAAAAAAGTCAGTGTTGTCTCTATTGTTGCAAACATCCATAGGCTTCAGTAATGTTTTACCAACAGGCGGGCCAAATATTGGCTTGCTTCCTTGGTGGTATAAAAAAACACATCCCATTCAATGCTGTGATGCACTCACCGCACTGTTGAATGCTCGCTTAGCGTAGCGCTCGGTCTCATGTCTTGTGAGCTTGGCGCTGATTACGATGTTTTGCTACACCTGTGAATTGTCTTTTCTAGTCATCCAGATATTTTCAACACAGCTATTGGTTTCACAAAGATTGTAATAATCATAGCTCATTAGGTAACATTTCTGTCATAGCATAACATTAGATGCAACGAGGCCAACCAGTTAGCAGTAGGTACAGTGTGTCGCCAAGGTCAGTGTTTAGGCCGAAACCGAATAATTTCGGCTTTTTCTAGTGCTCTGTTGCCGGTACCGAAAAAAACCGTTCGCTTTCGTATTGACTTCAGTATCATAAAGACTGGTTTTTATATGTGAAATTTTATTGCATATTACTACATAGTCGTGTTGGACACGCGTGTCTAAAATGGACCGCGTGTATGGACGGTTTTCATTATGTGACAAGTACTGGGATAGTTTCACGATGTACTGTGCATTGAAATGTCACAAATGTGGATGCTTTACGATACTCAGCTAGGAGTAAGTTTGGTAAATGTGCCCAACCAACTAAAAAGAACATCTTGAGTATAATAAGATTTTTCACATTAAACAAAGCTAATTTTTAAGACTTTAGTAATTATACACTGTTTTGTTATCTTATCACATGGAACATTAGAGTCCCCAGAACCATATCAGGTAAATTCATACATTTATTAAGTGCAGCTTTTACAGCTGCACAGGCAAAACTCATGTTTATTTTGTTGCTCGGCAACAACAAGATTTTTGTTAATATGATTATAAATAACATAATTATGTTTTTCCTGCTGTGCTTACAGCACATGTTTGTAAACATATGTTTACAAACTACTTCAACCAAATAAAAAAAAAACTTGTAATGTGTATTTTTAGGCTGCAGCCATATAAGATTATAGAGTTCGCTAACCGTCTGCATTTTCGGCCGAATGTTGGCCGAATTTGAAACTCGTGCAGCACTAGGGAGTCTAGCTAGCGTCTTGAAGGTTTATTGCTTAACATGAGGTATTGATTTCTACGTGCTCAGCTATGGAGAATTTGGCCACTATTTAATTTTGTGTCGGCATTCTGCACTATAGTATGTAGGTATTTGCTTTGGTTTGGCGTTGATTTGGTTGACTCGAAGTTCAAGGTTACTATGTTTGTAAAACATACAAGCTGTCAATAGAAAGGATGTATTTATGAACTTTGAGTTATTTGTCATTTTGGCCTCTATGTATGATATACCCAGTACTGTGTGTAGATTATGAATCGCTTTACCTATAGGGTCTTTCTTAATGGAAAATCCTTTTTAATTTTTTGGGCATGGCGTTAACAAAAATGCATTATTTTAGAATATTATTACGACTATGCCACGTACTTAACTATTCTCCTGCTGACGTTTCGTTGACCGTTTAGAGGTCCTTCCTCCCCGTCGTCCCCGTTGGAGGACGTTCCCGTCTCACGACCGTCGAGCGTGGACGCGGACGGTGCTCATGAGGATATTCTAAAATGATACCAAACCACGATAATTTTAATTCTATAAAAATGTATTATTTTGAAAAAATAATGTACCTACTTAAATAACTAAACTATTTCCAGGTTTTGCGTTATTTCATTGGGACGCTATAAAAAACGGACAAGTGTGAGCGGCTCTGCATTCTGATAGTTTCAAACTGTAAAGCATTTCATAATCGTTAGAACCCTTTTCTGGTTTCAGCTACTTTTTTTACAAACTTCTCCATACCATTTTTGGGGAGTAAAATTCGAAATTCCTGAATTTTAAACCTTTTCCTTTAATGGTATCAAAAAGGCTCCATCCAAGTGTCAGAATTTCAAATGTGAGGTTACTAGAAATACCTTTCAGGGTTTTAATTTAATTTAGTTTAGGTACGTGGCCCACACGGAATAGGAAACAGACTAGGAACATTTCTGTATTAACTTTTGAAACTATCATGGTTTTGAACATAATTATTAATAAAAAACGGGATATTTACCATGATTTGTGAGTTTGAATGTTTCCCGTTATTTCGGCACAGTTGCATGTACCATGAAAACATTCAAACTCACAAATCATGGTAAATATCCCGTTTTTTAGTAATAATTATTTCTGTGTTAGCCCAAATTATTGTCTATCACAAAAAATATCCAATTTTCTGTCTTTACTTTCCAGATAGCCGGGCGGCCAAATATTTATTTTCGCGAAACGTAAGTCATTGCTAAAAAAAAAAAAATGCTCTATGGCATGTGTAGTATAGTACCTAAATTGCACTTTTTTATTGATTACAAAAATCGAGCTAAGCATGATTATCATAATTATCATTTTCTCCTATGAATGCACTTTAAGATGCATTATAGCTACCGTTTAGTAGTTTTACGTACCTAGTCATATTCGAGATCGTATTGTATGGATCGGAGTGTTGGACAACCAAAGAATTGATGAAAGAAGAGTGCACGCAGCTGAGATGCGTATGTTGAGATGGATGTGTTACAAGAATAGACAAAATAAGGAATGAGTATATCAGGGGAAGTTGAAAGTAGCGCCAGTGACCGAAAAGTTGAAGAGTAACAGGTTAGTGTGGTTGGCACGTTATCAGGAAGAAAGAATGCCACATTACGAGAAGAGTGCTAAATATGAATGTGGAATGAAATAAGAGCAGAGGTAGGCCAAAGAAAAGATGGATGGATCGTGTGTAGGATGACACTGAGTACTGAGATGGCGGCTGATAGAGAAGACTGGAAGAAGAAAACACGTTGTGCCGACCCCACGTAATGTGGGATAAGGACAAGAAGATGATTAGTAATCGTCTAGATGTGAAAATTATTTTGCATAATTCTAACGTTTGGTTTATAAATTGAATTGGTAAGTTAGTTTACTAAACCAATTGGTATCTTCTTGGTGCTAAATTTTGCGATAGCGAAAGTAATCGTGTAAGAGACGGACGGACAAACATACAATAGAATATTTATTTATTTTCTCTACAAAAAAGGTTTAGTAACTCTATGATTTAGATTAGGGAATCTGGTGTTCTTTTCAGAACACTGTGAAAAGTTACTTGAAAGTGGTGAAAACATAAAAACCCTACCTAAATCGTCCAGCTAACGTGCTGTTCCATACAAACTGTCACATCATACCTATATTAAGCATCCATACAATAAAAACCGTTTGATAAAAACAATCCTTTGAAAACTAAACATAGTTCACACGATGGAAAACAAAGCGGAAACAATACTCTCTGGTGTTACGGCGATAGCATGTATTTACTAGAGTTGAACGGCCGTGCACGACAGTACAATACCGACTGATAGTTACACTGTGGCCATGGCATAGGTAGGCAACCTGTGCCCTTCTGTGCCGTATTAACTTTAAACTAGGTAATCTGTGCACGAAATTGGCTAGATTTGCTTGATTTGCTGACCACAAACGTAAGATTGGGAAGAGAGGGGCGGCAGATTGGGTAACCGAAATATTTCGCAAAACTTTATTCGTGTTGGTCTACTGGGGCGATACCCGGTCATGGGCTCGAACTCGGTCATGCACCAATGTGTTTTTCCACTCGATAAATGTTTATGTGCATTACATGCTCAAAACGGTGAAGGAACACACCATGAGGAATTAAAATGTATGTATCATCAGTTAGTGTTTCAATAAGCGGCGGTGGGCTTGAAATCTGTCACGTGGATTGTTTGCAAAACATGGGCATGTGCCAAATGTAATGTTTGGAGTTGCCTCTGACTATTACTCTGTATTCTCAAAGAGTATAAATCTGAGGATGCCCATCATCCTACTAATATTATAAACGCGAAAGTTTGTGAAGATGGATGTTTGTTACTCTTTCACACAAAAACTACGAACGGATTTTGTTGAAACTTTACAGTAATATAGCTTATAAGAACATGACAATAACACATAGGCTACTTTCTATCCGGGTGCCACGCGGGCGAAGCCGTGGACAGAACCTAGTGGGGAATACAGTCGTGAGCGTGTTTTTTTCCAATCAGGCTGAGCTAGCCGATACAATTCAGTATTTTTAGGCAATTCCGATGACGAAGCTAAAAGATTAGTTTGAAGACACCGTTTTGATTATAAATATTATTTTCATATCGCGATGAGTAATGACTAATGAAGAAGGATACGTAGCGTAATAGATAAATATACAAGTACTATCAACGAAATTTAAGAACTGAAGATCTTTAAAAAAAGTGGCATACCCCATGTGAGAATTTGATTATGATTAGTTACTACTAGCTTCTGCCCACGGCTTCGACCGCGTGGTACTCGGATAAAAAGTAGCCTATCTGTTATTCTGATGCATAAGCTATATATCTGTAAAGTTTCATCAAAATCCGTTCAGTAGTTTTTGCGTGAAAGAGTAACAAACATCCACCCTCACAAACTTTAGCGTTTACTAGAAGTTCTTGGTCAGTAGTTTGGCAGTCGCTTATCCGTGTCGATAGTTAGGTTAGGTACTTTCAATCACAATAAAAATATCCCCGTAAGACCGCCCATTGTACTTTTAGTGGTGAACAATAAAGTTTTTCATTAATTCATTCACTCTATTATAACAAACAATCGTTGCATCTACGAGATATTCTACATAAAACTACTGCCTCGTCATAGTTCAACGTACGTTTCACTTTAATGCGCCTGATTCTGTCTATGGGTACCATCATTTCATCTAGAGTGATCTGTCCTAACTCGTGAAACACTCTAAAGCTAGGTGAAATTACAGGAACATCACGGCACATGAAACTTTTCACCCCTTATGTCTCAGGGTCGGTAACGCGCGAGTGATAAATCTGCGGGGCGATCACACTAACTCATGGCTATCGAGATGGCAATCAATTTTGAATCTAGTTCCCCATTTGAATGTCGCATCCATCCAAAAAAAAAAAACGTCCGATGGGAAACCAATTGCGTTCATTCGCATTGTCCATCTATGACATAGACATTACATTTATTTCCTACCACAATACACACAATATAAATTAATAATTTTAATTATAAAAGGGATTAACAGCACTTAAAAATAAATAAGAAGGTGGGCAATGTGTACTGCAGTTGCAAATTGGCCTAGGTTCAGCATAATGCCGACTGTTGTGAACAGAATGCTCTGTTATTATGCCTAGACCAGGACAAGAACACAAGCGATTCAATAGAATAAATATGACCCATCCAGTCTACAAATTAGCGTGATACGATTAATCCCATCCGATGATTCCGATGATACCGGCCACGGCTAATGATATGGCGCCATCTCGATAGCCATGGAAATTAATGTGATCGCCCCGCTGGTGTCGCAAACGTCCATAGGTTACGGTAACCGCTTACCAACAGATGGGCTGTATGCTGATACGCCAATTTACTGGTATAAAAAATACATAAATTAATAAAAAAAATGCTGGGCTTTTCACTCGGCATCATCTAGCCCCAAAGTAAGCAGAGCTTGTGTTATGGGAACTACATGATTGATATACCACTTATATGTAGAGGTATATTTTTTTTTTTGTAGATACATTCATATTATACAACGAAAAAACCCGGAATCGAGACGAATATTTGCTAATCATACAAACATTTGTCCCGCAGCGTCCTATCCCATTAACGAACATTTCTAGTTAGTAGTTACTAGAAACGCAAGTAACTATCTATGTCTTGTTACTTTATATAGCTTACATCGATTGATAACAATGATAAGGCGAGTGACGTCAGCGCTGAAAGCATCTGTAAACACCCTTATTGTTTGTGTCTTATCTGCTGTTCTACATTCGACGTAAACTGTCTAGAATTAGGACTGGAAATTGAGAAATTATATTGCTGTGCATAATGTCTGCGTAATTCTGTTGGTATTTGGATCTCACTGTACGTGACGAATGCTCGTTCTAGTAATGTAATTGGGTTTTATAATGGTTTGGGCAATTATATTAGTATTTACAAAGTTTAAAAACTCCCGACTTGTATTAACATATTTTATAGCGCCCCCTAGTGACGTGTGGTGATAAAACTTATATTGAAAAATAGGTACGGACATATATTTTTTACCTATCTCAGGACAGTTCTTGAAGACATTCAAATCGATTGCAAAAAACTAATGTTTAATTGGATTCGTTTCGGAGATAAATGATAACAGAAAAAAGCAAACAACCTGTTAAGTCAAACGCATATACGGACTCCTGAGATCGCGGTGTAAAAAATATATTAGTTTGATCCACCTAGTTATAAAATAATGAAAGAGACGGAAAATACTACGTTTTGATTGTGATAGAACGATCTCAATAATCAAGTGAAATTCTATACGAATTTGCAGAGGTTTATCAAGTTGTAAGTTTAGATGTAGGAGGCAATCTTCGAAACTACTCATCCGATTTCAAGAAATATTTCACCAATATTTAGAATGGTTCAGGGTGAACATAGGTAGTATTATTATTCCGTAAATAAAATAAATTTTCGTGGAGACCAGTTTTGCGAATTCGAAGAAAAAACGGTCGAGCGAATGCGTTTCTTTTACCTTGCCGTTACGGTAAGAGCTACCTTTCATCGGCAACTTTTAGCTGGGTACCACGCAGGCGAAGCCTTTAAGAGATTCTTTAAGAAGATCTTTGACGACCTCTGTGGCGCAGTGGGCGAAGGTCCGCCTGAGACGCAGAAGGTTGCGGGTTCAATTCACGCCACGGCACAAATGTTTGTATCTGCATATATTTGTCTCAGGTCTGGGTGTTTTCTATGTTTATTATGTACGTATTTACAAAAAAAAATGAATATAAGTAGTATATCAGTCATGTAGTTCCCATAATACAAGCTCTGCTTAGTTTGGGGCTAGATGATGCTGTGTGAAAAATGTACAGCATTAAAAAAAAAGTGTTTTAAAATGCACTCTCTTTACGTTAGTTGTCTCGTTTGTATTCGACATGTATGCAGACTTACGCCTACCTCCTGTGGGTAGGTACTTACCTCCTCGTAGTGCTTCCTCCCACTCTATTAAAGTCACCCCACCCTGTAAAACTTTACCCCTGTAAAGTTTTACAGGGTGGGGTGACTTTAATCAGTTGACCTCAGTTGAGGTGGTAATCTGGTACAAGCATTCTCGATTTAAACACTAGACTCTAAACTTTGATAGAAATCAAACGATTGCTTTATAATTATTGTGTTATAATCGCTCAAGATAAAGACAGATCTTTTTTAATGGACTAATGCTTTTTTGCCCTGTCCTTCGCGGTCTTTGCTTTTTACTGATCTAAAATTTCACACCTGAATAATATCAAATCAAGTATTGGCTTGAATACGTACCTACTTAGCTTTATATAAGCCATATGATATTCTTTAAGATGATGACTTAATCATCACCTTATAGAAAATCATAAGAAATATACGTTAGTTAAGATTAGCTGTGCGCAGAAGGCGCACGGCTTTGCCCGCTTGATACCCGGATAAAAAGTTGCCTGTACTTATTCTAGAACTATACCAAACCTAGAAGAATCAGGCAACAAACTCTGCTTGGTTCTTTTTAGGAGCCTTCATTCAGCTATAGTGTAGTGTCAATCGTACGAGGTGAACTCATTAAAAAATATTAAAATTAAATACATTTCCAAGATGTATTTAATTCTAAAATACATCTTGGAAATGTATTTATGATAGTCCGGCAGTCCCAGATGAATCAGTTTACCAGAAGTGCTGATTAATATCGCATCACAAGTTTAAGTTTGATTAATCCCATCCGATGATTCCGATGATACCGGCCACGGCTAATGATATGCCGCCATCTCGATAGCCATGGAAATTAATGTGATCGCCCCGCTGGTCTCGTATACCTCCATAGGTTACGGTAACCGCTTACCAACAGATGGGCTGTATGCTGATACGCCAATTTACTGGTATCACAACACAAAATAGTGATTCGTCAGTGTGGCAGGGCACGTTTCCACAAACGCCAGTGTGCGTCGTCCGGCGTTGTTACTGGACGAATTTCACCGTTGTTTTATTGTGGCCACGGACCAAATAAAGTTAACTTACTCGAGTCCAATTTATATGTGAATTAGTAATTTTTTTAGTGCTGGGAATAGTTTTTGATTGCGTGTAAAAATTATATTTTGTGCGAATTTTGTTTTGTAGTATATTGTGTTGTTGTGCGGTAGAAATTGTAGTCAGCTGAGTATGAGAGGTCTAATTGGTGTCTAGGTCATTGTGCAGGCAAGTACTTAGCTTACAGTGAAAAGCGTGTCAGTATTAATGTATGAAATGTTGTTGTTCTGTTGGACTGCACTCAACTCATGTTGTTTTTTCGTAGTTCACCCAGTTTTTCGTGTATACAGGGAGTTAGGATATACAGGGATGTTTTGAGTCAGATTGTCCGAAAGAAACAAGAGGTGTGATAGACCTCATGGCCAATCTGAATATGGCCATGTATTTTTCTTTTCTCATTCTTCTTTCTTATGCGTTTTTGTTTGTGCAGAGTCAAGTTGAAGATTTCTTCAACTTGTCTCCGTGTACACCTCATATACTTATCTAGCTACTTTACTTAAATATACGAATGCAATTTTTCATGTGTGTATTATGTTGGTGTGTGTAAAACTGTGCGATATTGTCTGCAGAAGCGGCGAGGACGCACACTTGGCGCGATATAACTTATACACAGCATAAATAAATGCACTAAAAGTAAGTTTTTCCATAATTTCCTTTAGCTGCTGTGTGTTATATTGCGATATAACACACAGCAGCTAAAGTGCGATTAACCTAATTTTATCGACTAATACTAACTGTTTCATCTGTATTTTTTGTATATTGTAAATAGTACTTATAAATAGTTGTATAAATAAATTGTGTTTTACTGTAATATTAAATCGTTTGTGCTAGCTAATAATATATGCAACAAAAATCTAATTTGATTTGTGTGATATGTCACTAACTTACAAAACTAACTAGTTTTCTAATCATAATGTGCATTTTAAATCAAATGTGATAAAATCATGAAATCATAATATATATTTTTTATTACATTTAATGGATTGGCTTCTGACCCCGGCTTCGCCTATAAAAGCAGCCTATGGCTGTGTTATTCTCGAGTTAAATTCCAAATGTCATCCAATCGGTTCAGCGCTGTAACTAAGAACATCAAACATGTATGCTTACTTTCGCATTTACCTTAAATATTTTTTATATAATTTTTCAAATATTAATTTTTTAGTAATTAACTTTCAATATTTTATTTATTTGGTATCCTAAGCGCTTTAATTCGCTCACAAAATTAATTTATGGCTTATTTATGGCATGACTTTTAAATTTTTTGTTAAGCTTCATTTAATTTAGTACTAAGTTATGCCATTGAAAATGACTTAAACTTAACTTAAAAAAACGTAACCCACCGATTTCCTATTTATAACCACAACTGCGTGGTACCCAGTGACTCACGTACCGAATGTTTTATAAATTTATAATAGCAAATAAACATTGAAAAAAATATAGTTTTTTGTTGATAATATGATGTTTATCACTTGCAGTTCGCAACTTCTGCGAACTATTTCCGAAAGTGATACATTACCTATTCTCTTTTTCTCATCCTATTTTCACACCTATGTTCAGTTTCAATTTCTACAAATCCTACCTAACCGAGCACATCGAAGCCTTAAAAACGTGCCACAAGTTAGTTAGCTATTAAGTTCGCGACGAGTCAGTGAAACCTTATCCACTATGTGCGTACTGTTTTGGGAGAAAAATACGTCAACTTTTCAAAATGATCGCAAACTTTTTTAAACATATTAAAAAAGTCCTTTTCCTTTAATCGCTTTTCCACCAGAATTGATTTAAATTCATTGTATACTTAAAAGCGATAGAAATCAAATTATTTATTCTTATTCTAAATGTTGTATCGTAACAAGGAATCAATTCGTTTTATAAGTTTTAATTAAATTTCAACAAATCAAAAAATACGTTAAGTTTTCAAACTAATCGCGTACTTTTTTTTATGTATGTCGGATGGTCCTTTTCAATGCCCATTTACTCACCTCAGTAGAGTTAGGCCCGAATTCATAGTCAAATAGGGGCTCCCCTAGACGACTATTCAGGCGCTATGTGAAAATTCAAAATTTAACTTTTATGCACCCAGCCATAAAGCGAATGCTGAATGATGGATTTTGAGGGACTGTTCAACCCCCGACTATGAATTCAGGCTTTAATCTCTGAAAATCTGTACGATAAGAGACCCGCGTTGACGTTGATACTCAAAGAACAAATTCATGAATCTTCAGGTCGTTTACACCGATAAAAATACGTGTAGACATCTAAACGTCGGCGTCCGTTGGTCACGCTCGCTTTGTTTACAACTACTGAAATAACGCTCTTTGTGCCCGATACCGAGGATCACGAGCAATGTGATGAAATACGAGGTCTATTGTCTCACAGACGGCATTGGTTGCTGATTGAGAAAGTGGCATACCCCCATGTGAGAAGCTGATTATGATTAGTTACTACTAGCTTCTGCCCACGGCTTCGACCGCGTGGTACTCGGATAAAAAGTAGCCTATGTGTTATTCTGATTTATAAGCTATATTACTGTAAAGTTTCATCAAAATCCTTTCAGTAAGTTTTGCGTGAAAGAGTAACAAACATCCATTCTCACAAAATTTCGTAGTAGAATTGTAAAGACGGGAATTTTCACGTTTACTCGAAAGTCAAAATCTAATAGCATTTATTCATTAAAATCAAAAGGATCACTTTGAAACGTCAATTTTACTTACTACCTGTTCCTACGCGACCAAGTCAGGAAAGAATGCCAAGAAACAAGGTTGATTATTCTTTTTATTATGGTCCTTTCACGAAACAATGGGTACATTTTCATCGAGTTGGAGCAACTTCAATCCCAAGAGTTTATATCATCTAAATAATCCGATATGTTGTGTTGGCATATAGTAGGCTTTTAAAAAGGTTTTGTTTAATTACGTTTTTAAATTTGTTAATTGTTACTTTTTGTAACTTACGAGTACTATTGTTAAAGGAATCGACTTGTTTCGGTACACGCCGAGAGTCATCTGGGTGAATTCGAGACGCAAAGCACGCGTCTTGCAGTACATTAGCGTACGATTTGCTATGAGCAGTTCTAACTAGAAATTTTATGAGAGTTTTTCCTGAGCAAGAAAATCTATAATAGCATTATAGTCTCGATTTTTGTCATAGTTGTTCTGAAATACGGGCTTCAGCCAGTTTATTCTTAGATAGAACAAATAGAGTTTTATCTGTGAACCAAATCTAATCTATTGTCCTTTGCGTTATCGTTCAAAACAAACCATTATTGTTATGAAAGTTGTCTAAAACACTGTATTTTTAAAATTTTGAAAGTATTTTTCACTTTGATCTCCCTCAGATCAATGCTCTTTCATTAACCTTGCCAAGTCCTTTTACATTCAATATTTTGACAACTTTGAAACAACATTATAGCGACAACATTTTCAAATTTTCTTTTATAATTGTTTTTCTTTGACTTTTTTTACTTTGACTTTGAGTTAGGTAATCCAAATTGTTAATCTACTTTGTTGCTGACTTTGGCTACACCACACGTTATGTTTGCTGCTAGCTGCTGTTATCAAATAAATATTGCTATAAGCCTCTCTGAGTACTAAATCTGATTAGGCGCGGTCTGAAAGTCAATTAGCAACGCACGAAATGACTTGGTTTGTTGACAAATTTACTTATTTACTAGGAATTCGTGCTCGTCTTTCTACTCCCGACACTCTAGTTGGAAAATTATGAAAATGATACCAAACCACCATAATGTTGTTATTAAAGTATAAGACAAATAAAACACTGAGCCTGTACAATGTACATAATGGTGTTTGTCGAGTGAAAGGCTGAACAAAGTACATTCAACAAATTGCTCATAAGATCCATTATACATTTTATCTGCCATTCATTTCACAATTCAGCACTAAACTAACCTGTATACCTACCCACTTACAAAGCAAATGACCCGTGTGTGTTATATATTCGAGTTACTCTCAAAAATTGGTGGAATGAGCTTCCAATGAGTTATTCCAAAACTATCCCAACTTTTGCTTATTTCTTAGTTCCTCCTTACGACCACCTTATTGTGTAATATCTAAACGATTACCAGTGAACTTCAAAATGATTATCAGTGTTCATTAAGTACACCTATTAATTCCTGTTGGTACACATTTTACATTAACTCGCCAAGTTGGACATAAAATCATTGCAGCCTCAAAATATGAACGTTGTTTGTACCACAAATAGAGTCTAGACTCAAAGTCTTCCAGGCTTAAGATACCTAAGAAGGTTTAGTTGTTTATAGAAAACCATAACTCTAATGTTGAATTTCGCTGAAGCCTAGTTTAGGAGAGAGGAGGGATTGAAATTCGCGGAATTGAAATTCGATTAAAATAATCGTGTGAAGAACAAGGAAGTGTGTACCTACACAATGTCATGATTGTTTTCCTTGAATAAATCTTATTAAAAGCCTTGTAATGATTTTCCTCTCTCAATAAAATAGCACCTTCTGAGTGTATTATTAACATCCGGTTTTGAAGACATCCCCAACATAAGCATATTATACATTTTCGTGAACCTACAATCAGCTTTGTGGAAGACTTGCCCATTTCGGGCATACAATAAACTAAAAGTCTTAACAATAAATAGGTACATCATAAGAATACTCTACGGGTTTTCTTCAAAGAACTCGTCCAGTGTATAAAACAGTTTTGAAATTAGATAATAATTACGTAAGTTGGTTTACAGATATATTTTTTCCATTGATTTTCTTTAGTGGCGAAAGTCAAGTAAAGTCTATTTATTTGAAACGAAATAAAATAAGTCTTGAAATAAGCCTATTTCTATTCATATTGTAAAAACGGGAACAGTACCAGTAAGTAAGTAGTGCACGACGCGACGCAGAGGGAAAAAGTCGCGATCACTCACCCTGATAAAGACTCTCTGAATGAGTCGAAACTTAGTCGGTGCCTTCACCGATAGTGCACTGAAAATTCCCGTTTTTACAATATGAATAGTCAAGTTCACGATAGTTTTTAGAATAAAAAGCATATTTCTCTTCAAGTAAGAAAAAAATTTCTTCGAAAATGACAAGCAGTATTTTGTTTTAAAAATATTGCATTAGACTGAGAAAATATATTTTTGTAATAACCAAAATTATTTCGAGAAATAGGTCTTTCTTATTTAAATCAATCCCTTTTACTCATGTACAATACCCACATTCGTTGACTAACAGCAAAGCCTAGAAATAGTAACAAACGATCGATAGCCCATGGTCATTGCTCATCGATCCACCGCGCGCTCGCTTACCTAGCCTTGCCGGCAGAGCAAGACAACAGCACAATCAAGAATACTAGTTAAAATATGAAGAAATCTTCCGAAGAATAGTAAAAAAAAATCCACCAAAATTAAAAAAAAAACAAATCAAACACAATTGCGACTATATACCCCATGATAAACATTATCAGATAAATACTCATCTTTGAGGACACCATCCAAGTAGACCCCCTACTTGGATAGTTAGACGCACGTCAAAACATTACATTTCGCACATGCCCGCGTTTTGCAAGTAATTAGCATTCCACGTGACAGATTGTCGCCGCTCATTGTAACATTAACGGGATGGCACAAGCCTTCGAATTGTTGATTCTAGGGCATGTCGATGAGCACGTGCTTCAAAATTTTTCGATCGGAGTGCACGATCGGGTTGGAACTCAAGCCCTCCGGAACGGAAGTCGGGGTACCTAAATCCATTATTCAGCATTTGCCTTAGGCTGGGTGCATAAGAGTTGAATTCGCACTTGAATTTTTACTTAACGACTGAACAGTCCCCTAGGGGAGCCTCTATTTGACTATGAATTCGGGCCTAGGTCAAAACGGCTGTAATTACCACCAGCTTATAAGAACTAACTTTTATAGGTTTTTAGCGATCTATACCATCAATATATTAGAAACAGCTACACTCTACTAGGCTTGATATTGTCATAAGATAACAAGTTGAAAACTATGTGAAACTACTTATTTCTGTATCACTAGGTCTAATGCCGGATCCTGATAGAACTAAAGACAAAGTAAGAAGTTATATATATAAGCCCTTTATAGTTTTAAGGTGCTTTTTCTTCGCTTTCGATAACCTAGCTGAAGAATACTAACTAAATAGCTTGCTCTCATTACCGCCTAGCTTTTGCTCAGCGGATTAAGCATTTCAACAGGAATGTGTATTGTGATACATATTCCTGTACAATACATTGACACATTGGCGTTAATTCTCTTGTACACCAACTAAACTTAATCTTATCTATCTCTCTTTTATTAACAGCAACAAAAGAAAGCGACAATTTTGCTGTCAGATTTAAGTTTTCCACACAAGTTTAATGGTGATTTCAAAATATGCTGACTATAAACACGAAGAACAGCGACACGTTAACTAATTTGTCAGGAGTAAAATTCTTGCCATCTCTTTCTCGCGTGCACTATCAGTAAAGAGAGGGACAGTTTAAATTAATTTTAGTTGATGTACTAGAGAATCGGCGCTATTATTACGTTTATAACGAGGAATTTCCTCTCGTAGACCAAGCTAGGAATTTTGACTTCTCTTCTTCATCATCCTGTAGAAGACCACTGCTGGACGGACTGCTGGATTACCACCATCCACCGAGTTTCCGCAACCTTTAAGATGTTATCTGTCTATCGAGTGGAGTACTTTCTATTTGATCATATGCATATAACTTTGCATAGATAATCCCGCTTATAAAGTCACAAATAATAAATAAAATAAATAAATAAATAATGCTGGACATTTTCACACAGCATCATCTAGCCCCAAACTAAGCAGAGCTTGTATTATGGGAACTACATGACTGATATACTACTTATATACATTTTTTTTGTAAATACATACATATTATACATAGAAAACACCCAGACCCGAGACAAATATTTGCAGATACAAACATTTGTTTGTATCTGCAAATATGAAGTTTGCGGGTTCAATTCCCGTGGCAGGAATTGAACCCGCAAACTTCTGCGTCTCAGGCGGGCCTTCGCCCACTGCGCCACAGAGGTCGTCATGGATAATGAATGATCCATGGTTGAGTTAAAGTACTAGTATTATTATATTGCGTTTACTTCCACCATGTAGGTAGGTAGTCAACGTAGGTACTTTAGGAGATATGTCTAAATAGGTATTTTCAACAGTGTCTATAATTCATATTGTAAAAACGGGAATTTTCACGTACTGCACTATCGGTGAAGGCACCGACTAAGTTTCGACTCATTCCGAGAGTGTCTATAATGTGTATGTCTTAGATATAAGTGGCTTATTTAATTATTAATGTTATCTACTATTAAAGTCACAAAAAAAAACTTTGTTGCCCGTTTTACTTTTACACGGGAAATAATCCCGATATAGCTCGGATGGATTTTTTTCAGATTCCCGCCGAGCGATAAATGTTTGTATGATCTGCAAATATTTGTCTCGGGCCTGGGTGTTTTCGTCATAATATATATGTATTTACCAATAAAATATGTATATAAGTAGTATATCAGACATGTGGTTCCCTTCATACAAGCTTTGCTTAGTTTTGGGCTAGATGATGCTGTGTGAAAATGTTCTGTATTATTTATTTATAGTCTAGTTACTAATCCAGTGGAATGTAGTGATTAATATACGTAATCGTACGTTTCAGATGCCCCGCGGAAAGGACGATATGCAAGTAAACGTGGCGGGCCTGAGGAGAAATATTAAAAACCTCGCGCACAACTACAGCGATGCCCAGGTACGTGGAAACCTTGACCGAGCTGCCGTTGACAGTGAAACTGTTTGAGGTTAAATACTGTTGAAATTTTGCGTTCAATTTATTATTTAGCTTCTGCCCACGGCTTCGCCCGTGTGGTACCCGGATAAAGAGTAGCCTATTTGTTATTCTGATGTATAAACTATATTACTGTAAAGTTTCATCAAAATCTGTTCAGTAGTTTTTGCGTGAGAGTAACAAACATCCATCCTCATAAACTTTCACGTTTATAATATTAGTAGGATTGTATATTTTATCACAGGCTAACCCCTGTTAAGAAGTTACCTACCACGATCTTTTTGAATATTTTTAGCAGACTGATTCCTCTAGACTTTGGTATATACCAAAGGCAACAAATGCGTCTTTTGACGATATAAAACATATTACATACATACATACATATAGTCACGCCTGTTTCCCGGACGGGAGACAGTGACCGGATTTCCACTTGCCACGATCATGGCATACCTCTTTCGCTTCATTCATCCTCATCACATTATTCATACAAGCTCGGCGGTTTAGTGTACTTCTGACCTGGCCTTTCCCTAGAATGTCTCCAATTTGGTCAGAGTATGTTCGCCGAGGCCTTCCTCTTCCAACTAGCCCGTTCACGCTCGGCTTGTATACTTGTTTTGTTAATCTTCTTTCGTCCATCCTTTCTTTATGCCCATACCATCTCAACTCTCGTTACTACATCTTCATTCACTCCACAGCGCTCTTTTAACACACTGTTCCTCACTCCATCTCTCAAAGTTACACCACTTAAACTTTAAGCTGTTTTCGAACACATGAAGTAATAGAGAGTATTAAGGAAACATAAGCCGCGGGTTCAGACCAGCCCCCTGATAGCTGGCTTACAGTGTAGAAATTACCAAACATACTTCTCAAATCTCTAATTTCCACTGCATATTATTCACCACATAATAGGTTACAACTTTGACATTCTAGTGTTTCCTGCACGAGGGCTAGGTTTCCTGTATCGCGGGAGGCAGGATACTAAATAGACCATTACCAATAAACTGAGTAAAATCACTGTACCTCAGTTCAGAGTTTCAGATACATAGATTAGGTAACCTTTTATTGTAGAAACACCCCATAACACTAGTCCAGGTTGGTGTCTATGGAACAGCACCATCATAATTATTTACAGGATCAAGTTATCTTAAGCATCGCATTTCAGGTCAAAGTGCGCGAGGCGACCTCGAACGACCCATGGGGTCCTTCCAGCACGCTCATGGCCGAGATCGCTGATCTCACCTACAACGTGATGGCGTTCACTGAGATCATGCAGATGATATGGAAGCGGCTCAACGACCACGGCAAGAACTGGCGGCACGTCTACAAAGTAAGAGCGTAGCGAGCTGTCATTTCAATGCCAATAGTTACCGAACATCGACGGGTGACCGAAGCAAGCCGGCTTAGTTCAGTGCACTAGTTCCCTTTTCACTTCAGCATTCGCGACTTTCAATAGCTTTGAAAGCCGCAAAAGCTGCTTTCTGTTGGTGACCGGAAACACTAGTTTCGGATTCTAATCATTCGCACCACGCCCAGGATTCTGTGCTCCATCGCACGTTAGCAAACCTTGATTCGGAATATAGATTCTCAATATGTATAAATTGAACAATCTTGCAGACACAGTTCGCTCACAGTTGAGTTGCCATTTTCAGGCGCTGGTGCTGATGGAGTATCTGATAAAGACAGGCAGTGAAAAGGTTGCGATGCAGTGTAAAGAGAATATCTACGCGATCCATACGCTAAAGGACTTTCAGTACATGGAGGAAGGGAAAGATCAAGGTACGGAATGAATACATGCTTGCAGCCGGTATTCTGACTTTCGAGCAAAATGTTGTGCACCAAAGGGTGAATGAAAACATGACACTTTTTGAGGAAACCCTGTGTCCATCAGCGGACTTGTGATCCCTCGGGGCACCTGTTATGTCGAGACATACTTGGTGAAGTCTCATGTCTCTGTAATTTCACCGGCACCCCTTGAACCTGAACACAGCAATGCGAGCATTACTACGAGGGTCATTCAATAAATACTTAGCCTACAAAAAGTACACGAAAATTTTGGAAAAGTGGCAATTTATTTTTCAACATAGTCTCCTTTTAGTTCGATACACTTAGCCCAGCGATGCTCTAACTTTTTTAACCCGTCCGAAAAATAGTTTTTGTCAAACTCTGCAAAATAGGCCTCCGTGGCGGCGATGACCTCCTCATTTGATCCATATCTATTCCCGGCGAGTGATTTTTTCAGATTAGGAAACAGAAAGAAGTCATAAGGGGGCCAAATCTGGAGAATACGGTGGATGGGGCAGCAATTCGTAGCGTAATTCGACCAATTTGGCCATGGCAACGGCAGACGTGTGAACCGGTGCGTTATCGTGGTGAAACAGCACTTTTTTCTTCGCCAGATGGGGTCGTTTTTTCTTTAATTCGGCGTCGAATCGGCCCAATAAATCGGCATAGTAAAGCCCTGTAATTGTTTTACCCTTCTCGAGGTAATCGATGTAGATCACACCTTGTGAATCCCAGAAAACGGTGGCCATAACTTTTCCGGCCGATTTTACAGTTTTCGCCTTCTTTGGAGCACGTTCCCCGGTCTGGATCCATTGTTTTGATTGCTCCTTGGTCTCTGGTGTGTACCAGTGGATCCAGGTTTCAACGACGGTCACAAAACGACGCAAAAACTCAGCTGGATTCCGCTTAAACAGCGCCAAACACGTCTCCGATGTGGTCTCACGGTTGCGCTTGTTTTCCGGTGTGAGTAAACGCGGCACCCATCGCGCCGACAGCTTTCTCATGCCGAGTTCCTCGTGAAGAATATGATGCACTGTTCCTTCTGAAATGCCTACAGTCTCGGCTAGCTCCCGAACCTTCAATCGGCGATCTGCCAATACGAGATCATGGATTTTTTTAATGTTTTCCTCCGTAGCAGCTGTTTTCGGTGCACCTGGACGTGGTTCATCAAAAACCGACGTACGGCCACGTGCAAACTCGTTGAACCAATTCTTGACGGTGGCCATCGATGGAGAAGAGTCACCGTACACAGCATCCAAGCGCTCTTTGATTTCGATGCGCGTTTTCTCTTCCAAAAATAGGAATCGAATCACCGAACGATATTGCTCTTTTTCCATTTTTGTAAAACCGATCGACACGTTCGCTTCCATAAGTTGTCAAATTAAAACAAATGAAGGGATTGGAATGAAAATTTGAAAAAAGAATTAAAAAAGAATGTGCTACACTGTGGTAAAACTCTTTTGAAACTACAGCGCCCTCTGGCGATGAGGCTAGGTACTTATTGAATGCACCTCGTATCTTGGCGGCAGATATAGGTATGGTGGTACTACTTTCCCGGACGAGCTGTGAAAGCACAAGGAACTCTTCAACGTCGAGAACTAAGATGCTCTGAAGATGCTGAGAATTGTTGATAAGAAGGTCGTTATATTCTGTTCAGGTTTGAACGTGAGAGAGAAAGCAAAGCAATTAGTGATACTCCTGAAAGATGACGAGCGATTGAAAAACGAGCGTGCTCGCGCGCTCAAAGCGAAACAGCGCTTTGCGCAGAGCGCCAGCGCGTTCGGTAGCGATGGAGCGCTGGACACGCCCACCAGCCCCACATACCCCGCGGTGAGTGAATTTATCAGCTTGTTAATCCTGTCTTGGCTACATGATTTATGAGACTTTTTTTTTGAGAAAAGCAAAATGTTATGTTTGTATTCTCTTCCCGTTTACGGAAACTGATTTCTGTGAGCGTGCAGTTGGTAAGTTGTTAAGGGAGCGGTGTCGGTTCCAGTTGTCGTCGTCGATGGGCGCGGAGGGCGCGGCGGAGTGGTCGGGCGGACGGCACGGCGAGGCGGAGCTGGCGCGGCCGCTGACGGCGGGCGAGGAGGAGCTGCAGCTGCAGCTGGCGCTGGCCATGTCGCGCGAGGAGGCGGAGCGCGAGGAGCGCCGCCGCCGCTCCGACGATGTGCGCCTGCAGCTCGCCATCAGCCAGTCGCAGCACGACTTCCAGTGAGTACCCGCTACCCGCGCGCCTCACTAGCGCGGCACTGGAGCACGAGGCGGAGCTGGCGCGGCCGCTGACGGCGGGCGAGGAGGAGCTGCAGCTGCAGCTGGCGCTGGCCATGTCGCGCGAGGAGGCGGAGCGCGAGGAGCGCCGCCGCCGCTCCGACGATGTGCGCCTGCAGCTCGCCATCAGCCAGTCGCAGCACGACTTCCAGTGAGTACCCGCTACCCGCGCGCCTCACTAGCGCGGCACTGGAGCACGAGGCGGAGCTGGCGCGGCCGCTGACGGCGGGCGAGGAGGAGCTGCAGCTGCAGCTGGCGCTGGCCATGTCGCGCGAGGAGGCGGAGCGCGAGGAGCGCCGCCGCCGCTCCGACGATGTGCGCCTGCAGCTCGCCATCAGCCAGTCGCAGCACGACTTCCAGTGAGTACCCGCTACCCGCGCGCCTCACTAGCGCGGCACTGGAGCACGAGGCGGAGCTGGCGCGGCCGCTGACGGCGGGCGAGGAGGAGCTGCAGCTGCAGCTGGCGCTGGCCATGTCGCGCGAGGAGGCGGAGCGCGAGGAGCGCCGCCGCCGCTCCGACGATGTGCGCCTGCAGCTCGCCATCAGCCAGTCGCAGCACGACTTCCAGTGAGTACCCGCTACCCGCGCGCCTCACTAGCGCGGCACTGGAGCACGAGGCGGAGCTGGCGCGGCCGCTGACGGCGGGCGAGGAGGAGCTGCAGCTGCAGCTGGCGCTGGCCATGTCGCGCGAGGAGGCGGAGCGCGAGGAGCGCCGCCGCCGCTCCGACGATGTGCGCCTGCAGCTCGCCATCAGCCAGTCGCAGCACGACTTCCAGTGAGTACCCGCTACCCGCGCGCCTCACTAGCGCGGCACTGGAGCACGAGGCGGAGCTGGCGCGGCCGCTGACGGCGGGCGAGGAGGAGCTGCAGCTGCAGCTGGCGCTGGCCATGTCGCGCGAGGAGGCGGAGCGCGAGGAGCGCCGCCGCCGCTCCGACGATGTGCGCCTGCAGCTCGCCATCAGCCAGTCGCAGCACGACTTCCAGTGAGTACCCGCTACCCGCGCGCCTCACTAGCGCGGCACTGGAGCACGAGGCGGAGCTGGCGCGGCCGCTGACGGCGGGCGAGGAGGAGCTGCAGCTGCAGCTGGCGCTGGCCATGTCGCGCGAGGAGGCGGAGCGCGAGGAGCGCCGCCGCCGCTCCGACGATGTGCGCCTGCAGCTCGCCATCAGCCAGTCGCAGCACGACTTCCAGTGAGTACCCGCTACCCGCGCGCCTCACTAGCGCGGCACTGGAGCACGAGGCGGAGCTGGCGCGGCCGCTGACGGCGGGCGAGGAGGAGCTGCAGCTGCAGCTGGCGCTGGCCATGTCGCGCGAGGAGGCGGAGCGCGAGGAGCGCCGCCGCCGCTCCGACGATGTGCGCCTGCAGCTCGCCATCAGCCAGTCGCAGCACGACTTCCAGTGAGTACCCGCTACCCGCGCGCCTCACTAGCGCGGCACTGGAGCACGAGGCGGAGCTGGCGCGGCCGCTGACGGCGGGCGAGGAGGAGCTGCAGCTGCAGCTGGCGCTGGCCATGTCGCGCGAGGAGGCGGAGCGCGAGGAGCGCCGCCGCCGCTCCGACGATGTGCGCCTGCAGCTCGCCATCAGCCAGTCGCAGCACGACTTCCAGTGAGTACCCGCTACCCGCGCGCCTCACTAGCGCGGCACTGGAGCACGAGGCGGAGCTGGCGCGGCCGCTGACGGCGGGCGAGGAGGAGCTGCAGCTGCAGCTGGCGCTGGCCATGTCGCGCGAGGAGGCGGAGCGCGAGGAGCGCCGCCGCCGCTCCGACGATGTGCGCCTGCAGCTCGCCATCAGCCAGTCGCAGCACGACTTCCAGTGAGTACCCGCTACCCGCGCGCCTCACTAGCGCGGCACTGGAGCACGAGGCGGAGCTGGCGCGGCCGCTGACGGCGGGCGAGGAGGAGCTGCAGCTGCAGCTGGCGCTGGCCATGTCGCGCGAGGAGGCGGAGCGCGAGGAGCGCCGCCGCCGCTCCGACGATGTGCGCCTGCAGCTCGCCATCAGCCAGTCGCAGCACGACTTCCAGTGAGTACCCCAGGCTTTGTTGTTGGAGGAAAACCGATATCCTGTTTTCATAAAAATGGTTTGAGCGTTCTCTAGATGTTTAACACAAACAAACTACTGGTTGTTGCATTATTATATACTTATAACTTGCAATTCTCTTTTACCATGTTAATTGTTACAAAGTGAAACACAATCAATCTTAACGTATCCTTTCCTCCCCTACCTAATCCTTTCCCTTTTCCCATCTAGAACCCAAGATTACCTTCATCGAAAGTTCCTGACCCTATCTCCTATCTCGGAAGAAACCTATCCCGACTTCGCCAATACCTGGCCTTACATTCAAAATCCACATAGTAAAGAGTTACCCTGCAACGTTAATAATGGACCGCAAAATGCCAGCGAATTCCCATTCAACGCCGACCTTCCTTGCAAAAACAATAATTGGCCATTCAACACTAGTGAACGTACACACAGTGCCAATGAAGGGCCAATTCAAAATGGCGAATTACCTTGCGATATCTGTCAAAATCCATATAATACCAGTGATGAACCCAAAACCGGCAACTTCTCATCTGAAGCCAATTATTGGGCATGCAACAATGAAGATACTGATAGCAGCAAATGCCCACGCGATGCCAATAATGGACTTAAAAACGTCAGTAACCTCCCATATGACACCAATTGTTGGCCATGCAACACTAATGAAGATACTGATAGAACCAAATATGCCAATAATGGCCCTAAAAACTTCAGCAACTTCCGATATGACGCCAATTGTGTGCCATGCAAAATTAGCGAAGATGCTGATAGCACAAAACGTTCGCACAGTGCCAATAATGAACATAAAAACGTCAGCAACTTCCCTTACGACGTCAATTACTGGCCATGCAACTCTAATGAAGGTACTGATAGAACCAAATATGCCAATAATGGACCTAAAATCGTCAGCAACTTCCCTTACGACGTCAATTACTGGCCATGCAACTCTAATGAAGGTACTGATAGAACCAAATATGCCAATAATGGACCTAAAAACGTCAGCAACTTCCCTTACGACGTCAATTACTGGGCATGCAACACTTACGAAGATACTGATTGCACCAAATATTCACATAACAACAATAATGGGCAACAAAAATCCAGTGAATGGTCAAACAATACCTTCCACGATCGATGCGATACCAATGCTTGGTCTTGCGGCGCTGGTATGTGGGCTTGCGAGGCGGTGAGCTGCCGGTGCGAGCTGCCGACTCCGACCTGCTGGCTGTGCGGGTGTCTGCGTCTGCCACAGAATGTACAGTTAGTTGGTTCGGTTCCTACCAGTATCTACCCTTTTATGTTTTTTGAAGGTAGCCTTTCTACTATGTTTTTGGAAATGAGCCGTTGCTGTTGATATTTTTCTAGGTTTGTGTTACTCCGGTGCATCAATGATTTTTTTCTATTATTGTGCTCGAACGGTGAAGGAAAACATCGTGAAGAAACCGGCATGCCCAAGAACCAGTTCGAAGGTATGTGCCAAACTACTTGGTAAATTTTGGATAGGTTTTTCGTCATAAAGGCTAGCCCTAGGGATCCATTGCAATGTAGTCAGTTTTTAGTATTTTAGTAATTTTTGAGAAATCAATTGTATGTAATTTATTTGATCAAGTTTTTTTTATGTCCCTGTCAACCTATGAAAGGTTACGGTAACCGCTTACCAACAGGTAGGCCCTGTTTACCGATTTAGTTGTTCAAAAAGACTACTTGTATTGCCACACTCATGCTCATATTGTATTAATAAATATTTGTCGACAATTCCAGGGACCCGGATGACGTGCCGACGAAGAGGGCGGATCCGGCTCCGCAGTCGCACCTGCTGGACCTGCTGGACGTGAACCTGGGACCCGCCGGCGCCGCGCCGCTGCCAGACCCGTGGGCCGCGCCGGACCCCGCGCAGCGACCGGTGAGCTGACCTTACTCCACCATCCACCATCCAGAACTCACTCTGTTTTTTTAGTATACCACTAGAGTAGCAAATAAACATGCGGTCCACCTGTTGGTAAGCGGTTAACGTAACCTATGGACGCTTGCAACTCCAGAGATATATCTCGCGCGTAGCCGACCCTGAGACGACAGGTGAAAAGTCTCATGTGCCTGTTATTTCACAATTAAAATGTGCAGTGGCGGTGAAGATTAAATGAAAAAGCTTGTCAAGTGGCACCGCCACCGCCTCCGCCCGGCGTTGTGATCGCAGTAGCTTGCGCGGACCCTTAGTATTTTTCTGTTGGCATTTCACTCCAAAACGGCTACCTATTGCGATGCAAATACGAGCGAAGGTCAATAAATAATATAATACCTATCTGTTGCCCTTAGGGTTAATGTGAGATACCTACCTATAAACACCATCTATGTACCTTCCATGTGAAAGGTACATAGATGGTGTAAAAAAAAATGTATTGAGTATTGAAATAAACTAGCAGAAACATAAACTAGCTTCTGCTATGAATCAACGAATAATAAAACAGGTTTAAATGTCATTTGGAATGGTTTACGTTGATTTGGCTACCATTTTCATCCGAGTACCATGCCGGATAAGCCGTAGTCAGAAGAAAGAAAGTGAAAAATTTCTACAGAAAAACACTAACCAACCCAACAACTACACTCCAACTTTGCTATGCCTCCACGCGTAAAGCTGTTACACTGAATATTGTCAACAAACATTCATACTTTCGCATTAAAATATTAGTAGGATCGTCCTATCTATCTATACTATACTATAATAAGAATGTAACAGGTCAAATTCTATACATTGAAGATTTTTTGAAAAAAAATTTTGGAGGGCTCTCTTTAATCGATACTGAAGCCAAATTTTTGTCTGTCTGTCTGTCAGAATCTAGGCCGCGCATAGCGCCGAAACTACTGAACGAATTCAAATGAAACTTGGCATGATATGAGTTCATACTACGGGGTAGGACATCGGACTTTTTACCTCGAAATTCAGCACGGTTCCCTTGAGAGGGGATCAAATTTAAAATTTGTACTTAGTTGTAATTTATAATAATTCTAATAATAATAATGCAGGACATTTTCACACAGCATCATCTAGCCCCAAACTAAGCAGAGCTTGTATTATGGGAACTACATGACTAATATACTACTTATATACTTTTTTTTGTAAATACGTACATATTATACATAGAAAACACCCAGACCCGAGACAAATATCTGCAGATACAAACATTTGTCCCGTGGCGGGAATTGAACCCGCAACCTTCTGCGTCTCAGGCGGGCCTTTACCCACTGCGCCACAGAGGTCGTCATTTATTAAAGCGTAGTCCTATTTCATTCATTCTTTTTTGTTAGAAAGGAGGTACTTTAAAGATTGATAGTAATCGCGAACGAAGTCGCGGATATAGCTAGTAAAGAAATAAAGTTGTTTAATAAAATTTTTGTTCTGTTAGTCCACTTACCTGGAGTTCGACATATTTTCGGACGCGATGCCTATGGTGAGATGGTGTGATTTGCTCTGAAGTATTATTCGCTCTGTAAACGCTAGTGTAAATACAATGTTATATCGCTTGGAAACGTCCAAGCGTTCGCGAACATGTTCCCGCGTCAGTCCAAGGTCGCGAGCCATGTTGTCGTAGGAAATTACGGACGACCCGCGATTAAAGAATCGCTTATATCTCGATATCTATAGTAGCTAAGTCAAAACTAATTTTATGAACGTAAAGCTAATTTTATTATATAAACAGTAAATCACAATATACGATTTTTTTTTGTATTTTGGGTTATTGTGAATTAATTCCATTAAAATTCTGATTTTGAATTTGTTTTATTTATGAGGAAACATATATATTTTGTTGATATTTTCAATCAATCCTAAAGCCTGTATTTTTACGATTATTTTGATACATAATATTAGATAAAATATATACTTTTACCAATTTAATCCTAACTTCCTAAAGCTCACTCATAAAAAACTCATAAAAAAATGAAAAATAATTGCGCGCGACCGCAGACTGAACTTCAATAGCATTTTTTCCTATGACAGTTCACCGAGCCAGGGGGTCTACTCCGTAAAACGATATCGACATTATCGTTACGATACGACAGTGCTCCGAATTATTCGGCCGTACCCTACTCTCAAAAATGTTCGCAATCTTTGTCGTCTGTCGAAAGCATAGACAATATGTATCGAATCTTCGGAACGAATGATAGGAAAATCTAAAGGCTTGGATAATAGGCATTTAGCCTAAATCTTTTTGCTTGACTGTTTATGTCACTTTTTAGGCAAAATGATAACAATTATCTATAAAAGTAAATGAAGTGACAACGTCAAATGTCAAATCAACAAACCCGCCTGTGATTTGAAAACTTTACAAGTAAAATTCTTGTGACAACTAGCCACAGAAGCCATAATTAAGAAGTTGAAGCAAAAATTCGTCGGGGTGAATATTCAAATTAGTTTATTAAAAAGATACTAGTACACACAGCATTAAAGTTTAAAGCACTATTTTAACAACAATTTTATTTTTAATTATTAAAAAAAAATCATGATGTTAAAAAAAAAGTTTACCTTGAAACAAACTTTTACTATGTTTATAATTCCCGATGAAATTATGGTCGGGAATTTTGTTCAAATCCAACTGGTCCCTCGTCACTTTAAAATGTCGTTTTTGTAAAGCCTTTTCCTCGTGGATGGCTTCCATGGCAAGCACAAATCTCGCCATTATTCCAAAACAAGAGGCAAATCAAGAGTCCGTAGTGCAGCAGGCCGAGGTCGAATGAAAAGAATGCAGAGAGTCCAGTAGGCAGCAGGACTCGAAGGTATAAAAGATTCGGAGTCCGGTAACAATATCTCTTTAGAATGCGTTAACACTTTCTCATTACTTGGAATTAATATTGACACACATCTTAACTTCAAAAGTCACATAGAAAAAATTAAATCCCGATTGTCGAGCTTTACGTATGCTTTGCGAGAACTAAAGAAATCAACTGATCTTTCTTGTGCGTTATCAGTTTACTACGCAAAATGTTATAGTTATTTATCTAACGCCATTGTCTTATGGGGCAATAGCACGGATGCACAAAACCTGTTTATCCTACAGAAAAAGTGTGTCCGTATCCTAGCAAATATTAAGAAAAGAGTTAGCTGCAAGCCTTGTTTTAAAAACCTTAAGATTTTAACTTTGCCGTCTATCTACATTTTAGAGATGTGCAAATTTGTTAGGAATAATCCCAATTTGTATACAAAACTAGATGAACTTCCTCGAAGATACGCTTTAAGACCAGGTAGGAATAAAATCATACGACCGCGATCACAACTAAAGATGCATAGCGACGGCCCATACATTATGTCAATTAAAATGTATAATAAACTTCCGACACAACTAAAACACATACAAAAACATACACTATTTATAAAAAAACTTAAATCTTTTCTAATTGACAGATGCTATTATAATATTGACGATTATCTAGAACAAGCTTAGCAGTAAATTAATTTAACATTGTAAATAATAAAATGAAATTGAAAACTGACATTAAATCTGAATTGACATGAAATAATATGACCATTACTAACAAAATAATGCACCATCTCCTAAAGTACCTACTTTGACTACCTACAATGAAAATAAAACCTCGGTCTGCCGCCATACCCTAATACAAAGTTCATTTGAGAGACTTAACTTTATTTACTGTAGATATTAATAACTAGTTTGTTTACGCAAAACCTCGGCCTGCCTACCTATCTGTTGCTATACCCTTAGACAGGGTTCATGTGAGATACCTACCTATAAACACCATCTATTTACCTACCATGTGAAAGCAATAAATGTATTGAGTATTGAACGAAATGGAGATGATTTTATCAGAAAACACAACAATATAACCCGGAACGATAATGCGCACGATAGCATCAAGGGCATCGTTGATAAGTTCGTCGATTGACATTTGTTTCGTTGTCAAATTCAAATTATCGTATCGTTTTTAGTGATGCCGGAGTAGGGTTACGACATCGATTGTCAAAAGTAATGTCGGTCGTTTCTTCGTTCAAATGATAGTCGAAACGATGTAACGTAGAGTAGGTTTAGCACGATAATTGAAGCGATATATCGTTTATCGGTTTGTAGAGTAGACCCCCAGGTTTTGTTCTATTACTGGCATAGAGAATTTCAACACGAAAATAGTCTATGAACACTCAAAGATACGAGAATGCATACAATATGCCCTACAGACGTAAAACGTGGTACGCAACGCGCCAATTTCGCGCTATTTTTTACTGGTAGCTGTATTTACCACGGACTGTCAAGCGTATCCGAGTACTGGTAAGTACAGCTACCATGGACTGTTGAGTGGATATGAAAGTGCTCTTGCTAAGCGTTCAACCAATACCCATATCATGAACTTGACTATTCATATTGTAAAAACGGGAATGTTCACGTACTTTGAAGGCACCGACTAAGTTTCGACTCATTCCGAGAGTCCGCGTCGCGTCGTGCATTACGCGACGCGGAGGGAGAAAGTCGTGATCACTCACCCTGATGAAGACTCGGAAATTTGTTCAAATTTAAATTCATATTTTAATTGTTAACATTTTTTATTATTAATTTAATTTAATATAAATTTCTTCTGAGTAGGTGCCTAATATTTGCACGACAAATTTAGTCGAGTACAGTGATACCTAATAACGTAGCATAAGAACCAATATTTTCATTCCTTTTCATTCAATCATACATACTCAGTCTTTGAGTATACCAAGTAGGATGTTTAGAGGCGCATCTAAACATTAGCACCAAAATCACCCACTGCTGAGTAAAGGGAGAGGCCTTCACTCAGAATTGGTCAGTTTTCTGTATTACACCACCCCTGGCCGTCTTTTGCCGATCAGCTCCACATTGTGAGAGCAGCCTCAAGCCTCAAAATGTCGTCTGCCCATCGAACTGGTGGTCTACCTCCAGGCAGACTTTTTGAGCCATATTTTCTTAGGAACCTGTTACCATAATCAGTGGTTAGACTTAGGAATAACGAAGCTCCGTGAGCCGTGCCTATCTTAATGTACCTACTTGTAAGTGTAGTATGTATGTACCTATAGAGAGTCGCGCGCTCGTATTAGTGAAGTCTGCCAAGTATTAGTGAAGTCTGCCAAGTATTAGTGAAGTCGACGTATATCATGTGGGTAGGAGTGGGTTTTTATATACAAGCGATAACTTTATATATTTAGTCCATTAAATATCATATAGGTATATTTAGTATGATTTATTATAATTATTAATGTAAATGATCACCTTAGTAGGCGCGTATGCATTTGTTTTATTTATTTTTTCTCATTTTTATTTAGGTATAATCTACAGTAAATACAGTCTAAAAAATATATATTTATATAATACACATAATAATCTGTTGAGCGTAGTGTTTGGTTCTGGCGTCTGTGACGTCACTGCGCAGGGTCAGCAGAATACCAGCGCTAAGTAGGTAGCCACCTACCTAGCATTATGCTGAGCTGATACCTTTTTGGTGCGACATAAAACTGTCTAGGTAGATGGATTAGGCAGTAAGGTGCGTGGGGCGTTTCTGTTTCAGTTATAGGTATTACTTATAAGTAGGTTGTCCAAGCATTAATTATTATTATTATGTATTCCCACAAGTTATCCCACCATCCTTACTTCCAAAGTTTGTTGTATATATATATATATTATGTCGTGTTAAATAAATATTTTCTTTCTTTCTTTCTTTCTTTCTTTCCAAGTTCTATTCTCCGCTCGCAATCTAATTAAACTGTTTAATAATGTCCAAAATGTGTGTTATTATTCCAAATCCTACAGTTAGACTTGACCGTCAGTTTAATTTGTCGGTGAACTCAAACTTAAATAGACAAATAATATAATTGAATTGTCAGGACACGAGCGCGGATGCGTGGTCCGGCGTGAGCAGCCCCGCGCGGGACCCGTGGGCCCCCGCCGCGGCGCCGCCCGACCCCTGGGCCCCCGCCCTGGATCCCTTCACACAGGTATGTCAGCTGATCCGTTAAAGGCAAAATAGTGGATTGTACCACAAGCAAGAAAAAATAGTATATTATTGCAGAGGCCGCGAAATAGGTACCTAAAATTTTTAACAAAAACACAGAGACAAAGAGATTTTTGTGCTAATAAATAAATAATGCTGGACATTTTCACACAGCATCATCTAGTCCCAAAGTAAGCAGAGCTTGTGTTATGGGAACTACATGACTGATATACTACTTATATACATTTTTTTTTGTAAATACATTCATATTATACATATAAAACACCCAGATCCGAGACAAGTATTTGCAGATCATACAAACATTTGTCCCGCGGCGGGAACCGAAACCCGCAACCTTCTGCGTCTCAGGCGGACCTTCGCCCGCTGCGCCACAGAGGTCGTCATTAATTACTTTCATCTGTGCCGTGAATCAGTGGCTAATTTTACTCGTTAAAATGAACAATATGCTTAGATTATTATTTATTTATTTATTTTGTTTCAGAGTAAATCTCCGCTCTCCGTATTATCATCGCCGTCGTCTTCGGAGCTGGAGCAGTTCGACGCACTGTCGCGGCGCCCCCTCAACAATAACAACAACAATAACAACTTGGACACCGACAACGACCCCTTCGACCTCACGGCACTCGGTGAGCAACACGAACACTACCCGCATCTTGCAGGACAACGAGACGATACACTTAACAAAAATATGTTGATTTTTAATAAAAACCGAGCTGCCCGTTGATTGATGATATTGAAAAACCGTGTCGTGAGGCTGCATGTTGCGCTGACGACAGTAAGAACCGTGTCGTGAGGCTGCATGTTGCGCTGACGTCAGTAAAAACCGTGTCGTGAGGCTGCATGTTGCGCTGACGACAGTAAAAACTGTGTCGTGAGGCTGCATGTTGCGCTGACGACAGTAAAAACCGTGTCGTGAGGCTGCATGTTGCGCTGATGACAGTGAAAACTATGTCGTAACTTCATGTTGCGCTGATGACAGTAAAACCGTGTCATGAGGCTACATGTTGCGCTGACGACAGTGAAAACCATGTCGTAACTTCATGTTGCGCTGACGACAGTAAAAACCGTGTCGTGAGGCTGCATGTTGCGCTGACGACAGTAAGAACCGTGTCGTGAGGCTGCATGTTGCGCTGACGACAGTAAGAACCGTGTCGTGAGGCTGCATGTTGCGCTGACGACAGTAAGAACCGTGTCGTGAGGCTGCATGTTGCGCTAACGACAGTAAAAACCGTGTCGTGAGGCTGCATGTTGCGCTGACGACAGTAAGAACCGTGTCGTGAGGCTGCATGTTGCACTGACGACAGTAAAAACCGTGTCGTGAGGCTGCATGTTGCACTGATGACAGTAAAACCGTGTCGTGAGGCTGCATGTTGCGCTGACGACAGTAAAAACCGTGTCGTGAGGCTGCGCGTTTCGCTGACGACATTGAAAAAGTTCAAAAGGTATATCTGTAATCGAGGTTAATCAATTATAGACATACCTTTTAAAACTATTTCGGTTATGAATATAATCATGATAAATATCAAATATCCCATTTTAAAAGCAAAATTATGCTGGATTAGAGACACCCATGACTAAGTGTGGTAAAAGAGAAATTAGGTCTGTACTCAGCAATGGAGTGAGATAGAGTACTCTCGACAGGAGCGGGGGAGCGTATATGCGTTCGCTAAAATAGTTAGTTTTTCTGTTATCATTTATTTTCGAAACGGCGTATCGGGTTGTTATGCGGTTTTTTAGTAATAGATTTTTGTCTTCAAGGATGATTCTTAGATGGGTTATCGCCACTATACACTAGGAGGCGTTGCAATCGGTGATGAGGTTTTGATTTTTTAAGTTTTGCAATAAATAGTTTTCTGTCTTATCTAATCTGTAATGTATTTATTAAAAGTGTCAAAAAATAAGTGTCATCCCTGAAGTCAGACTTGTCTCATTCATACTGTCAAACATACCTATATACCTCCTCCTGCTCAAATGCCATATTAAATCCTACTACGATTATAAACGCGAAAGTTTGTGAGGATGGATGTTTGTTACTCTTTCACACAAAAACTACTAAACTGATTTTGATGACACTTTACAGTAATATATCTTATACATCAGAATAACACATAGAGTACTTTCTATCCGGGTACCACGCGGGCGAATTCGTGGGCGGAAGCTAGTTTACTATAATATAAATAAATATGTGTTGTATACAGGTGAGAGTTTGTCTAAGTCACCTCCCGCGGCGTCGCGCACGGGCGCCATCAAGAAGTCACCGTCCGCGTTCCTCGGGGAGAACTCGGCGCTGGTGAACCTCGAGCGACTGCTGCAGCCCGCGCCCCCCGCCCTCCTCCCCGCCGCCTCCGCCTCCGCCTCCGCCGCCGCGCCGCTCCCCGCGCACAACCCCTTCGCGGACCCCGCCTCCGCGCCCGCTCCCGCGCCCGCGCCGCGCCAGTTTGCGCCGCCCCAGCCGGTCAGTCGAAACATATTAGCTTCACTTGTAACTAACAAACGATTTTGCGTAGTAAGTAATTATGTAAGTAAAATAATAATATGTTGTTTTCCCAGTATGTGGTACACCACTTAAAACCCCTTTGTGATCTTTCGTACGATCCGTTCCATCCAAAGGTTGTCTGGTAGAGATTGCTAATCTAATCGCTATCTAATCAAATCTTGGAATGGAAATCAATTTTAACTTGTGCACTCTTTTTTCATCAACCCCTTTGATGAAACGGCTGCCAACACTTTCGAACCTTATAATTTTTCCTTTGAACCTGCTTTGAAAGACTTTTTTCCATTGAGTCTGTATATATACATTTTTCGAATTTTGAAATAACGCTAAACCTGGAAATAGATTGATCAAAATCGAGAGAGAATCAATGTAGCTATTAGGTCCGTACATACATTTTTGTTTGTAAAATCTCCCATAATATCTTAAATACTCCACGATTCTCACCAATCTCCTCCATCCTCAGGCGAAACTCACTATCAACGAGCTAAAACAGCAGCAGATGGGTCTCACCGGCATGCCGTTCCCTGCGCCCTCCAACATGCCCTTCGACGTCACATCGCAGCACATGGCGTCGCAGCACATGTCGTCGCAGCACATGTCGTCGCAGCACATGTCGTCGCAGCACATGGGGCAGTCGGACCCGTGGGCCGTTGCGCCCGCCCGCACCGCCTCGCCGTGGTCTCCGCAGAACCAGCGTCAAACGCCCAATCCGTTTCTGTCTTAGCGATCACACAATGCAGGTTACCACTGATTACCTTTTATATGATCTGCAAATATTTCTCTCGTGTCTGGGTGTTTTCTGTGTATAATATGTATTTACAAAAAAAAAATATAAGTAGTATATCAGTCATGTAGTTCCCATAACACAAGCTCTGCTTACTTTGGGGTAGATGATGCTGTGTGAAAATGTCATTATTATTGGTTACAATGATACATTTTGCTTTATTTAATATTTTTTTTTAGATAAATGAGTTCACTGGAACCACACTAGCTAAAAAAAGAATCATCAAAAAAATAACCAAGCAGAGTTTGTTGCCTGATTCTTCTAGGCTTGGTCGCGTGCGAGGAATCGCCGTAAATTCACTTTAACATTTTAAATTCACGTATTTTTTAAGCTGACCTTTCTATATGTTCCTTGTCATTTCAATGAATAAAACCTTATTGAGTTCGACTGAGATGTCTATCTTGGGATGACGTGTGCAGTCGTAGGCGTATTTTTAGTTTTGTTATGTAAAAGTAAATATATTTCTTTCATTTCAAGCAATAGGTACATACATTATAAAGTGAACTTGTTATATTGAGAGTGATGATTGTCCCCAGGCTGACCGCTGACTGTGTGCCCGCCGGACTCGCCGCTGCCTACCCCCGCGCGGCCGCCACTCCGATACAAGTGCAAGCAACCCCCTCCCCCTCCCCCTCTGCACCTGCCACCTGCACCGGTACGCCCCAAACTATCCTTCACGATTACAAGTTAGAGAATATTTGAAATTATATGGATTTCCAACGGTTTAGTCGCGTCTTGGGTTGACTGGTAGAGAATGCTTTAGCATTAAGTCCTCCTAGCACTGCATTGTTTGTGCTGAAGTACTAAATAAATCTCTTAGCCGGTTTAAAATCTCTTAGCGATTTGTCCATTTTGCAGATAGTCCAAATCGCGGTTGGTCTATTTTGCAGGCAGTCCAAATCGCGGTTGGTCTATTTTGCAGGTAGTCCCATTCGCGGTTGGTCTATTTTTAAAGTAGTCCAATTCGCGGTTGGTCTATTTTTAAGGTAGTCCAATTCGCGGTTTGTCCATTTTGCGCTTAATCTAAAGGCCCAGTCAAACTGACGCGGTGGCGGTGGCGATCACGATCACGCGTATTGTGACAACCTCTTAACAATCATTTCTCTTCCACTTCCACCATCGCGTCAGTTTGGTCCTAATTCATGGTTGGTCCGATGCGCAGTTGGTCCAATTTGCGGTACAGAGCTATTTCGCGTTTAGTCAATTCAAGGTCTGCACACAGCTTGAAGTGGCGCCATCTTGTGGGCTTCACAGTAAAACAGCATAAGATTGTGTTTGCGCGTGGACGCGTGTAGGTTTTAACAAACTACGCTTACAAGTCTTATCTTCGCGTTATTTTTTAGGATTTTTTTGGACAAAAACCTTTTTAAGTAATGGTGAATAAACTTAACCTTGCATGTTTCTTTGCGAAGTGCAAATAGGGCTAGACTCATTACTAAATTGTGTTGTAGTCATTTTTGTTTAACGGTTTGTTAGAAAAATTGGAACATACCTGTACCAAAAGTCTGCGTGAAAGTTTACGGTGAAATTTTATGCATTTCCGATTTACAAAATGATATTATATTGTGTGTTAATGATGAACACCTTATTTTAATAACCGCAAGAACTTCAATCGCCTTAAATTAGGTAAACCCCGTGTCGCTTGTATGTATCTTTAACCGACTTCACAAAAGTCGGCGATGTATTTTCTGCGATGAATAATTTTGCAATTTTGCTTACCATAGTTTTATACTTGGTACTTGATCGGTGAATCGTGTCCGGCTAACTATTTTATGTGGTGTAGGTTAACAAATTAAAGTTTAATTATGTAAGGCAGTGAAACGAGGATGTCAGTTTATACGCCTTGGAATGACTGTTGGAAGTGTATTCCGGCCGTATTCTCAAATAGCTCAGTGGAAAGAATAAAGCCGTATTCTCAAACAGCTCAATGCGAAGGATAAACTAGCATTAGTCAGTTTTGTTCATCTTGAAGTTCTGAATTCCGATCACGGAATAGAAAGGAATCAGACTACACTTGATTCTAATTGCGATTCAAATCGTGACAACCTCTGTGGCGCAGTGGGCGAAGGCCTGCCTGAGATGCATAAGGTTGCTGGTTCGATTCCGGCTGCGAATGCATTTGGTGGAATTTTATGGAACTCGATTAACTTCAACTTCAACTTTTTTTTATGGCTTCTGTGGTAAAGGTTGCCACAATTTTGCCAATGTCGTGTCGACAAGATTTAAAAAATAAGGCGATGGAGAGGAGTTTACAGAAATTTGACCGGTCTAAGAACTCAATTAAATCGAGCACTATTTATTGCTAGATACTTTTGACATAATCTTGACGTTGACATTCGAGATTGGAGTAGAGTTTGCGGTAGAAATGTCAAAGACTGGAATAAAAAAAAAAATATAACGAACCTTAAATTAGAATTGAATTGAGATGTCAATGATATCCAAAAAGCGTGGGGATTTTGGTGTGATTTGATAAAACAGTGACGTTGACATTATAGAAGCTAGACAGCTTACAAAGCATTTAATCAACCTGTTTTTGAATCTGCGTCCGAACTATACATTATAAAATCTACAGTCATTTCAAAAAGCGTAATGAATCTGGTATTTTAGTATAACTCTGATAGGTTCGGTAATACTTTGTAAATCAACGTATTTATAGACTGGAATATCGCTGTGACGTCACGTGACGAAGTCCCGACATTTTGTGTACGTTCAAAAACTTTCTGTGTATTTTTCTAATATTATTAATTTGTACCAACTTTTTGTACATATGCGAATTATTTTAATATGCAATAAAATTATGATACATATATCAAATAATTTAGTAACTTATTAAAGATGAGTTATCAAGTAATTTCTGAACGTACATAAAATTGCGGGAAATAGTGTAGTCTGTATAGCATCCATAGATTCCAAGATTCGGAACGAATATTTTATAAAGCGCAGTATGTTTTCATGTACCTCAGTTATTTCTGATATATCGCGCTTTAAAAGTAGATACAATTCGGAAATACTTATTTTAAAAGGTTATGCGAATTTTATTTATCCTTGCGTCCCGAATCTTCTACTATATCGGATTTTAGGGTTTTTTATAAAGTGCTGGACTTTCATACACTTTTGATTTGCTTCAAAACCAGTTAAAATCAGAATACGTTACGTTCCTATATATCAATATTTAGTAATTATTAGAGCGATACATTTCTGACTTCAAATTTGTCGACCATGACGAAATTTGACCATACGACATTATTGTCGGATGGGATATTTTAGATTAAAATTTAGTTTCGATAGGAATCTCCACCAAGAAACGGTACTCTGTCGTATCTTAGATAGATATTTTTTTCATTTTCTTCAAGCTAAACTTTGTGTATTGAGATTATAAAAATTAAATAAAAGAAACATTTTTAATAACATTTAAAATAACTGGCTACAAATCGTAGTGTTGTATCTGTACAGTATTTTCAGTGATTGGAACAGCACTACGAATTGGACATAGTTTTCAATACGATTTAGAGTCAAAGTCAAGTCAGATTCTAGAATACGTATGAAGGTCCAGTATAACGTCCACGAGCCGCGACTACAGAATGTAAGATGTGAAGTTGTCAATCGTGCCTTAGAACTACGGTATTGTACAATATAATATATAATTGTGTCGCCATCCAGTTCGTTCGCTAAAGATCGGTCCCGAGCTGAAATTATGAGCAATTCAATGTCGGAGTGAGACAGTCAAATTACAAATCTTTGTGACTCTGGTAGAATGTGGCTCAATTTTGAGCTGCGTTTAGTGAGTAACTATAGGGAAGGGTTCCGTATCTTCTTTTGTGATGCAGAACCCTAAAAATATGAAACCTCATTATGGTCCGTGCGCTTATTGGCGTTTTGTATTTCGCGTACAAATTATATATTCCAATTGATTTTCTATTTAATGTTGTGTAATATTTTTGTAACTTCCCTCATTATTGACGTATTATTATTGATCGTATTTAGGTAAATTATGTACGGATAATTACTGGGCCTCAGTGTTGCCAGTGGGAAGAATTTAAGGCCGCGTGTCGGCTCTTTGAATAGCATTTAAAACAGTTAACACCAATTATAAATAGGTGGCGGTGATTTTTTACTAAGCAATATTTACATTGTTTAACTATATTTAGGTATTTTGCCCTCTCTTTCCCTGGCAACACAGAGGGTAATCAGTATTTTATGCTTATTTTTAACTAGCAGTTTGAAATGGTTATCGATTTTTTTTGATCAGTTATGTAGATAAATTATTTTTTAATACCTACATTATTAATTTTTGACCAATAAAATGCATCGATGCTAATCCATTATGTCACTAGCTAGGAAGAACTGTAAAAAAATAATGTAACTATTTAATTAAAATATATAAGTTTTTCAATATAAGCGAGGTTTTTATTTAAATTAAAAGCCCTAAAGTAATCCTACTAATATTATAAACGTGAAAGTTTGTGAGGATGTTTGTTCGTCTTTCACGCAAAAACTACTGAACGGATTTTAATGAAACTTTACAGTAATATAGCTTATATATCAGAATAACACATAGGCTACTTTTTATCTGGGCACAAGCTAGTAGGTACATATAGTTAAATAAAACACCAGTGATTACAATATGATTATAATTTATTAATAGTTTACAGACGCTATCGTATGATCGATTCCAAGTATAGCGCGCACAATCCCACCTAGTGTTCGTACAAATACTAAGACCACTCAGTGCGTCGTGTAAGTACACAGATATCTAATACATAGAAATGTCGCTTATATACACACTAACGCACCAATACAAAAACGCTTATAAAATCGTAAAAATCGGTTTCGAAATCCCATGTTACTCTAAAAGCATGGAATGGACGATAACTCTGCTGGAAGCGGCACCCGGAGGCTACCCTACGTTCCTTACAATATCCTAACTAGCTATCGTTTACAGTAAAGCCAGAGTGCGGGTGTCGGGAGGGCCGAGGGGGAGACAGTGTCTCAGGACCTCGCCACACGTCTGGTATTGCGTCAATCCCTGTTATAAACTTAAATTACGGTACAAAGATTCATTTCAACAGTTTCGGGTTTCAGTCTCGATATTCGCACGTCACTAGAGTACGCGCGGGCCGACCGGGGCAGTTTACAAATCCATCGACTAGACGCTACATAACCCAATAAATAATCGATATCCAATCGTCTCTCTCGACACCGTACATCTAAAATAAATAATTCAAGCAAGTGATAGTCAATACAAAAATATTCGAAAGCAATATCTCGGCAGATCTTAACACCAATTAGTAAAAATAAATCTATGATTATAATAATTAATAGTGAAGCGATATTTTTATATGATCACATTCGCACTTACACCTCGCGCGATAGTATATACCTTAATATATTAAATGCAAATGGGAGGACGCCTGCGTTTGACACATTTCACCAAGTTTTCTGCTTTGAAATGTCAACGTCAATGAAAGCATTGACTGGTATTCCTGTATTATGATTTTTAAAACCATCGCAGCGGATTCGTTTCGGAATCGGCTGATTGGGTCGTTCGGCGCCGCCATCTTGTGCACATAACAATATGGCGGCTAAAATAAACGAGATGGCGTCAAACGGAAGCGTCAACCTCAATCGATATGAAAATTAAGTCCCTCGCCTAGCATTCCTATACGTGCATTCTGAATATATCGGAAACAATGGAAGAGTATTGTGAACAGGATTTGGCTGAAGAGATTCAATTGAGTGTATCAACGTATTAAAACCGGCACTACGGAATGACAATGAAAGTTTTGCAACCGTTTTCAATAACTTATCTCTTACGAAAAACCACTGGCACCAAGTAACTGGGCCATTCTCACTTACATCTAACACTGAAAACGTTTGCACGACATAATCATCAATTGAGCACGGAAAAACATCCCTCAGTCGAACAGATTCACTTCGATTCTGAATCTCACACACAGACTTGTATAATTATTGATACCATAACATTGGAAATACTTTAAGATGCTTTTAACTTTCATTCTCGGTGATCTTAGACTTTTGCGCACCTGCTAAAACGGCCCTTGAGCATATTAAACGGTTCTGTCCGGTGATAAACATACCGAAACATTCCGCTAGAGGCGCCACTTTGTATTGATCATGAGAGTGAAGCAATGTTTCTTTCACCATCCGTCACAAATGATCGACTTAACGCAGGGTGATCCAGAAATTACCAGCAAAACAACGAGTGAAAGATATAGCATTGGTTGGTCTTAATAAAATTCCAAAGACGTCTATTTTTTTTTAAAGCAACCTGGTGTGCTAGACAAATACCTCACGCTTACTTTTCCTTCCACGCTAATGAATTTTTTTCAAGGTAAAACAGCTGTGACGTGACATTTCCGCAGCTAATGTCATTCTCATACAATTCAATCTTTCCGCAGGCGTTAACGTCAACAGAAAGTGATATTTGTCTAGACCCCTGACATCTCTTTACTTCTGGATTACCTGGGTTGATTATAATACTACGCTCTAGTGAATTAATTTCAAAATAATTAAAATAAAATGTTTCACTCTTCATTTACAAAAACACAGCATTTCAGAACTCAAAATATAGTGAGTGGATATCAAATTAAAAAAATGGAAAATACGGTTCACCACTGTTTTTCGTCGAAGCATTGAGTTTTTGTATTTTTTTTTAATTTATAATAAATGCTGTTTGCTTTATTAATAAACAACTGTGCAGTGAGATGAGTTCAGAATGGATCGCGGGAGGGTAGTCCGGTCTTAGTACTCCCAATGCGTGGCCTTGGCGATGTCGCTGCCGTTGAGATGGAAGTTTCCGTTCTTGGCGGCGGCGAGGTAGTCGTTGGCGGCGGCGCAGCGGATGGCGAGGCGCGTCGGCTCGCGCAGCTCCAGGTGGAAGCCCTGCGGCTGTTCGCCGTCGCACGTCACGCTCTCGTTGTCCGCGTGCCAGTATTTGCCGTTTTGACCTGAAAACAAATCGTTTCCTTGATTGTATATCAGTCTATTGACGTAGCTTCCACAAATTAATTAATTATTTGTCTCGGGTCTGGGTGTTTTCTATGTATGATATGTATGTATTTACAAAAAAAAAATATCTAAGTAGTATATCAATCATGGAGTTCCCATAATACAAGCTCTGCTTAGTTTGGGGCTACATAATGCTGTGTGAATAAATGTCCAGCATTTTTTTTTTTTTTTTTTATTAATGAGACTTGACATTTTTTTGAAAGAGAAATAGAATGTTAGTTTATTTGACGACCTCTGTAGCGCAGTGGGCGAAGGTCCGCCTAAGACGCGAGTTCAATTCCCGCCACAGATAAATATTTTTTGTATGATCTGCAATTGTCACGGGGTTTGGGTGTTTTCTATGTATAATATGTATGTTTTTACAAAAAAAAAGTATATCAGTCATTTAGTTCCCATAACACAAGCTCTGCTTACTTTGGGGCTAGATAAGACATGTACATAGAGCTTAACTCTAAAAAGAGTTTCCGCCTGAGACGCAGAAGGTTGCGGGTTCGATTCCCGCCGTGGGACAAATGTTTGTATCTGCAAATATTTGTCTCGGGTCTGGGTGTTTTCTATGTATAATATGTATGTATTTACAAAAAAAAAAGTATATAAGTAGTATATCAATCATGTAGTTCCCATAACACAAGCTCTGCTTACTTTGGGGCTAGATGATGCTGTGTGAATATGTCCAGCATTATTTATTTATTTACTTACAGCAAACCTTGAGCTAGAGAGATTAGGTCTTCTTACTTTTTATTCGACCTGGCCCTAATGGTGAAAACGTTACCTTTGAAGTAGACAGCGCCCTTGGGTCCGCGGACCACCTGGATGGTCTCGTAATTCGCCTTGTTGCACTCGAGCCGCACCCCCTTGGGGCCCACGAAGCCCTGCTCGCACTTCAGCACCAGGATAGGCCTGGAAAATATTAACAAAATAATTTATAGCCAAACAATATTGACAACCGTTGGGGTAAACAAGCTCTTGACCGCGTCTGGGCAAACGTAGTGTGGGGCGCCCCTCGAATAGATGGAGCGATGACTTAAGGTGGGCAGAAAGTGGATGATAAGAGCCGAACACCGGCCTCAGTGGCGCGCACTGGGAGAGGCCTCTGTCCAGCAGTGGACTGATGTAGGCTGATGATGATAACAATATTGTCATAAAGTATCCGTAAGAATAAGTGTTTTTAAAATTATAACTGATTAGGTTTTTTCCTTCGTGTTTATTTTGTGTCAATTTACGATTACTTCATTTGACTTTCAAATTAAATCTAATCATAATGTATTTCATTTTTTTTTATATTCAGGTACCTTCATAAATATGAAGGCAAGCAATGTGTGGACAGTGTAAAGTGACGTGTTCACTAGTTTTAGAATTTACACCAAAAATGCTACTAATTAATGGCGCCGATTCTGTAGTACACCAACTAAACTTAATTTAAACTGTCACTCTCTTTTACTGAAGTGTACGCAAAAAAGAGATGGCAAGAATTTTACAAATTTAGTCGTAATATCAAAACATGCTGACTATAAACACGAAGAAAAGCGGCACGTAAGCCAATTTGACAGGAGTTAAACTCTTGCCTCTCTTTCTTGCGTACACTAAAAGTAGAAGAGAGTGACTGTTTAAATTTAGTTTAGTTAATGTACTACAGAATCGAGGCCATTGATAATTAAACTTAGAGCTATTACTAAAAACTGCCAAAGGATAATCCCCCTCAAACAATTTACAGCTCATTAGTGTTATTAAGGCTGTTTATTTTCCAACTATGTATAAAATGAAAAGGAGAAAAATATGTTTTATTTACCTGTTAATGAGATAGAAATAGTATTTGCAGTTATCATCGATTCCGTCCGCGTTGGCGTAGAGGTGTCCGGAGCGCTTCGTCATGAGGTACTTGCCGTTGTTGGCGCGGAAGGCCACCGCGCCGTCTCCTTGCCACTCCAGCTCGAACAGCGCGTTCGATGACCTGCAACATTCAACTAACACTTTACCATCCGTATTTTGATAAATTAATTTCGGTGCAAACAAAACAGGAACGGCACGGGCGATGTCGGCGTACCCATTTCATAAAGTAAAGTAAATCTTTATTATCTTATCTTAAAGGTGGTATTGTTTTTTTTATTAGTTTCAACAGCTTGCCCGTTTCGGACATACAATATTGGTCTTAAGTTACACTAAGGTTGGATTATAATTTAAAACATGTTAAGCCGTCGTCTCCGCAAAATACTCATCTAAGCTATAGAAAATATTTGATAAGAGCCATTTTTTTAAACTCTTTTGAAATGGGGGACCATTAAGAGATTTAATGATCAGAGGTAATGCGTTGTAGGTTCTAATTGAAGTGTAAAGTGAAATGAAAAATGACAAACATACATAATCCGACTACTGGATGTTTGACATTTTCGGGATATACCTAGAGGTGGGTCTCCATAAAGTTTAGGTCAGCGGTCGGCAACATGCGGACAGCGGTCCGGATAACTTGGGACTGCCAAATATTGTTAAAGAACTTACCTAGGTACCTATTCAATTCAAACAATCAATCTTTTTCCAACAAATGATTGATCGTTTGAATGTAATTCATTCGTGAATGTAATTATCTTACAGGCAAGACATTTTATTCAATGAAATATTTGACTACAAGGACTAAATTACTATTATTTATAAACATATATTCGACATTATTTTAATTGTATTGTACATTAATTTGTATTTTTTGCATGATATTAAGATAGGCATTTATAATGATTAAATTTAAACTTAAAATTTAGTACGCTTAGGAGCAAATCACAGCGCAAAAAAATACTCTGTAATAACTCCAATTACCTGTGTTTAAAAATAAAGAATTTGGATTTGAAAAAATATATTTTTTGCAAAGTATAAAACTGCATCCACTGAAGAATTTTGGGGTAAACATGTTGCAGAAAAGTATGAAGTTTTAAAAAAACAATATAGCTATCAATCTAGCTACTACGTCTGGCTCCACGTATATATATGTATCATCATACAAAACTAGTAAGTATTAAGTATTTTTTTCTGGGGCTCAATTAATTTTCGACTGCATCCGGACTCCGCTTAAAATTACCCCTGATTTAGGTAGACTTTCATAGTCAAATAAAAATCAGTTACGCCGTTTTTCATTCCATCATCTCTGTATTACAGCGCCCCCTATTTTTGGTTCTGGACACGCCTCTTTTGAGAACCTCTGCGGTGCAGTGAGCGCAGACCCGCCCGAGACGCAGTAGGTTCTGCAGATATTTGTCTCTGAGTGTTCTATGTATTTTTTTCACACAGCATCATTTAGCCCCAAACTAAGCAAAGCTTGTATTATGGGAACTACATGACTGATATACTACTTATATACTTTTTTTGTAAATACATACATATTATGTATAGAAAACACCCATTTGCTAATCACACAAACTTTATCCCGCAGCGGGAACCGAACCGCAACCTTCTGCGTATCAGGCGGACCATCGCCCACTGCGCCACAGAGGTCGTCAAAACAATAATAAGTATGTATTTAACTAGTTTATCAGTCATATATTCCCATACTACAAGCTCTGCTTAGTTTGGGGCTAGATGATGCTGTGTGAAACTGTCCAGCATTTCCTCGAGGGCAAGGCAGTTGTATGCTCACTTGTTGTCTCCGCTCGCCTGGATCCCGCCGCCCGTCTCCAGCGTCCAGTAGCGGTCCTGCATGGTGCGAATGTACCAGCGCCGCGTCGCCCAGTCGAACTCCAGCTGGAAGGTCTCGTGCGATGAGATCTCATCCTGATTCGCGGTCACGTCCACTCCTGGAATAGAAACAACAGCTGTCAGTTTCAAGCTAGCTAGGTCCCAGCTGTTCGTAAACGATATCCTAAGGTTTTATTCTAAAAACTATCGTGAATTTGATCATTCGTGTAAAACGGGAATTTTCACGGTACCGAACTATCGGTGAAGGCGCACTAAGCGGAATCACATTTTAAACATAAAAAAAGCAGTCGAATTTCCAAACGGACTTACAAAATAAATTTAAAGTGCTTAAAGTACCGACTAAGTCATTCCTTTACGGTTTACCTTTAAGTTAACACCCGCTGTTTTCCTAAAAAAGAAATAACGTAATATTCTAAACGGACTTACAAAATAAATGACTATGTATGTAACATTTACGTAAATATTAATAATATATAGAATATAAACGACAATGTATAAATAATGTTGTAGATACCACACAGTATTCTTTATAAGAATTTTATATTGTGCATTTATTATACCATAAAAGCTCTTTTTTTTTATTATTAAAAAAAACTCTACTTTTACTTTTTTCTAAACAATCATTCGTTCTTTGTCCAAGTAAGCATTGTAATACATACTGATGGTAAATGAACGGGTGCGGTGAAAGGATTCAATATACTTGCATGCTCATGGCATACCTAGAGATTCCTACACAAACTTACGAATCACGTTACAAGTATTTCTATGGGAGTAATGTGTTACCGCTACAGCCTCTTCGAGTGCCATTACCGCGCATTTTCTATTAGCCATGCACTTAAGTGCAAGACTATGGGCAAATACAAGTTAGCTTGTGTAAAGTCTACAGTTATAAGATGGTATATGACTTTTTGGAAGTGGCAGTGATTGCAATATTTTTTTTTATTACTAATGCTCTAAAAATACTTCCAAAATGCAATTTACCAACTGCCCGTAAGTAAACTTTGAAAATAGAACGAGTCTCATTTCATGACATTGATGATATGCTACAATGACAATAAAATCTCCATGATAATTCCATAAATCTATTTAAAAATTGATCTGGCCACAGCCCTGTTGTGAAAAAAAATACAAGTCAGGAAACCGAGAACGCAATCTTTCTTCACGAATGAAAATAAAGTTACGGAAGACGAGGCAGTATGGTCATACGACTACAGTCTACCCGAAATGAATAAATTAAAAAAAAAAGACAAAAAAAGCAATCTTTCTTTCTAGCAACGAACTGTGATGCATCAAAGTACTTTGATGATAATTTACTTCAAATACGAAAGACAAAAAATTTAACATTTTCATGAATGAAAATAAAGTTACGGAAGACGAGGCAATAGCCTACCCAAGAAGGGTAATTAAAAAAAAAAAAAAAAAAAAAAACCTATTAATTTATAAGCATTTTTAATTTTCTTGCATTCGTGATGAAAACTTATTTATTATTTTTGGGTGTAATTAATCGCTTACACCCTTGTTTAACAAATACAACATGACGTATACTATTGTCGTATGAAGAAAATAATACTCATAAGTAATACCTAAGCTTTTAAATCCAGCTCTAACTAAGTTGAACGAACATTCAACAAGAAAGCACCTAAATCTATTACACGTTAAAATGTTGAACAGCTTTATTTTTATCGGTAAAATCAACTTGTCATTTGGAATCGTTGCCCATAAACATCGCTAACAACCTACGATTTCCCAATCACAATGTAATAAATGAGCGATCTAGGCAATAGACGTTCTAGAGAACAAAGGATGCTTCGCCGTCAGAATCATCCAGACGTCATAGATTTGTTGCAAACGAGCCGCGAGCGCAGTCGACCGCAAACCTAGGGATGTTAATAGCATAAAATTAGTTTGAAGACTTGGTAATTTAGTGAAGTATCTATTTGAAAGGAACCTAAAGCTTCATTTGCTTGAATACAAGTATATTGGTTTTCAGAATAGTTTATTAGGAATCAATTTGGCCTACCTCTGCTCTTATTTCCATCCACATTTATATTTTCTTCTATTAAGATTACAAAATTATAACTTTTTCTTGTTAAAGTTTTGAAAGTTCTAAAACAACATTACCATGATTTTTACTAAAACTGGAATATTTACCATACTTTGTGAGTTCCCCAAAATCAAATCATGGTAAATACCTATCCTGTTTTTAATAAAATCTGTGTTCATAACCGAGAACATGTTTCAAAAGTTACAACAATACCATAATACAGTCGAATTCCTCTCAAAAGATTAAATGCACCGTGTTTGTTACAGACTTCTAATGCTTGATTGCGAAGAATCTGCGTAAATTTGTCTAGTTTAAAATCTACAAAAACCTAAAGCTCTCCTCTCAAGTGAAGTCCACTGATTTGTCAGATCCATGTCGACCCTATCCCAGCACGATCGGGCGTCGACCGGCGCCGGCGCGCGCGCACGGCCGCAGTCCCGCTATACATCGCACGCTTGTTAACTGAGCTGCTCTCCGATACTTGCGCATTCACAATTAAAACAGGTTATCGGCATCAAGTTACCCATATTCAAGTCGCAAAATACATTACTTTTTGTTGTGAGTTGTTTCAGACAGAATAATAGAACTACTCATAATTTATTATCCATAACATTAGCAGTTACTAATGTTATACATGTCTTTGGATAAAATCTGCAATATAACGAACCTGGATTTCACTGTTTGTTTGTCCAACTCTAGTAAATTCGGGACCGAAGTTTTACTTTTGTACTCAGCAATAACAAATTTAATGTTTCCTTCATGATAACTACTGGGAATCCTGTCTTAGGATTAGAAGTCAAAATGTTACCCAATGGACCAGCAAAGTCGTTGTGACCACTATTTTTTATCCAGGCTCTTTCTCAATGACCCTTCATTCGATCATCTGACTTTAAATCAATAACCAGTCTGAGGTAGTTATAAGATAGTCACTGAGGATGAAGGAAACTGTTTTGCGAAAGGATTAAAGGACCACCTACATCTATCGCCATGCAATCTCGAGTTATCTCGAAACATCTGTATCTAGGTATTAGTATTTCTAAGCAATTCCCTTGCAATCTCCCGGCAGTAAGCTTTCTACGTAAATGCATCCTCGCAGATACAGTAATATTGAATTGAATAACGGCCGATCATCGATGTGAGAGGCTCTTGCGAAGCACTCAATAGCACAAGAAGTGCAAAGTCATTTGTTTGAATTGTTTTCAAACAATCGCGCGACACGGAAACCGATGAATCAGTAAGTCATTATTAAAATGATTTATGTCGATTGGGTTAGAAAATACCAACTGTAAAGCCGTATGGTGGCTTTACCACAGTTCTTTAGCTGTTAAGCTCAGTTTAACTATCAATTCAAAAACTGAGTTATAAGTAACTAGCCTCTGCCCACGGCTTCGCCCGCGTGGTACCCGGATAATAAATAGCCTTTGTGTTATCCTGATGCATAAGCTATGTTACTGTAAAGTTTCATCAAAATCCGTTCGGTAGTTTTTACGTGAAAGAATAACAAACATCCATCCTCACAAACTTTAGCGTTTATAATATTAGTAGGATAACTCACTAACTATAGCAAGTCAATAAAACTTTTATTAAGCTGATAAAGTACCTGGTGATTATGAATAAGGGTGTTAGTCTTAATACTGCGCTTCAAACTTCTGACTTTACGCAGATATACTAAGAAAAAACCAGTGATACGAACCAGTGATATCTGTGTTGTGCACACAGATAATACAGAAAAAGTTCACTCCTCATTCCAAATGGGATAAGTTTTAGGAGTGTGCTGCCCAAAGTGTGTTAGCAGCTTAAGAGAGAAGCTTTTAGTATGATTATAATTTATATTAGGAACCGCAATATTGTAGTGAATTAGCGCCAGCCCGCCAGCCATTAGCATATATCAGTATATCACAGACGGACGCGCATAGAAATGTACAATTATGCAGATAAGTACTCGTATAATAAGACGGTTTCCGAGCCGAAACACGACATCCCAGTTAGTAAAACACATCATAATTTGCAAATTACTGGTTTGTATGAGCTGTGGAAGAGTGGACACGCATTCAGTCTTAGTGCACTGCGCTATCGCAGTATGAAATACAATAAAATAACGCTACAACGTTTTTTAGAATTCAGATCAAATAAAAGACAAATTCTAACCTAATTTTCCATTGTAATTCACTCATGTACCATCTTGCAAAGATTCGCCCTCCAAGGCTATTTCACAGATAATATATCAGCACCGCTCCATCAAACATTATCACCACATCACATGCCTATATCATTCTGCCAAACTATAAGTAGGTTGGACATCAACATCCATTTCCCAGGCGGCACATACCGCCTGGGAAATGGATACCTCACTCAAGCTGTGCGCACATAAGAATATTGATGAAACGTTCGATCCATTAAAATAAGTTAATAGCCAACTCTGGTGTATTTTTAGGTCACTCGAAGGCTTCCGACATGGCTTAGCGGCTGTTATATCCAGGTTAAGTCAGCGTCTGTCCAGTTGGTGTGTAAGCAATATTTTCAGTCTACACTCATCAGAATGATTTAATGCAACTGATGACAGTGAATAACATAACATATTACAATCTATGCTTCTTAATCTGATGTCTGACATGTTTAATTGAGGAAACAATTAGCATAGAGCAGATATTTTATTATTTGATAACGGCCTAGCATCCACGAGTCAATAGAAAAGTCGAATCTAGTAAAAACTTATGCATGTAAAAGAGCATGTTGAACAGGCTCTTTAAATACGAAGTATCTTGTTTTATTTTCACAAACATCTCTCCAAATGAAGCGTCATCGAGCTCAATGTATCCACGATGTGCTATGTGTATATATGTGTGTGCTTGCACGAAAATTCCACGTGAACGGCCAAAGATAAGCAGCTTAATTGCAGAATACCGAATGTACGGCGCCGCACGAACTGACGGAGCTCAGGCATCCGTGATAGAAACTGTAGAAAGCATGCGACGCCGCAGTTGTTTTTGTGCGGATTGTGAAGATATCTGCGCGCGGGAGGTCTGCTCTTAGGCTGGGTTCAGATAAATGACTCAGCATTGATAACGAATAATCAAAGTACTGATAACAAATACTGAATCCCAGGCCACTGGCACGGCTAACGGCTAGGCTTTCATCCTGTATATTTGGGTAACCCACACATATTAAGTATCGACCTCTAATAATACTTTCAAAACGGCTAGGGGGAACACTCATCTTGCCCGGCTAAGAGGCAATGTTAAAAGCGTCTAAAACTTGAAAATGAGAAATGGGGGAGAAGTGTCCCTCTTTAAAGTTATGCAAAACATTGCTAAGCCTGTCTTATGGGGAAATAAGTCGTTCCCCATTGCCATTTTGTTAGTGTAATAATTAGGACGCTGGGGTTAGTTCATAAGTTTTGTTAGTCTACCTCAATCATGCTAGCATTTTTTCTGTAACTACCTATTTACTAACTTTTCTTTGAGTTGATCCGTTCTTAGTAAATAATATGAAAAAAAAATGACTCCGTCACTAATTTACATTAATTTCACAAAAAGCAATTGAACGAGGACTGCCATAATTAGCGGCCTTCGACCATCAAGACATGAATGTCATGTCACACCGTAGCCTAGTCGGCCACACATATACCCGGCCTGCATTCTCTACTAATTGGTCTAACATTCTTCAGTCTCATCTCTATACGATTTGCACAGAATAATTGCTAATCTTCACAGTAGATAAACTCCAAATTAAGGTTAATGACCACCGCCTCGTAGAGAAACCGATACTGTGAAGTTAATTGCTAGAAAATGGAACAGAAATTATGTTTTTGATAAATTAATCTTTCTTATTGTGGACGTCATAAAATATGAAGGTAGTCGCAATGAATAAAAGCCCGGTCAAACTCACGCGTTGGCGGTGGCGATCATATTCATATTTATTGCTGTCATGTACACAGTTTAGTATAGATGTTAAAACAAATAAAAAAGTAGGTAGGTACATGCACCCCGTTAGGGCGCTGCAACTTTGAGTTCGATTGTGTATGTTGATAAGTAACTCTTTTTTATCTGTTATTAAGAATGAAAAATAATTTTATTAAAATAATAATTTGTCATAAGGTTGAAGAAATCATAAAAGTCACTTATAAAAACATAAGAAATCGAATTCAACCACAATCTAGTCAACAATGAAATGATTAATTACCAAATAAAATTTCAAATAATCTGTACTGATTTGGTATTATAAATTAAATTAAATAGAAATGTCAAATCAATCAAAACTAGTTAGGTGAGGCCAAGTCAAATATACTCATACTAAGGTAGATACATAGGTAGGTCAATCACATGAAACATTGGAAGGAGAAAATGTTAAAGTTGGTCTACAATAAACTCTTCAACGGAGTAATAGCATTTTTTTATAAACAGATTTTTAAGTTTATCAAAGGGAAATGGTTGTCAAAGTTTGTGTGAATTTATTGATCTCCACTCCGCCACCGCGGGAGTTTGACCGGGCCTTAAGGTCCGAAAGATTAAATGAATGAAAATATTTCAACTATTGAAAGCAAATGCGGTCTCGCGCCTAAGTCCTTCAAATTATTGGTGAAATTTGAGAAAATTCATATTGCTAGTTAGGTATATATATTAATAGCCTCTGCCTACGGCTTCGCCTGCGTGCTACTCGGATGTAACTCGCGTTTGCAATATTAGTAGGATAGGATACATCAGAATATACACATAGGCTACTTTTTATCCGGGTACCACACGGGCGAAACCGTGGCCAGAAGCTAGTAAGCTATATATCTGTAAAGTTGCTTTAAAATCCGTTCAGTAGTTTTTGCGTGAAAGAGTAACAAACATCTATCCATCCTCACAAACTTTTGCGTTTTTAATAGTAGTAGGATAGGATTCATGTAAAGAAAATTAGAATATAGGTAAGTACCTTCTTATTACATCTAGATAGCGGTAGACATTTGCACGCCTAATAAATCTGGGAAACTTTAAAATTTTAATCTTCATCATTAAAAAGTCATTCACATTTGCATAACATGTTCAAAATGCTAAACGCAATTAGTCATGCACCCTTAATTTAAAGAAAACGTTGTATTTTCTGAAGTTAAGCAGACTAGAAAGTTGCACAGGTTTAAAGAAATACCGAATTATAGGCAAGATCTACGCCAATTTTACCGCATTCTTATTCCACATTATCTGACACAACATATTTTGTCAAAGTCAAAAGGTTCTTATTCAATAAAATCACAAGGATCGTGAATTTAAAATTGCAAAGTGAAATTAGCCGATTCCTTGCGCCTAGAAGAATCAGGAAATTCAAACTCTGCTTGGTTGCCAATCGAACAAGGTGAACTCATTCATTTAGAAAGAACACTAATCAAAGAATTAAATAAAAAGTATGAACCAAAGTTCTAAGACATACGCTTTATGAAAATAATGCTACGGATTAAAAGTTCAGTTTTAAAAAATAATGCCTATATTTAATCCATGCTTTATCAGCCGTCAACTATGAGCTCTGATGACCTCTGTGGTGCAGTGAACAAAGGCCTGAGACGCAGAAAGTTGCGGTTCCATTCCCGCCGGTGGGCAAATGTTTGTATGATTTGCAAATATTTTTCTCGGGTCTGGGTGTTTTCTATGTATAATATGTATGTAACTACCAAGGAACCAAAAAGGATATACGTAGTATTATCAGTCATGTTGCCTTGATACAAGCTCTGCTTAGTTTGGGGCTAGATGATGCTGTGTGTAAAATGTCCAGCATTTTTTTTATTACCTATTGCTTTCCTCTATTCGTGACTGTGATCTGTGCTTCCAGTCGTGTCGTGATGTGGAAGTTTTGTTGGGAACAAGTAGAAAGCGCTTCGCTTAGATCTTGAGGTAGCGATTTTATCAATTAAGGCTTTGTTGGTAACAGCGGATTTATTCGTTTTTTTTTATACCGAAAACACAGATTATTGCTGGCATTTTCTTTAATGTAAATAACCAAATTTCGAAGTTGTATAGAATACCACCTTTCGAAATTACCTATATAACTACATATTGTAAAAAGCAGGGCAGCCTGTATACTACTGAAAGTCTATGCTATAAGACCGCCCATTGTACAGCATTGACAAAGTTTGTAGTACTTAACTAAGCTGATGTGTTATTTGGTGTGTTTTAAAGTATTTTCTGTGTATCTACCTATGCTGAGTTACAAATATGTACGTTAAAATATGTCGAAACAGTGATCGTATCGGCAAGATTTCCATACAAAATTACGACGAAGACGGCTTCACAACAAACTACCTACGGATATAATGGCTGCAATGGCGCTCAGTGCATTTAAGTTTAGCAAAATACATCACTGACGATCTTTCACTACTACAATAACACTAGCGATACCTACCTACACATGCTATCTACTAAAATTATTGTGTTCTTATTTATGTTACTTGTTTTTTTTTTTTTAATTGCCCATTTAGGGTAGGCTATAGTCGTATGACCATACTACCTCGTCTTCCGTAACTTTCTATTCATTCGTGAAAATGTTAAATTTTTGTCTTTCGTTATAAGAATAGTTTTGAAGTCAAATCCAATAATCGTAAGTCTTATATTTTAAGTACATCGTTTTTTTTTTGTATTTACACAAGTAAGTGAATAAAGTTTCTTCGATCAAAAAAAAATTTTATCTTTGATTTCTTTGAACTGAAATTATCGAAACGGTCATCAACATGTTGCAAAACCACAGGTTAAAAATTTTTGCTCTTGCTAAACTCAGCACAGAGCTTTTTTTTTTAATCTGTGGCACAGACACTCTGTGGCCAAACACGTCACGACCATAACCAAACAAAACAGTACTACTTAAGTTTTTAATGAAAAAATGCATATTTTCAAATGTGTTATCTATGTATTTTATGTATGTATTTACAAAAAAACGTATATAAGTAGTATATCAGTCATGTAGTTCCCATAACACAAGCTTTGCTCACTTTGGGGCTAGATGATGCTGTGTGGAAAATGTCCAGCATTATTATTATATAATTTTATTGCAACCGCTTTGCTTGTGAAGTCGCTCTCATCAAGTCCGTTATCTCACTGAGCTTCAAGCACGAACTGAGCGTGACTTCGCAATACTTTGCAGCTCTCAAGTCAAGCCTAGTATCTCAACAGTGCATCTACATACCCATAGGTACCCAAACTATACAACAACCCTGCCCGCTCTATTCAAGAGTTCACTTTATACTATAACTACCAATTTTTTTAGGTTAGGTTTAAGAAGTTTATTCCCATAAGGACATAGTCACTTACACGAGAACATTAATATCATAAAAAAATCTAAAGTAGGTCGTTCTAGTAGGTACAAGTTAATAGGTAGGCAGTAAAATATTTAACCCCTCCAACGCATATTTAGGTAGGTAAATCTTTTTATTAATAATAAATAAAGAGTTTTCATTTTTTTATTTCTGAGGGTATTTTATTATAAAGTTGTGCGCCTGCAAAGGTAATCTCTTGCCGTAGTTCGTTCTAACTTTAGGTAGCACGATAAAACTGGGCCGACGGGTGCTTCGTTTCGCTATTTGCTGTCTGATGGTAAAGGCTAAGTTAGTATGGATTTGTTTTGTTAAGATTTTACGAACGAGAATGCAAGTACTGTAATTATATAATTGTTTTAAATTTTAATTTCGTATTTGTTAGCTTAAGACGATATAACCGTCTACATCACATTATCAACAGTGGGGTGGTCTATGTAATGCAGTCAAGATGACTGTTTCCTTAGCTAATCAAACGTTGATAATTATCTTCATATCTAGAGAACAGAATACTGATTTATTATTTTGTTTGTATAGATACCTAACTCGGGTTTATGTTTGTATAGACAAAACAAATTGGATATGAATTGGATGTCATAATTTCTCCGATAGATGACGCATGGATTGCAGAAGTATTATTATATTCCGAGAATCCATCCATACTCCATTGTTTAATGGAATTGAAAAGTAAGCTATTTCATTGGCAAGTTCTGTACAGTACAAGCCGTAAAAATATAAATATAGGTATTATTGTTGACTCCTCACTCATTCATTTAGGTACTGATTTACAATGGGTATGTCCAATAGGGAACCCCCACAAACACGTCCACACATTCTTAAAAACGTCCTACTTTACAATTCCTTTGTTTTTTACCTATCGCGACCGACTGCTAGGCAAAGGACCTCTATCCTTGGCAGTCTCCCACCATTTTGTCTCGACGTCGTCTTCCATCCTCAAGCAGCCAAGGTTTTTTAAATAGATGAGTTTACCTTGTTTGATTGGCACCACACTACAGCTGAATGATCATAAAAAAAATCCAGCAGAGTATGTTGCCTGATTCTTCTAGGATTATACGCGCGCGAGAAATCGCCGTAAATCGCCGTAAATTAATTTTAAATTCACGTAGTTTTTAAGCTGACGTTTCTATATCCTTGTGATTTCAATAAATAAAAACCCTTTGACTTTGTTACTGCGTTTGCCTACTTCTCTCGGTCAATGCGTTTTAAGCCGAGAATCCTTACAATTTCGATAAATTAAAAACATACGAAAAAAATTGTGTGAAAAAATAGTTTACTTTTAATTATATAGTGACTAATTATCATAGTATGAACACGTATGAGGTTCTTCAAAAAAGGCGTTTTAAAATTGTTACGGGGTCATTAATGATGTAGGCATGAAAACGCTTTCGCTTAAAGTGGGATTGGACAGGTCATGTGACTCGAATGCATCCAGATCGTTGGGCAAATATAGTTACCGAGTGGTTGCCGAATAACGGACGACGTCGCCGCGGAAGACTAAGAACAAGATGGCGAGACGACTTGCACGCATTCGAATCCAAATGGCCAGAGATGGCAATGGACCGAGTGGCATGGAAGGAAAAAGGGGAGACCTTTGCCCAGCAGTGGGACAGTAAGGGTCGGCAAAGCACGTTTGATGCCTCTGCTGTTGCAAGCGTCCATAGACTACTGTAACCGCTTACAAACAGGTGGGCTGTATGCGTGTTTGTCACATTGGTAGTATTAAAAAAAATACCAACACCATTCTCATCAGCTCCATGACAGTTCAATCGCTAATTGCACCGCCGCCGCCGCCGACGGATCGCCAGTGAAAGTTAATAGCACTATCGACAATCAGGAATACGGATACAAAGCATGTTGCTTCCTGTATGATTGTTTTGTGCTTTGTTTTTGCAAATAATGTCTTTAAAGAATTTACCAATCTCATAGGATAGTCTTCAGAACATATGAATAAGTTTTAAAGCAAAATAGGCCCCGGTTCTAGTGAGGCGGCCGAGATGAATTTTAAAATGTAGAAGACATGGGGTGAAAAGGCATCTAATATATTGTGCTTTGTTTTTGCGGGGAATGTCTTTAAAGAATTTACCAATCTCATAGGATAATCTTCAGAACATATGTTGAAGTTTTAAACCAAGTAGGAACCGGTTCTAGTGAGGCGGCCGAGATGAATTTTAAAATGTAGATGATATGGGGTGAAAAGGCATCTAATATATTGTGCTTTGTTTTTGCGGGGAATGTCTTTAAAGAATTTACCAATCTCATAAGATAGTCTTCAGAACATATGATGAAGTTTTAAAGCAAAATAGGCCCCGGTTCTAGTGAGGCTGCCGAGATGGATTTTTAAAATGTAGATGATATGGGGTGAAAAGGCATCTAATATATTTAATTCCAGCAGTTATCTGCTTGAAACCTGTCACATGGAATGATCACTACTTGACCTGACTTTTGCGCATCTGCCTACTGAGTAATAGATCTGAGTATGATAATCATTGGTATGAAAGTATGTTAAGATAATTTAGTTCTATAAATGGTGGTCGAATAATTAAGGTGTGAATAGCAACACCTTTAAGCTGAATTTTTACACATTGTCAATTTATTTTGTCCATTTGAAAAATTCTACTGCTTGTTATTTTTTTTTATTGTATAAAATGTAAATCCATTTTTGGCTGTTAAATATGTTTTGTAAGAATTATTTGTTTTATAATAAGGGCTGTGGATTTTGTTTCATAAATTAAAAAAAAAAAAAAAAAAAAAAAAAAAAAAATAAGGAACATAAATAACCACCCATGTGCGTTTCCTGATTCTTCTAGACTGAGTAATTTGACTTAAAAGACATAAATATAGAGGTAAATAAACGCCCAACCGAAACATACATAGTCCTGACCCGACACTAAGATTCTCTGTGTCGATATCAGGAACTACGGTACTACAACACCCGACCCCGGAACAAATATCTGCAGAACATGCAAACATTTGCGGGAATCGAATCCACAGCAATCATGCGTCATATAAAAATATAATAAATGATTATGCAACATATGTTAATACTCGCAAATACATAAATCAAAACCTATAGGGTATTTCCCGGGGACGTTGAATCATGAAATTTGGCAAGAAGCTAGGTCTCACAGCACACGTAAAAGAAAATCGTTAATTTGTAGTTCTATTACTTTTTTTTGCGATTTCAAACTTACATTTGCAGTTGGACAATTGACCGTGAAGTATATCGATATATGGACGAAAAAAATCAACTACAAAGTTAAGTTTGTCGTTAAATTCGATTGAAATAATAAAATTATCCTTATGATTTCAATGAATAATACCTCATTTATAGATTGCGCAGACTCTGAATAGGAAGTTCAGTGGACTTATTCTACAGTGGAGTGAAGCTGGGGACAATCCTGATGCCGATATGTAAGTAACTCACCTTGCTTCACAGATACGTATTTCTCATTGAGTCCGGCGACGAACGCGGCCTGCGGCAGACTGTCCTCGAGCGAGAACAGCTCGTCCCTGGTGACGGCGGTGGAGCGCGTCTTCAGCACCGCCTTGGAGCCGATGGGCGCGAGGTACGCGCCGGAGCCGTCGCGCAGCGCCAGCGAGCCCGCGTGGTACTCCGCGCTGAACAGACAGTTGCTGGTGCACGCATCTTGCAGCTGTGAAACGCACAAATGTGATAGAACCTTTCTGACAGAAGCTGGTATGATGATTATTTAGGTTTGTTGCGATTGTACGGCACTGTGACGCAGTGGACGAAGGCCCGCCTGAGACGCAGGCAAGGAACATCAAAAGACAAATTAAAAAAATCCGTTTTTAATGTATTTTAGTTTTGGTATAATTTCGAGTTGGCAGTTGCTATTGCCAACCCGAAATGGCGCTTAATAAATAATATAAATATATAAAACAACAATAATAATAAAGTATTTCATTGCAAAAAAGGGTTTTATAAGATTATACGTTTTACGGGTCTTATTGGACCTCGTTCGATTGGCACCACACTAAAGCCGAATGAAGGATCATCAAAAAAATAACCAAGCAGAGTTTGTTGCCTGATTCTTCTATGCTTGGTCGCGCGCGAGGAACCGACGTAAATTCACTTTCAAATTTTAAATTCACGTAGTTTTTAAGTTGACGTTTCTATATGATCCTTGTGATTTCAATGAATAAAAACCTATTGACTTTGACTTAACAGCGTTTACGTTTTTTATTATTTTCCCGACAATAAAAAAGGTCAATAAAAAGGTAATAAAAAACTTATAATTATGTTATCCAATCGCGTAAGTTTGAAAAATAGGTTTTACAAGGTTTGGAATACCTAAGCCACTAACATAACTAAAATAAATAATCAGTGACTGAACTAAGGGATAATGGATTAACTAATTTCTGTATCCTCTTAGCCATCAACAATAATAATGTACATGTATTATATTTCTACTAACCCATCAACTCTATCACGCAGTTGGCACAACAAAGCTGTTGACAGAATAACTTGATAAGAGCGGCTCTTTGAAAAACATATCAGAAATTAAACCTTTTGTGTTCCTTGAAGCGGAATCCAAACACAATGTTCACAAAAGCTACCAAACCTACATCTACCAAGTTTGTAAGTTGTTGATGTTTCCAACAAAAGCTGAACCGCGACAATGGTCTCACAATTTCCGTTCAGAAACATTATTGTAGCTGGATATTTTACGAGACTGCGAAACGTCGCGGCAGCCGTGCCGACGCATACATTCCGCATCGATTTGTATCCGTGGGAAGTGATGTCGATTGTCGTACGCGACAAACAAATAGAGGATGTGAGAGCCAATACGGAACCGTGACTTTAGAATAGGGCTGTGGGTTGTTAGAAAACTGCTGTTTATAAAAGTTAGGCAATCCATTGCCTAACTTTTATAAACAACATTTCACAATATCTTTTTTAGTACTAAAAACGGGATATATCGAAACACACGGCAAAACTGCTTAATTGTCTTATGTGAAATGTTGTTTAAAAACGTTAAACAACATTTCACATATTTTTTTACTAAACACGGGATGTTTACCATGATTTGTGAGGTTGAACTTTTACTTATGTTACAAAACTGGCATATGGCCCACTTGACGGGGGCGGTTACCGTCCCCTACTCACATCTACACCGTGGGCATTTGTGATGCGTGGCCTGGACTTTTTAAATTTCCCGATATTTCGGCAAAAAAGTAACAATTCCCTATGTCCCCGCAAGCTCAATCCTAAGTCTGGGTAAATCATTTCTTAGTGTAGCTTAGAAACTTGGCACATTGTTCATTATGGTACTGCTTCTTTAATTCTACGGTTTTCTAAAGTGGTAAAGTAGTCACCATTAGTTTATACCTGCTGGTTACGAACTGTAAACTACATTGGTTGCGGTGAGTTGCCGTTCATCTTGACTATACCTGATGATTAGAACGGCTTTTAGAATAGTTTCAGGCCTTAATAAATTCCATATAAAACAGAGAAGGCAACGTTAATCATTAAAAATATGATGCACTGACACATAATTATATTTCCCTTGTTTTTTATTTATTTTACTATATAAACGATAATCCTGCAGCGTTACATTGAACTTAGCCTCTACCCACGACTCGCGTGAAATCCGGATAATAAGTAGCTTATATCTTATTTTGATGTATAAGCTATATTACTGTAAAGTTTCATTAAAATCCGTTTAGTAGTTTTTGCGTGAAAGAGTAACAAACATCCATCCTCAAAAACTTTCGCGTTTATAATAATAGTAGGATAAGGCCGAAACAGGGTTACGCAAAATACAATCGTGCTAAGCCGGCGTTGAAATTACGAGAATTCCCAAAAAAAACGTAATCGTAGAAACGTAACGTAATTCCGTAAAGATAAAACCCTACAGCGATATTATAACAGCTGTGTGTATAAATTCAGCCGCAACTTGCAATTGTTCGCTAACCTCTGAGCTGCATTAGGGCTCGTTCAGACACGCGGGAACCGCAAAATTCCGATATGTATTCAGACAGCGGCGGTTAGTAAGCGATTGGCGTGCGCGGATAGCGTCACGTCAGTTTCAAAATGGAAGTCGACGAAGAAATTGTATGTTTACTGTGGTTACTCATAAAATAATTCTAATTCTATTATTATCATCGGTCGTCTATTAGACGACCGATGTGGCGCGGTGGGCGAAGGTCCGCCTGCGACACAGGAGGTTGCGGGTTCGATTCCCGCCCTGGGACAAATGTTTGTACGATCTGCAAATATTTGTTCCGGGTGTTCTGGGTATTTTCTATGTATAGTAAAAAAATATCTATCTATGTTATGTATTGTATTAAGTATATCAGTCATCTAGTACCCATAACACAAGCTCTGCTTAGCTTGGGGCTAGATGATGCTGTGTGGATTGTCCAGCATTATTTATTTATTATTATTATTTATCGCCGCGAGATTCTATTTTCTAGCGGTTGGTTGGCGGTACTCGCGCGGTTCCTACGCGATTCTAAAGTCGCCCGGTACCCGCCGTGTCTGAACGAAGGCTTACTGTTACTGACAAAAAGCATTGTCTGCAGCCGTTTACATAAACATACATGTTTACGTGTTGACATTATAGTTACGGGTATTTCTTGTGAGACTAATCGGAGAACATTTTGCATTCAACGCTATAGGATGGTATGTGTTTTACGCATTGTTATTTATATTCCCATCCAATTAAAAAGAACAAACTAAAAGCGCTCAAGACTAGGACATCTTCGGATACATTACTCAGATATTAGATCTTTGAGGATACCAAGCTAGGGGTAGGTCAGAGGCACATCCAAAAATTACATTGGGTACAGGCCCGCGTTTTACAAGTAGTAAGCATTCTACGTGACTGACTGGAAGCCCATCGTCGCTTATTGGAACACTAAAGGCCTTCAAATTTATTGTTCCAGGGAATCCAGATTTCCTCACGATGTTATTCTTCTACTTTTTGATCATGATACATACTTTTTAATGCGCACCTACATTTTTCGAATGGAAAAATCATTTAGTGCACGATGGTTCGAACCCTCTAGATCGGCGGTCGGGGTACTGCCCACTAGGCCAACACGGCTCTCTAATTAACATTGCATATATTTCATTTAGTTTTGTCTAGGTTACTGTGAATTCCGAGGATTCACCAGTTTAATAAGGTAATTATCTCTCGCTATCTAGGTACGTTTATTTGTGGAGAAATGCTTTTTGAAAACCTTGCTGGTCAACTATCAAGGCGCTTCAAGAATCTAGTCAAAGTTACTCTGGGTCTGGAGAAACTACGGGGAAACTTTGCCTTTTGTCTACCTACTAGATATTTTGAAAACGACTCAAAACTTCAAAAGAATCTAAAGGATATTAATTTTCGTCGAAGGAAAACTATTTGAGAAAAATCTCACTTTCATGAAAATGTTTAATGATAATTAACTAGCCTATGCCCCCGATTTCGTCTGCATGGTACCCGGATAAAAAATAAAGCTGTTTAAGTTATATTACTGTAAAGTTTCAATAAAATCCGCTCAGTAGTTTTTGCGTAAAAGAGTAACAAACATCCATCCTCACAAACATTCGCGTTTATTATAGTAGTGAGATAGGATAGGATATCATGATACATTCGTATTATGTAGGTAAATATATACAGGATGTAATAGGACTACTCCCGAAAACTTCGGGGAGTGAAAGTACCCATCAATATGAAAAACTTTTACTATCGAACCAACATTGTGAACGCAAAAAAAAATCAGCTTTCCCATACTAAAGTTCAATATCTACTTGGCTGAAATGTATGGAACAGCCGATTTTTTATTCGCGTTCACAGTGTTGGTTCCATAGTAAAAGTTGTTCGCATTGATGGGTACTTTCACCTCCCGAAGTTTTCGGGAGTAGTCTTATTACACCCTGTATAAACAATGTTTTTTTATGTTACTACTATTTTGCATTAGCATTAACCTGTTTAAGAAATGAAAATACTTTATTGTACACCATAAACGAAATCTTATTCTTATTAAAGTACCTACAATGGGCGGTCTTATCGCTTAGAAGATTTAACAATTTAAATCAATACATAATTATATAGCTAATACCTGAAAATTTAACAGTTTCAAGTATTAAATACTTTGTGTGGTGGTGTAGCTGCAACATGGTATGTACTTTTTAAACTTCATTCAATTCTTTGACTAGTACTCCTCTTCTATAAATAAGTTCACCTTGTTCGATTGGCACCACACTAAAGCTGAATGAAGGATCATCAAAAAACTAAGCAGAGTTTGTTGCCTGATTCTTCAAGGCTTGGTCGCGCGCGAGGAATCGCCGTAAATTCACTTTAATATTTTAAATTCACGTAGTTTTTAATCTAACGTTTCTATATGATCCTTGTAATTTCAATGAATAATTGAGTTGACGGCGATAGAAAATGCTCACCTTTCCACAGGCGCTCAGGTATTTATTGTTGCAGGTGTGCAACGCGTACTTGCCGCCCTCGTCGGCCCTGAACTCGAGCGTGAATAGCGTGTCCTCCCCCCAGGGTACGTTGGCGTCCACGTGGATCTCGTCCAGCGACTCGCTGAGGTGCGCGAACCGCTTGCGTCCGATCGAACGAAGGTTCACCTGAGGATATGAAGAAGGATAACTTCCGTTACCAGTGTCAATTCTACAATATACCGAATACTGTAGAATTTACACAAGTGGGATTGGAAATTCTTTTCAACGAAGATACGGTTAACAAGCACTGGATACTTGTTGTTATCAAAAGATTCAAATCAAATCAAAAGTTTTTATTTCAGACAACACAATCCATTTTGTTAGTAAATTCTTACAATGCAGGCAAATAATTAAAATACTTATAAAACTAAGGAAATATTTGATAAATGTACATAGAGAAATTCTGTGGCGGGAGATGATCAAACAATAAGATCATATTGATTTCACTGATTGACCACCCTCCGTACAAAATGTCTTCAAATAGGAGAGGTTTTGCTGACTAGTACATTAGAACGCCGGTCTGCCGTGAAGAGTGAAAAGTCTCTGTAATTTCACTAACTGCTTTGCGGCAGAAATAGGTATGGTGGCAGTACTTCCCCGGACAAACTTTTCACAACGAACTCTACTTCTACAAATGAGCGCATGAATGAGTGTGAATGTGTTTTTGATAAAGAGCTTTCCTAAAGCTTCGAAACGTCGGCAATACGACGAAAATACAGCGATACTGAATTAGAAGCTACGTTTCATTTACTAAATCGGTGTAAAAATAATTTTAACCTATAAAATAACCTGAAATCAATGATCATAATTACTAACAAGTACCCCACGTAGAACAAAACAATGAACAATAAATAATCGAATATATAAATTTGGAACAATAGGTCGTTTAGCCGAGCCCTAAGCAAACCGACTGCCAGTACAAGCGGCTGCTTGTGTTGTGAACAGATGTCTTCCATCGTGATTCGAGACACTATGACTCCGTTATCAGCGGGTCCAATCGCTACAGCGAGTGCATTGACTGAGACTGGACCGACTGTCACTGTTGGCACCCCAACCTCATAGAGAACCGGCACGAGGCACGCACATTACACATGGGACACATAACACAAACACGTTGCTAGCCTAAGGATTGGTACGATTCTATAAACACATTTTCATGAATATAAAAAAACTTTTAAAAGCTCATAAACTTTACTATGAGAAAATGCAGTAGCAGGCGCGTAAATTTCGTTTTGATAAACCCAAAACTAACTCGTTCGGTGCTAGACGAAATTATTAAAAAAAAACGTTTTCTTTTACAGTGAGGTGCTTAATGACAGAGGCGACAAATGGAGAAAAAATTATAAAATAATTAATACCAACAGTCATTTCTAATAGTGTTGTCCTGACCCCACACTAGGATTAGATTTCTTATCTCGTGGGTATCTAAACACCCAGACCCATATCTTTGACCAACAGTGGGGCAATTTAGGTAACATAAATGGCAAGAAGGTATTTGAAGGCTGCGCTGGTCTGTCTATGAGTATCAGTTCTGTCGATTTAAGCAGATATACGTATCAGATGTTGAATGTTGTCATCTCACGTCTAGGAGAATGTTATGACAGTAAATTCTATAACTCACTTTATCAAGTCCTTGATCACCGTACACAGAGTATCTCAATTATGGATGTCTGATGTGATGAGTATTGATTCAACATTAGTATTTATGTTATTATAAATGTATAAGAAACTCTAATAGAAGTCTCCAACCAAGCATACAAGTAGGTAAGGAACAAAGTGATTTGAAGCTAGCGATCCACAAAACCCTAGCTGACTAGTATCTGCCAACGGCTTCTCCCGTTAAGCCACTAAGTAAAAACCCATAAACTGTACCATTCATACAGATTTCATTTAATTAAATCAGAAGATTATTCAACAATCTGGATGATTGTGGAATAATCTAGCTTTCGCATTACATTAGTAGGATATGATATGAAATTCTGAAATTCGACTTTTTTTGTTCACTTGTTCACTTTCATGGTCGGAATCACACGTTCAGGCTTCCGGTGATCGAAATGAGTCACAGGGCTGCCTTCCTATCTTCGTAGTTTACCTGCGGGCGTGCTGCGAGGTGGACGTGCCACAGCTCCGCATCTCCAGGCACCTTGGCGGTGCAGGTCAGCTTGTCTGAGCTGGAGCCCAGGAAGTAGCCTCGCTCCACGTTCTTCAGCGCCCAGCGACCGCTGTTGTCTTCTGATACACTGCACAAATGAGATTATTGGGTTATTGAGATGAAAAAGCGTAAGCTACAAAATAGGATATAACGAGGATCCGGCTCGAAGGTCCAAATCTAGTTGATAAAAATATATATAAGGTTTCCCACGTTATGTATAAATTAAGTTATTTAGTCAATGTTCAAGGTGGTTGCGTTTATGTGCATCGAAAACAAATAAAATGATAAAAGATTAACATCAAATTATCATGACCTGATAATTACTGTAAAAACTTGAATCGATAGAGTTGCCAATCTTGTGTCAAAACGTAATTGCTTACAATGCAGGCAAATAATTAAAATACTTATAAAACTAAGGAAATATTTGTATGAGTGTCGATTTTTTTAAAGGTAGGACTTGAAAATAAGAATTGTAGCCACTCATAGAATTAACATTATCGTGGTTTGGTATCATTTGGACCGTGGTCACGTGGTCGCGGACGGTGCTCATGAGGAAGGACCTCTAAACGGTCAACGAAACGTCAGCAGGAGAATAGTAAAGTACGTGGTATAGTCCTAATAATATTCTAAAATTTAGCTACTCATCAAATAAATAATGAAGCATTTAAGGGTTTTTTGGATTTTCACAGAGATGAAAGTTTGAATGGGAGTATCGATTTAAAACAAAACACGTGCAAAGCCGCTGGCAACAGCTAGTCAACAAATATGTTTAGTATACAAGTGCCTCTCATTTAATCAGTTAGTTGAACAGTTTTGCAGCTAATTAAATACGTATTTATATTTATTTCTTTATAGCTAAGTGTAAGAAGTACCGTCTTGTTGCAAAAATAGTTATGTAGTGTTACTATTGGCGACAGTTTAATTGGTGTAAGAAATTTATTATTTACTACCTTTTATCTTCATATTGTCAATCGTTTGTGCCTTATTACAAATAAAGAAAAATAGATTAAAACAATTATTTGTTTATGTATGCTGTACGTAGGATCATAAAATCTGTCAAAACTCGAGCATAATGAGCATAGCACCCACCACCCGTCCCTAGCCCGTTAACGAAAATTGCAAAGACAACGATACCACCTACCCCTCTTAAACCTCCGAGTGGTTAATTAAAATGCACGGCACTCCAGAGGGTGAGGGTGTTGTAAGATTTCCTCCCCTCCTCCGATGTCTTGAATGGCAAATTTACTAGACCTTTGCTGTTTTGTTTGTAATGCATAGAGCTTCATGGATTGTTGCTATATTTAAAAGTTGCGGGAAGACAGTGGATGAAGAAGACCCAATCAAAATCCGTCCAGTAGTTTTTGCGTGAAAGACTAACAAACATACATCCTTACAAACTTTCGCATTTATAATAGTAGAAAGATTCTATGCATTTTGTATCAACATTTAAATTTATTCATTTGCATGACATGTTAAATAATTTTCTTTTAGTATAATTATTCTCAAATGACCAGACATTTATTATTGACACTGAATTACCTTTTAATTGAATAATCTTATTATAATTAAAGTAAAATGAAATTCAGAGTCTGATTTATTTTTGGAACTGAATTATGGGTTACAGTATGTGGCAAAAATTAAAGTAGGTACAGCCATTGGACAGATATTCAATACCTAGCAGCTTACAAGCAATACCAGGTCATACAGCTACGTACATATTATTATTTGCCTATTTTTTCCTTTAATGTTAAGTGGCACTCAAGGTCCGCCGAAATTCCAAAATTTTTATAGACACGACTGTCTTATCAGTGTTTCCTGCCTACCATGACTTACGTTGCCGAGAAATTGACGCTCACGCAAGAGGCTGTATACAGAATGAGAGTTGCACAGAGAGCTATGGAGCGTGCCATGCTCGGCATCAAGCTTATAGACCGTGTTCCCAACGTCGAGATCAGAAGTCAAACAAAGGTCAAAGACGTTGGGAATCGTATAACGGAACTAAAATGGAACTGGGCAGGACACCTGACTCAGCGAGATGACAACAGACGGAGTAGGGCGCTGGCTGAACGGAGTCCAAGGACCGGTTATCCAGCGGTAAGATGGGCAGTCGACATCATAAGCATTGCGGGAGGAACCTGGTTGAGGTTGGCGCAGGACCGTGAGGAATGGAGCAGACAAAGGGAGGCCTATACTCAGCAGTGGGTGGTCAGTTTGTAGATCATGGATGATGATATGGCACTCAAGGATTCAATAAATGTGATAGCGATATAAACTCGCTCGCTTCGACTAAAGGCCCGATCAGGCTGACGCGGTGGCGGTGGCGATCAAAGGGAAAAGTTTATGCTGGTTCAATTCCCGCTACGGGATAAATGTTTGCATATTCTACAGATATTTGTACCATGGCCCACGCCTTAACATGGGACCTTAATTAATCAAGAAAATTACAATTTGAAGACCCCATCTTTTTCCATCACGTATTGCAGTACCTAGAGTAATGACTTATGGCGATGAAACCTATCTAAAAACCATATTTGAAGTCAGTTACTTTAATCCAAAACTAACTCACTGACCGTCATACTATTTTTTGTAAGCAGCAGTAGATGGCTCTTCAATAGATTATGGAATAAGCCAAGGGTTTTCAATTTAGTAAAAAAATTACTTAAATTATGCAGCATTCTTCTAAGCAAGCGTTTTAAGATAGTTTAGTTTACAGCACAAACTGCTCGCATATAGACAGCTGAGTAACTCGCCCGGTGTGAACCCAACTTGACATTATGGTGACATTACATGGTGACATTATGCCAGTAAGTACCTACTGAACTGACATTATGGTAGAATGTGGCATTCAACTCTGGAATTGCTAACGGGGGTTGGTGCATTATGGCAAAGCGTGGCATTTTGTTTTATGAGGTCTTTGCTCCTACCTAGATTAGATTAGATAGGTAAACTCGTAGCTAGTTGGATGAGGGAAGTAGCCTGGCTTTATCCTAAATAGTGGTTGTACTTTCGTTACTGGTTCTGGTATCTCCATATCTTGGTTACGCTACAAAACAGCTTGTTTTTCACGACCGCGCAGTTTGCAAACTTCAAGATTAGGTTGTACCTTGACTACAACTGGGAAAGGTATCCACTTTGTTTTATAAAACTTGAATTTCTTGAAGTTGATCTACAGTACACTAATGGTATCTCTAATATATCTATACTAATATTATAAAGAGGTAAAGTTTGTATGGACATAGGCTGTATAGTTTCCTGTGCAAATAGCGATGCATTTTGCGTCGTTAAGGCCTCTACGAACTATTCATTCGCAGTTAAGGCACGAGCTCATTAAACTTTTCTCCCCGGTGGCGTTTCTATCAAGATAAAACCACCCCAACAAACGTTAAAATAAGACCTAGTTTTCAGCAAAAAGTTCTGTTGTTTTGATTAGTACTTTAGCCACCCTTTTCGCAGATTGGATCAATATTTTTGTTTTTAATGTTATGACGAGACAAACAGACATACGGTTCACTTGAGGCGGTTTCCATCGCCTATTATCATCTATAACCTCTGTGGCATTACTGGTGCGTTGCCTACTTTGAATTACTTTTTTTTATTTTAATATAAATAGTTAAGGTTTTCATATTTTACGCTGTTGCCACTTGTAGACTCCATAAAGTTGGTAAATCGTTTAAAGGGCACGGTGTACGCTTTTATAACAAACTCCCAAAAGATATACAAAAATTATCAATTAACAAATTTAAAAACGTAATTAAACAAAAGCTTTATAAAAAGGCATACTATAAAATATCTGATTATTTAGATGACAAAAACTCTTGGGATTGAAAATGCTCCAACTCGAACCTATTGTTTTGTAAAAGGATCATTAAAAAGAATAACCAGCCTTGTTTTCTTGCCTTTCTTTCCTGGCTTGGTCGCGGAGGAACAGGCACCTAGATAAAAACCGACGTTTCAAAGTGGTCCTTGTGATTTTATTGAATAAATGAATTTTGACTTTGACTTTGACTTTGAATATAAAAGGTTAAAGAGGTGCTTGATTACTCGCAATGTCCTGTCGTAACATCGACTCTTTTATTCACTTCTCAAATGATTTTTAAGGATCACCTGGGCACTGGTCATGGTCAGACACGACGAAGGAACCAACAATCGCACCCATACTAGAGAAGCTAGAGGCCGTAAAAACAAACCCCATCTGAAAAGTTTGTCATATGAATCATATAGTTGTTCTGGTTGTATAAAATAACCCGAGGAATATAATCCTATATTAATTTTCAATTGCTCTGCTGAAACAGTTCTAAGTGCATTAGAGTAGGTCGACTTGTCGAGACATTTAGTGAACGTCAATAACTCACTAAAAGTTCAGCAAGTTCAAGTTATTTGCGAGTGTTCCGTGAGTCAGTATGAGTCAGTGAGTACATACTCTTCTTATCCCTTTAGAAGCTGACTCATGGGATGTATCGATCGCGAATGCTTCCACAAGTACAACGGCTCCAATTTATGAGCTGCTGAAACAATGCAGTCAGTGAATTGCCTAGTGTTGTGTTTTGATTACAATATTTTGCAGTTCACGGTGAAGCCGCGGTAAAGTAATTAAATTATCAATGTCAAAAGGTTTTTAGGGTTCAAGGAACCCTTATAGTTTCGTCTGTCTGTCTGTCCGCGGCTTGGCTCAGAGACTGTTAGTACTAGAACGCTGTAATTTGGCATGGGTATACAATACATATTAATCAAGACGACAAAATGGTAAAATAAAAATCTTAGAAAAATAATGTATTTTACGTAAAGTGGGGATGATTTTGTTTCTCGCCTATCCTATGGGCATGTCCAAGTGGGGTATCGTTGGATAGGTCGTTCAAAAATATTGCGGTTGTGTGAAAACCATTTTTTGATTGAGGGATCCGTTTGAACTTTAAAGTGCTATTTTTTTGTTAGAATCGAACAACTTATAAGATGTACAAATTTCATTGAAAATCAAGTAGGTGAAGTTGTAAGTTGTATTAAAGTTCTCAGTCCACATATTGTGATGGGCAACTACGGAACTCTACACTGCGCGTGGCCCGACACGCACTATTTTATTCATTAAAATCACAATAATCCTATAGAAACGTCAATATAAACTACGTGAAACAAACATTTTAAAGTGTTTTTATGCCGTTTCCTTGCGCAAGTCCAACAAGGCTAGAAGTGTCAGGCAAACTTGTTTTAAACTCAAAGTCTAAAACAAGTTTTTTTTATGATCGTTCATTCAGCTTTTCTGTGATTTAGTCTTATGAATGAATATATTTCAACATCTCATAAGTGTCTTAGAAATGAGTCGAAACTTAATCCGGTGTTTTTACCACTACCAAAATAGACTTATTCTGCCATAATCTCACTTGATAGTAAATAATGAGCACGAAGGTTTAGAACACTATTTCTCAAAGTGGGCGATAACGCCCCCTTGTGGGCGCTGGAGGCCTTTAGGAGGGCGGTAGAAGACTAGAAGATATTGGGGGCGCTAAGCCGGCCTAGAGGGGAAAGCATAGGTTGTTATGTTTAAAAACTTTGGAGGGGTTCTAGGTTTTAAAGTGGGCGGTGGGTAAAATAAGTTTGAGAACCTGTAGTTTAGACTATAAGATACCTATACACTCTCACCTTGAAAAGATCCAGAAAATAGAAACGTTAAGTGCGAATTGGTGGTATACCGTCATTTTTTTGTCAGTTTGCTGTTAATTTCGGAAATCAAAAAATGCATTAACGTCTCATGATGCGTACAAGCAAAGTAAATTATGTTAATTTCGGTTCCGGTGAGTCACACAGTAGGCAGTATTAGTATGCTACGGAACACTCTGATGCAAGTGCAGTATCCGGGGTATCGTGAGAACAGCAAGACGCTATCGAACCTAGGTATATATCTGGTATTTATCTTTGCAGATAAGCTGAGACTAGGTTACACAAGAGATAAATGTGTATGGCAGGGCATGCAGCTGTAGCGATATTTCTATCGATATTCCACAAAACATATTTATATCCATACAATAGATAGATAATTTTATTATGATCCAGTAGGCAAGGGTTTGGTGCAACTTGAAGCTGAGATAGGAACCCCTTGACCCCACACAACACATTTTTTTTATTTCGAATGTTCGAACTTATCTGTGCTTGTGTTTATTTGGTTTGTATTTCATCATAGGTATGTTGTATTGTGTTGATACTTTAGATCAATAAATGTATTTTCTTTCTTTCTTCTATTTGGAAGAAAAATATAGAAATCAAAGATCTAACAGGAGTTGTGATGTCGCGTTGTCACCGGCTTTTCGTATGTCACGCAACGAAAACGCATCACGCATAAAATATCTAAGGTAATTATTATATTCTGTCAATTAATTAAGATAGTTTACAACGTCTAAATAGATAAATAAATTCTAAATGGTGATAGTAACTTAGCGTTGTTGGTATGATAAACCTGGGCCTCCTGGACCTGGCCTGGGCCTGGGGAACTTGAAATGAGTGAGCAAGTGGACTGATCAATGCGAGTCATTTCAAACATCAGCGCTGCTCCTCACTGCAGTCGGGAGCACTACGCTGAGACAGGGCCTGTTTGGACCACACGCACTAACACAAAAAATCTTCCTCTTTTGCTTTTATCTTGCTGTTATCTAAGTGTATATTTTATCTATTATTAACTGACTTAAAAAACGAGGAGATTCTCAATTCGTCTCTGTATGTTTTTTGTGGGTATGATTTGATTTGTATCTTACGCAATAACTTCGGCAACTGTGAATTATTATTTTTCATCGGTAGAGTATCGGTACATGGGACATATAAATATTATAAAAAAATCCCACCACTAAGCTTAAAAAATCATAAAAGATTTTTTCGCAACTTAGGTTTTTATTTTTTCCTGAAAAATGTGCCTTCTCTTCTTCTTTTCTGAGCTTTGTTGTGTCAACTAAGTTTTATCCTATTCTAGCGTCCCATGAATTTCCTGCAGTCCACAGCTACTTTATTTCAGAGTCAGTATGCGAATGAGCTTCTCGCCGAGCAGTTCTGAATGGTTGCTTACCTGATCTGGAACTTGCTGCCCGGCTCCTTCTCCTCAGACTCGCAGGTCACGTTGCCGAACGAGTCCACAGCCAGATACTTGTCCAGGTGTGAGCGTAGGTAGATCATACCTGGAAGGGAACAGGTGATTAGGAACCTATGAAAAACCTGCTCATAACTTTATCTGGCGTCTGAATCCGTAGCAGGTAGAAAGGACGAAAGATTTGTTGGATTTGGTAGCTAGCTGCTAATTTACGAAGTTTAGGAATTATCATGTATTCTTGCAGTCCTGCTTAATGTATGTGCCTTTGAGAAGATATACTGGGATAGTATATCTTCTCAAAGGATACCTATTGGTTGAAATAAATAGAAATAACCTCGCCAGAGTAGTCTTCATTGCAATCTTCTGAGAAATCCAAAGTTGTATACGTATAAATTACTATGTAATGATGAACGACAATAAAATTAAGAATGCATCACGGTAGTAAGTGAAAGACTGTTTTATGACTGGAGCCACAAAACGCAATTACCCTAGAATCTAGAAGTTTCTAGCATTAATTATTAATCCATCTTCATGAGCGAATACATCTTTATATTAATATCATAGACGCAAGTTTAATTACCCAGAGACTTCGAGACTGCAGACGAAACAAACGAGAAACTGAAGAGTGAATTGATGAACGGCACATGATGTAGAGGATTGTAAGTTCAACAAAAGATGCGTTAGTAAGATGTTGCTCAGATCGAAGATTACTAAGGTTCATAAATCAGAACGGGACTCAAAGATCAACATATATACACAAAGGCTCAAATATTATGGGGGACATTATTACACTAAGGTTAGCTGGAAGAGAATGCTATGTAGCATTAAGTTCGCCTATGCACAGTACTTTTCAGTTGTGCATTTAAGAATTTCCTATCTGTTTATCCGTCTAAAGATTCATACACACGATTAACTAGCAGTATTCTGATTAGATACCATTTGAGTGGTTTCAGATTAATATAAGAACGAGAGTTGGAACGTAAAACCACAATATCGATGGAGAAATCAGGCAGAGGTTAACTAATATCATCTCCATAACTTACTCTTAAATCATTCGCATGAATACTTAGTCTAGCTTTCTTACTCTGACAAAACGGAAACGGTTTTATTGAATCTTCAAACAAAACTACACAGACTAAACATGGCAAGAGCAGACTATTCAAATACACGGCAATCCCCGCACAATAGCCACCTGTGCTGATGACTATCGATTTATCGCCATCTGTGAAACCTTGGGAGACCACCCTCCGACAAAGAATACAGTTGTAGTTACTATAGCATCTCCGGAACTATCTATTCTGTAACAAACTGAACAGTAGCTAGAATATTCCACCAGCTATCATCAAAGAGACCATTGTGCGCTACTTTAACTGCTGGATAAATTAGAATGTGGACTTTTTTCATGCGATCGGGCTAGCTGAATATGGTCAGTCAGAAATTGTGAACCACTCACATGAAGACTCCTTTCATTTTCCAAGTGCTGGGGTCTGTCCATGTTACCTAGCTAGACAAACAGTAGATACACACACATACATTCAACGTGGTTCTTCGAGCGAGACATTTGATTAGTTCTATTCTATACCAGTTTCAAAAGCAACTAACAGACGTCGAGCGAGATAACATCTTGAAAAGAAAGTCCTTTCAGCTACCCCGTGTCTGTGTCAGCTGTCCGAAGGCGACGTCACATGAATATTATTGCTTTCTATTGGATTTCTAATGAAAATAAATTGCATGTGAATGTGTATTGGCAAGATTGATTTTAAAAAATCCGCCGTCTTGCATATATTAGTAACGGGGCTGGTGTAACTTGGGTAGAGCTTACTATAGAAATGATCCTATGGAGTAAGGTCTTTAAGACAGTAGGTTAGGTAACGGGCCGGATAGACGATCTAGACAGGTAATGGCCGGTACCTATGGACTACGCTACAGAACCCAAAGAGTCGGTTAAATAGATTCACCTCGAACCAAATTTTGTATTACTTATTAAATCCAATATCACACTGACATGGCATTCATGGCACACGTTGGCTTATGTAGTTAAAGGGTTTCGAGATTGGATTGGCAGGGGAGGTTTTTTGCTTCAATTAGTGTAGGAAGGGGTGTTCGTGCGTTTATCAGTCGGTCGTTTTTGCCGTTCAAGCTAATATTTGATTATTTGATTATTCATTAGTTATTATTATTATTTAGCTATAGCTGTCCCACTACAGGGCAAAAGGCCTCTCTTCCTTTCTTCCAACCATCGCGATCCAACGCCTTTTCAGACCATGTTGTTAGGTGCGAGTCGAGCTCATCCCTCCATCTCATCCTGGGCCTTCCACGTCGTCGCCTAACATTGGGTGTCATTCATTAGTTAGATGCGGTTAATTTTAGACCGAAGAATAGCTTCAAAAGACTTTCAGCGAACCCATTTACATGCGGCCTATAGGCAGTCGTCGCAATTCAATAAATTCGGGTGATGAAGAAAAGTATGTTTAGAAATTAAGCTTGTACCATTGAACAAGGTATAATTAGCATAAATTCTAAACCATGGATTTAAGGAAGCTTGCAGCTTCTACCTGTCGTGCAGTGACAAGTATTGCAGAGCAAGTAAGATAGGTACTACTTAGCTACTCACTGTCATTAGCCTGTCCCGAAGCTGGCTCCAGTGTCCATATCTGCTTCTTCTTCAAGCTGGCTCCGTTGGCGTTGATCTTGAAGCCGAAGGTCTCCGCCGTCAGGTAGCGGTACCGCGAATTGATGAGCCCGATGGTCCACCAGCCGCGCTGCTGGTTCTGCGTGATGATGTCGCCGGCTCCATTCACCTCTCCATTAGCGTGCCCGTTCACACCGTTCATTGTGATCTATAGAAAAATACAGTATTTGAAGAGGTTCTCAAGTAAAATAAAATCTTAGTATTAAATCGGGGGCAAGTTCCAATCAACGTGGCTTCGGAACAGCGAGCGAGTACCTAGCCGTGACGCACAACCACGGGTTCGATTCCCGCTGCAGGATAAATTTAAGCATGTTCTGCATATATTTGTTTCGGGTCTGGGTGTTGTGGTACCACGGTACTCGTAATTCGGTACACGGTACAGGGAATTCTTGTGTGGGGTCAGGATTATATCTGTATCTGTTGGCTGTTTATTATTATTAATGTACTAGCTTCTGCCCACGGTTTCGCGTGGTACCCAGATAAAAAGTAGCCTATATGTTATTCTGATGTATAAGCCATATTACTGTAAAGTTTCATCAAAATCCGCTCAGTAGTTTTTGCGTGAAAGAGTAACAAACATCCATCCTCACAAACTTTCGCGTTTATAATATTAGTAGGATTTAATACATCATCGTCAGTTTTAATTAGCATTCCTTAGCATAAAAGACCATCATTGTAAAGTCATCTAAGTAGACAATTCTATTCCGAACAGCATACCTCTCAACAGATACCTACTATTGAAATATCTACAAAAAGGGTAACATTTTACATGCATTTAAAAAACCATTTATCCAGCTGAGATAACTCTAAGCCAAGCCAACGAATGGAGCTCTACAGAATCCTAATGAGGCGGGCAATCTATTGTTCCTGTACTATTATCCTCGAACATCCTCGATGTTTTTGACAAATGAAGCGTACAATGTCTCTTTAGTTTTTCTCTGTTTTGGTCTCGAGCAACGAGACAAATGAACTGTTCTTTCACTAATTTCACGGTTGTCTTCATATTGAACCAATTCAGTTGGTTAGAATGGTGGCTATTTGCGGTGGAAATGTCGTGAAACAGGAATTAATTGACTTTCAAACAGTGATTCCGTGTCGCTTTATGAGAATACTTTCTATAATCCTACGAATACCACGCAAAATTAAGTAGGCATTGGGCATTTACATTAATAAGTGAAAGAAGTCTAGAAACTTCTTTCACTTATTAATGTAAAACTATTGCAGATTTTTAGACGATTTAAAATTCGTCTGTATTTGATAAAAATAGCGAGAGTTGGCATTAAATAAATTGAGGTTTATCGAGTTAACTGAATAGAGGAACTGAATTGGATATGGAGTTAGGACTCTGACGTATCCCATAGCACACACAGTGTTGTAGGGACGGAAGGACAGATATCAGAGACTTATATAAACTTCTACAGGATCACAAAATTATATTTTTTTAGTAAAGTTTTTACAGGCTTTTTAGATCAACCGAGCAAGCGAGCGAAATATCTTGACAATCCGGCGTTTGTTTCCATTTTTGTCTGTCGGTAACTGCCGAACCGTTTGATCAATCTTAATTAAAATTTGAAGGTAGATAGGATACTAATGCTGGAATTCATAATCAGGGGCTGAAACGTCATTCAAAATCCATCATTCAGCATTCGCCTAGAGGCTGAACGTTGAATCATTTTTTGTTGTCTTTCATAAACAATCACTGAAGAATCCCCTAGCTGAACAGAGTTTCACACAGCTAATGACGTGCGTGACATTGACAGTACTGGTTTATGCCGAGTACAGACTCGTGAAACGGTAACAGGGGTCTGTTTGGAGGATAGGATTCGGGCCTTCAGCATCCAGCCGCTAACTGCTGTCAGTGGGGGTTTGTTTTGTCTATGAAATGCATAAATATTGAGAAGCCCCTATCTCGACTATGAATTGCACGGTAAAAGAATTATGTAGTTTGAATATGAGGTTAATCGGTAGGTGAGTTTTCGAATTATGGGTAAGAGGTTTCGGCAGTCGGGTAATAACGTTTCTTTGCGAGATCCCAGTTTGTCGCGAACTTATAGTTTTGATAAAGTTTTTTAGGCCTCAAAGTTGAAAGCAGTTCCCGCATAGGCCTCGCATCGTTCGTCACGGTACCTACTAGCAAGGACGCTGCGGTCAAAGGCCCATTGTGTCGGGTTGCATGACATAAAGTAGATACTTAGATAACTATTTGAATAGTTATTTAAAAAAAATCCTGTCAAACTGCGCCCTGGTAGCATTCACTCTGTTTACGTAATTTTCTGTCCTATTTCACCCGATGCATGATCCGTCCTGGTACTAGATTGATAACTATGAACTCCCGGTCTATAATCAAAATTAAGAACATTTCTAATTGAGAACATTTCTTTTTTAGCCGGTTAAGGCGCAGACAGTTGCCGAAAAGTAGCTATACGCAATACCGCGACTCTTACGAGACCGCGCTGACTAAAAATTGCGAGAAAAAACACTGATATTTACCATTTACGATTATACTCTCAAACTTACTATCCAAAAAGTATAAAACAATTAGTACAATGAGTTGAGCCTTTTTTTTTTTTATTATTAAAGGCTTTGTCGCTGTGCGACCATATCGCCTAATCGGAAAACAAAAATATATTAATCTTAAAACTCCACAAAAAATACTTAACTACGCACTAAACATATTGCAGCTAGTTTGTACAAACTGTTAGCTTCATCCGACAAAAGTTGAGCCTTTTAAACTACTAAATTTTATCAGTATCTGTTAGTTATTTCCTGTTGGTTAATATTTTTTTGCAAGTAGTATTTTAGAGAGAGAAAAATTTAAATTACCGTTTTTATTTGGAAACATCAAGATTTGTAGTAATATGATGAATTCATACATAATGTTTTTCCTACAGCCAAATTAAGTATGTCTTAAAATAATTTTAGTGAAGCGTATTGGAATTATTCCCATCTGTCACCCTGCTCTGTCCCCCTAGGGTGAGCTGCCCACGTAATCCTGGAATGCGTGGGCGTAGCAACTCACCGCGCAAAAATCCTTGGCAACCCAAGGTCACTCCGCGAAGCCTGCGAAGACCCCAGGAAACTTCTGTGCTTCTGGGCGGAGTTGGGCTGGCTAACCCACTAGCCAAAACTCCCACGCATAATGAACCAACTAAGAGTTTAAATGCGGAAAAGGGAGTCCACACACACACACACACCCTAGGGTGACAGTTGGAATAAAAAAGTTCGATCTGTCTTCTTTTTTGCAACGTGAAGACAGATAGAACTTAAGAAGTTCTGTCTGTCCCCCTGTTAGTGACGGGGGGACAGACAGAACTATTTATTTCTACCTGTCCTCTAATTTTAAAAAAATATTTGAATAGGTACACTATGTATGTACACATAAAGCTTTATATATACATTCCGTCTGTTTAGATATAACATATAATGTCAAGCCATCAATGACCGTCACTACTAGAACTTATTTTTAGCTTCATCCCCTTAATAAGTTGCATCGACTTTTCCAAAAGTTGTAGGTGATGTCAATGCAGTCCAGTACCAATAGAATTGCGCGTGTCCCGCCTCCGTGATTCTGCTTAACGTTATTTCCTGGGACACCCTGTACTTCCGTTGGTGGCAATACTAATAGATCACCAGAAGGCTAGGTCAAGGAGTGTCTAGGACACAGGATAGGCATGGCATTCAGCTGTGCCTTTATTACAATGCGAAATAGGCGCGGACTCGCATTACAACCGAAAGAGGAAATAATCAGTTCTGTAAAAGGCTTATAACATTCAATTGAATTAAGCTTTTTACCTTTTTGGGAATATATGTGGTGACTCACGTCCTCACGTCCAACTAATATTAAATCTGTTTCAAAGTTGAGTCACTTCTTGTTGATCTACCAATACGATGTCGGATATCCTTATGAAATGTGTATGTATTGTATAATTATGTAACTGTGGTCACAAGTTGAATGTCGTTAGTAGATCACAGAGAATCAATGTAGATAAAACTGATAAATCTGCTAATATTTGTCTTGGGTCCGAGTGTTTTCTATGCATAAAAATAATCACGACCAATACGACCTTCAGTTTAGCAGTGTTATCTTTCTGTAAGTACTCTCTTGATACCCAAGATACAAGCTCACGCTTAGTTTGGATCTCGTTAGAAACTTCACTTAGTATGTAGTATCTATCCAATCTGAATATTCTGTATATATTCTGTATATATATATATAAGAAGTTTATCAGTCATGTAGTTCCCATAATAAAAGCTCTGCTTAGTTTGGGGCTAGATGATGCTGTGTGAAAAATATCCAGAATTATTTATTTATATATTCAAAATAATTATACGATCATCTCACACGCATTTTGCCAATCCGTTTTACAAAATCGAAATGAGTCTATATTCCTTTATGTATCTATATAATATACACCCACTGCCTCTTTTTTTACTAGTTTTGTTGAGGACACACGGCATCGGCCTCCTCCCTTCGCTTGTTTAAGACACACCAAAAACTACTTGGATGCTAACTTTATTTATTTCCTCTCAGATGACAGACAAAACCAAAAAACTCTGAAACTAAAAAAAACAAGAAAAAAAAGTTATATTAATCTATTCTATGTATAAAAGGACGGCACATTTGTGTCGCTTACAAACATGAGCATATAGTATTATATCTGTGGTAATAATAAGTAGGTATTTAAATACGTTGAGTTCTTTTCTTCGCAGGGGTCTTTCTTGCGGTTCAATAAACTGTCAGTTTCAGAATACACGCAAAAAATATACGTAAGTGCTTATTTACTTACGAGTTCCAATGCGATGAGTTTATTTTTAACTCGCCATCTGCAACTTTCAGCCCCATCATCATCAACAGCATATGTCCACTTCTGAAATTATATGCTAATTATGTGCTATGACGATCGATCGTGGGTCTACCACCGCCTCCTGCAACCTCACTCCATCGGTGGCCTTCCTATACTGTGTCTGGTCGCTTAACTCCATATTGAGCGATTCATTAGTAATAAGTTCTGCTCCAATCTGTACATACCAGACCTTTATTTAATACTCAATATAAAAATATTTCTGACTAGCTGCGCCCCGCGGTTTCTCCCGCGTAAGTTTCGCTTTTATACTCGTGATTAATTCGAAATTAAATGCCCGATTCGAATAAATTAAAAAGTATTTTACTGCTACATAAATACCCTTGATGATAAAACTATTTATTTGAATAAGAATTAATACTACGATAGGAATGAAACCAACTTTTGTTTCTACCGGCGATCTAATTAAATTTTAGAACACAAAAGCTACTATTGTGACTTAACTATGATAGTTAGATATATTCCCTCGAGGACTTTTTTGTAGGTAATAATGAATATTTTAATTATGTAGTACATAATTTTTATGTATCATCAATAGTTTTCTCAGCGCACGCCAAATAATGAATTTCAAAATTTTGCTACTTTGGGTTACATTATTGCAATTTTCTTATGAATCTCTAATTTTTTTGAAAATAAATTATAGCCTATGTTACTTCCTGATAATTTAGCTTTCTATTAGTGAAAAATTGTTAAAATAGGTCCATTACTTTCGGAGCCTATTCCATTACACACAAACAAACAAAAAAATATTTCCTCTTTATAATATTAGTATAGAAGTATAGATTATTAATCACAGAATTTAACAGTTCAGTTCCGTTTATTGAAATAATTGAGTTTGAACAGATTTTTGTAGAGAGATGCTTGTCAAGTTCTCGGTACGATTTTGTTTTTTTTTTAATTATTAACGCTAATGGGCCTTAATAATTAATAAAGAAATCAAAAGGGCCTGGTCGATACATTTGCCACCGCCTCTAAGTCAGTTTGAGCGGGGCCTTGCTAGAAGCTATACTTGCTTATTAGCATTGTTTTTTTAAATAGCAGTAAGCACAAATAAGCACTGGACGACCTCACCGTTTATCAATGAATTATTTATTAGTTCATTACCTACCATAAGCTGACTATAAATATCTTATCAGTACGCTGGAAGCTCGGGGTCAACGACCGTAGACATAAACTCTAACTATTCATATTGTAAAAACGGGAATTTTCACGTACTGCACTATCGGTGAAGGCACCGACTAAGTTTCGACTCATTCCGAGAGTCTTCACTTCGACTTTCTCCTTCCGCGTCGCGCCGTGCGTTGGTGCACGGCGCGACGCGGAAGGAGAAAGTCGCAACCACTCACCCTGATGAAGACTCTCGGAATGAGTCGAAACTTAGTCGGTGCCTTCACCTATAGTGCAGTACGTGAAAATTCCCGTTTTTACAATATGAATAGTCAAGTTCACGATAGTTTTTGGAATAAAACTCTAACTCTGTTATTTCTAACTCTTAAACATAAGTCTATGTTAGAGTTCATAAACTTTCAAAATGAAAATGGAACCCTTGATAATGTAACTTAAGCAGATTTATTTTTTACTGTTTACATTCTTACCTACAACCTCTCAGGAAGGTCAATAACATTGCGGAGGTCGCAGGTAAAATAGGACGAGACGAAACATATTTAGTGATCGAAAAAACCTAGGTTAGCTCGGATTTCTTATTTTGTTATCACAGGAAAATACAAGGTACGGAAATCAGATACAATATGAATTAGCGTGAATCCTTACTTAACTACATAAACGTAAATAAGTATCTTATTTAGATTGATATTAACTGGCATACAAATACATAACAGTTTAATACAATAAAAATAATATTTTTAAAAATAATTTTCAACATCTTATTTAATTATTATTTAATTGGTCAGTTTAATATGCTATGTTTGTCTTACTTGAAGTGCTCAATCAATCTCGATCAAACGAACAAAACAAATGGCCAAGAGAGTAGTCGAGCTAGTTAGCAATTCTACTTGTGGCTAGTCGCTATAGATAGTAGGTTGCTCAACGAGCAGGAAGATAGTGTTTTGAACTGGTTCGTGCCATCTAGATAGATCTGAAGTGGTAAATGCAAATAAAGACAGGCCAGAGGTGGATTCAGTTCCCAAGAGAAAGACACGTTACGTTACCTACGTTATGTATCTTACGTTTTCTATCGAGAAATTCTTGAGACAAAGAACTTTATATGTATCTAGGGCTCTCGTATCGTGCTCTAAAGTAAAAACAAGCTTAAGCAAATATACTGAGGGTATTCTAGTCATTATGGATCAATTTATGAGCTGTAAAAGTTTAGTGCAAACGGTTATCGGAGTCTGTGCCTACCTAAAATCTGAGAGTTCTTTATTTTCTGCTCCATGATACAACCTCTCTATCCGAAAGCAATGAATACAGCAATAAATGCTGAACATCGAATAATACCAAATCGTATGCAAGATGGAATCGTTCTAATTATATTGTATTTATACAAAACACGTTACCTACCTACTCGTACCTAGCACAAACATATCCGATCTTCATCTTAACCTGACCATGTTTTCACAATTGCTTCCAAATCATCGAAGGTCGTTTTTGATTTTAGAAACTAGTCGGCGCCGCTTTCGCATCGATATGATACCGTTCCATTACAATATCCGTATGTGTGTTGTTGGTAAATATCAACTTGTTTGACCGGTAACTCCCGGTACCTGTATAAAAAACGGTATTGTAAATATATAATGTTTTTAATCTGATTTTATCCTACTACTATTATAAATGCGAAAGTTTGTGAGGATGGATGTTTGTTACTCTTTCACGCAAAAACTACTGATCGGATTTTGACGATACTTTACAGTACTATAGCTTATACATCAGAATAACACATAGGCTACTTTTTATCCGGGTACTATGCGGGCGAAGCCGTGGGCAGAAGCTAGTAAGAATTAAAATGAAATCTTTCATCTTGATATCTCAGGGAGGTAACGCGAGAGTGGATACCTCTGGTATTGCAAGACGGTAACCGATTACCGACAACATGCCGTAATCCGTATGCTTTTATAGCCTTCTTATTTGTATAATAAGTAACAATTTTGAGTTGTGACGTTATTGCCATTTGAATATTAACTATATACGAAATTTCTGTACTTTTCCGCCTTCTCATAAAAAAATTGACGCCGCAAGATGTGAATATGCCTTCATGAAGCATGAAGTGGTACAGTTATTTAGATAGACCCAGTTACATGATGATTAGTGAAATTAGTTTAACAATATAATGGTGAAATATTAAAATTAGTGAAAGAACTATTAAAGTAATTATTACGTTCTTTCTGTAACTGTTGATGAGAAAGAGAGACAAGTTGGTCAACTTGTCTCTCTTTCTCATTTGATGAGGTAAAAACAGTGCCATCATTTCTACCTGTTGGATAAGTCTGATGTCGTTTGAACCCGTTTATTCGCGTTCGGTTGTGTACCATAATTATTTTTAAGAAAAAAAATAAGATTCAGATAAAATTAACCTACTTTCCTTCCTTCTTCTAGTTTAATTGATCGAAGACCAACCTCATTAAGGCCCCATGGTGATACGATAATTTTTTGTCGATTCTCAAGACTTCCAATAATCTACATGCGAGTAGCGTACACAGTACACACACATAGTTCACATAAGTCATGTTTTTTATATTCTTTCAATACTGGCATATTTGAAACAAGAAACTCTTTCGTGTAAATATACCTTTATCTACCCATTTAAAGTGGGTGTACCTATTCATCTGAATACTGCCACGTCAAGTTAAAAGGGGGGTTTCTTAATCTCTATACTAATATTATAAAGAAGATCTATTTTTTGTTTGTTTGTTTGTATCGAATAGGCTCTGAAACTACAGGATCGATTTTAATAAAGCTAAATTATCAGGAAGAAATATGCTATAATTTATTATCAAAAAAATAGAGATCCTTAAGAAAATTGCAATAATGTAACCCAAAGTAGCAAAATTTTGCCTATAAAATTCATTATTTGGCGTGCGCTGAGAAAACTATTGATGATACATAAAAATTATGTGCTACATGATTAAAGTACTCATTATTACCTACAAAAAAGTCCTCAAGGGAATTTATCTAACTATCATAGTTAAGTCACAATAGCAGCTTTTGTGTTCTTAAATTTAATCAGATCGCGGGTAGAAACAGAAGTTGGTTACATTCGTATCGTAGTATTAATTCTTATTCAAATAAATAGTTTTATCATCAAGGGTGTTTACGTAGCAGTAAAATACTTTACTGTTACTTTTATCCCGATATTCCAACGGAATCGAAACTTACGCGGGTGAAACCGCGGGGGCAGTTTTATTAATAAACAAATAGGTTAATTTTCATAACTACTTGACCCCATCCTATTGGGACGGGCTCAGGGTTATAGATTATTTAGCGGCCTCACCGACACACCATATTTTAGTTAGCTAGTGCCAGCAGAGATTACCTAGCAGTTAGTATAACCTCAGTCACCACACGCGAATATCTGAACCGCCGTTAGACAGGTTCGACGACCTCCATCTCACTATTAAGTCTACTAACTCTACCATGTGTTAAAGTATTAGTTGCATCTTCCGATAAACGTCTAAAATAATACTACACTATTGCAAATTTTTATTAAGACTAGTTTTTATGGTATTTCGAACCGAATTTTAAATCTTAGGGAATGAAGGGCACGTAACGCAACATAGGTTTTATAAATTATCTCGTAAATTTCGCTAAAAGTCCTTCGAGCTGGATACCCGATAGTCCGATACCGCGGACCATGAATTAACTTCAAAGAAGTTGTGATTATACGGTGAAAGGTTTATTTGTGACTTTATTTAATTATAAATTTAATAAAGATAAAAACTACTCACAGTGATTATGTTTTAGTGGACATTATTTTTTTATCGCAAATCCTCAAATTCGTTTTCATACCATGTAGCTTTACTAATACCGTTGCAACTTCACAATTAGTTTTTTAAACATTTTTTTTTTAATTTAAAGACTCAAGAATTGCAAAATGACCAGTGGGACCACCGTTGCGTGACAACAGATGCCCGTCTCGCTCGGTGACCACCGGAACAAGTCGGCTAAAAAAATACACACTACCTAGGTAAGGTAATCAACTATGGAAATTACAAAATGTAGGTATTATCGCTGTATTTGCTATTGCGAAGCATGAGAAAAACAGCCTAGAAAAGCTAAGCTTTATAAGTTTACAGAAACACAGGATAAATTATGAGGTTTTTAACCGAGAGGTGGGTTTCTTCCTTCTTAGTTTTCTAACATAATTTGTGAACATGCTTTTGATATCATTTTGCATAAACTTTTAACTTTGAAGATAGGTTTTAGGGTGTGCTACGAAATTTTAAAATTAGCAAATGATTGCGATTAATTTGAAGACATTTTTAAGACTATACCACGTACTACAATCCTCCTGCTGACACTTCATACATGAGGATGAACTTCTTAAACGGCCAACGAAACCTCAGCTGAAAAATAGTAAAGTATTTAGTATAGACGTAATAGTATTATTTAATAATAACAAACTACGGTATTTTCAATGTTCGGATTGCAATTTATTCTTTCTTGCCTTCATGACCCTCTTTACATTCATGTCCTCCTGAATGTCCACTTGATCAGTCCAGCTTGTATACTATGAGTATGTTCCGTTTACATCTTCAATAATCTTGCGGTTAAGTTCTAAACTCAGCAGCCATCGAAGCTTGTATTTTCTCATAAAAATCTGAATCACAAAGAACTTCCGTTCCTTACATCATATCCAACGTTCTGAATCTATCGCTAAGCCTTTTTGAACCTTTTACATCTCCGAACGTTAACTGATGTAAACCACTTAAGTTAAAACAAATCTCATCTATTTTTAACTTTAAACTAATAGGGCCAGCTGGCGTGTTACTTCTATAGTTTAATATAATCTTAACAATGACACTTGTTTCTCATCAAATTAGTTTTCTTTTATTCTTGTTTGAACGCACGAGGACAGTGTTTTGGTGACAAATGTGAGAACATGGGAGATTTTAGGTAGATGATTAGTTTAGTGAGCAAACAAGAGTTTCTGGATTGACTATAATGGAATAAATTCAGATTACAAGTTGAAAGATTCTCCTGAAGAATTAACGCACGGTTTTTGCGCTCAGACTTTATAGCAGTTTTACGTCATATTTTATCGCTCAATCTGATCTTAAGCACAGAAATCCTGTTTCAGAACACATAAAAAATCCCTTCATCGAATTACCAGTAAGTCTGTCTCATTTGCAGTATTTGAACTCAGATTTATCCCCATAACCGTTTTCGTCTTGATAAGATCAGTATTAAATGCTCGCTGCATGTGATCAGCGGTCTCGTTACTTTGTTTAATTTCAACTCACACATTCCAGTGCTAAACATTATCCTACATCGTTCTACCAAATCGTGCATTTAGCCTACATACCCCGGTTGGTGTGTTCACGGGTGCTTAACGTCGAGATATCACAATTTGTATTGGATTATTATCTGAATGCCGCCGTGTGTTCCCGATTCTATTCCTGTTCCAGTAGATAGTTAAATACCTCTACAGGTTTGCAAGTCTGGAGAAGTTAGATATGACAGTGGGGATTCTGCTGCACCATTTCAGTAGGTAGTTTTCCGCTATAATATTGTAGTTGTTGAAATTTAAGTGTAAATATTTGTAACCAAATCCACAATGCCAACTTCCAGCCAACGAATTGTATTGAGATAGGTCGTACGAACTCTAATTCCGTGTTTCCAGTTGGTATAGGTTAGCTACACAGCGATTTAGATTAATGGATCGAGGCGCCGAGGAAGACTGAACCTACCAAGTAGATATATCGGTAATTGGGACTTGGGAGAAATGTGATTGTACACAGACAATGCTAACAATTAGATTAGTGTAACCTTGGTTCTAGGTGAAATTAACGGCAAATATACATTTTGTAAATAAGAATTACTAGAAGAGTAATCAAACTCAGTTTGGTATCGATTTTTCTGGTTGTCTGTTCTGGGTCCAATGTAATACATTGGAATCAAACGATTAACTATCTCAATTAGGTGGTTTACTTAGATTAATTTGTTGATCATTTCTGTATTTTGCAAAAATTTAGGTATCGCAGCAGGTAAGCGAGATTTTTACCTAGATTTTTTAAAATAAATGTTATCTAATGGGTTATTATAAGCACCAATTTAAATTTGCTTAGTGCAGGGGGTCATTAATGCCTAGCAACAAAACCAAACTGAACCTTAGGCACTCGTTAAAGCAACTACCATAGAAATAAATCTAGCGACATATAAAAGCAATGCAGCTGGGCCTAAAAAAAGACTAAGTTGAACGCACTCGAGCGCGCCACTCGGCCTCGGCCCAGCGCAACGTACTGCCATGACCTTGACACAGACGCTAGGGCGAACTTGAATTTCAAATTTTGAGTTAGGCCATTTTATGATTTAGGGATTAGGCCGGTTATATTATTTTAACATTGGACCAAGGAAATTATACATAGAAATTGCAATGCTTGCTTACATTTTTCACAATTTCAGCTAGTTTTTCACAAATTAGCATTGAGCATTAGCATCTTGTAAAAAAAAACGATTAATATGAACCTTTTTTATATACATATTGTAAAAACGGGAATTTTCACGTACTGCACTATCGGTGAAGGCACCGACTAAGTTTCGACTCATTCCGAGAGTCTTCATCAGGGTGAGTGGTTGCGACTTTCGCCTTCCGCGTCGCGCCGTGCACTACCTTTTATATATACGTTTTTTTTATGTACGTGGTAAAACTAGGTTTCTGTCATAAGCGACGTCAATTTTCAATACAATTCACTGGATAAAAAATCAAAATTATGTAGGTATTTATTCCGAAACTGTCAACATGGTTTCTCGCGTCCCTTTAAGGATGTTGCCTGCATCACAATGAGCCATTCAGGCAGACAAGCTGCATGGTTCCACCCACACAGTCCCCTGAGCTTGAGACACTGAACGATCGTAAAACTTTTGAATTTCATTGACCCTTCATGTGAGCTTTTGATCGTAAATTTTGAACTTAGGAATTAAGAATTTGGTACGTAAGTATCTTAGTTCGTGGAAAATATTAAAAGTTTAGTTATGGCCCGGTCAAACTAACGCGGTGGCGCGCGGTAGCGATCGATACATTTGCACGAACTTTGACAACTTCTTGAAAACTATTTCCTTTCGCCACCGCCATAGCGTCAGTTTGACCGGGCCTGTAGAGTGGCAGACAGCAAGCAAGCCAGTCTAGACTGATCGATTTAAGACAAATCGCTATGTAAATTTATCAAAACGCTTATTTTTGTTTTAATAAAGTGTTAGAAGAAAGATCCATGACTAAAAGCTTGTGTAAACAAAACCAAGAAAGGCAAAAGAAACAGTGTCTCCGTGCTGTTCTAAATTTATAAATTGTCTCGCATCGGGGGTGCCAACTGCCAAGTACCTAATCACACTTATGCCCTTTTTGCAGACTCGAAAACATTCCTGAAAGGCCTTACCGCTGAACTTTTAGCAGAAGTCTATACTGAAGTTCCCTACCTTCGACTTTGCAGAGTATTCAAGCAAACGCTGGTGTACCTATCTCGTAATGATCACAAAGTAGGTATATATATACCAAGTACTCCTTAAACTTAGAAAATGACGATGTAAACTGGTGTTAAAATAATAACAGCACCAGGCACATTCTTATCATACGAGTTATGAAAAATCGTGAACTACGATAATTATGATATTTAAACAAGTGTTTGCAAATGCAATGCGATGACGGTTGCCTGTGTTGATCTGTAAGAATAAATGACTCAAAAGTATCTTAATATGGATTGAATTTGTGTAACAGGATAGATATTCTATATTGATGATTGTGTCAGACACAATAGGTAGGTAAGCACTTATTGTTTTAGCATACCTAAGTACATAATTGCATTATTTTATCCAAAATTTATGAATTTATTTTTTTGTTTCAAATACAGTAACACCTCGAGAACCTAGTGTCTAGACAAACCTATCATAAGTTTAAAGATACTTCTTTAAAAGTCCAGAAATCCCCTTCGCAGGGGATTGTCGCAGGGGATTTGTGGAATAAGCCTTTTGTACCTACTACATTTGTTAAATAAATAAACCGAGTTAGAATCATTTCAGAATGTATTGTAGACCACGCTATTGCATAAGGGATAGTCTGTTATAATAGTTAATATTTGAATTAAATAAAAATATTAAATAAATTATGTTTAATTATTGATTATTTCAGCTATTTCGGCTACAATCCCATTTGTGTCTAAGATGAGTCACGCCATAATATCCATGTAGTACGTGTCATGTACTGTGCAACAATGGACGGATGTCTGCTGTAATCACGCCTCGGACACAATACTCAAGTATAATTATTATTAGGTATTATTGGCTGTTATTTAAAAACTGGATAGCGAAGGTAGACCAAGCGATGCCTTGGTGTAATCTCGAAATAGCGTTACATTTCCTCACACCCAGTACCCTTTTTATTTTGTCTACTAACGTAGTACCCAAATATATTTTTTTTTTGTTTCTCTTCATAATACATCATCATCATCATCCTATATTAGTTCACTGCTGGACATAGGCCTCCCCTAATGAGCGCCATAGCGCCCTGTCTTCAGCTTGCCGCATCCAGCATCTGCCTGTAGTCTTTCGCAGATCGTCATCCCACCTGGCCGGAGGGCGTCCTACACTACGTTTGCCGAGTCGCGGTCTCCACTCAAGAACACGTTTACCCCAGCGGTTATCGGTTCTTCGCGAGATATGACCGGCCCACTGCCACTTCAGCTTGCTAATTCGTTGAGCTATATCGATAACTTTGGTTCTCTGACGGATGTATTCGTTACGAATCTTATCCTTCAGAGAGACTCCGAGCATAGCTCTTTCCATAGCTCGCTGAGCGACTTTGAACTGGTGGACCAGCCCTATCGTGAGTGTCCACGTCTCAGCTCCGTAGGTCATGACGGGTAGGACGCACTGATTGAAAACTTTCGTTTTCAAGCATTGCGGTATGGATGACGAGAAGACTCCACGTAGTTTTCCGAACGCTGCCCAGCCTAGCTGGATCCTCCTCTTGGCCTCCTTCTCGAAATTGTTTTTACTCAACTGCAGAATCTGCCCAAGGTATATTAGTAAGTATATTCGGAAACAATTTCGAGAAGGTGGCCATGTACAACCACCGGTCTTGGAACAATGTGGCCATTGATCATGACTTTGGTTTTATCCAAATTCATGCCAAGACCGATACATCGGGAGGCTGAAACTAGGTCGTTCAGCATCCGGTTCAGCTCCTCTAGCGACTCCGCCATTAAGACTATGTCATCAGCGAATCGTAGGTGTGAGATGTAATCGCCGTTTATGTTAATGCCCCTACCTTTCCAGTCCAGCATCTTAAACATATCTTCCAACGCGCTCGTGAACAGTTTCGGGGGAGATTCGCAGAGGAGTGAGGCAGGGGGATATGACATCCCCCTGCCTCACTCCTCTGCGCAATTGAAATTCCTCTTCATAATACATACCTAACAAATATGGATCATTGTTGTGCAAAATAAACAATATTTAAGAAACAAAAGGGGAAAAAAGCGATATTCCGAGTCTACGATAAGTCTACCTTCGCTAGTAGGTACGTTACGCCGTCGTCGCTGACCCGGTTGTGTAAAGAACAGCCTATAGAAGGACGGAAGGATTGGAAAAATCACTGCCCTGACGCAGGAAGATAAAGAAATAGCCGATGGCACGACAAAGATCATATTGAGCAAAATTAATTTAAAATCAAAACCCGTCTTCGTTGTAATATTTTTGATTTCGCCTCTTTCTATTCCTATATCTTTGTTTATAAATAAATTAAAAGGATTTCTAAAAATTTCTTGAAAGCCTTTAGCCCCGCCACTCGTACCTACACACATGAATACATGTGTGTAGGCACGAGCTTTGCATGTACAAAAACATAACCCTACGTAGACGGATAAAAAGAAACAAAATTTGCTTGATTCATAACATATCTGCTACCAACTAAAGGTAAATCAATGACATCCACCAGAGATATTTGGATAGTAAAATAAAATAACTATAACTATGTTTTTTTTATTAAAAGGTAAATAACATTATCTAGGCTATTATAATAATAAGTTCTAAACGTTTGTTCCCGAGAGGGTGTCCTTTTTCCTCATCCTCATTCAAACAGGAAAATGACTCGAAATATTCCACATAAGTTTCTCATTTTTCTATAGGATTTTTGCCTCACAGCGCTAGAATTATTTATTCTCACTCAGTTCAGTCGACTTAAATAACAGAAGAACCCTTCAAGCTAGGTATTAGAATGATCGTTATTATCACACACATACATACTTACACTGATACCCCATTGATAAAGAAGCCACATGCGTAGATACCCTAGCACCATCTCATCTGTCGGGGACATCAGTTAGAGCCGGCGCGGCGGCTGATGCGGCCGAGAATCTCAAGAGGCGCAAATATAGAGGTCTCGACAGAGCCTACCTATTTGAGCCTTTTGGGGTTGAGACTCTGGGTCCGTGGAGAACCGGGGCCCTTCGCGTTTTCAAAATTCTTTCAGGGCGACTGGTCGAAGCGACGCGTGACCAGAGAGCTGGCTCTTATCTGGGTCTACGCATTAACATTGCCATTCAGTGTGGCAATGCAGCCAGTATTTTGGGAACGCTTCCGTCTGGTAGTGATCTGGATCTGTTGAGCTGATCCAGATTAGCGATTATCGTAATACCTACTTGTAAATATTGATAAAGTAATTCTGATAAATAAAGCTCTCCAATATAAGTTAACGAGCCAACACAGTAACTAATAGCCAGTAAATAAAGCTTTATTATCAATTCAGATAGCAGTGATAATATCCCGAAATACAGTGAAACGCTTTCGACGCGCTAATAGAGGCGTAACTCGAGATATTACAGTTTGGATATTACGAACATTGATAGTGAACAATAAAATGACAAAAACAAACACATCCTCAGATACATATTAAAGGGTCATTATCGTTAGGGACTGCGAAGAAAAACTACGGGGCCCTAGAGACACTTTTAAAATTAATATTATTCTTTCCTAGAAAGGACGTTTCACGCCCACGTCTTGTTTTTTTTAACAAACTTCTATATTCAGTAGAGTCGTAAACAAATTTCTTTGAAAATAAATTCGTAGATCCTTGAGGATACCAAGTAGGGGGTGGTCAGAATCACGTCCAAACATTACATTTGGCACGTGCCCGCGTTTTGCAAGTCGTTAGCATACCACGTGACATGTGACAGGTTGCAAGTCCATCGCTCATCGCCCAAAGCCCATCGCCGATGAAATGTTAATCGTTGACAAATTGAGTTCACTACATCTCGAAATATGATTATGTTTAAAAGACTGAATTAAAAAGAATATTATGTTATCGTTATTTAGAGTATCTTGAGACGGAAGTCAGCATTTCGTTAGCATAGCTAAACGGCGCTTTTTTTTTAATTGAAGCGTCCGTCTGAACAGTTCCTCAAGGTTCCGTCTATCGGTTATAATATCTAGAGAGTTCCATCTCGTCGTCCATCCGACTAGCAAAATTATCTAGGTATTCATATGATTGTATGTTCCACTACTTGAGAGCAATTTGACGACCTCTGTGGCGCAGTTTGTGGTAGCCTACCGTATCCCGGGGATTCTTAGCACCCCCTGCCCTGCCGTTACCATGACCGCCACCTTGGCCAGGAATAGCGGGGCGACCGGGAACTGGGGGCCGTTTATTCAAGGTGCTTAACATTGGGAGGAATTTGCCCATAATCACCACGCTGGGCAGGCGGGTTGGCGATCGCAGGACACAGCTTGTCGCACCACTGACGCTGCTGCCCGTCAGTGGTCAGGATATTTAACTGTGTCAGTTTAGGGAGGGCTATACCGCCATTAACCGGTCGTCAGAGCCTCGTTTGTTTCTGCAGGATGTACCGCGTGCAGGTGTAGGTTGACGATTGGAGCAGAAGGTGAAATGTTGCTCCCTTACATCCCAGGAGCTGCAGGGTATGCTAGATGGCCTAGCTGACTCTTCTCAACGAATTGGTCTCCGGATGAACATGGATAAAACTAAAATTATGTTCAATGGGAACATAGACCCGGAGCCAATCGTCGTACAAGGCCATCCACTTGAAGTTGTTCAAGAATATGTCTACCTCGGGCAAATTTTGCAATTGGGTAGACACAACTTCGAGAAGGAGGCCAAGAGAAGGATCCAGCTGGGCTGGGCAGCGTTCGGGAAACTACGTCGAATCTTCTCGTCACCCATACCACAATGCCTGAAGACTAAAGTCTTCAATCAGTGCGTCCTACCCGTGATGACCTACGGTGCCGAGACGTGGACACTCACAGTTGGGCTAATCCACCAGTTCAAGGTCGCACAGCGAGCAATGGAACGAGCTATGCTCGGGGTTTCTCTGAAGGATAAAATCCGTAATGAGATTATCCGACAGAGAACGAGAGTCATCGACATAGCTCAGAGAATTAGTAAGCTGAAGTGGCAATGGGCTGGTCATATATGCCGAAGAACCGATAACCGTTGGGGTAAACGAGTTCTTGAGTGGAGACCGCGTCTGGGTAAACGTAGTGTGGGGCGCCCCCCGGCTAGGTGGAGCGATGACTTAAGGAAAGCAGCGGGCAGTAAGTGGATGATAAGAGCCGAACACCGGGCTCAGTGGCGCGTATTGGGAGAGGCCTATGTCCAGCAGTGGACTGATGTGGGCTGATGATGATGATGATGTGGCGCAGTGGGCCAAGACCCGCCTTTGACGCAGAAGGTCGTTCGATTCCCGCCGCGGCACAAATGTTTGGGTCTGCATATATTTGTCTCGGGATCTGGGTTGTTTATATGTATAATGTGTATGTATTTACAAAAAAATATGTATATAAGTAGTATATCAGTCATGTAGTTCCCATAACACAAGCTCTGCTTACTTTGGGGCTAGATGATGCTGTGTGAAATTCTCCCGCATTATTTATTTATTTTAGGTACTTAACTAAATCATGATAAAAAATAATATTTAAAAAAATATACACGATTTGTGTCTTTTATTAATCTTAAATCGCACACTTGAGGGTAAGTCGATTTTGACGACCGACGTGGCGCGGTGGGCGAAGGTACGCCTGCGACACAGGAGGTTGCGGGTTCGATTCCCGCCCTGGGACAAATGTTTGTACGATCTGCAAATATTTGTTCAGAGTGTTCTGGGTATTTTCTATGTATAATAAAAAAAAAATTATCTATGAAATGTATTGTATTAAGTATATCAGTAATCTAGTACCCATAACACAAGCTCTGCTTAGCTTGGGGCTAGATGATGCTGTGTGGATTGTCCAGCATTATTTATTTATTTATTCATTTATTAAGCACTTTTAAGTCGATTTAGTTGCTCTCGTAAGCAGCATAAGTTGCTTTTTATAAATAAAGTATTATTTTATGAATACAATTACGAAACACCTAAGTACAATGAAAATTGAGTTTTCCAGACAGCTTAGTTTATACAAGATTTTATTTAATTGATCTTGGTTAATTCAGTTAGTTAGTTTTACCTTAGCTAGTCCTAAACTAGCATTTATCATGGTTTCTCATCACCTGCCTGCGTCTACTCAACAAGTTCATAATTCACGGCATAGTTCAATGACTAGTGATAAACTTTTCAATCGTAGATTTGTATGTAACGTACACGAATGGTATCTAGAAATTAATTAAGGTAAAATAAATGAGAATAATAAATCGATTCTGGGGAAAATATGACTTCTATATAAAATTTACATAAAATTGTAAAAGATGAATACCTACTGAGCAACCAGTGCGATGATATTTATGATATTGATCAGCGTAGAAAGCAACAAATGACTTTCACCTATAGATTTTCTCTAGAGATGACTTTTAGATTTGTTAAGCGTAAACTAATGAGCACGAAGAATAATCAAAGCGACATGAATAGCTCAAAAATATATACATTTTTTTACCTTAACATTGGATAATTTTGTTTTTTTAATCAGTTATCTACCTACTTAAAACGTTCATGAAATTTTCTAGTAGAATTTATTGTAAATAAGTCAGTTTTAGATGCAATTAAATCTGTATCAACTCAAAATTTTATGCATCGAAATACTTTTAATAAAATGACATTATACCCAGTCATACTATTTCAATCCAAAATAAATAATGCTGAACATTTTTCACACAGCATCATCTAGCCCCAAACTAAGCAGAGCTTGTGTTATGGGAACTACATGACTACTTATATACTCTTTTGTAAATACATACATATTATTCATAGGAAACTCCCAGACCCGAGACAAATATTTGCAGATCATACAAACACTTTTGCGTTTTAGGCGGGCCTTCGCCCACTGCGCCACAGAAGTCGTCAGAGGGATAGAGGTAGTTAGGTAGTTACCTACCCAGTGTTTTTTTAAGTGTTTTTTTTTTTTGTAAGATGGTTTTGCAAGAGGAAGTAGACAACAACAATTTATCCACAACATTTTTCTGGAAGAAACCTATTATGACAACCTCTGTGGCGCAGTGGGTGAAGGACCGCTTGAGACGCAGAAGGTTGTGGGTTCGATTCCCGCCGCGGGACAAATGTTTGTATGATCTACAAAGATTTGTCTCGGGTCAGGGTGTTTGATGTACATATGTAAGTTACATCAAGTAGTGTTTGATGTACAAAAAAATGTACATATGTAAGTAGTATATCAATCATGTAGTTCCCATAACACAAGCTCTGCTTAGTTTGGGGCTAGATGATGCTGTGTGAAAAATGTCCAGCATTATTTATTTATTTTAGTGTAAAGCTCGCCTTTTTTAACATCCAACAGACACCACAACATGATTCCCTGTGTCATGGGTATCAGGCACTACCACCATGCCGTGGGCCGTGGCACCACAACACCAAGACCCGGAACAAATAGCTGCAGAGCATGCAAGCATTTGTCGCAGAGCGGGAATCGAACGCACCTCTTGCGTCGAAGCTGGCTCACCCACTACACCATCGAGATTGTCATACAATACATAATTATGTGGAGATTTACCTTAATTATTTTGTAGGGTAAACTAGAGTAGTTGCTTTGATCTTTATTTTGGTAAACAGCGTTAACTCCGCTCGTTTACCTTCAAGTGATTTATGAATCATTTACCATGCTCTGGCTTAAAATCAATAAAATTATTACAGGACTAAAATTCTAGCTATCTCTTTCTTGCTTGCATTATCAGTAAAAGAGAGCGACAGTTTAAATTTAGTTTAGTTAGTGAACTACAGAATCGAGGCCAATATCTTTGATCATAATCGTTAGTTACATGGTACCTAACTACCTAATAGGGTTGTATATATGTGGTGTAAACATGATATCCAACACCTGAGTAAAGGACGCGTGCCGAGGTAGGTTAGGCTATAGATACCTACTTATATCTACTTGTATTAATAATATAACATTTATAACGTTAACTATGTATGTATTGTAGCATTAACGAACGTATTTTCTGTAGGTTTGTTAGAATTCTGTAATCTAAAAAGTCAAAGTAAATAATAAACAAAATTAATTTTTTATAAAAAAAACGTTCAATCGGATGTATAGAATAGCGTCTTAATAGTTTCGTAAGATTTTAAAATAACACAATAAATTATACTTAATTACAAAATTTTATAAAACTATGTTAAACCTGTCTATTGTTTAACCTAGGAAGGAAGTGTGATTTGTGGGCATGCAAGTAACTACCTACCTATCAAGATACTAGATAAACTAATATTGGACCAGGTTCAATATGGACCACCATGAGCTGATAGAGAATTTGAGAGAGTTGTTTTCAAAATTTCGCCATTTAAATCACGATATAGCAAGCTCAATTACCAACCCAGGTAGTTATATACATAGTCATATAATATTCGATAAGTAATACAAAAGCATCCTTTACAGAAAAATATATACAAAAATTCTAGACAACTACATTTGCTGAAAAAAAAAGCTTTTGGGATCAATTTTCACGTAAATACCTAATTATAATTAAGTCTTTCTCGGGTTATCTTTGCAGGTGGGGATGGGGAGTCAAAACGAGAATATTTTTCCGGTTTAAACACCAATCAGCAACGTCGCATATCGGAATTATTTCGATTGTTAAAACTGTGTGTCTATCTGGTTCAATGTTCAATTTTTTTTATGAATTTGAGAAATTCGTAATTGCACTTTTTTATCAGGGGGCTAGACACCTCACGCTTACTTTTCCTTTCACACTAACGCTAATTTGTCAAGGTAAAACTTGGCAGCTGTCACGTGACATTTCCACAGCGAATGTCATTCCCATACGACAACCGATGTGGCGCGGTGGGCGAAGGTCCGCCTGCGACACAGGAGGTTGCGGGTTCGATTCCCGCCCTGGGACAAATGTTTGTACGATCTGCAAATATTTGTTCCGGGTGTTCTGGGTATTTTCTATGTATAGTAAAAAAATATCTATCTATGTAATGTATTGTATTAAGTATATCAGTCATCTAGTACCCATAACACAAGCTCTGCTTAGCTTGGGGCTAGATGATGCTGTGTGGATTGTCCAGCATTATTTATTTATTTATTATACAAATTAATCTTTCCGCAGGCGTTAACGACAACAGAAAGTGGTATTTGTCTAGACCCCAGATCATTTTCTATGAGTGAAAGAGGATTTATAAATGATTAAGATAACCTGTGGTATAACCAACCAACAGTGATTGATTATGTATTCAAATCGCTTAGGTATGTTAATAATAGTCTTGTCATCTCGAGAGGATAAACTCATTAGATATTCGATGTAAATCGTTATGTACGAATGGGACTTTCACGCCTCGCTCGCAATTATATCTACCTATGCATTGAAGTAAAATAATATTTCGATGGTGCAATGACGCTCATAATAAAATTAGCAATAATCAGACATTATATCTTTATACAGTGAATTAGGTATTCTGTGTGCAGTGACTTAGGTAAGTATTATCATTATTGACAAAATTAAAATCCTTTATTTCATACAAAATGTACCGCTATCAGAAGTGAGAACCTTGAGGGAAATACCTAGGTACCTATAAAAAAATCGGCTTTCGGTCGGTGAGCATTCCATTGTTGGGGATGGACCTACCTAAGAGTTTTCTAGAGCTTTTATTGTCTGCACTGCACCACAGCATGAGTGCCTGAAAGGTTTAGGAGCCTAACGAAACATTAGGGTAGACTCATTTTTTAGATTTTCAAAGTTGCTCTGGACTAATTGAAAAATTGTTTTTATAAGTATGTAGGAGGTACCTTATCTGCATAATAACAGCCTTGTCTAGGTACATAATGCATAAGTAAACTTTCCGACACAACAAAACCGGCGCATGTTGCTAGTTCAAGATCACCGGTAAATGAAACAACAAATATCTACGAGCATAGGGACGAGAGAGCGAGGGTGTGTAACCCTAGCGGCTATGTAAGTAGCTAGGTACCTATCTACCCATCCCATGTCGGGACAATCGATTCGCGGGAGCCCGAGCTCCCCTACCGGCCGTCGCCGCCGCCCGGCCAGCCACCCGTAATATTCTAGCAAAAGAACACAAAAACTTACCTTTTTACACTCGAGTAGGCTCACACCGAAGAAATGCAGTCACGTAGATCGCGAGATCAAATCACTGGTCCACTACACAGTAGTGTATAGCGATCGGCGCAGTCTCCACAAGTCAATTTATCACTGAATTATATACAAAAAGTTGGTAGTGTATGTCTGAAAATGCGTGCGCTTCGACTTAATGTTACCGGCAGAATTGGGTACGTACAGTTATCGTTGCGACAACGACGTTAGTCCCACGGAGGTTCGCGGCAGACTGACTGACGGGAGGAAGATGGCGCTTTGCGTGCGCCCGTGCGCCGGGATGACGCGAGTGAATGTAGCCGCAAGAGATCCGTTAGATATCCGTATCCGACCAATAGGGATTTCTAGCGAACTTTGTCATCCAATAGAATGGGACCCGAGACGATTTTGCGCGTGAAAGTTTAAAATGTTCAAACTCATATTTCACGTGTCAGCGTAAAGTGAGAGATTATTCATTGTACATTTTATTTATGCCTCATATTTTTTACGATTTTAGTTGTCCTAATTGAGAAGTTAACGGAACAAAACAGTTATATTTTTATAAGAAAAATAAAGATATAACAATAGACTAGATTTTTAAGAGCAATTTACTGTGGGATAGGAAGCTAGGTATTTTACTAATAGGCTTCAAAACTATAAAAAAACATTTTCCGAGCAAATATTTTTATTGTGGTAAGTATTCAGGTAAAAAAATACTTGTTATTTCGATGACCGGACATAAGGTACATACCTATGGGCTTTGACTATACCAAAGGGTATATATAATAGACGCAGTATTCAATTAAAATTAAATTAAATTAAAGTTTATTCCAAATAGAATATAACATAACAGTAAAAAAACTAAAGTAGTTTTTAAATCTACCTAATATAATATAGATAAATATAGGTGTGTAGATATAGGATTCAAACTGAACTTAGGACCACAGAACAAAAATCTGAGGACACAGTGCACCAACGCAGAGCGTTCACAATGTACAGAGAGGCAGGTTAGGTAAATACATCGTGAGCGCTCACCAACCAAACATTCTAGCATCATTCAAATGCCTTACTGGGAGTTATCAATTTATTGCTATTTTCTCGGCATTCCATCGGCTGCGAATCTGCTGAGAGTAGCCAGCGTGCACCAGCGCGTGAACGCATTTACAAGCATTCGGTCCATTATTTGCTCTTAGTGGTACAATTTACTAGTTAGGTAGATAGGAAGGTACTTTCTAAACTAGCAAACATCAGAAAGAAAGAAGAAAAAAGGTAGGTAATTCGTGATCTCAGGAATAACGACAAGACCGAACGTTTGACTTTGACGTTGATTAAAATACCTAGGTACCTACCTACCTAGTTTGAATATTCATACACAGTAATTTGATGTACCTACCTAGTTAGCTTTAATTATTAAAATTCTACTTTCTTCATTTTTGAAAGCAACAAGTTATATTATCTGTAGGTCTACTTATTATCATAATAAGAGTAGCGTATAATGCATAATTTTCATACCTAAGTAATCTACTTACGGATTTTTATTTATTTATTAACACTTTATTGCACATTTAAAAAAAAGTGAACAATAGGCGGACTTAATGCTAAAGAATTTTCTACCACCCAACCCAATTTGTATTGATTGGCGGTAAGCGTGCTACAAATGTTTAACTACAATATTATTATACTTATATCTAATTACATAATATACTTACTTAATATATATAATTATATATTTATAGGCACTACGTGTGCCCTACGCGAGCCGAGTAAAATTTAATGATAGGTAGTACCATTATTATAATATTTGTGCTTTGGTTTTTGTTAAGATTTGAGATTGAGAAGAAAAATATTTTGGCCACGATAATACATAGTACCTATGTATAGTGGAACCCCTGACTTCACTACCTTCTTGGCAGCTGCACACATTTGCAGAAAAAGAGGAAGGGCCTATATATAATCGGTTATACCGGCTACCTAGGAAGGTACAAACTAAACCAGGTCGGGCAGCAGGGTGCCTAGGTAGTACCAATAACTAGATAGTGTACCTGTCTACTTATTTTTATACAACTAAAGTCGTAAACAAACCACTACCCACGACCCACCTGTTAGGTAACCTATGAACGCTTGCAACACCAGGACTCGCGCGTCACCGAACCTGAGAAATAACCTAGGTTACCATATCCATAGAAAGTAGTCCTAATAAATTGCCTATGTACGTACCTACGCAGCAATCCAGTTGGATGATAAATCCTACTTACCACGCCAGTTTAATCAATCCATATAAGCTAATTTCCCAGATTTCTATTGGAGAGAATGTCTGAGATAAGGCGGAGGCGGCGTGTCCAGATCAGAATGGCGATAAGCGGACATTTCGACGCGAGCGGCGTAAAGATAGCGGATAGCACGCATCACGGCTAGCGCCTCTGCGTTACAGTGCGATCAATTAGCTGAGATTTAGCGGAAGATGAAGCGGGAGATGAAGCGGAAGATGAAGCGGAGGATGAAGTGGTTTGCCCACAGAACAACAATACTCGGTTTGACCACTGATTAGAAAATACAGGTTAGTAGGCAGGTAGGTTTTGACGACTTCTGTAGCGTGGCTAAGATGTAAGAGGAGAGGGTTCGATTCCCGCTGTGGGACAAATATTTGCATGTGCTGTAGATATTTGTTTCGGCTAGATGTATGCTTAGTAATTAGGAGTTTGGTCCGTTTGTGGCAATTTTATTTGGTACTACCAACCGGGCCCCCTTATATGTATCACAGGCCCGTATTATGTAGCCATTTTGATAGCAACTATGTGAAAATCATTTAACTTGTCAAACGTTCGTCATCCAGAGACTTTTTTACAATTTAAAGGGGCTTTTCAAATGGATTCGCAAAAGTACCGAAAACGCCCTAGGCCAAAGGAAAAGTCTTGCACAAGCCTTTGGAAAATGCACACGTGGATTAGATAGATAGATAGAAAATTCTTTAGTGCACAAAAAAGTGGTACATAGGCGAACTTAATGTTAAAAAACATTATCTTCCAGATAACCTTAGTGTACCTGCGTACTTCTATTGCGCAAACTCATGTCATGTCCTGGCTCATCTTTATATAAATTACAGCCCTTAGTTTGCAGTCGCTTCCGCTAACGCTACCTCCTATCACCACAGCCGTTCTCCACCAAACCGCGGTAGTTTTCGCACAGGACGTGCTCGTATGCAAATCAACAGCAGACAATAACCGGTGAAAGCCGACAATTACGCAATTTGTTATTGTTTCTGATGTGTTGCCAGTAGATAAACAATTAATTATATCATTATTCCGCTCCGCAGACTCATCGATTGCCAGCAGTATTTTGTAAAATTATAGGGTTTTTGTTAGACTCGGCGTAACCTCGGAAAAGTGCTCTTTCTCCCTATTGTTTCTGCTCTAATAATTACCTATCACGCAGTTTACAGGAGATATAAAGGGATCCAGCTGATTCCCATAGCTGCGAAAAATACTACTTACTAGTATTAAAAAAATGTGTCGCGTTGTAGGTATTATACGTTTCCTTTTTTATAAATAAGTATTTGAACTATCCCCATCATGATTCAAAAATCCCCCTTGCTGTGGATAATCTGTGTTCTTAGTCTGTGGTAGGAATATTTTTTGGATGATATGTCAATGTCAAAACAAAAGGGCCACGTTCGAGAAAAATAGGTAGGTATGTGATTACTTATTGGTGACAACTCTTTGTAAAAATTTATCATCGAACAACCGAACGACCAAATATACATATTGAAATAGGCAGGTATATAAATACAAACGTCGGATACTATAAGTAGAAGTAGTCAGCCCAGAAACCAGGCATCCAAAACTAGTGGAAGCCTGCCTGCCTAGGTACAGTAGGTAGGCTTTATTTACCTTACTTAAGTAGGTAATGAATGACGAAGGAGTATACAGCATCTAAGACGCTACAGCCGCGGGTGGGCCTTGGCCTGGTCCAGTAAAATTCTCCAGCCGGGCCTGTCTTGGGCTTATTCTCTCCAGCCTTCGACTCCAATTAATTTAATGTCCCGCTCTACGCCGTCCAGTCACCTGAGTTTGGGCCTGCCACGGGGTCTCTGGCCATCGGGTTTGCCTCTCAAAAGACGATACTGTGCTCTTGCGTCCTAAATTCGTTCCACGTGACCAGCCCATCGGAGACCAAGGAGTATACCGTCAAATTAAATATAATATATGTTTATTCAAAATAGAAAGTAACAGGCACATAGTCCTGACCCCACACTAGGATTCCCTGTGTCGTGGGTATCAGGAATACGAGTACCGAGGTACCACAACACCCAGACCCAGAACAAATAGATAGCGGGACAAATTTTTATTTATTTATTTATTAACACTATATTGCACATTTAAAAAAAGTTAACAATAGGCGGACTTAATGCTAAAGCATTTTCTACCAGCCAACCCATTTTGTAATGTTGCAGTTCTATGAAACTGCCAAGCCATGCTTTTTGACCAAGATGTAGGGTTTGTAGAGTAAGGGCTCAGAGCAGATGGCTCTTCATTTGATCTGATAACTTTTTTACGGAACAGTGAAAGCGCTCAAGACTCACAAGCTCGTGCTTGTGAGTCTTGGCAACCTATTTTACATGATTTTTTTTTGGTGGGATAAAATATGACAGACTCTTAAGGATACAATCACTGATCTTAACTTGACAATAATATAAACTGATTCTTTCGATACAAATCAGTATATCGGCAAATAACATCAGCCTCAGGATGTTACTTTAAAAGCTAAAGTTATGTTGATTATTGAAGTATTTTATTAGCTACCAAACACTGAGCATAGGATGCCTCAAACGCATTCATTGTAATCATCTGCATATAGCAAACTGATACCTTTCCGTAAAAAACAAATGAAATTACGATCATTTACAATCACGATATTCTAATCACGCGATTTGCAGATTATCGAGATGTAGTAAGTACTACCTAGGTACTGGCAAGTACCTAACCCAGACTACTCTTTCCTAAATAGGTAGGCGAAGATCCTAAAATTAAATTTTGTAAAGTATTTGTACGCCTGCTAAACGGCGAAACATGACCGATCTAAATTAGATATTAAGACCTGTCTGTACCTATAGATAGATAGATAACTCTTTATTGCATACACCAGTATAAAAAAAACACTACAGAGGATCTTAATCCTATAGGTACCTATGTTTCGAACAAATAAATATTGTATTATAAGGTATTTGAGGGTATCCTTACTTTATCGCGTGGCCGTGAGGTTTATAAAAAGAAGATCATCTAATTCTGAGTACCTACCTACCCTGACTTTGATCATAGTACCTCTTTAGCCCCCACCCCAATGGTAGGTATACTTAGCCCCTTAGATCCACGCTACGCCAGCACCGGACTGCGGAATTCGGAAAGTCACGGTCGCGTGTGCACAAACGCGCATTATCATAATTGATGAAAGCAGCGGACGCTGTGGTTACAGAATTGTAGAACGTGCCGATTTTTGCAAGTTTTATTAATTTCATCATGATAAAAGCCAAAAAAAAACTGTAGCCGAACCCTGAGATACTTTTGATAATGCAAGACCCAGCACCTATTCTGAAAAATAAAGCGTAATGAAGACTATTTTCGATTCTAAGTTCGTTCAAAATTTTCATAAAAGTCACGATGGCAAACGCCTTACTGTACTTCTACCGACACGTCCTGTGTATATCTCTACGGTAAACTTCACATAAGGCAATGATGCAATGATGACTGCTCGCAGACAGAACCGATAACTGCTGGGGAAGTAAGATTTTCAAATGGTGACCACAAATCGGACGTGGAGGTGTAGGAAGCCCTTTTTTTGCATCAGAAAAATAAAACAAAATCTACGAGGAGAAAATTCAATATTCAAACTCCGGAGCGGTAGGTAACCAGTTGGTGTCGCTGCGAACTGTACCTAGCCCGCAGTTTACTAATCTCCACCCACTGTCGTGGATAGATATTTTTCTACGGCGGCGGCATGACAATGCTGCTTTTTATAAATTATGCTTTACGCTTAATTGAATGATTTTACGGTCTGACAGGCTGCAGTGTGAAAGCAAGCAGTATTATATTTATAAGCGTTATATGTACTAAGTCATTTTTGATAAATTCTAAATAGTCTCGTAGAAACGTGAGAGGGTTCCGCCGAGTGGAACGAGATCCTAATTAAATTATTTAGAGCGTGAACATGCGCGCGCGCAGTCTAAGCTCTGCGTTATTTTTTCAACGTGAAATTTAGACCAGCAATTTTGTTGGTAATAATGTCTTCATTATAGAGGTAATTACTAATTTATGACTGCATAATGACTGAACTTTCACAGCTAGAGTAGAAATAAATGTTTATAATAATGAGGTGTTCTACCACCCTACAAGAAAGTAGGTACCGGAAATATACCATCCTTGAAACTTTTCTGGCGGATGATGTTAGCAAAAGATTATGGCGTAATAGCTTCATACTTCATAGGATGTGTGGTCCCAAGTATGTTTCTTAATAAAGTCATCAAATATGATCTATAATTCCGCTGTGCGCTATGTAGGTTCTCATTAAAGATTTTTAACAATGCTGCAATGGTTTTCATTCTTATCACTAAGTAATACTATTATTTATTCTGTGGTTTAGCCCCACAAGCATGAAGCTCCATTGGATCCCCTATTCAGCCTGCAGCATAATCATACCTACGGTACCTACCCGATTTATGGTCTTGAACTTCAACTTCAACTTTTGTTTATGGCTACTGTGGTTAAGATTGCCACAATTTTGCCAATGTCGTGTCGGCAAGATTAAAAAAATAAGGCGTTGGAGAGGAGTTTACAAAAATTTGGCTATCATAAATCAACTTATATGAGAGAGACTCATATAAGTTGATTTATGTAAACCTGTAAAGGGACAACATAAATACAGAGACAAAACACACGTAATGTATATTTAACATTATGAAAGATACATAGAGATATAGGCACATCAGCATATTATAATTTTATTTTATTACAAGATAAAAATTTACATAATAACACTATAAAAGGGGAGAAGACAAGGGTTAGCTTAAATTTGGAAGAGAGAGGACGAGGGATTTCTGGAGGTTTGACATCGTGCAAAGATAGTCGTAGCTTGGGACAAGAGAAAAAAAGGTGATCAACATTTCCTTCATCTTATCCACATTCACACAAGTGATCCCTAAACCTTAATTTAGCTATAAAAACTGGTGTGCAAGCATGACCTAATCGAAGACAGATAGTAGACGTAGTTATTTTGTCAGCTTTACAGAACTTAAAGAACCAGGGTTTTGAAGCAATTTCAGGTTGAATTTCACCATAGTGTTTACTATAAGACTTTAATAATTATTGGAATTGACTCTAAAACTATTCGCTCAGATGCATCAAAGTACTTTGATGAAATAGTTTACTTCAAATGAAATGTTTACGAAAGGCAAAAAAAATAACATTTTCACGAATGAAAATAAAGTTACGGAAGACGAGGTAGTATGGTCGTACGACTATAGCCTACCCTAGACGGGTAAATTAAAAAAAAAAAAAAAAAAAAATTGAATTGAGGTTATAGAACTTTTCGAAGGGAAAGAAAATAAATAAATGGTCGAATTATTCGTAGTTTTAGTGAACATATCAAAATATTTTTTTCTAGATTGATTATTTAACATTAGTCAGAAATGGCGCTTGCATTGCGTGCAGGTTTCATTCAGAAAATGGTCCAAAGCGCCTACTACACAACTCTGTTGAAGAGGCCTATGGCCTACAAAAGCTCTATTTCTTTGGAAACTTTATATCCTAATAGCTCGCTGAAGCTCACAACACCTTCTTTTGTGAGTATCTCTAACGTTTTATTCAAGCACGCCATTTTTTACCTATTAGATTCAGTGAAGACTGTTGTGGTCACTGATATTATAATATTAGATTCAGTGAAGACTGTTGTGGTCACTGATATTATAATATTAGATTCAGTGAAGACTGTTGTGGTCACTGATATTATAATATTAGGTATACTATTAGTTGACTGTAATGTGGTTGTACAGGCTACAGCTTTTATTCGCAATTACCGACCAACCAAGGTGTCCAACTAAATAACAATACATATTCCATCATCAGTTCCCTTGCAAATGAGGTAGGTACACCTATTTCACTATAACCTTGAACAGGTAGGTACCTATTTCACCTTGACCTTACATATTTTGTTTTCGCTACGTAGGTAAGCGATAAATAGCATAATTAAGTACCTACCATAGGTTATGCTCTGTTCCCCACACTAGGACTTTATAAATGGCAGGGTCACATGGATTCGCTACGGACTCTCCCACATAACCAAACTAGATTTATACATATCTAAGTATGCATGTACATAGTACGGATAATAGTTAGACTGTTGAGAAAAATTAAACAAAATAATAGTAGCTTATGAAGTTACGGTCAAATGTAAACAAATAAAATTGTATACTAAAAATAAAATTAGGTAACACAAGGTAAAAGTAAATAGAGTAAATACCACCAATAAGTAAGATGTAGATGTGAGTGTATGTTTAAGTACTTAATATAATAATAAAAATAACTATACTACATACTTTACTATTCTCCTGCTGACGTTTCGTTGACCGTTTAGAGGTCCATCCTCATAAGCACCGTCCGCGACCACGCTTGACGGTCGTAAGACTTAATAATTTCCTAAAAACCTTGAAAAATAACCTTGAAAAATAATACTAAAACATTTTTATTGTTACAGAGCGCAGACCCCAAAGAAAAGTTCTCTGGCTTCATCCCAATAGACAAGCTGGATATCACATACAGTGCCAGCTCCGGGCCAGGAGGACAAAATGTCAATAAGGTAACCTATTCAGCTAGCAGCTGTAAGCCATGCCATCCCTTATTATACATTGGTAATGTATATATATGTAATAATTTATTTATTTTATTATAGACGAGCAGCTTTCGCTGATATGTCTATATCATACAGTGTTGGATCATAAGTCTTTGTTTTAATTTTGGTTCACTTTATTAGCAATGAATTATTCTTTTTTACACTAACTAATGTAAATATCTATATTCTTATGAATAAATATAATTGATTCATTCATTGAAAGTCTGAAGATAATTATAGACACCATTATCACAAAGAAGAATGAATACCGCCTGAAAGTGGCCTAAAATATTGGAACACTATGACATATATGATGTTATAGCCAATTCAGCAACTGTGGGTGTACTAAACAGGCTTATTCAACTTATGAGGGCTTTGATAGACTGCCCTTTGATGGCACTCTCTGGTGACTGACATACCCAATTTTGTTGGAGAATGTATGAGCGCATGTATGTATGTGTGTGGACTCCCTTTTCCACATTCAAACTCTTCATTGGTTTATTATGCATGAGAGTTTTTGGCTAGTGAGATAGGCAGCCTAACTCTGTCCAGAAGCACAGAAGTTTCCTGGGGTCTTCACAGGTTTCGCGGAGTGACCTTGGGTTGCCTAGGATTTGTGCACGGTGATTTGCTATGAGCACATTTTGGTTATGTTAATATTCCATAACATCTATAGAGGTCCATAGGTTTGTTGTAATCATAATATAAGGTTGTGGGAGACTATCATAACAGTCTATGTATAGCTGTTAACTTCTACAGGCTTTTGACAACGAGGATTATAGTAAGATAAGCTCAAATTGTTATTGCTCTATATTTATATTGTAAAAACGGAAATTTTCACGTACTGCACTATTGGTGAAGGCACCGAATAAGTTTCGACTCATTCCGAGAGTTCTCTTTCCGCGTCGCGCCGTGCACTACCACAAATAAAAATGAATTGTAGTGCACGGCGCGACGCGGAAGTAGAAAGACGCAACCACTCACCCTGATAAAGACTCGGAATGAGTCGAAACTTAGTTGGTGCCTTCACCGATAGTGCAGTACGTGAAAATTCCCGTTTTTACAATATGAATAGTCAAGTTCACAATAGTTTTTGGAATAAAATTGCTATATTTCCTTTGTTCACAGGTTCATACCAAAGTAGATCTTAGGTTCAAATTAAGTGATGCAAACTGGTTGCATCCTGAGGTGAAGGAGAAGATGATTGAACTGGTATGTGTTGCTTTAGCTTAGATCTTTATAGTTTCTAGTTTTTCTTGTAGGTTTAAAAGCCCAAAGGTTTAAAGGCCCAAACAAGGTATTCAGTTTTCCACCTTCTCTCTGTCTTATAAGAACAGCAAAATTACATTATAATTGGAAATTGATAGATATGGAAGTGAACCTCCTCATTCCATCGTCAAATCCTCTCAAGAATTGTGTCAATAGTAAAAGCAAGTTACATGTTGCTTATTATTATTAGTTCCCCCATGGCTTCTCCTGCATGATACAGTGTAAAAAGTAGCCTATGCATTATTTTAGGTCAGAAACTATACCAAATTTTATCCAATTCAGTTCAGTTAGTACGAAGATATCAGATATAATATATATATCTGATATCTTCAATAGCAATAAACATACCAAACTTTTGCATTTATAATATAAGTAGGATATTAAAAATATCATTAAAATTTTCAAATTATTTCAGTACAACAACAAGTTATCTAAAGAGGGTTATCTCATCATCCGATCAGATGCAACTCGGTCCCAGCAGCTGAACCTAGCAGATTGTATGCAAAAGCTACGGGGGATGCTGCGCCAGGCCTCCGTTGCCCAGCGGGAGGCCTCGCCTGAAACACAAGAGAGGATTAGACAACGGTACTTAGAACCTAATACTATTTTTAGATCTCGTGAGGGAACTGCAAGGACTAAAAAGTGTCAATATAGTACTAAAACTGCAAAAGGAACTACTGAGATAAATAAATATGATATTGACAGGTCTACACTAGAATACAAAAATTACTTAGTTTAGAATATTATAAGCAAAGTTAAAAAGTAAGTATTAGAAAGAAGTATAAAAAAAAAATAAGCGTAAGGAAACTTGATGGAACTGACATAGCCAATCAATGACTCAAAGTCCCAGTAAATTTTGAGATTAAAAAAATATATATTAATTTCCATTCTTATCCTTGAGTTTAGGCTAACCATTGAATGAACTAAGAAAATGTTTTACAACATAAGATGCACTCTCTGTGCTCACTCTGTGAAAGTGACAACTGCTTATGCAGAAATAAAAATCAAATGAAATCAAAGAATTTTAATGCAATTCAAGTATGGAGAACAAGTTTAACATATTTGCGTTTCATATCAAAATTTATTGATATGAAACGCAATAGAAAGAGTTCTTCGTTGGTAAAAATATGAATTGATGACGATTTGTTTAATTTCAGGCACCTAAAAGCGTCCCGTCTGCGCGTCGCCGTGAAACGTGAGGAGTCGCTTAAGCGCGCCCAGAGGCAGTCCCCCACCGTTGTAGATTTATGATTCTTCTATTAAATTGGGCATGCGTGATACTGCCGCCTTGGACTGAGAAAATCATTTAGAAACGCCATTTTCCAGACTCTGGTTTATTTTTCGTCTGTAGGCAAATTATTATGAAGCATAGAAAATGGCGAATGTATGAAATGAAACATTTATCTGTCCCAAGGCGTGTATCGTTTACTTGTTTTGATAGATAAGTATGAATAAATTTAATTTTAGTTTTAGAAATGGTAATTTTATTGTATTCTCGTTAAAATAAATATTCGAACTCGGAACTGCAAACTCGAACGCCTATCAAAAAAACGCAAGCAACAATAGTTTTGCTTCGTTGGAAGTTGAATCGTCATTGCCCAGTTTAATTGGTTAGGCGCGAAATATTGTTAAATGTATTTTTTACTAAAAAATGGATAAGTTTGCAATAAAAAGTGAGAAAGAGGTTAGACCCATTAGTCTGCCTGTAACATCCACCCGCAATGGCAGTTCCTAAGTTCCTCCCATGATATGGTACTTACATGCAACTGCCGAAATATCGGAAAACATAAATTTATAAATCATAGTAAATATAACGTTTTTAGTAAGAAGTATGTATGTTAGATATAAAATAATCTATCAAGACAAGTAAATTAAAGTATTTGTGAATGTTTTATTACGAATACATAGTATGTCCAATTTAATTATAACGAAAACTGCGCATTAGCGCCTAGGACTAGGATCTTATATAAATGAGTAGCCTGTAATGTATAAGTATTATCAATTAATCATATTATATATTAAGCTATTATAAATGCGAAAGTATTCCGGTTTGGATGTTTGTTGTTAATAATCTTCTTAACGGCTGAACCGATTTCGATGGTATTTGGAATAAGTACTCCAAATACCATCGAAATCGGTAAAGTTTGTGATCTTAAAAACACATAGAAACCCACGATATATCTTTAACGATCAAAACTGTCTGCAAAAGTTAAGTTATTTATAATAATTCTTAGGAATGCAATTTATAGTGTAAGAAATAGAAAGTCTAAGAAATAGCCTAAGTACTTATAAATAAAAAAAGTCGTTACACAAATAAACAATACCTACAATTCTGCTGTAATTTTTTTATATCTACTGTTAAACCAACCTTTTTAGTTGAAATGAGGTCTTCATACAAACCTATTTCGATTTGGGCTCTGCCACTGTGGACTTGTCGTTGCTATGGTAACGCTGTTTTTCGCTGTCATTTCCTTCTCTTGCGTCGAACTGGATGTGCTTAGTGTGTGAAAAATATATTATCCGAATCTAGAAAATGTCCTACAGAGATTTAAGAAGTAAGTTTCTTGCATATACATCTAAAAGGTACAACTACTATCAGCCCATTTTGTACCATTGTTGGGCAAAGGCCTCCCCCCATTTCTGTGAGTCACTTCGATTTAGAGCCACCGTAGGTTACGTAGTAACTACTATCGAATCTGTGCCGTGGGCTAGTCCCTCTTATAGGCGTCCAGTTCATACCGCCACCTTTGTTGTCTAGGCTATCTGTTTGATGCAATCAGAGAGATTTCACAATAAGAATACTTTTTTATACAACTTTTGTGTCAAAGAATTACGACAGCCCGCCTGTTGTTAAGCAGTTACCGTAACCTATGGACGCTTGCAACAGCAGAGGTATCACTCGCGTTGCCGACCCTGAGACATAACGGGTGAAAAGTCTCATGTGTCTGTAATTTAACCGGTACCCATTGCGGCAGACCACGTATGGTGATAGTACGGACGAGCCCTTGACAAGGAGCATACGTATGTTTTAAGATTTCAGCGAAGCAATGCGAGTGCTAGGCTTCCCGAAGCAGATATCTCTGGAAAGCTTCAGAATCCCGAACTGGGAGCTGATGGAGGAGAGCCTACGCTGGCTCGCAGCGCGCGTGGAGCCTGACTCCGCGCTGCCTCGCGCGACCACTATGGAGCAACGCGTGTCTCTGGTCTCGCAGGCTATTGCGCTCTTTGTAAGTTCGTATTCAAACGATTAGGTACATATTCTGATAAAAAAGGCGTCTGATAAACATGTATATAGTCCTGACCCCACACTAGGGTTCTTTGTGTCGTGGGTATCAGGAATTACGAGTACCCTGGTACAACAACACCCAGATCCGATTTAGAGTTGATGATAGGTACCTACCTAAAAATTGTTAAGCCAAGCGCAGGCGATCTCACATTTGGTGACTCGCTTTCACGAGCGAGGGCGCAATAACCACAAATTCAAATTCATTTAATTCATAATTTCACGTTGATTTTCTTGTGATTTCACGTTGATAAAGACCTGTTCACTTTGATAGACAGTGAATTGTATAAAGGACATAACAGTAGCAGATGAACTTGATGCTAGAAAGCATCGATAAATGTGTCGAAAGCATCGACACATTTTTCCACAATGATGTATTGTGGAAAAATGTGTGAGGTAAGTGCACAGAAGGAATTCGGAGTCCCTAACTGACATGTACAACTGTAATGACAAGTATAATCAGCACCAGAAACGTTTTTGTATTACTTTGTTAAATATTATGTCTGTCATATTATCAAGTTATTATACCTCAACGGCACTTTTGTAATAACATAAAAAAGAGATGAAGAGCACTAGATACCTACTCACTCGTGTTTAAGAACCAATGGTCAACAAAGGTTTTGCTTACCTACCTGACTGAAAGTCAGTGTTAGATATACGTCTTCCAAAAAAATAATGAGTAAAACATTTTTTTTTATAAGTAACGGACGATGGTAGTATGGTCCTTCTAAGTTTCTTACATTAGCGCGTTCAAACAAAATTCTTCAGCTTTATTATTAGCATAGATCATCTTTATTAGTTATATTATTTTGGTCAGCATTCCAGAGCAAATCTGAAGCTGAATGGGAAGAAGCTATACGGTGCTGACGGCTGGGCGGTGCGGGAACTGCTTAAGGTAGCTTCGTTCCTGCGGGCCGCGCTGAACGCACCACCCCCCGCCGAGCATAGGGACGAAGGGGCGGTCAGCTATGACGTCAGCAGTCGGGTGAGGCTGTCAGCTATTTAAAAAAAAAAAATGTTTTCTGTAACATAAATAGTGCATTGAAATCTCCTTTTGAACAATTATTTGCTTTATTAGGAGAAACCGCTCATCTACAAACAATTTAAAACTTGAATTCATAGTCGGGGGTTGAACAGTCCCCTTAAATCCATCATTCAGCATTCGCCTTATGTCTGGGTACATAAAGGTCGAATTCGCACTTGAATTTTTACTTAGCGCCTGAACAGTCCCCTATGGGAGCCCCTATTTGACTATGAATTCGGGCCTAAAATATTTGATAAACTTAGTGGGTATCTACCTTATAGGAACACATAATAACAAGGATTTTAAATGAAAAGATAACATCTAAGCTGCTACCAATATTTATTTATTTATATATACACTTTATTGCACATTTAAAAAAAAGTGAACAATAAGCGGACTTAATGCTAAAGCATTTTCTACCAGCCAAACCAATTTGTATTGATTGGCGGTAAGCGTGCTACAAAATTTTAACTACAATATTATATTATACTGATATCTAATTACATAATATATATAATTATATATCTATCGGGTGTCTAAAAGTGTGGTCACAGATATTATAAAACAAGTAGTGTGGTTAAAACATTTTACCGGCCAAGTGCGAGTCGCACTCGCTCACTAAAGGCTCAGTTTTAGAAATAACGTTGCAGTTAACACAGTGTTTTGGTTTAAGTTAAGTTGTGGTATCTTACAGCTTGGAGAAATAAAACAAGCACGCTCGCTGGCAACAGAGATTACTGCGCAAGGAGCTTTCCTTTACGACTTGCTCGCCAAAGAAGCAGAAAACAAGGTACCTCATCTCATTAATATAATCTAAGAACCTTGCTTGGAGTCATACATAAAGGATTAAGTAGAAAAAACTGTAAAAATAACAGTTATATATTTCTGCTGGTCCGTAAATCATAAAGATTAAAAAACAGTCAATTGAGTTAAGAAACAGCTACTAGTGTCTATTTATTATGTAGTATTATTTAAGTTTTAATTTAAGATATACTGCATTTTGGTGTTTTACTGTAAGCATACTATTTAATTAAACAAATCATTCTAATTGGACTGTATTGTCTGAAAAAAAAACTTTTGATTTTTGACTATTAAATTCTACTTACCAAATATTACGGACAAGATACGGAACTCAACTTGCCGGGGGCTGCGCAAGGGAAGGCATTAGTCTTACAAACACGCTGATCTCTTGTTTTAACATTTGTTGATTCATTTTAACTGTTGTGTGTGATGGCTCCTTTCATGTTCGCAGGAGCTTCGTGAGCAGGCGCTCGCCCGCCCGCTGGACATGTCCGTGATGGAGGCGTGCCTCGGCGCGGCGCGGCGCTCGGTCGAGGCACGCGTGGAGGCGGCGCGCGAGCGCATCGCGGGCGTCGCCGCCAGCGAGGCCGCGCTCGCAGCCAAGCTGGAGCGCCGCCGCGCCGACCTCAGCCGCGCGGAGAAGAGACTGCACCAAGTGCAGAAGATCAAGTGAGTCTCGCAGCCAAGCTGGAGCGGCGCCGCGCCGACCTCAGTCGCGCGGAGAAGAGACTGCACCAAGTGCAGAAGATCAAGTGAGTCTCGCAGCCAAGCTGGAGCGCCACCGCGCCGACCTCAGCCGCGCGGAGAAGAGTCTGCACCAAGTGTAGAAGATCAAGAGAGTCTCACTGGGAGTCTGTGTGTTAGCAGCTACTAGAGTCTGCTCCGAAAGGTAATGGAGCTTGAAGAGAACGAGGGCGCGTGACTGGTTTTATAACCAGTAACCCGTCGAACGAACCAACGCATCTGCGAACTTTTTTAGTTAGGGTTAAGCTTGTCTTTATAAATGCCTTACCAAATTTTTTTTTTTATATTACTGAGTTATGTCTGTATACATTATAGAATTATAATAAACTTTACACGATAAGTGGGTCTGAATATATCAATTTTGTTCTTCTTTCGTGACGTTTTACAAGCAAAATATTGTAACGAGCACAACAATGTGGTGTTTTGTGTCAGGCCTGCTTACCAAGGGGAGCTGGTGGCGCTGGAGGCGGAGTTGGAGCGGCTGTGGGATCAGTACGTGCTGCGGTACCGCTGCGTGGAGGCGCTCAAGCACCAGCTCAGCGTGCTGGAGAGCGCGCAGGCAGAGGTGTGCTACTCATATTACTTTCAGGTTTAATGCTCATGTAGAATAGGTATCATTATATGAATGTTGTTGTTCCCTACGACTATATTATAATCGAACACCTGATGAGAGACGCACAGGACAAAGGAGGCTGGCTGAAAAAAAAAGGCATAGGCCTCATTTCTGTTATCTTTTCTGTATCATCCAGCAGTGGGTGATTCCAGGCTGAGGTGGTGATGATGATGAAGTATTAAAATAACACATAGAAAGGTGCTGGATGCTGGAATGCTGGACATATTTCACACAGCATCATTTAGCCCCAAACTAAGCAGAGCTTGTATTATGGGAACTACATGACTGATATACTACTTATAAACTTTTTTTTTTTTTGTAAATACATACATATTATACATAGGTAGGTACATTAACCTTGTTAAAACGCTACAACGATTTAATTCTAAGGCTAGGATGGTAAACTTGGAGGAACAAAATAGACAATATGGTTAAATAATTTAAAAAAACGGACAAGTGCGAGCGAACTCGCGTCCTAAAGGTTCTGTAGGTACATTAAAAAAAATCTAAATCGTTAAAGCCCTTTTTGAGTTTCAGCTATTTTTAAAAAGTCAACGTTTCAGAATTGTGAGGTTCCAGGAAGTACCCAAGAAGCCTCCCCTAAGAAAATGGTCGTGTCAGGCTGACAGAAAACAAAGTGAAGAATCAGATTACGTACATTCAAGGATAAAAAGTGTTAAATAAAAACTTGCCAAGCCACGCCATGACAGTATACGTCCTTTTACGTTATTTTTTGTCCTCTTTCACCCCATGTATGATCCGTCCTGGTACCCGATTGAGAGGGTTGACGACTATGAACACCCGGCCTACTAGGATAAAGGATTTCCCCACAGACACAAACATAAGACCCCACACTAGGATTTCCTGTGTCGTAGGTATCAGAAACTACGAGCACCGTAATACCACAACACCCAGACTCAGAACAAATATCTGCGGAACATGCAAACATTTGTCCCGTAGCGGGAATCGAACTCGCCTGCAACGCTATCGATGTCGTCATAATAATCTTGTGTTCCAGGAGGCGGAGGAGCAACAAGCAGCGATAATGCAGCTCATCCACAAATACGAGGCTGAGGATGTGTTGGGGAAACTGAGCGACTCGGGTGCGACAATCTACACCAAACTCCTGACGACTTAAATATCCGGGACCGACATCTTACATCCTTCCGATGCATAAAAGCGCTCCGTTGTAATATAAATGCTCATCCAAATGGCGATCTGGCGGAAAGCAGCGACTATACTCCTTCCACTTTAATATTTTATCTGTGACAGATCACTTTAGCAATGTCCGAATATTCGATACAATCGTATTAACTGCAATTTGCAATCGCTTTACAGACTGCTTTTAGCCGATGCTGAAACCATCCAACCACAGTTCAAAAAGTCCCCTACCGATTAAGCTCCAAATTTCTATTTGTAGAATTCAAATTTTATAACCTACCTACTTACCTAGTTTCATCAAGATTTAATAAACGGTTCGGCAGATATCGTCGGACAAACATATATTATATAATATGTACATCCAAACGAAGAAATGTCCAAGTAGGTTCAGAGACAAGGACATACCATGGATAATAATTCGAAAGTTATTTCTATTGTTTTTGATTTTCATAATAATTATCGCATTATAATGTGATAAATGTTAATAAATTCCAGAGGAAATGGAATCGAGCGATGATGAGGAGCTGAGCGAGGCGAGGCAGCCGCGACCGGCCACGCGCCCCAAGACCCGGCTGAGGATCAAAACTGCAGGTACTAAGTCTAATCTATTTGTTACTAGAAGCCTCTGCAAGGCGCATTGAATTCACACCACACACATGGACCATGGACCGCGGAAGTACTCCGTAACTAGGAGTAGGGGGGGGGGGGGGGGGGAATTTCTTTGGTCACCTCTTCGAACTCCATCCCTGGCTTGGTAGGTACCTATGTGATTTTAAGTGGGGCATTTGGCTTCCTCTGCCCCCCACTTCCGCGGCCGCTGACTAGTAAGCGTTTATTCGGCACAAACAATGATAAGATACTGGTAATACGTAGGCCGAAAGCTTAAAAAAAGAGTAACTACATAAACTTAAAACAATAACCACATTGTTTTCTTTTACTCATATGCCAACACTATTCACTCAAACATACAACGGCACCGTTCACGTACACAAACCTTGCATGTGGTGATCACGTAACCGATCGTTTCACATACATTTAAGCCTGAATTCATAGTCGGGGTTTGAACAGTCCCCCACCCCAAAATCCATCATTCAGCATTCGCCTTATGGCTGGGTGCACAAAGGTTAAATTTGCGCTTGAATTTTCGCATAGCGCCTGAATAGTCTCCTAGGGGAGCCTATGAATTCGGGCCTTAATATCAAGCGGGGTGTCAGCCGCCGTTGTGCACCCCTGTTAAAGTGTAGTGGTGGTGTGCAGGTCAGGGCGCGGAGTCGCGGCGCGCGTTCGGCAGCATGGCGGCGGCGGCGGCGGCGGCGGCGCGGGACTCGCTCGACGACATCCGCGACGAGGACGACTCGCGGACAGACTCCGACCTCTCCGACGCACACATGTTCGGTATATGCTCATTGTTTATATCATGTTTACACAGCTATAGAACGGAGCACTTTGTATGTAGCCGCAATATGAACAAGAAGACAAGACTAGTTGTGGATAGAGGAGTGGTAGTGTCGACATTTATGTATGCCAGTGAAAGATGAAAGTAGAATAAATGCAGTTGAAATTTATGTAAGCTTTGAGAGATAGAGTGAGAAACAGTGTGCTAGTGGAGAGTTGTGGAGTGAAAGAAGAGGTAGTGACTAGAATAGAGTAAGGTGCCTATGCTAAGGTGGTTTGGGCATGTAGAAAAGATGGACGAAATATGTATATAAGGCAAGCGTGAATGGGATAATTGGAAGGGTTAAACCCCGGCGAAAGTACTCTGATCAGATTGAAAACGAGAAAGATCAGTGTCCTCCATTAGCAAAGGAGAAGATTTTCCACCGAGCTGATCCATCTCATCCACTTGCTCGGGGTCCTAGGACTGACAGTTGTTTGTCGGAGGTATTATATATGTTCAAGTTGAGAGAAAACTTCGCTTTCGCTACGTTACAAAAAGCTACCACAGTCAATACACAGATGGCATTGGATCAGCTTTTTGTAACGTAGCTCAGCCATGTGGCGTGATGTGTCGCTACATACCCTAAACCGGCGAGCTAACATGATGACATGTTTTAGGCAAGTTGTTTTGAGTTGCACAGTTGGCTTGTACTGACGTGCTGCGCCAGTTGGACCGTGTCGCTGGTCGAGGTCTTCCGAACGATGGTTCAGATGCTGTGATGCTGTGTGATGCTGATAGGTGGCGTTTGAGGACATCTTTGAAGCGCAAGCTAAAGAAGCTTGCGCTTCAAAATGTCTTTACGTTCCGAGATGAAAGCTACTTTCGGAAGCCTGTCTTTCATATGCACAAGTTGACACTAAAATTTGAAAAAAAATTGCCAGCAGTCACGTGACAATAGCTTATGTCATTTCCATGCAGTTCATTCTTTCCGCAGGCATTAACGCCAACATAAAGTTGTTGTCTAAGAGTCTGCTGTGTCCGAGGATACAATGTGTTGTTGAGGTCAAAAATTATGTGGTTGCAGGCGTAGGTCCGCCTGGCAGAGGGCGCCCCGCGCGCCCCGTCACGCGCACGCTGCAGCCCGCTGATGATGACGACTTCGCAGACCTCATCGACGGTGAGTTATGTATCTACCTCTGACCGACTTCGCAGACCTCATCGACGGTGAGTTATGTATCTACCTCTGACCGACTTCGCAGACCTCATCGACGGTGAGTTATGTATCTACCTCTGACCGACTTCGCAGACCTCATCGACGGTGAGTTATGTATCTACCTCTGACCGACTTCGCAGACCTCATCGACGGTGAGTTATGTATCTACCTCTGACCGACTTCGCAGACCTCATCGACGGTGAGTTATGTATCTACCTCTGACCGACTTCGCAGACCTTATCGACGATGAGTTACCTCTAACCGACTTATGTTCTTCTAGTCGCCAGCAATCAATGGTTTTCATTTGGACCGTATAAGTATTTAGTATGTTTGCGTGTGTTCCAGGCGCAGACGGAGGCGTCGGCGAACAGGACTCGCTCGGCAGCTCGTCCGAGAGTGAGCTGCGCCTGCAGAGTGCCGCGCCGCCACCCGCCGCGCTCAGCGACAACGAGTTCTAATCCATTACAATATAATTCGCTTTATCAAATTAAAATAAAAAACGAAGTATTTTAAAATATATAAATTATTTTTCATACCGTCTATTCGAGAAACTACGTTTTTTTCCTCAATAAGTGCGAGCAAAATAGGTACCTATTTTCTCTATTATTAGACTTTTACAGCGGGCAGTAATGAGTTGAATCTGGAACATTAATTTTCTGTGTCGTGCGCGAGTCGATCAAAGAAATCGAACGGAGTTTAGATGTAGAAGGTAGACTACGAAGCTCCCCATCCGATTAAAAAATCTTTAATATTCAGTGGGCATTTAGTGGCTTTTCGTGCTGACCAATTCTGTAACGTAAGTTAAAAAAAAACGGTCGAGCGAATAAAAAGAAAGAAAACATTTATTTAGCACGACATCAAAATAATACAAGAAATTTTCGCTTTTAGAATGGTGGGATAAGTTATGAGAATAATGCGTTCCTTACAAACCCTGCCTTAACGGTACCACGCGGTCGAAGCCGTGACCTAAGCTAAAGCGAAGCTAGTCTATGTTTAGAGTACTATACATAGGTATATTATAGGTATATACCTGCTATAGAAAATCTAAAAACCTAAATGGAAGTGATGTGATTCTTGTGTGCCATGTTTATGAGGTCTACCCCATTCTTAGTTCTAGACTATCTCTTGGAACATGCTGTATAGTTTAATCGCCCATCATAAGTACAAAAAAAAACTCGATTTAATTCGTAAAAATATTCATTTTATTCGTAATTTATAAATAATTCAGATTGCCGATTATAATAAATAACAAAACGTACAAATTACCATTGCTGCATAAAAATCTACGCATTTTTTCAGCCTTAGAATTTAAGTAAAAGATTATTAGAATAAAACTAAACACCTCGTCAAAACATATAGATTAAGAGTAAAATTAGACGGGGTAGGCCGATTCTGTGCGTCACAAAAGGCATTTCAAATCCTTCCTCCACTCAGTTACAAAGTTTAAGAACTTAAAGGCACAGTTATCTTAAAAACAACTATAATTTGGTAACAAGATTAAGTTGGTTAATTGTAATTAAGGACATTTGATAAATTCCCTTAAATTATGAAAGCATGGAACAAAAAAAAAGGTTTATTACAAGACGCAAAGATCTTGAGACACTTTAACTCACTGCCTACTGAATGAAGGTAATTGATAAATTGTATATTTCATTTATTTGATAGTCTACACATATTTCAGTCAAGACTTACAAGCCATTGTTGAAAAAGTTCTTCTAAATAATTCATGCATTTTTTACGTGTGATAATTGGAGACAACGGATTTTTTTTGATTATTATTTTACATTTTTACTTGTTGATAAATAATATCAATAATTTAACTCAATTGTAATTTTAGTAGACGGTATGCACAACTAGTTGTGTCATCGTAACACCTGCCCAAAAATTAGTTCCGTTAGATACAACTTGGCACAACTGAAAAATCCTTCGGGCAGGTTAGGTTTCTTTTTTATGACCACTCTGAAAGAGTGATGTCTTTGAAAGATTTTTATGTAATGAAAACATATAGCAAAACGAGTTGTGCATACTGATTGATCCGTGAGGAAGACCTGGTATGATATTATCAGTTTGAAACTACATATGTATTAAAACAATAATAACTAAAATAATCGATAGATAGTTTATTTTATTATATTTTTCCTTAGATTAGGTATAAAGGTTAATAGCTAGCTAACTCTCATTTGAATTGAGCAAAATTTTGTTATGTACACGACCAATAGCCTTCCCTGCATTAGTTTATTTGGCACCACTTAGGTACATAGGACTTTTGTTTTTTTTTTTATATTTACAAGTGCTTAGAAAATATGACTAAAAAGTCGCCTTAAAAAATATGAAATTAATTAAGTACTTTGAATATAAATATAATATTTCGAAATCGACTCTACTTAAACTAGATAAATAGACTTAGGTGTAGGATATAACACAGATATTTGACGATTATACGCAATTTATAAAGTAAGTTAGTGTGAGTTAGTCATTAGTTAGTGTGTACAATGCTTAAACTACGTATATTTTACTACCGGAGAAGAACAGGGCAAATTAAATATTTACATTTTGTAACATAGCGTTTACGAGTAGCCCTACTCTCCTAAAATTCAATTTCGAATACACAGCTGCAAACGATAATTTGTATTTTTTTTAATTATGTCTTAGTATATATTTATTTGCATTTAGGCAATTTTGAAATTTTATGTATTTTAATTTGATATGTTTTATGAATTGTTAATCTGAAATAATCTAAATACTTAAAAAAATAAATTAAACATAGATAAGACAGCAAGAACTCTAGGTAAATATAACCATCGACTTGTGCCAAAATCACTATACTTATATATAATTATAGTGATTTTGGCATACTATAGTGTAAAATTGAATACTATAACATTATTAAAAATATATAGATGTAGATGAATAATCGCATGCAACTGTACATAAGAAAATAACAAAATATACATGAATTATATTTAACAAATTTTTTATGTACACAACCCTCTGTCTATACCTCTAGCCTCAAAATATTTAAAGTAAGGTTAACGATTATAAAAAAAAAACTACATTAATTTTGTTTATCTAGAGCTTGGCAAAAAAGTCCTGGAACGGAACTAATATATTTTTCATACAAATTAATTAATGAAAGAAAGTGCCCTCAATATTTTCAACTCTTATTTGCCAAGCTGTACCTTAGTGGTAAAAAACGCTTACATAAATTACACTAATTATTAGAATATACAGAATTAATGCTCGATAAAGCTACAATAATGTACAGATAGCAAAAAAAATGAATTGAGCGTTACAACAGAATAGAATATTCATTTATTTTGTAGGTGTGGTATTGTTAAGAACAGCTTTAAACTGTTTCTCTGTGGATTGTCAGTTATCACTGATACATGTCCAGAATGGAGTGTTTATCATCTATCAAGGTAAATAACCGCGATACTAAGAGCAACAGCACGTAAGACATGATGCGACAGGAGATCGTCGCGATCACTTACCCTGAAGAAGACTCTCGGAATGACTCGAAACAATGTCCGTGCCCTTACCGATAGCGTACTATGTACCGTAGTTCATGATCATTTTGATTTTGCACTTTAATTTCTGACTACGTGAATTTTATAAAATATGCATATAGAGAGTAGGTATGCTTTTTAGTTGGTTAGTTTTTATCTTCGTATTTTTTAGGAAAATTCCAACCATAGTGTAACTTAGCTTAAAACCAATATTGTATGTCCGAAAACAGCAAGCTGTTGAAACTTTTAAAAACCATACCACCTTGTTGCAATAAATATTTACTTTAGTATGATTATGTTTTTTAAGCAGGAAAGTTAAAATTGTATAGTATTTTGTAACACTCATCTGCGTCATCGAACTCATGTTGCAGACCCCTTACAGGGCCTATGTACCTACCAATATTATGTATCACTTAAGACAAACTATACAAACCATGAACATGAGAACAATTAATAAATGAAATGAAATGAAAATTCCCGTTTGCAAACATAAATGAATGAGGAATTGGATGTTAGCGTTAGAGGCGCTTCAGGGCGATCACAATAGGCCTGTGACGTCCGCAGTGATATCAAAGCCACAAAAAGCTAAACGCTTCAAGTTGATGGTGTCTTGTTAAGAGTGTGTTCCGTGTGAGTTGGTGGAGGCGCTGGTGGCGGTGCTGGCGAGCGAGTCATGCTGCTCCGCGGCGAGCCGGCTCTCGTCGATCACCGCGATGAACTGCTCCGCGTATGCTCTGAGGTCACAGTCACACAGTCATTATACTACATGTCAAAGTCAAAGTCAAAATACATTTATGCATTAAAATATAAAATGGTTCAAGAATTGATCCCTGCGGTACACCCATAGTAACCAGAGACGAGACCCCGGAGAACGCTTTCCATCCACGTCAACTCTTTGTACTCTGTCACTTAAATAGGAGGTGAGAAAATCTAATACCATAATGGTGTAGTTTCCTGATCAATCTGTAAGCCTTACCTATCGTACCTATCCTGATCAGGATAGATAAATTATGATAAAGATAATATGTTCGAGACAAAAAGGCTGTTTGTTCAATTTGCACCATACAAAATCTGAAGGAAGAGAAGAAACAGAGGTTTGATGCCTGTTCTTCCAGGTTTGGCTGCAGGGAATCAGCATCAACTCACTTCCATGCTTATGAAAAAACACCACCCCTAAGGGTAAAGAAATGATGGACAGATTGTGTGAAGGATAACATGGTTGAGAAAGGAGTGAGTAATGAGATGACGGCGGATGGAGGAGAGTGGAATAAGAAAACATGTGCCGACCCCACGTAATGTAGGATAAGGACAAGAAGATGATAACCACCCCTAAGGGTGAGGGATGAAATTACATATTGGACTTTTAACTTCCAGTTATTAGAAGTCGGTTTTGATTTTTTTCTGTCTTTCTCCGGTTGTAGTTTTGTCTCACCTGTCGAGGCCGGTGTAGGTGCGCTTGAGTTCCGCGTCGGTGAGGTGCGGGTGGTCCGCTCGGCGCTTGCGGTGTATCCGCTCGAGCGAGCGAGCGAGCTGTGAGTCTCGCGAGCGAGCGTGGTCGCGGCGCCGTCGCTCGCCGTGCGACCGCGGCGACCGTCTGCGGCGGACTCGCTGGAACACACAAGTTAAACATGAGATAAATATTTATTGAGTCTTTTACAAAGGTCTGGTAGGTACAGTGGTGCCATAATTCAGACAACCGTTTCCCGCAATAGGTCTTTTTTAACCTGTGTTGCGGGGTAACTGTGACTCGCCTCGGACTCTCGTACTGGCGCAGCCGGTAGGATAAGTTGAGAGAGCTCGGACAGTTGCATTTGTTTGTTTCTTTTTTAATTGTCATATTCCGAGCACAAAGCAATCGGTGTTTTGGCTGTCAATCGGTTATACACGTAAAACAACTAGATATGAACTTACATTGTCGTGAATAGGGTAATACAAGGGTGCAGGGGGCGGCAGCGGAAGAGTCGCATACCTCGGCGGTGATACCATCACGCAGTTCGCTGGCATGCGGCCCAGCTGTGGACAAGAAAGACAAATATATAACCATAATATTAACCATAAACGTCAGATATTAAAATCAAAAAAACTATACTATAAAAACTAATAAAGAAACTAGTTACAGCGACAGTTTTCGCTCAAATTGACAACACAAACAAAGCTGCCTCGCCCCGCTGAAGTCACTCAGGACTCAGCCTGCTCAATATACCGACACCGGAATGTAGTCCGAGATCTGCTTCCTACCTAAACAACAGAATCAGTAATATTCTAAACGGTGACATAGTTGTCTGTGTTCGTTTGAATAATGCATCTCACGCTGCGTATTGAGGTCAGTTATTTTGTTTATATCTGCGTGAAATTGGGGTGACAAAGTTTTATGAACAAGGTAAGTAGGTACCTATTTGATTAATTAACTGAAAAATAAAAACGGCTCGTTTTAGAAATTTGTAGTTAGTGTTTAACAGTTGTTAACAACTGAAAAAAATATATACAAATATATACAAATTATAGTTTTATAATCTCTATAGTTTTCTATAGAGATGTCAATCATATCATAAACGAAATTTTGTCTTTGAGATAAGTGAAGCTTTATATTATGTTTGTTGTTAAGATTTTTTATAAAAGCTGAATCGATTTGTGATAGCAAAGAAACTTTTTATCGGGAACCATACGAGTGAAGTCGTGGGCAGAATGGCTAGCTAGAGCTAGTCTGTAATAAAAGGTACCTATCTAAAGTTTTCCCACTTCATTCAAATCAAGTGAGCATATCACAACACCAAGTACCGATATTTTTTTATTACATGTCAATTTTCTAGAAGTATTTTTTCTCCACATTGCGTCCACGGGAGCGGCATGCAGTCGACCTTAGATAGGTTGCAAAAACTCAGGTGATTAGTTAAATACAAGTCATGGATGGCCTTCGATCCATTCGGTTGTATAAACAAAGAAATACGGTGTATTTATGCTGTTTACGGCATTTTATTCCTTGTAATGTTCATTTTGTATCACCTTTTTAGGTAACTACCTACTAATTTGCTTATGATTTAATGTCAGGAGATTTAGTTATTTAAGAACTGTCTGTCAACATAGATACCAGGAAAAAAGTGGTGTAATTTTCAGATATTTGTGTTTAGCTAATGTTCTGGATAAATAAAGAGCCTTTTCATGAAAAAGGCTCTTTAACTAACCGTCATCCCGCGGGTGGCTGCCTCTCGGTGACCGAGCCTCTCTTGGCCACCATTCGGTAATAGCCTTCGTCCATCGCCCATCTATGAAAGTCATCATTAAATATATGAAAGCCCATTTTATCTGTTTCTTTCCTGTATAATGAACCTCCTTGACAAGTGTGGAAGGCGTGTAGACGTAAGCTACATGGATGGATCATAGTCCATATCATAACAGTCTTTATCGTTTTTATCTCATAGGCCTTAAATATAATCGGATCTTTGTCTAGACAAGTAGGTACATTTTCTAGTAGGGCCTATGATTTGCAGACTAGTCTCCAACCAGCCCAACCAGGTAGGTCATACGAGCCCTGAATACAAAGTGAATCTAAGAACTGAATCTCCTTGATAAGTTTTCCGTAGTGTTTGGTTACGAGAAACCAGTTGGCGCTTTTGTTTGATACCTAAGTAGGTAAGTACCTACTAGCTAGTAGAATTTGTGAACCTGTTAGAATGTTGTCTGATATTAATATTGCACCTGATACAAACTCTGTGTTGATGTTTATCTTGCTTGACATTGAGGTTAGCTCAGAGAAATTAAGCGACCAATTTCTCGCGAAGTTCTTAATAACTTTAAGACATGCATATATGCATGTAGTATGCATGTTTGTTTTATTTTAGGATATAACCAGAAAATGCGACTAAGAAGCGCCAATAAGCTAATACTACGTCCTCCAAGGACTAATTATGGTAAAAAGAATACAACTTTTGAAAGTGCAAAAATTTATGACGAACTACCAAATATTTTAAAAGAAACAAAAAACACGCATAAATTTAAAATAAAAAGTAATGACAGAAATATCAATTGAAAAAGATGTGACGATTAAACGAAAATGTCTGTCAAAATTGATTGTCAAAGTTCGTGTGACTGCATTGATCTTCACCTCCACCGCCTCGCCAACGAGCCAGTTTGACCTTTGGCCAGTTTGATAAAATATAAAAAATACTAATATAAGTCAAAATAATTCATGAAATGTCATTCATGAAAATCATTCTTTATTGTAAAGAAAATAAAATAAAAAGTAATGACAGAAATATCAATTGAAAAAGATGTGACGATGAAACGGAAATGTCTGTCAAAATTGATTGTCAAAGTTCGTGTGACTGCATTGATCTTCACCTCCACCGCCTCGCCAACGAGCCAGTTTGACCTTTGGCCAGTTTGATAAAATATAAAAAATACTAATATAAGTCAAAATAATTCATGAAATGTCATTCATGAAAATCATTCTTTATTGTAAAGAAAATAAAATAAAAAGTAATGACAGAAATATCAATTGAAAAAGATGTGACGATGAAACGGAAATGTCTGTCAAAATTGATTGTCAAAGTTCGTGTGACTGCATTGATCTTCACCTCCACCGCCTCGCCAACGAGCCAGTTTAATCGACACAAATTACAATACATTTTGTATCGACTAACTTACTTCAGACTTACTACTCTTCAGACTATCTGTTAGTAAATCCTGCGAAGATAGGAAAAGGTAGGTACTAGATAGAAACATTTTGTGACGGGAGATGATCAAAGTAAACAATAAAATCGTTTTAATTTCACTGATTGGTTCAAGGTATTTATATTATTTTATGTATTTTAGTTATTAAATACATAAAAATGTATGGGCCCTATATTTGTACTTCACTATGTTGCTAAAAAAAAAAGAGATATTATTATTACCGATTTTTTGGTATATGTAGCTGATTTATAGTTTAACTAGCCTCTGCCCACAGCTTCGCCCGCGTGTTACCCGGTTAAAAAGTAGCCAATGTGTTATTCTGATGTATAAGCTGTATTACTGTAAAGTTTCATCAAAATCCGTTCAGTAGTTTTTGCGTGAAAGAGTAACAAACATCTGTCTTCACAAACTTTCGCGTTTATAATATTAGTAGGATAATTGGTCAAAAAGTTTTGCTTCGCAATGATTGTGTAAATTTTAGAGGAATCCTAATGTTTCGATAAAATCTCTACCTATTCCAAACATAGTCATAGTTCACCACTATTTCAAAACCAGGTAATTCATACTAAAGTTTTCTTCATAATTTCACTTTTGTTATTCGTCTACCATTCTATTATCAACTCTACATGACACTGTTATGGTTTGAAATCGTGTGACTAAAATTCTAATTTGCATGAGAAATATTTTGAATGTGTTTACGCAAGGTCAGATTATCTCTTTGATAAATGTATCTAGTTTTTGGAACCAGGTTCTTTGAAGAGAGATCTGAGAGTAAAACTCTTCTTAGAAAGCAAAAATATTCTGTCGTCGTTAAAACAAAACAAAACCCGTAAGAGCCTTCCTCCATTCAATTAGAAAGAGAGACGATCTCAATGGCGAGGCGGGCTAGTAGCCGGCTGCGACGTAAGAGGCGCAGGTTCGATACTCGTAGTTTCTGATACACACGACACAAGGAATCATAGTGTGAGGTCAGGCTGTGTATGTAAATCACATACACAGCCTGACCTCACTGCTGGGTGTAAATTTATTATGTTTTATGAGTACTCACGAAAAAGTTACAATATTATTAAATTCTTAATTATATTTTCTTTAGTTATGTAAGTTTATTTTTGTGTAATTTTATTTTTTAGTTTTATATTACTCGCTCAGTAATATTTGCATGCTGTCTATACCTATAATGGCGCTCCGTATTTGGTTTTGTAACGTAAATTAAATCGTTTTGGTGTAAATTATGTTAGTGATCGTCTACATTAATAAACTCAAGTATCTTGATGATATAGTATCATCAATATACACCCACGATAACAACGCTGGTCATTCCCGTTTGCCACCACTGAGGGCAGATCAGTGGTGGAAAACAGGTATTATGTACCACCGCTAAGCCGTGTGTGACTCGCCGTACACACAGTATTGCCATCTTTAATCTATTCACTCACTTCCTGCTTAGATGAGGAACTAATATGAATATAATGTGTAACGCAGTACTAGGCAACTGCGAAAGAGAAAAACTGATGGAAATGAACATTCCTTTTTTATGAGAATATTGTCTACTTCTAATGACTTATTTGTGCAAGGGAGAACTTCAATCTAGTCTATCTAGCCGCTCATGTATGAAAATCACATTATAAAAACTAGGGGAAACGCTAAGTAATTAGCACGTAATCTACCTTTTGTACCTATATAATATTGCAACTGTCACAAATGTATGGCGGTGAAAATTAACGATGGAGGTTCACAAAATGACCTAATGAGTGTGACTACGAGTACATAGGCAGATATTTTTCACGCCATACATTTGTCTGTCCTTGAACAAATGCCAAACCTCACGAAAATCCAATAAATCCGTGTCAACATTAGATCCGCGAAGATCCGCACCTGATAGCTTGCGCAAGCGTCGACCGGCCGGCGAACTGGGCGACCTTACGCGCAAGTGGCCAACATTCGCTTGGAATGTACACGATACCAAAGAAAAATCTCAATTATACCTATCGATTGGTTGCGTAATCTAAAGAAACGTGACATTTAAGTTGACGTAATACATATTGAAGGATATCGGGTCGGGAGTCTTTAATATCTCACTCCCGTTGGGTAGGCAGAGCCAAAACCGACATTGGTGGCGCATGTTCTGCATATATTTGTTCCAAGTCTTAGTGTTGTGGAACCACAGTTCCTGATAGTACTATGAGTACTGTGACCACCACCCACGATACAGGGATTCCTAGTGAAGTGTTAGGACTATGCACGTGCCTATTGGGTGAAAAAAAACTAACACAATCTATTTTCTGTTATTTAAGGACTGAAGACCTTGTTAATTCAAAATTAAAATCGCGCAGTAAATCTCCACTCATAAGCTTATAATGAACAGTTTCCAAGAACCGAGTAAAATTATTTACTTTAACGCAAGTTGTGGCGGTGCATTTAGAATATTAAAATTAAAATGTAAGTAGTTTTATTCAGTTTATATCAAAACAACTTTTACTTAGTCTAGCTGCTGACGACTGTCCATCTATCAACAATAATGTATACAAAGTATAACATAAGTATATCAAATCAAATCATATGTTTATTTCAGTAACTTAATCTACGTATACATATATGGGTTTGAGATCTGCTTTAAAGTATAAAGATACCTGTGGTAGAAAAAGTATGTGTATGTGTATGTGTATGTGTATGTGTATGTGTATGTGTATGTGTATGTGTATGTGTATGTGTATGTGTATGTGTATGTGTATGTGTATGTGTATGTGTATGTGTATGTGTATGTGTATGTGTATGTGTATGTGTATGTGTATGTATGTGTGTATGTATGTGTGTGTGTATATAGTATATATTTATACATGATATTTGTAAAGCTAAAACGATTTGTTCTAATCAAAACTAAAGAAGTTAGGTAGTTGTACAAAATTATCATGTAAAAGTATCGAAACGAATAAAATAATTATCTTTGGCATTTTGGTAGGAGCGCGTTGAAGTCTTTTCTTAGGAAGATGATTACCAAATCATTTCACACTAACATAATTTTGGAAATTAGTACATCATTGATGAATTTGAGTGCATCAACCTTCCCACTGTATCACTTATATACCAGAAAACATAATATTGAAAGAATATACCTACTTAGTTTCGTACTAAGATGGTTTTTAGTGTTGAAAACGAAGGGGGTCACCCGAGTCATCATAGTCTGTTAAATCCTTTATTTATGGTTAGTTTAAATTGCCATTATGTTTAACTAGCTTCTTCTCACGGCTTCGCCTACGTGGTACTCGGATAAAAGTAGCCTGTGTGTTATTCTGATGTATAAATTATATTACTGTAAAGTTTCGTTAAAATCCGTTCAGTAGTTTTTGCATGAAAGAGTAACAAACATCCATCCTCACAAAGTTTCGCGTTTATAATATTATTAAGATAAGATAGAAGGATATCACCGTCATATTAAGGTTCCTTTCGTAGTTGACATGTTGATTGATTGATAGATAATTTGTTGATCCTTTTGCTTTGACATTCAAAGCAAAGGGTCAACAAATCATGATTCAAATATAAAACAATTCTTAGAAACATTTTTCTCACTAATAACTAAATATCTACGATATCATGATTTGTGTTTTTTTAATGTTTTAGCGAGACAAACAGGCTTACGGCCCATCTAATGGAAAGCGATTACCCTAACACCTGCAATACCTTGGGATTCAGGGTACTGTTTCCCGTTTTCAGTAGTTCATAGCCGTAATAGTTTAAAAAGATATAATAGGTATTCAGTAACTTCAATGACCAATCAGAAATGCGGCAACTTTCTTCCCATTGCGAGGTTACTAGACATCTACCACAAACCGGAACTGCTATACAACTACATCTATAATTTGTACGGACATACGGACATGTCTGCGGTATTAGCATTAGATTGCATCATAGATCATGATTGTCTGAATTAATTTACGACCAGTTTTGGCTGTTTGATGTGGCGCATTACCGGCCAAAAGCTACTGTGTACCAAGTTGTACAATTTTATTATTGGCAATTATATCATAACAGATTATCATTCTGGCTCATAAAATATGAAAGTGAGTAAATAACTACTGAACGGATTTTGATTAAACTTTACAGTAATATAGCTTATACATCAATGGCTACTTTATATCTGGGTACCACGCGGGCGAAAGCCGTGGACAGAAAATAGTAAATAATAATAATAAATAAATAAATAAATTATGTGTTATCCTGATTATGGATGAAATTAGAAGTATTTTATCAACCGTGAAAACATTTTTAGAATCGTTTTAGTAGTTCCAGAGATTACCTCCTACTAACTTACAAACAAAGAAACTCATTTTTTGTCAGATATTCTGAGTCGGTCGATGTCACGTTAGACTCGCGAATTTTTTAAATCAAATCAACAATTATATTAACAATTTATAAAAATAAATTAAAACAGTTACTATTAATAAATGTATGGGTGTAACAAAAGCAAGTGATCGCATCATTTTTAGTGCTGTCAAATTAATCAGATTTATATTTTCCATACAAGTTTAATTTCAATATAAACTATTTTTACCTAAACTCAAGCTCAACTCAAGATATGTATAAGAGAAATGCGTATGTAAATGCAATAAAAGTGTATAATAAATTGCCAAATTCATTCAAAGATTTATCATACAATTTGTTTAAAAATAAGCTGACGAAATGTTTAGGGACCAATGTTTCTATGACATTAATGAATTTATAAACCACAAAGTAGGCAACAATGATATTATGACCAATAACTAGGAGTGATTTTTTATAAAATTAAGTTGTTTATGGTAGGTAGGTAATATTGTTGACATTTTTAATTAAAACGTTAGGGCATAAGTTCTGACATTTTATAATTATTTTTGTATAAATTGATTCTCAATCTACCTATTAACATTTGCACACCATTTGGATGGTAGAATATAAGGGCCTATTCTCATTTCTGATTTCAAAACATGCTGACCATAAACATGAAGAAGATCGACACGTATAAACTCATTTGACAGGAGTAAAATGCTTGGCATCTCTTTCTTGCGTACACTATCAGTAAAACAGACCGACAGTTTAAATTAAGTTTAATTGGTGTACAAGAGAGTCGACGCTAATATCTCTTAATTCGGAGTGACTGTCGGCAACCTCTAGCTCTCTCTAGTGAGGTCTCTTCTCAAGTCTGCTTAGCATGAAGACCCAAGACAACGGTTTTGTCTACCGCCGAGAAGACAAAAAATATTTTGTCCCTCTCTTTTGTTTGACAGAATAGGCGACAGAAATAGTTTTTGTCTTCTCTTTCGTAGACAAAACTTTGTCTTGGGTGCTCATGCTAAGCGGGCTGGAAGAGTCAGCTGTCAGTTTCTCCGTCCATTCTTTTTTAGTCTCTTGGATACAAGTTAGTTATAAGTCTGCTCCAATTTCTCGTATTTGCAGCGAGTTATGTATCCTGTCCAACGCCATTTTTGTTTGTTTATTTATTTATGTAAGTTTTGAAGAGCCATCTATCTTCAATGTACAATGCTTCTCAACAAACGAGCAGATCCAGTAAATAGATATTGCCTTTATTGGTTAAACTAATTTGCCAAAAGGTGCTTTCTCATCGAACTGTCCATAGTGAGTGTTACACAATCTGTGCCCTCAATAGATAGATAGGTAGGTAGGTAGGTATTTCTGTTTTGATGTGGTTCGCTGCGGTGAAAGTCAATTTTTATTTGTGTTATTTCTCAGGCAGGGTGCTGTTTCTATATTATTCTTGATCGATTTCGCTTCGATTTTATTGTGATTGATTGCGATTGCCTCGATTTGTAATAAATTAAAAAATAACCGCAAATTAAGAGGGAAAGTAGAATATATCGATAACATGTTGGTACCATATGTAAATGAAGTGTAAAATTAATATTCTCAAATATAACTTGCTCACAAATCTAAAACTTTTAGGAACACAAAAAAATGCTTTTAACGAAACTAACTGATTTTGTTTATTTATTTACTTACCTAAGGCATATAGTATATAAAGTGAATTTAGTTGTAAAGCTGACGGTTGTGAATTCCACGAGCGGGTGTATTTTGTGGGATCGGATAGGTACAAAAACAAGCAATAATATGTGTACACAAATATATTTTTTTTTCTAAATAGAAAATCGTAGTAATCGAGGCTGGGCAAAAGTGGTCTATGGACGTAGTGCAAAAGTTAATGCCTGACCCGGGAGTTTTGAGATATTTGAAGTCAAACGTAATTAATGAGTATTAAAATAATTTTCCGCTACAATAATGTTTCTTCAAACGAACACAGCAATGGGAGCATTACTGCTTGGCGGCAGAAATAGGTATGGCAGAAATAGTACTTCACCGGACTAGTTCTTTCACAAAGACCTCTAGTACTTATCTAATATTAATTAAAATGTATATTTTTTGGCACAATTGATGGTTACATAAGTATGTAGGATAGGATATGTAGTCTTATCTCAACATATCCTATCCTACTAATATTATAAATGCGTAAGTTTGTGAGGATGGATGTTTGTTACTCTTTCACGCAAAAACTAATGAACGGATTTTGATGAAACTTTACAGTAATATAGCCAGAACATCAGAATAACACAGAGGCTACTGCTTATCCGGGTACCATGCGGGCGAAGCCGTGGGCAGAAGATAGTTATGTATAACACTGATATAGGTATTATGAAAAAAAGCATACATATAATCGTTTGCAACTGTAGCAGTGTGATTGGTTCCGTGGATTAAACCTGCGACCTTTGCCATAAGTGCCGCTGTTTGTTTCCAAATAAACATTGCAACTGCAGAATTGGAGTACGGATGGCAGAAAAGTCAAGCTTATTCCTAGTTAGATGGAGTTACACCAATCGATGGCATTATATAGATCGGGAGAGAGAAAAATAAAAAAATCATTAGTTGAAAAGTCACACACGAAAATTATATATGGAACAACGGACAATGGATTTTGGAATTCGAAAATGTATGTCCGCATTAGCACGTTAATTAATTAACGTGCGTAAATAAACTAATTAGAAAATGTATGATTTTTTTAATATTTGCACCTTTGCAAATGTTAAAAAAAGATTACCGCAAGATTGGATGACGAAGAGAATGATAGGTAATAGGTATATAGGTATGATAGGTGATAGGTAATAAGTATGCTCTAATAGATATAATTTTAATGGTTATTTGGTTTTTAAAGTGTTAATTGATTTCCCTTAAATGAGTGGGCATTTAAGGGAAATCACAAATTTTTCGAATATCTCAAAAATTCAACCTCGAAGGGATTTATAAAGTATTGTAATAATTGTGGCAATGAATTGGTCTTCTACTTAATCTGCTGACCGTACCTTTAAAGTTCGCGTGTGAAATAATTGAATGAACCTCAGGCTAGCGTGTACTAACTATTCATCACACTGTGGCGCAAGCCTTTGTTTCTAATACTAAGAGAACAGCTTTGTATAATTCATTTCACGATTTAATATTTACATTGAAATATTTAATTGTCTTTTATTATTTGGTGATGAGATTTTTTAGAGGTGGGACTAACACTTTCCATGTGTATATTTTATTATTGTACATAAAAATAAAGGTGGAGATGGCCCAAGATATTTTTTTCTAGTTTATCCGATTTTTGGCATTTAAAAATCATATTTAATAAGAATAAGCAGAACATACTTCCTTAGTAACAGTTATAAGGCTTGTACTCACACAGGTTGGTTTGCGGTCGACACTAATTGCGAGACTGGTGCGACATCGCGTTAACTTCCATTGATTTGAACTTATTTAATAGATCGTTCGTCATGACACTCTTTGGGGGAGGCCTATGTCCAGCAGTGGACTTCTACAGGCTGTTGATGATGATAGATAGATTTTTTTTTCCGACACTACAACATAGACAAGACAGAAATGACAAGAAATAATAGTAGATGATGATTCACATACTAACCTAACCTCTTTTCCTCTTGCTAAGCAAATTTCCAGTTCCAATCGTCACGCACATACCATTTGGATTATCATAGAACGAGGGTAGCTTACTATTGGTCCTCTCTGCTGTTTACGTTCTTGACAATTTAATTTTAAATCAACATTGCGAAAACAAATTCCACCTGAGCACCAAAAAAACTTTAATTTTCAGTCCAAGAGTTTGTGAATGTAATGATTTGGGAAAATCATTTGTGCACGACCGGATTCGAATCTGCGGACCAATATTTGGATACCTAATGCGAATAAACCGGTTCATGCAGGTAAATACCGTAAATGACACTTGTGTGGCTAGACATGTACTAACAATCTTAATGTAGGCTAACTGATTCTGTTCTTAGAAATGGTATGTGTACTTTTGGCGGCCAAACAACAATAAGAGGCATATAACCGCATTTATAACACAAACACGCTCACAACTGTAATCTCCATGATGAAGATCCTCAGATCAGCGTTGCCAGAAGGTTACTTTTCGGTGATTTTTAACTACGTCAGGTTATTTTTAGGCTACACAACGCAAAAGTTACTTTGAGGTGATTTTTTGGAATTTGCAGGACTCATAGGTTGGTATACTATTTTTTTTACTTGAAACGGAACGTGGCAGCTTTCTTTGTTGTTTTTTTTTTAATGATGGCAAATAATATAAACGAAAAAATGGTTTAGAAAAAGTAATATTATGAAATGCAACATAAAATGGAACACACTACTAAATTTTCCTTTTTTCTGTAAGTAAATATAACCAACATCTGTTTAGGACCTTTTATATTGGTGTAAAAATATGAAAGGTTACTTTTTACACCAAAAGGTTACTTTTTTATCTATTTTAGGTAACTTTTGACAAGACGCGGCTGGCAACACTGCCTCAGATCCATACTCGGTACGCAGATCTGTGAGACCAAGTAGAATCAAAGACACGTCCAAATATTATTTTTGCACATCCGCGTTTTGCATAGAAGTTGGCAATCCACGTGACAAGTTTTATCCGGGTATCACGCGGGCGAAACCGTGGGCAGAAGTTAGTAATTAATATTTTCTAAAGTTGTTTTAAACAGTGTTCAATCAAAAACGATGTTCAGTAATAATCCGTTCGTAGTGTTGATTCCTAGCGAGACTACGTTACGGCTACGCGCGCGCAGTTCGTGTCCAATCGCGCGAAGGGCCGTCCCTTTCACCTGTCCGCAGACTCTGCAGACACCAACCCACATTCTAGCACGACTATTAGATACTAGCTTCTGCCCACGGCTTCGCCCGCATGGTACCCGGATAAAAAGTAGCCTAGTTATTCTGATGTATAATCTATATTACTGTAAAGTTTCAACAAAATCCGTTCAGTAGTTTTTGCGTGAAAGAGTAACAAACATCCATCCTTACAAACTTTCGCGTTTATAATATTAGTAGGATAGGATTACTTGTTACTTCTACATTATACCGTTTAGATCGATCTTAGATCAATATTTGAAGCCTAGCATGAAATAGATAGATCTCGCCATGTTTACGAGCTCTGTGGCGCCTCGGGCGAGTGTTCTTGTACCACGGTTTTTATAGTTTCTAATACCCACAACACAAGAAATACCAGTGTGGGGTATGACTAGGCATGTATATTGGGTGTTTTATTTAAAAAATCAAAAGCTGAGCCTTTTTATTAAACCGTTAAAGACATCCTCCATTTTAACAAGTTCAATAGTTCAGGTGGGGAGACTGTATTGTACGTCCGTGCACAACCATGGAATGCACACCCCTGGAAAGCCAGTATAGCAAACCATTTGGCTTGAATTATCTGGGTGTGCTTTCCATGGTCGTACAATACGCTCCGTACAAACTAAACACATGACGGTATTGCACACCCCTGGAATGTAGAGGTACACCCCGGATTACAAACCAATATTCTCGACGCTCATTGGTCGTGAGCTCTCATTGGTCGATGCGAATAAGTCGCATGACGAGAATGAGCCTCGTTTGCACTGAGCAAGTTCTAATATGTTCAACCAAGAGTTGCCATTGATAAATAATGTAAACAATAAGTTAATGTTGGCCTGAGAAATCCTTCCTAAGCAAATCCGTCTTGGATTGGTTAGGTTATTAGGTTTTTTTTTATTACCACTCAGAAAAGGAGGATTGCTATCCCAACTTTATCCAACAAACTTGGGTTCAAATAAATAAAACCAACCGGTTAGTTCATCTGCAAAAAACCGACATAAATAACTTATCTACTTACTACATCTACATTCATTTACTAATAGCGTAAAATACTATGGCAACACAGCACTTGCCCCTTGGTAGCACTCGCACATGAAAACAGAGCATGAAATTGGTTCGTATTCCATGGCTGTACATTCCAGGGTTGTACAAAACTGGCCGTACAAAGTCAACACGTGTAGGGAATGCACACCCAGGAATGTACGCCCAGTATTACAAACCAAGTATTTGAAACCAATGGTTTGTAATACTGGCTGTACTTTCCAGGGGTGTAATTTCCATGGTTGTGCATTCCATGGACGTACAATACAGGGACTCTTCAGGTGCTCTTCAAGCGCCATTTTAATTAATATTGTGTTTAATTAAGTATCTTCTGTTTGTAAACACATTCTTGTCGGGGTTGATTGTGCTTGTTATGTTGAGGCATCTGCTTAATAACCACTATTAAATGCGACATAATTTTTGTTATGTATCTGTCATTTTAGGTACCTTAACGTTGTTATCATAGAGATACATGACAAAAAGTCTTTTTAGTTTTCTTTTAGTCCTCCGACATAAGTTTCACTTTCTGCTCGATATAGTTATTTAGTTTAGTTGTGCGCACATATGTTTATATTGCAATCAAGATTTGAACCGAATTTTGTTAGTTGTATTCTTTTATTTGCGTGTAAATAAATAAATAAATAAAGCAAACAATTGTTTTGGTGCTTATACCATTTTAGACTAAGATATTTTTGCTAGGGGTTAGTTTGGTATTCTTCCATTTGAAAATGACAGAGATCTCATAATGTTTCTCCATCGCTCTATGAAAGCACTCCGATTTAGTTGAAATATTTCACCTAAATGAATTTTGAATTGCTTATTAAAATCGTGACTTCCACTTTTCTATCCATTTTACATCGAGTTCTATTATACGAGACGGCTGTTCCAGATTTCTGGGCTAAGCGTTGCTTAAACAATTACTTACAATACGTGAATGTTTACTTAAACAATGGTAAAGAGGCTGAGCTTACCATTGCAATTGTTTCCGTGTTTTGACCAATAAAATATACATTTTAAGAGCCTGCTTTGTACATAAATATACAGGTTTGTGAAGTTTAAAGTGGACTAAAATAAGATTGACGTAAATAAATGCTAATCTGGTTCTGAGTTCGGTCATAAGTTCAATGCCTGAATATTAATAATTATAACTATTCATGTATCTCAAAATGCGCGTGATATTAATTTAGTGACACCCTGGTGTTACAAGCTTCTATAGGTTACGGTAACCGCTTACCAACAAGAAGGATACTAATGGACGAACCACAAACAACCATATGAAATATTTATTGCTTTCTCACTCAGATATCGTAGCTACTTATTTTGTGAACGCTATGTACTTAGGTAAGTAATATACAGCATAATATCTAAAGACTGTTTTCCGCGTTACACATATTTGCTGGATGATTATCTAGTATTAAGTTCGCCAATGTACATAGTACTTTTTAGTTGTGCCATAAATAATTTTCTATTTATCTATTTACATTATATTTCTAATAAAACAGTAACATAGGTTATGTTACTGTTGTTCCCCCCCACACAGGACTTTAAAGCCCGATATGGCGGGGTCACATGGACTCGCACAGACTCGCCCACGAAATCCTATCCTACTAATATAATAAAGGCGAAAGTCTGTGTGTGTTTGTGTGTGTGTGTGTGTGTGTGTGTGTGTGTGTGTGTGTGTGTGTGTGTGTGTGTGTGTGTGTGTGTGTGAATGTTTGTTACCACGTATCTCCGTAACTACTAAACCGATTTTTATGAAATTTGGAATATAGATAGTTTAGGATCTGGAATAACACATAGGCCAATCTAATTTTCCAAAATCGACCCCTAAGGGGGTTAAATAGGGCGGTAAAGTTTCTATTAAAAAAAATTGTTGGATTCGCTCAAAACTCTGTACAAATAAACTTTAAAGTAAATAATGAAACACGTATTTTTTTTTTTTTCAAAACTACTCTTTGGGGTGTACAATTTGGGGGTGTGCAATTGAGTTCTAAACTTTGTATAAATTGTAATCCTTGGTTCGATTCATTCAGAAGTTAGTTGGACATAGTTTGAAGCCTGGAGACGGTCATTTGCTACTTTTATTAACATACCACGCGGGCGAAGACGCGGGCAACAACTAGTTTTATAAAACCCTCATGCAAAGTCCAGTTTGCGCAAGCGCGTAAAGCATAACGTTCAAAGCAACCGGCACAGCGGCGCGGCGGCGGCGGCGGCGGCAGAGGCAGCGGCGGCGGCGGCGGCGGCGGCGGCGGCGGCGAGCACTGATGGCTTAGCTAATAATGCCTTAGCCTAATCGCCTGACAATTTGCCTTTTCTAATATAAGTAGTCAGATATGTGAACTTTGCCCTCTTTTGTAACTATATTTTGTAAAGCCTTTCACAATTTCACACGCCAATTTGAAATACTTCGAAATTGCTTGGTAAATTTTTTTGAGCTGTAAAAGTAGCGAAAAATTGTTTACCCGTATGTATTCGTTACTTAAGCCTGAATTCATGGTCAGGGGTTGAACAGTCCCCCAAAATCCATCATTCAGCATTCGCCTTATGGTTGGATGCATAAAGGTTAAATTCGCGCCTGAATAGTCCTCTAGGGGAGCCCCTATTTGACCATGAATTTGAGCCTTAAAAAATCACTATCACTATTACTATCATATCGTTACGTTACTTTTGATACAATCAAGTTACTTTTGAGCATGAAACATCGCTTCGAGTCGCGTCGCGTACTGTATGACTTTGTTTGTATTTTGTATCAAATCGACAAAGGCGAGTAACGAAATATTATTTTGGTAATTCGAGTCAAGCGATGTACCCGTTACTCGGTAACGAATACATTCGGTTTGCTCAAAAATTTTGCCATTGTAACTCGAATGGCCCGAAAATGAGAAAGAGAATATCTCTTTCTCATTTTCGGGCCATCATCAGCCTATATACGTCATCCAATCCAATCTTCATCAGCACCGCTCGGCTATCAACACTTGAATTCATAGACCTTGATCGACATTTACAAGAAAGAAAGAAAGAAAGAAAATACGCAAAACGGAAAGAAGACATCATCTTTGCACTAAAACAGGCACCCAGGTACTTATATAATAAAAAAAGATAAAAGATAAAAAATTGCCACCTACCCACTAAAAATAATATAGGTAATATATAGGTAAGGTATAATATATATCTAACTAGTTTTCAAGAAACTTCAACAATAAAGGCCCGGTCAGACTAACGCGGTGATGGTGGTCTCCGCCACCGCCACCGCCACCACCACGCGTCACTATGATTGTGCTCTAGCGTTCCCCAAAGTTATTTTTATTTGATTGATAAAATGAAGGTGATGTTTTCTCCGTAATGGGTAAGTACTCGTACCAATAAAAAGTATCATCGTGTGCGGTGACAATGAGCGAGGTAATGTGAGACTTAGGATAAACAACAATAGTTAGTACATAAGGTACAAGGTAATGATTAAGTACCTACTTAGTTTTTGCGAGTTTTCATGAATGCTTGGTAAGCATATCGGGAGACGTGTAGGGTGACTATCTCAAAAGGCAATCAATAAATAATAAAGCTGGATATTTTTCACACAGCATCATCTAGCCCCAAACTAAGCAGAGCTTGTATTTTGGGAACTAAATTACTGCCTGGTCATATCACTAATGAAACACAGGGTGACAAAGAAAGTGATAGTGATAGTGTTGACAGGTGTATCTCAACACTATCACTATCACTTTCTTTCTCACTATCACTATATTTTTTTTTAATATCTGTCTAAGGGTATCTGTTAATAGCAACAGATAGGCCGAGGTTAAACAAACTAGTACTAAAATAAAGAAAATAACGATGTTATTCCAAAAACTATCGTGAAGTTGACTATTCATATTGTAAAAATGGGAATTTTCACGTACTGCACTATCGGTGAAGACATCGACTAAGTTTCGACTCATTCCGAGAGTCCGCGTCGCGACGTGCACTACGCGACGCGGAGGGAAGTCGCGATCACTCACCCTGAAAGACACCCTGCGAGTCTTCACCTCATGAAGACTCTCGGAATGAGTCGAAACTTAGTCGGTGCCTTCACTGATAGTGCAGCACGTGAAAATTCCCGTTTTTACAATATGAATATAACGATGTCTTTGTCAAAATATCCTATCGTACTGAACAGTGTTCAGCTCTGCTGATCTGTCCACAATCGTCCTGTAGTCATGGTGATTATAATGAAAGAAACAGCCGCGGCTTTCCCACCAGCGCAGGCATGCAGAGGTCGTCGACACATTCTAGAGGTATATACCTATGTATTGTTTGTTCTATTGGTTTGTTCGATTGGTTCACGCATCCATTGTCTCGTGTCAATTTAGAATTTTCTATGATTCTCATAAAATTCGTAAATTTACAGTGTTTTCAAGTTCCAGTCTGTCCAAACCTACCTACTTATTTAAGCTGAAATATTATTTGGTGTGCAATAAAGTATTTCCTATCTATCTAACTTCTATATTTCAATATAAATTTTGGAGTGCATTAGATACCAGTCATAAAATTTTGATAAAACCCCTAAAAATTTTGGTAGGAAATTAATTAATATTATGGTTAAATATAGAATTGTAAAGGTAAACGTCAGTCAATAGGTATTTTTTATAGGAAGTTGATTTCTCCTGGTCATCAGCAAAGCGCCCATAAGCGAAGAGAAAGTCCAGTAATGACTCGCCGCGGGCGAAGTCGGGTTTTTGTCTTGTATGGGACGTGTTTGCTGGTGAAATGGTATGGGATTCAAGTAAGTTTTTTTTGTAGTGATTTACATTAATGTTTGTTATATCAACCTATTATAGATAAGGTAGGAATATAGATGTACTGGATCGATCTGCTGGTGATGTGTTCTGAGTTGTTATTGGACTGTCCACCGAATAAAGTGTTGATTTAACAAGAAATAAAAAAAAAAAAAAAAAACAATAAAATATAAATACGGATTTTGAATAACGTGAAGTTGATAAAAAGTACAATATGAAATTTTATCCACCATTTTTTCACATATATGGGTGAATATTGTCATAAAATTTATATAGGATACATCTTTTGAAAAAAAAAACACTTCGCCAATTTTGAACCGATTTACGGTTCAAAATTGGCGAAGATATCGCGTAACATACACAAAAAAACAGACGAATTGAAAACCTCCTCCTTTTTTTAAGAAAGATTCGTCGACTGATGTCACGTTACCCGCAATGACGACTCGATGGAACGTTTGGTAGGTAGTTGGCCACTAGGCAAGGAAGGCAAACATTACGTGTCCGCTCTTCTACGCGATGCTCAGACCTTATCAAGTAGAAGTCCGTCACAGAATCCATCATGAACGCTCTCGCAACGCGACTAACAGAGTTGAATGGAGACGTATCGAAAAAACTGCTACTCAAACGAGACCTACATAGCCACGACCACTCTGTCAGGCGTGGCCTGCTAGGAAGAAGATGGATTAGATACATTGTTATACCACCAATGTGGCAAACAAGCATACGACCCTCTTGTTGGTTAGAGGTTACCGTAACCTATGGACGCCTGCAACACCGGAGGCTTCACACACGCGTTGCCGACCCTAAAGTGTTTCAAAGAGTATTCTGGAATATATTTTGTTCCATACAGTCTCCCAACAACTTACCAAACACAATTACATGGCTTGGATTTCCTCAAAATGAATAATTAATAGAATCTGAATACCTCTTATATTCCATCATCTCATAAGATAGACATCACAATGGCTGAAACTAGCATGATGTAAAATTCATGCTTTCATTTCAGAAATAACAATCTCATATAGATTTTATAAGTATAATAATTACAAACAAACAGACGGACAGTCCAGTTTAGCATATAATGACTACTGAGTATGGATTTATGCAGCTGCCAGGTATCATATCCATCAATGTTTATGTACATTGCGCAGTACACAATAATTCTGATGATAATGTTCCATGGATACGGATACCTACCAATAAACGATATATAAGTATGCTTCTGTCTATTCTCCTTCTTACAAGACGGTAAATAGACCGTCGACGGTAATAGAAGCAATGCTTGTAATATGGAATTGAAATTATCCTGGTTTTGGTATCATTTTACGGCTATACTACGTACTTTATTATTTTCCTGCTGACGTTTCGTTGACCGTTTAGAGGTCCTTCCTCACGAGCATCGTCCGCGATCACGCTCGACGGTCGTGAGACGGGAACACTTTGACGTGGTATAGTCGGAAAAATATTCTTAAATGCTTGCAATCTGCTTGAGTTTAATCAAAATGTATTTCAACTTCGGAATATCGTACGCTCATGCACTCGATATTGGGCAAGAAGATGACATTTCCACAGCAAAACGACTTTGTAACTATTTGTTTTAGTATGTGACCACTTTATTTTTACGTAATGCTGATTGTCGGTATGTAACTTGGGTAAAACATCTTGACAAGCTGTTTTCTTGGCTTTACTTGCAATTGTGAAGCTTAGATGCTTCAGGCTTGGCAGAGAATCAAATATTGTGTGTTCGTTTGTAAGAAAGATTTGACCAAAAGAGACTTTTTGAAGCTAGCAATCTGTTTGCCTATTTAGTTTTTTCTTGGTTCATTACACTTACAACGTAAACTATTTCTTTGAAAATGAAATGTAAAACATTAATTTGGCACAATATGAAAAACCTAACAGGTTACCTACCCTATAAATAAGAATAGTATGTTGGGTCAATTAGAACGGAAAAAAAACCAGATAGTTTCTTGACCTACTTATAAGTAGAACTGGGCATCTAGACAAATACCCCATGTTTAGCTTTCCTTTCACACTAACGCTAAATGCGTCAAGGAAAAACGTGAAATGTCAACAGCTAATGTAATTTCTAAAAAAAACAATTAGCAGGCTTTATCGCCAACAGAAAGTGATTGTTGTCTAGAACCCTTTGTCGCGGACCAAAACCCACACCGATCATGGAACGGCGCGAAGCACGAACGCGAAATCATATCTACACTCTCGTTTCATGGTTTTCGCGGTCATTCGCGCCGCGAGTGTACTCACAAATAAGAGTTCAACCGGGCTGCAACAGCTGTTTAGAAAAAACGAGGCTCACTATAACGCTTTTTTCTGTACTTTAATTTAATTATTAACACGTTAACAGCTTTTGATTGATAAAAAGCTTTAAGCCTTTGTAAAAAACAAAACCATTTGTTTTATTTGCATTTTATTTGATAGTTTTTTTTTAGTATTTCTTGATATTTATTCTGATAAATATCACGAAATACTAAAAAAAAACTATGAAAAATAACGCGTGAAAATTTTGAACTGAATATGTATAGTATTTCACAGTAAAGTTACCTCCCCAATAAGATTTCATGCATAATTGAGATAAATCGAAGTTTTACTTGAATCATATTTATCTCTAATATAACATGGCACCTGAGGTCTTGCATACAATCACACAACACTAATACCTTCACTTCATGATGCGTTGAACAAATTTTATTCATCATCATCTTCTTGTCCTTATTCACATGTTGTGCCGACCCCACATTACGTGGGGTCGGCACAACATGTTTTCTTCTTCCACTCTCCTCTATCAGCCGTCATCTCAGTACTCACTCTTTTTTTAATCATGCCATTCTTCACACAATCCATCCATCTTTTCTTTGGCCTACCTCTTATTTCCATCCACATTCATATTTAACACTCTTCTCGTAATGACATTCTTCCCTCCTCACGACATGCCCATACCATCCTAACCTATGCGAACAAATTTTATTGACAGTTCATAAGTGAAAAAAAACTAAATAATAAGTTCTCGCATTCCACTCTTTCACACATATGTCTTTCGAACTGTATTATAGATAGCATGTGCCTTGTTAATCAGGCAATTTTCAGCTCTTGGAATGTCTGTTACACACAGAAATGCTATTATTATGTTGATATATTTGTTAATGGGAATTCTTATGCAGCGATAATAATAAAAACACTTTATTGTACTCCACATGATAATAAAATAACAAAAATTGAATATAACTAAATTTACAATGGGCGGTATTATCGCTTAATAGCTAGTTTTCCAGACAACCTTTTCGGTGGTGAACTTCCAGACTCGTATAATACTATACTAAAAACTAAAACTAATTTTGTTGTAAAAAGACCTACCGCTAACAGCGAAGCTGCCCAGTTTGTCTGTCCACTATCTCCCGAACTAGTGCTGAATAATTTGTACCCAAATTAGTATTATATCAACAGAGGATGCGCCGTCTACTCTGTTATATATACAGCTAAACAATTACAATAACAGCTAAGCTAACAATATACAGCTAAACAATAACCATAACAGCTAAGCTAACAATATACAGCTAAACAATAACCATAACAGCTAAGCTAACAATATACAGCTAAACAATAACCATAACAGCTAAGCTAACAATATACAGCTAAACAATAACCATAACAGCTAAGCTAACAATATACAGCTAAACAATAACCATAACAGCTAAGCTAACAATATACAGCTAAACAATAACCATAACAGCTAAGCTAACAATATACAGCTATACAATAACCATAACAGCTAAGCTAACAATATACAGCTATACAATAACCATAACAGCTAAGCTAACAATATACAGCTAAACAATAACCATAACAGCTAAGCTAACAATATACAGCTAAACAATAACCATAACAGCTAAGCTAACAATATACAGCTAAACAATAACCATAACAGCTAAGCTAACAATATACAGCTATACAATAACCATAACAGCTAAGCTAACAATATACAGCTATACAATAACCATAACAGCTAAGCTAACAATATACAGCTAAACAATAACCATAACAGCTAAGCTAACAATATACAGCTAAACAATAACCATAACAGCTAAGCTAACAATATACAGCTAAAGTTTCCACTGTGGACTACGGAAATGCTGTAATACAGAATTTTTGTGCTACTTGGGAGTAGTATACTTATAGAATTAGCAACAATAGCTTATTTTGGTAAATAAAAATAAGTGATAATTGAATAGGCTTATTTTGGAACAAAACAAATACCAACTTTATATCCAACTGTGGGAACACAACTTATTAGATATATTAATGAAGAACATAATATCTGCTTTAATTAACAGTACCATGGTACCTGCATATACTCGTGCCGCCCGCAGGTATACGGCATTTACGTGAATTAAAACGATACAGCCCAGTATTGTTTGAGAGTAAGATGCTCAGATTATATTGTCTGCTCCAATTCCCGTTATAGATCTCGCCACGATTATGAAATAATGTGCAGTAGGTACCTATAACTCGTTATGTATTTCACATTACATACAGTAACGTCCCTTCCGGGGTAGATAAATAATAAACAGACACCTACATAGTCCTGACCTTAGGGGTACCTGTGTCGTGAGTATCAAGAACCACGAGTACCGTGGTACCACAGATATCTGCAGAACTTGCAAACTTTCATTTATTATTGTTACTAACTTTATTGCACTACTAGCTTCTGCCTACGGTTTCTCCCGCGTGGTACCTGGATAAAAAGTAGCCTATATGTTATTCTGATGTATAAGCTATGTTACTGTGAAGTTTCATCAAAATCCGTTCAGTAGTTTTTGCGTGAAAGAGTAACAAACATCCTCACAAATTTTCACCTTTATAATATTAGTAAGATAGGATGTATGTTTTACAAAAAATATATATACGTAGTATTTCAGTCATGCAGTAGGTACCCATAACACATACTCTGCTTACTTTGGGGTTAGATGACGCTGTGTGAAAAAGACCAGCATATGTTATTTATTAAAGTATTTTCATTCATTCATCATTTGTTCAAAGACATGGACGAAACCTAGTGTGATATACCCAGTAGGGTAGGTGCAGGTAGGTAATTGTGTAGTTCGGCGCGGGCGCAGCAGACATGCCGCCCCGCCACTTTCAGTTTCAACGGCGAGAGTGACCACAAACCTGTACTCCGTCAATCATGTAGAAATCGCACGTCTTCGTATGGGCTTCCATGAAAGTGTGCTACAATTTCTCCGGCAATTGGACGTGGAAAAACTTATGTAGGCTCTTCCTTAGTTGATTCAAGTTTTTCTTGGGAAAGTCCACAAGATAACTTTGATCTTTCAATATATTGTTTGATTATTCGAGTGCTTGAAAAAATCAATTTTGTTTATTCTTGTCTTAGCTTCTGGTAAGAACAAACGACATCGTCTGCATTTGATTGAAAAAAAATGAAACTCCAGCGCCGCACATGACCTGACCCAGGTTTTGGCGCAGCATAATGCTGAGACGGGAACCTATTAAACCTCACACAACACAAAATTAAGTACTTTGTCTGATTTTTTTTTAATTTTTTATGTTATTGGAGATATTCATTGCATATGGTCCGATACTATTGAATGCGATACGACAGCTATGACGCAAGATTGCTGTAATGTCTTTGCATTGGGATCTTTTTCGTCTCCACAGACTTACTAGGGATGCGAACGCATTCCATCTCGTTGCAATACTTTGTATGAATGGAAAATATAATTTGAGAAATGATAAATACGGGATGCAACTCGACCGCAGAGCGGTGAAATGTGCTCTGTGGTCGGCGCGCCTCCGCCGCCACCGCCGCCGGCTAGAGTTGCGCAAGGCGCGTCTCGGTGTATCACAGTGCATGGCATCGCGATAGGTGCTATACGGTTCAACACAGACGGTAATAGTAGTAGAGCTCCTGTTGAAAGAGAATCCAGGGAAGTTTACACCCTATTTCTGGCACCAAGCAGTAATGCTCGCATAACTGTGTTCCAGTTTTAAGGGGGGTTTAAGGGGGGGGGGCTAAATTACAGGCACATGAGACTTTTTACCCTCAGTAAAGTCTAGTGTGAACATGTTAAGTATATTCTAATGCGAAAATATTATTAATTCAAACTTGAAATGGAATTGCACGAACAACAGCAGGGCAGTATTGCGCAAGTATCGTTGCAATCGGATGCAGAGTGCAACCGCGCGCAATCCTACAAAAACCCTGTGAACCCGCGTGCAAGGCTCCAAGAAAAACACCGGTTGCAGCATTCACAACGAACGGATATAATGTCACAAACTATTCGTAAAAAAACAACACTAAGAAATTACGAAAATTGTTGATGTTATGTCGAGGCAAACAGGGATGCGACCCACTTGCTGGGAACCGTTGTCTATTGACATTTGCAACAGCTGGGTCATTGCAATTGTCCCAATTGGAATTATTTGGATACATTAATTTAGTCAGCGATAATGACAAAACATGTGAACCTGCTAGCGTTCCAAAAAACCAGCTGATTATTGAACTGATTGATCGATGACGACGGAAGCTAAAGACTATTTATAAGTAGATAATATCTCGTCTGGAAGGTGCGAATATTAGAAGAACATAGAAAACTTGCCATATTTAAAGGATGTGTACAATATCCGCATATAGAAGGGCAATTATCGCCTTCTTTTTGAGTAATGGAAAGCTGGAGCTTTTTTTGCAAGTAAAAACACATGAATGCAAAAAATCCATTGAAGATTATCAGAATCGATAATTTTATAATCATGCATATTCTCACCACAAAGCGGGCGCGAAACTCTCCATGTAAATGGACCGTAACTCACAAAGTGTGACAACTTATTAAAGTTTCTTCGAAAAGTGTACTAAGGTCCGCGTCAGAACACCAAATAAAACAATGGCAATTACTTACATAACATCCCTTCCTTGACTAAACAAAATAACAATTGTGTCAAAATAACATCGACCAAAATAACAGTTGCACAACAGTAAGTACCAGAGATTAGCTTCGCGTAATTCCGAGGAGCGTGTCTTATCATCGCCATAGTAATGGAATAAGGGATTGCAGAATAGAGTGAATCCAATGTGCAGTGGATAGCACTTTATAATAAAGTAGTGGTGGGTCCTCAGCACGTGTGGCACCACAATTGTAGCTACACACTTTCTCGAAACGAGGCCTCACTCTCGTTTGGACGAGCAAGCACACCTGCACACCAACACAGTTACACAATCGTGCTAGGCGCGAGGCCCGAGCCGAGCTGCGAGGAAAGATCGTGTTGGCTCGCACAATGCGCCTCGCACATAGCACTCCTCTCCATTACCACACCACACCACACAACACGCACAGTACACACTGTGTTCCCAAGACTGCCTCACTCAACTACGTTCAGAAACTGCCTCGCTGCCTCGCCTCAATAGTGGTACCACAGTGTGCTGTGTGCCCTTGCACGATCCTCGTTTTCAAACAGAGTGCTACCCATGACTATAATAAATTAAGACGTTGCTTGTGATAACTGGTGGAGAAGTAATCATTTAAATGGTTTCTTGATGAGAGAGACGTGTGACTGTTAGGAGCAGATAAACTAACCTAAAGACTTCTGAACCTACTTCTGACTAGATTATGTACTTAGTTTAAATATCTAAGAATAACATTTTTGAGACTAAAATCCTTTGAAAATGCGTTAAGAGTGAATGGAGTTTGTTGGATTGCAGCAAATGAGTATGTGATCTACTGTAATCTTTGGCTTAGAAAGTCTCAGTTTTCTTAGCATACAATTACTATATTTAATAATTAGTGAACAAATGTTTTAAAATTGAAAAACAAGAGCTCAAATAACATGCGTCAAACCAAAATTCTTTCATGTTCCATACCACAGTTTCGTTTTCAGATTTTTTAATCGCTACTGTTGTGAAGAGTTCATGGAATGGCACAAAATCTAAATGTATTTTAAAGTATATATATTTATTTAGTGTAATATTATCAGTTTAATTTATAACTAGTCAGTGCACAAATTAATGTCCGAGGCTACAGACTTAATCTCCCGGCAAGTATACGTTAGTTTCTGATACCCACGACACAGATAGTCCTTATGTGGGGGACAATGCATGTGTCTGTTGAGTGTTTACTTATTAATTAAGTCGTCGCTTATTCATAGATTCCTTTTAAGATGAAAGATCAGGGATGCATAGAGTCAGTAGGAACTATATTTAGCAAACATCAAACCCATTGTACTTTTAATAATGTAACGTTTTTATTATTTTTGCAATTTTCGTTTGGTGTTACCATAAAGTATTTTAATTCACTCATTCATCGCTTAAGATTGATGCTTTAGCTCCAATAAACATCTCAACTTTAGTAAACAGTATTAAAAACCATAAAAATCTTCTTGGCAACCAAAAAATAAATACTTTACCATTTTATTCCAAAAACTATCGTGAACTTGACTATTCATATTGTAAAAACGGGAATTTTTACGTACTGCACTATCGGTGAAGGCACCGACTAAGTTTCGACTCATTCCGAGAGTCTTCATCAGGGTGAGTGGTTGCGACTTTCTCCTTCCGCGTCACGCCGAGCACTACCCAACTCGAAACTTAGTCGGTGCCTTCACCGATAGTGCAGTACGTGAAAATTCCCGTTTTTACTAACTTTACCATTTGGGAGACCTAGAAATATACGCAAAGTGCGCCCCTATTATCAGTTGTGCAAGGCACATTTGTTACTTATGCACTTGATTATTGTTGTTAATCTTTTTGCCTTATTTTTTTTTTATCATGTCTTGATATTCTAAAAACTTGCTTGTTTTTTATCCATTAAACACTTCTTGGTAAGCTTTGATCGGATTCCCGCGATACAGGCTAGCCCTAGTGCGGGATTCATTGTATTGTGTAAACAGTTTTTAGTAGGTATTTTGATAAATATATTATTTGTTTATTTGTTATTACCCGCTCTTTCTTGACATTTCCCATGTCTGTCATTCGTCAGCGCGATTTATATATAGGTATGTTCTTTCTAGTATTTTCAATGTAATCTGTCGGTCTGTTTGATCAAGCATTAATTGCGAGGGTGAGTGCTTCCTTGTCGGAACCTCTTCCATCATGCCATCAATCTAGAGTTCTGATGCTAATCAAAGCTTTTACGCCGTCTTTAGTGGTTTATTATCATGTCCTGCTGCGATAAATGCGAAAGTATGGATGTCTGTTGTAGATAATCGTTATAAAGACATAGAATAATAGTCCTGTAGCGGCAGAAATAGACAAGTTTTCGTGTTTTTGTGTATAGAGTGACAACTTTTTATATTTTACTTTCTATCGGAAATTTACCTAGGTAACATAATTTTTACTAAAAAACGGGATATTTACCATGATTTTTGATTTTGAATGTTTCCCGATATTTCTGCACAGTTGTACCGTGATCATGGTACATGCAAGTTCAAAACCATGATAGTTTCAAAAGTTTTACCTAGGTAACTTTCAGTTTTCTTTGAGATCCATTTTTTTTTACACAGCATAATCTAGCCCTAAACATAATGTTTGTAGGTTTAAAGGTAGATTTTAGTGATACAAATAGTTTTAATTCACGATTTTGATGTAACACTCAACTAAATTCACTAATAATAATTAATTTGGTTTGATTTTATGATATAGATATTGATATAGAATAACAGGGTCATTCCCACTCAATGTAAATATTGGAGAATAAGTTTTATCCGGTTACCACGCGAGCAAAGCCGAGGGCGGAAGTAAGTTTATAATAACGTACTTCTTCCTTTTCCATAAACACAGTACTGCACCTGCACATTCAAAAAAAAAAAAAAATTTTAAAAACACCCATCAGTCCATGTCCTGACCCTATACTAGGATTCCCTGTGTCGTCGGTATCAGCAACTGCGGGAACCATGGTACCACAATACCTACACCTGAAACAAATATCTGCAGAACATGCAAACTTTTGTCCCACGTCGGGTACCGAATCCGCACCACCATTTACGTATATATGTAGAGAAAGCAAGTAACTACACTTTCTTACCTAAATGTTAATAAATCTGTGAAAGAGTTTTGAATGAAAATTCCAATATCTGGTTGTTCCCCATGGCCTCTCTCATCTCGCTCTAATTCCACCATAATTGGAATTAGAGCGAGATGAGATTGGTTTGGAACAATTAAAAATGATCATAAACAATAATAATTTTTAATTGTTCCAAACCAATGCAAAAGCGACCATAAATAGTCTTGCTAAAGTACGAAACAGAATGTTACTATATCGCTGATTTATAGAAGTGCGTGCGCGCATCTAGATGATCCAGTTCTAAGTTCGTGTAATGAGCGGATGTGCAATCACAAGATTGCCGTAATTGTGAGTGATTATGAACTTGTATTTAGGGCTGAATGCGTAAATGACAGCGCCGTGATAGCGACCTTCTCATGCCATGAGAAGGCTTAGCTTTTGCTAGAAACCTTTTTCGCATTTTGCGCATTTTGCGAGCTGAATAGATAATTTATTTATTAATTTATTCAGAATATATTATGACATCATTACAGGTTTTTTTTTGAAGCCTAAATCGGTGAAATATGTAAGTATATATTAGTATATAGTATAGAACATAATATATAGTAGGTATATAATAAACTAATACTCTCAACCAACAGTGGAATGATTCCCCTTCATCACCCACACTCTTAAGAGACTGGAGATTTTCAAGCAAGCCGATCACACAAAGACACTCTACACACACACACACACACACACACACACACACACACACACACACTCACACACACACACACACACACACACACACACACACACACCCACACACACACACACACACACACACACACACAATGCGCATTTAAGTTTTAGTTTAATTAGTTTGTTTGTTAGGTACAACTTATAAGATGATTTATAAAATGTTAAAGAAGAGCGGGTTTTCCTAATACAAGCATATAATTGCTTAAAAGGAGACTCCACACCCTGTAAGCACTAACCTATAAGAAACAGAAATAAATATTTATATTTATATGTATATTTATATAATATATAAGATTTGTAGACTAATCTATAGTTTATAAAACGACCTGTGCTAATTGAAGGAGTTTCGGCAGTGTATCGTAAAAAATATCTACACTGTTCACAGACAAAATATTGAACAGATAGATAGCGAGTGACATGGGGGCAAACATAAATAGATTGGTCCTACAGTTAGGCTCCTCTAGCATGGCGGGGCGGCGCCAGCACCTTCGGGTGGATCAGCTCCCCGCGGAGCACGCGCACCACGTACTTCACCAGCGCCATGTCTCTTACCCTACCATACCCAACACGAACAGACTCGGGTACATCAATGGGTACATCAATTGGTATTATCTACAAATACTGATGCTTTCCGTTAATTGAACAGTCAAATAGAGAAACTATTTGACTGCTCAATTATCTAACAATCTTCATCATAATTTTTTAATATTATTTGTATGCCATCGTTTCTGTTCCTCAATAAATATAATGAAAAAAAAAAGAGTAAGTGCTCATCCGTTTTAAAAAATAAAACTATAATGTTTATTTATAACTTGTGTACAGGTCATGAAATTTATTTATTTAAATGGGTAATGTAAATTCACAATAGGTATTTTAAAAGTTACTTATTGCTTGTATATTATATATAAAGCCTTTGCCTTAGAAAACTACTCCGTAAACTTTACGATAATTGTTAAAAAGATATAAATCTGAATCGAGAGACAAATCGGTAAGATTGGCTATGAGTTTGAATGAATGAATGACAATACCTAATATAAGACTTTAAATGTAAAAAAAACGACTTCCTCACGTGCTTACGTTATTTCGCTGACTCGGAATGACACTTTTTCAAAAAACAACAAAAATAAAATAGCCCACAAAAAATGTTTCGGCTAGTCTTGATTCCATGAGATGTTGATGTTTTTTGAGTTTTACGGGAAAAGTAGCAATCTATCAAGAAAAAAACTTTTATGGGATCTCTTTGTGATCATTTTCTATACAACAACAAAGAAATCAAATTGGCCAAGATATCAAATAACAAACATAAGAAACCCCGAATTGAGAAACTTTTCCTCTTTTGAAGTTGTTTACAAAAACTTTACCACAACATAAGTACCACCACAAGATATTAAAAAAAAAATTTACTAAAAGTACACGGTAAATGCGTATGAGTCGGTAATGTTATGGTCGCTAGTTAGGTTTTAATGAGTGGTGACAGGTGATTGTGAACAATCGAGCGGCGCCGGCGCAGACACGGACGAGCCATCCTTGGCACACATTCCATGCGTTGCCCTGCCCTGCCCTACCCTGCTCTGTCAAAATTAATGGATTGGATTATTAGAAGTTGGTGCAAACTAACTTCTCAAGTTGAAACAAAAGCTCCCTACGAAATCCAGTGTCCTATAAAAACAATATTTCTGAAGAGAATCATTTACTACTTATATTTGCTGCTGTATCCTATGGACCAACTAGACATAAAATATCTGAAATTCTCTAATGAGGCTCTTTATTCTTTATTGTACAAAAGAGAATATAGGCAACAAACTTAACATATAGGACATGTACAAAGGCTAGCTTAATCCTAACAAGAGTTAGGCTTCCTCGATTTTGATAACAGCCCGAATCCGAAGCCCTCGATTTTGATAACACCCCGAATCCGAAGCCTTCGATTTTGATAACTGCTTAATTAGCAGTGATTCTGATAGATAAGTAGGTCAGTTATGCTAAACCGACTAAATTAATAAATAATAATAATAATAATGCTGGACATATTTCACACAGCATCATCTAGCCCCAAACTAAGCAGAGCTTGTATTATGGGAACTACATGACTGATATACTACTTATTTACTTTATTCTGTAAATAAATACTAGCTTTTGTCTCCGGCTTCACCCACGTGGTACCCGGATAAAAAGTAGCCTATGTATTATTCTGATGTATTAGCTTTATTTCTATAAAATTTCATCAAAATACGTTCAGTAGTTTTTGCGTGAAAGAGTAACAGTCCATCCTCACAAAATTTCACATTTATAATATTAGTAGGATTATAAGTAGAAACATCCTGACCTGAGACAAACATTTGCCCCGCAGCGGGAATCGAACCCGCAACCGTCTGTCTCAGGCGGTAAGTAAATATTTAAGGTATATTACGAAATTAATTAATTAAATAGACAGGAAGTTCCTTAATTTATCGATCTCGACCCAAATTTTTAATGTCAGCACATCTCCATTCGACATATCTGCCGTAGTCGCTCATAATTCATAATCCATCCATAATTCGTTGCCGCTTCCTCGTGTCCGCTGCGCAAGCGCATAGCGGCGCGCTAGGCTTTTTACCAGAGTTTAGTCGTTCCGCTCTCATAGACCGCTGCACTCTGGCAGACTGGAAGACTGGAAGAGACAGCTGGCTCACTTCACTCCGGACTCAGGTAGCCGCAGAAGGTGAACTTCATGGTGTAACAAAGCTTTCTCATTTTCGGTACTTGCACTTGCCCTCTCGATGTGACATGGATGAAAGCTACTTATAACTTATAAGCTGTGTTACACCTGAGTTTTTACGCAATCACTGAGTTTGATTGCGTAAAAACATCAGTAAAAGCCGAAATTCTAACTTTAGTTAAGTATTTATTTCAAATTCAACTTCAAGGTCGACAGATACAATGTTACGGTTAGATCTATTGACCTTTAGGGATGCTGGGATTCTGTCTCGACTAGATCTGTGCATAGGCAAACCAAGGGTTAGACCTTTTTGTAGGTAAATAATTGATTTCAGACACTAGTGCCTACACTATCATATAAGAGAAATTACCTAATTACTAGTTACTTTGAAATCCATTAAAATGGGCTTATAATGACTCTTTTAAAGACGTAATAGGATCTGATTTAAAGGCTTATTTGAAAGATACTGAACAGACATTTTTTTTATTTATTTAACGGACCTTTAAACATACTCGTAACATACTTCCGTCTGTGGAGTGAGCTAGCTGTTCTCTTCACACTACACTCGTGACTCCTCTCCGTGACTGGTTGTGAATTATCTTATTGGTTAAGATGATGCATTTTCCAATTAACAACACGCCTGTACCTACCCGGCTAAATAGAAGATGTTTGATTTGTAAGAAATACCTTCGAGAAGTAAAAAGTAAGATTAGAAAGTAAAAAGACAAATGGATTTTGGCAACGGTTGCCGAAGTCATCTGGGTTATTATCAAGCTTAACAAGCTTCATAATAATAAAGAAGATTTAACAATTTTAAAGTGAAAACGGCACTTGAGTAGATCATTACTCACTCTATTCATGGTGTAATTGGCCAACGCATTGCCGATTAGAGGCAAAATACGGGTCCAAGTCCCGCTGAATTGGAATTTTTGGGACACATTTAAATATAATATTATCAACCTTTTTTTCGACGAATAGGGCCCCGTAAAAAAGATCTAACTCGATTTGCACTCTGGCTCATAATAATTTTATTTCAACGATCGTCAAAATAGTAACTCTCTACAGGTGGTCTACTAATAAACCACATACTTTAAGACCGCGACCTCAAATCATGGAGATTCACTTTCGCCTCAGTTTTGGGACAACTCAGTAGCTCCGGCTCAACATTTTATTCAGCTCGCACACATTTTAAGTAAAATATCTACACGAGTGTAGAGTTTTTCTTTAGAATACCAAATCGAGGACTCGTGAAATACTTCGTGAATCATCTCGAGCGCTGCTGATTAAGAAAATAAGTTTTTTGAAAACTATTTGTTGATCGTCGTTTTAATCACGAAGTGATGCTTTAAAAGATCATGGACAGGTCATTGTAAATAGCACGTACTCGTAGAAGGCTATCGAAGAAGTAGACTGGACATCTGATATGTTCTGTAATAGATGAGTTAGTAGGTAGGTATGACTAATTAGATAACAAACGAAAAACGACCTCTGTGGCGTAGAAGGTTGCGGGCTCGATTCCGTCGCGGGACAAATACTTGTATGATCTGCAGATATTTGTCTCGGGTCTGAGTGTTTTTTATGTATAATATGTATGTATTTACAAAAAAAGATATTTAAGTACTATATCAGTCATGTAGTTCCCATAACACAAGCTCTGCTTACTTTGAAACTAGATGATATGTGAAAAATGTCCAGCATTTATTAAAAATCTAACCTTTTTTCCGTGATTTATGTTAAAAAGGAAACTAAAAGCAGTCTGTGGGCTAAATATACACAGAAATCCAATGCTCACAATGCTCTACGGAGTGCGGATCCAGTATAACAAAGGTTTCGGGGTGTTATTGAGGCTCCCGCGATACTGTAGCGCGTCAGGGATGTTCGTAGACTACGCACTGATGACTTCTTTACAATCATGTGACAAGGAACCGCATCCCTGATGATATGAGCCGCATGCGCGGGGACACTGACAGCCCTGACCGTTGTTGCAGAGAATATGATACACTGTCTGGCAGTGCCTAAGACGATCTCTCGCTTAGTGGTTAATCTATATTTTATATTATTTTGATTTGCCCGAGTTGACTAACATCGTTTTATAAGTTACTAGCTACCACGTTCTGCCCACGGCTTCACCCGTGTGGTACCCGGATAAAAAGTAACCTATGTGTTATTCTAATGTATAAGCTATATTACTGTAAAGTTTCATCAAAATCTGTTCAGTAGTTTGTGCGTGAAAGAGTAACAAACATCCTCAGAAACTTTCGCGTTTATAATATTAATAGGATAGGATAGTAGGATTTTTGTATACTTACAAAATATGGATTATTAGTTTTAAATAGTATTTTTTTATTATTATTATTCCGCCTACGGAATCATTTCTCCACAGTGGTTCTTTTGCGATAAGATTCAAGATCCTTTTCGGGACCAGCATGCTTTAGGTTCCTACTATCCCAACCTAATCCAGGGTGAAACAGACGGAACCAATGACTCGTCGAAATAATGACGTTTCTATCTTTTAATTAACTTTATGCACGTATGTATTGTACATGTCGTGTTCACCTTTTATTACAGGAAGATGGCATGCGGAACATACAACCACACATACCATAACTATACATTTATGTAACTCGGTGTTTGTGTATGTTTGTTTTGGTATTCGAGGAGTGGCGGTGGGGCCAGTAAAAACGTAATTAGAACGCTTGATTGATTGAGTAACTGACAGGTTGAGCTGTAAACAGTAGCTGGTTTACATTCAGTTAGAAGTGCTTATTAATTTTGTATGTTTTTGCCAATATCCGTGATTACAAATAGCTGTCTAAACTACCCTTTTCACCCGCCATGTCTCAGGGTCTGGTTTGCCACTTTGTATGTAAAAAACACAGATATACTATACTAGGTTGTATAAAGAAAACGAAATTTTGAAGATCAATTGCTTATAATCTATATTATTATATCCAACCATACCGACTGATAGGAGGGTGTCGTCAAGCTGTGGGAAAAATCGAACGTAACCAAATTTATACAATGGTTAACGTTTTGTCGTGACGTATAGTTGGCTTGACCCGGGGTCGGGTCAGCTTTGCGTGACCGACGCACCACGCAACAGATAGTGCCACGGGTGCTCCGTGAAAGGAAATCGACATTGCTTTTATGTAAAATAGTCAATAATGTACATGCTATTGTCGAAATTAATATACCTAACGCTGGTTCAAAGAAGACTTACTTTCAGGTCAACTAACTTCGCTGCACTGACTCGGATTGCAAACAGGCAAGTCATACATACATAAACTCAAGCCTGTGAGGGGTAGGCAGAGACTACGGATTTCCACTTGCTATGATCCTGGCATACCTCCTTTGCTTCATTAAACAGGAAAGTCAAGTATGCCATAATCATCCAAGATAAAGCCAATACAAGACATAGGCCTCAAAGAGTATCGGGACAAAAAGTCTTTCAAAAAGAGGACCACTTCCATCCACCGACTTTCTGCAACTTTACTATGTCGTCGTTCCATAAGGAACCTTCCTACATTGTATTGTACAGTTTGTGGTCGTCACTCGAGAACATTTATTCGCTCAAGTAATGGCAAATCAAGAACCTCAAACAGTAGAAAAGATTTTGGTTAAATTTTTGAATTTTGGGAAACAATGACAAAGTTACAAAATCACAAGGAACATAAACGGTGAATTTAAATTTTTATCTATGATGGGATTTACGCCGATCCCTCGCGACCGACCCTAGAAGAACCAGACAGCAAACGCGACTTGGTTTTCTTTAACCACTGTGACTATCCCATGTTTATAACTATGGTTGTTGAAATGTTATATGATTGAGTTATTTGTGTACTCACGGTGCTGGCGGGATGTGGTCTTGCATGCGCGGGCAGTAACAGCATCTGTGGTGGCGGCGGTCTCTGCTTGCGCACCCCCGCGGCCCGGCGCGCCCGGCCCGCGGCCACGGGCGCCACCGCCGAGCTGTGCCGCCCGAGCCACCGGCTGACTAGCTTCTCCTTGCTGTTGGAGCTGTCGAACTCTCCGCTTTCATCCTGTTCGAGATAACAACACCTGATCATTATTGGAGCCCTCAGCCGGCTTATTTAACAGGACGTGATGGCCATTAATGAGTCAAACGTGAGCACGGTTGTTGCAACTGTGTTGCAGACACGTACAAAAAAATACTGGCTCTGATCGCGAAACTATGAAAAATACTGACAGCTAAATGAAAATAAATGAAATGAAAAACATTTATTTAGCAAGACATGATATAGGTAAATATGGCTTAGAAAAAAAAAACAAAGCGTAAGGGATATGCTATTTCCGAAACTACTAGGTTTTCTTAGATTCACGTTTTTATGTGCACGCATGAAAGTGAAAATAAATGTAAGAAACTTTCTTATAGACCTCATAAAAAATCGAACCATAATATACAAATCATTTTCGAAAATAGTATTTTGGTTTCCTGAAAAGTCGTGTTTTGTCCCTTACGCTAAGTGATACTTCTGGTATCGAAATATACTGCGTAAAGCTGAAACAGAAATTCCCCACGCACCTTGCTCATTCATATATCTAGACGGTTCAATGTCATGCCAAGAAGGTTTCAGCTCAGCATAATGCTAGGTGTAAGCTAACTACTTGGCGATGGTATTCCGCTGGCCCTACAAAGCCTTCCATGCTTTCAATGCCTTCCGAGGCTCAAACTGACTAAGAAAAACATCCTGTAAGGCATCTTCTACCCCCAAGTCATATTATGCAGAAACTTATCTAATATTTTAGTAGATACCTACCTGGATAAAGTGTAAGTAAAGGTAACTAACCTTCTTTTTCTTCAAAGTCTCCCCCTGCAGCTTCACCTCCAAATCCTTACAGAGTTCATGATTCCTCATCCGTTCCACATCATGTGCCTTCTTCCCTTCATCGACGTGCACCACGAAGGGAACCGTCTTGAAACCAGGGTCGAACTGGTTGTGGTCGTAGGCCTGCTTCGGCTTGAAGCAGGGGCAGACTCGCTTGGATAGGTGGTAGATGGTGACCACGCAGACTAGGCAGTGGAGGGTCGCAATGATGAGGAGTGCAATATTGGCGATGACGGGGGTCCAGGCTTGCATCTCATCCTGTGGATGAAAACGCTTGGTTACATTTAGAGCATTCGAATTCCGATAAAATTTTGAATTATGGAGATATGGTCTCCTCATCTCACACGTCATTTGATTGAAATTCATAGCATCATCTATGCCTACCTATTTTTTTGGGAAGAAGCAGGTACCTACTCTAAACGATTTATGGGCATTTCCCGTAGCCTTTTAAGTGTGACTTGCGTGAGCCAGAATTGTCAAATTAACGGGTTAATTTTCCAAGTCATCTTGTACAGCGTAATCGACGAGTTAGATCGTAACTCAGGTTAAAATACGAAGTCGTCACGCAAGTGGGTTATTTAGTATTTTGCTGGTCGTATTTCATTGCATTCCATCACAGTAGCTAATGGGACAATGACCCGAGACTCGATGAATAATGAGATTTGCACGCTTTTATTTACAGGACTAATAGATAATGCGTTATGCAATGAAGTTTTCCTTTTCAGTAAGTAGCTTACAAAAATATGATCAAAGACGTTATCACGCTTCTACTATGATTCATCAGCGAGATCTTCAAATAATCACTTTAATTGTCAATTTAATTTGAAATCATTGATCACAAATACCTCTGATTAATCTTACTAATATCATAAATGCGAAAGTTTGTGAGGATGTTTGTTACTCTTTCACGCAAAAACTACTGAACGAATTTAGATGAAACTACAGTAATATAGCTTTTAATCAGAATAATACATAGGCTACTTTTAATGCAGGTACTACACGGGCGAAGCCGTGGGCAGAATTTAGTTATTAATAAACATATAAGGAAAGGTAGAAGAGAAACATGGCAGCGGAAGACCAAGAATAAATAACATCAGCTAAATAAAAGAGAACGTCGCTGTCATGTCATATAGAGGTAAAGAAGTAAAAGAGATGACATAGGAAAGAGAAAGATGGAGGAAAATGCATCGTTGCACCGACCAGAGCTAAGCTCCTAAATTTAATATTAATAATAATTATTATTAATTAATTATAACCTGTTTTATAATCAAGGGTTTTTCATTGTTAAATTACAATTGCAAAGTCAAGTTTGTGAATTGAATTGATTGTAAAATATAGAAAAACTTGTACGCAAGTAAGTTGATTGAGGTCACACTTTTAATAAACCGCCTTTGAGCTTTTTAACTTTTTAGTTGTTATTGATTCGTACATTCTAGAGAAATTATTCTACAAGGTAGAAAAGTTGAGAAAAGTATGTTGAGAATGTTAGAAAGAATAGAAGCATATAGAAAGGATGGACGAAAGTAGATTAACAAAACTAGTATACAAGGCGAGCGTGAATGGGATAGTTGGTAGAGGAAGGCCTCAGCGAACGTCCTCCGACCAAATTGGAGGCATTTTAGAAAACGGCCAGTTTAGAAGTATCGGTACTAAACCGTCGAGCCTGTATGAAGAATGTGATGAGAATGAATGAAGCGAAAGAGATATGCCAGGATCGTAGCAAGTAGAATTCCTTGGTCTCTGCCTACTCCTCCGGGAAACAGGCGTGACTATATGTATGTATGTATTATTCTAGAAACGCATAAAACAATCAGTTTTTCTTTGTAATAGCTGTAATAAAAGATTTTAGTCATTTCCTTTTGCTCAATGAGCCGTCCGATCACGAATAATGAAACGTTTTTAGTGATTTCGACGTTAAAAATGTATTGCGCTCGACATCCGAATGCAAAAAAAGTATTTCCTGCGAATTGATGAAATTCCTCCACACTATACAGTCAGCCAGTGTCAGTGATTAGCCCTATATGTTCCTTGTGGAACTAATGTGGCATACGAGCATACGGGGGCCCGCCTGTTGGTTAGCAGTTTAATACTCAATACATTTATTGTTTTCACATGGTAGGTACATAAATGGTGTTTATAGGTAGGTATCTCACATGAACCCTGTCTAAGGGTATAGCAACATATAGGTAGGCAGGCCGAGGTTGTGCGTAAACAAACTAGTCATTAATATCATATAAGGTGACTCTTAGAGGTATATTTTGTTTATTTTTCTGAGGTATAAGTAGGCAAATGTAGATAAAGATAAAGATAAAGATTAATTTATTTGCTTCAACATAATGTAGGTTACAGTTGTAGATCTTAAATATATTAAATGTTTCAATTATGTTCTACCTTACAATTAGGCATGCAAATTTTAAAAATTATATTTGTACTAGCTTCTGCCCACAGATTCGCCCGCGTAGTACCTGGGTAAAAAGTAGCCTATGTGTTATTCTGATGTATAAGCTATATTACTGTAAAGTTTCATTAAAATCCGTTTAGTAGTTTTTACGTAACAAACATCCTCACAAACTTTCACGTTTATAATATTAGTAGGAGTAGGATGAAGTAAATTGTTCATAAAATTTAATGTCAAAGTTTCAGATCGTCAACTAAAAAGTCATTAATATTGTAATAGCATTTACTTACTAACAATTGTTTTAATTACCTCACTAAGATTTATGTAGCCTCACATAAACCGCAAAAGGGTAGGTGACTTACCATACATAGGTACGGTTAATTTTTGATAACAAAGTCATGTAGGGTAATAGACAATGATATTTTGTCTCGCTAAAGACATGCGATCGGAAATCTGGACCTCAATCATGATCATCTCAATAAAATGATGAATAAGTTTTTATAAAATTTGATAGCTCTCAAACAAAAGACTATGATGGAAATAAAACAATAAATTGTTTGAAGGCAAAGAAGTTTTGCGTATTTAAAAATTTGAATATTAATGTTTATTCCGTCTTATTATGATTAAGTATGTATAAACCACATAATACGATAGTCATTTTGTAATTAGAGGTTATTTCCACCATATTATGTTATTATTTGCATTCGAATAGTATTTATCTACGTACCTTGCTATATATTATTTCAAAATACTTACCTAAAATTAAATGTAAACGAATCGCATTTTGGATATTTTTACGTCATACATGACATGTTTCTTCTTTTTGTTTCGTATTAAAAACAAAAATACCTTACGTATCATTTGATTAGGTACAAAGATTATATTGTCTAGTTACAGAATAATAGCACAATGTGAAAAATACAACAAGTTTTCATTCATCTTTTTTGGTATTACGGAACACCACCAAATTTATGACAAATTCTGAACGGCTAATATTGCTATCGCGCAACCACGGGCGGGCTTGCATCAGTCAAAAAGAGATATATTTTTGTACGCGCTTCGAATTTAAGTTATGAGCGCTGTACGCCGGATCCTTAAGTGCCTATCCTAGTTTTCTCCTGTTAGGCATTTATACATGTTCTCAGATACCTGACTATGAGGACCTACCTTAGTACTGCCATCTGCGCAATACTCGTATACCAGAGTCTTTGGTCAAGGCTAAGCCAGCATCACATCACCAGAGTGTATTGATATCACAAGTAATGATGGTAATGGTACCCAAATGTTCTTGCCCACAAGTCACGAATAATGCAGCTACGGTCACAGTACACGCCACGCTATGATGCCGTTATTGAAATTCCTCGCAGTGCGGCTTTGCCATTGGATTTAAGACTTACAACTAATGTCGAGTCCTAAGCACAGATTATTAATGCTCCTAGAAAACATTAACGTTACGAAACCAAGATACTAATAAATACTGATTAGGTACCTATTTGCTTATTTTTTTTGTTTCTTGTAATCCAACATCCTGTTTCTGGTTTATAGGGCAGGTAATCTCTGTTGCTTTTTTTCATGTTGATTCAAGTAAATGTTTTTCATTTAATTTCATTTACTTATCGGTCGATGCAATCATCTGATGTTTGTAATTTGCTAAATAAAACAATTAGTTAATTTACTGTAAATACAGTTTTAAAAAAGAATATACATATAATACGCTTTTAATATCTTGAGCGTAGTGTTTGGTTCTGGCGTCTGTGACGTCACTGCGCAGGGTCAGCAGAATACCAGCACTAAGTAGGTAGCCACCTACCTAGCATTATGCTGAGCTGATACCTTTTCGGTGCGACATTAAACTGTCTAGGTAGATAGACTAGGCAGTAAGGTGCGTGGGGCATTTCTGTTTCAGTTATAATTATACGTAGGCTGTTCAAACTTGTAAATTATTATTATTATTCTCATAAATTATCCCACCATCCTAACTTCCAAAATTTGCGGTCACGTGCTACGTGTAATCTTACCAGTTACACCAAAGTCTGTAGGCACCTACTTACCACTCTGGGTTTTAATGTTTGAAATGAATACTCGTAATGCCTTATTGTGTAAAATTTCTGAGACAAAAATGTACCATAAGATTAAATACAGAACAAGTTATGAAAACAATATTAAAATAAATATTAACCCATTTAAATTCCAATATTCAAACAAAGCCTTGAGGGGTAACCAGTTTTTTGGCACTTACCTTAATTATGTGTTCTTGTGCGTGTTGTGTATTGTGCTGTATGTGATATCGATATCAGTTACGTGAAACCGTGCCTAGTGACGCGGCGCGCACTGTAGATACTTGGTACTACATAATTATATTGCTCAATGTGCGTTTTGTTGGTTAACGGGATTCACGTGAAAAAGTCGTGATGTTGTTTTATTACCTAAATTATTAGCAGTGCGGTACAATAAAACATGTTACTTTAATTGGTTTTTAAACCAGTAAGCAGGTAAGGCATTTAGTTACCAAAAAACGTTGCAAAAAAATTACGTTAGGAAACCGGCATGCTTTAGATTAGAACGAAATATACGAAGGCATGTGTTCCAATAAGTGGCGATAGGCTTGTAGCCTGTCACGTGGAGTCCTAACTACTATTTATTTACTTTTTAGGAAAACCAACAGCGGATGTAAGATAAACTTATAAAAAAAGGATGCCAATTAACGGTTTTCACATATAAAAACAATTTACGGAAAAATTATGAACAGCCAAAGTAAAAAAAAACTAGTAAGATAGCCAACACGTTCTATGGAATGTAAAAATAATTACAATAATGTAACAACCTACTCATAGATATTAATTAACACGAAAGAACCTACTGCTTGCGATGCAAAAGAGTGCATATAATGCCAAATATAATGTTAGGAGTCGCCATTGACTCCATGGCCATGTACCTAATATCTCAAGGTGTTTTTAAATCAGTAAATGAGTTCATCTTGTTCGATGGGCACCACACTATAGCTGAATGAGGGAAACTTAAAAAAAACCAAGCAGAGTTTGTTGCTTGATTCTTCTAGTCTTTGTCGCACTCGAAGAATTGGCGTAAATATATACATATATATAGTCATTCCTGTTTCCTGGAGGGGTAGGCAGAGACCACGGATTTCCAATTGGTACAATCCTGGCATACCTCTTTCGCTTCATTCATCTTAATCATATTCTTCACGCAAGCTCGTCGGATCAGCGTAGTCATTCCAAATCAAAAGGACTTGGAAATGCGTAAATTCACATACAAATTTTAAATTCACGTTTCTTTATTAGGATCCCTATGATTTCAATGAATTAAAACCGATTTACTTTGACTACGCTATAAGCAATAAACGAGACATAGCTAAACTAAGTAAAGAAATAAACGTAGAAATAAGAAAATACAGACATAAACTGAGAACAGAAACAATACAATTTCACATAGCAAAATCAGGCGGAATCAAGAATGCATGGAAAGAACTTCAAGAAAATACAAATTGGATTAGTAACGTAAAACATCATAAAACTAAAAAACATAAATCTAAAAGAAACGAAATACTAGAAACAGCGACCGATTTCTATCTTGAACTTTACAATGCCGAGCAAACAACATCAACATCAACTACAAGTAACAAGGAAGTCAGTGAAGAACCAATTCCAGACATACTAAAGGACGAAGTTATTAAAGCCATAAAATCACAGAAAAGAGGGAAAACACCAGGTGAAGATAGCATTTCTAATGAACTTTTAATTGGAGCATCTGAAATTATTATGAATACACTCAAAGACCTATTCAATGAAATTTTAACAACCGAATATATACCTCACCAATGGACCACGTCGACTATAATTTTACTTCACAAGAAAGGGAAAACAGATGATATTTCGAACTACAGACCTATCTCGCTAATGTCTAATGTATATAAAATATTCTCCAAGATAATACTAGAACGATTAACAAAGACCTTAGACGAAAATCAACCAAAAGAACAGGCAGGATTTCGAAGTGGCTTCTCAACCATCGACCACATCCATACCATAAAACAAATAATTCAGAAATGCAATGAATATGGAATAAACTATTACCTAGCGTTTATAGATTACAATAAAGCATTTGACTCGCTTAAACAGGAGAAAATATGGGAAGCCCTTTCCTCACAAGGGGTCCACAATAAGTACATTCGAGTAATTAAGAACATATATGGAAATATGAAAGCCAAAATACGCACAGAAAAGTTAGGAGAATATTTCCCCATTAGACGAGGAGTTAGACAGGGAGACCCCCTTTCACCCAAACTTTTCTCGGCAACCCTAGAACATGTATTCCGACAGCTCCAGTGGAATGAATATGGAATCAATGTTAATGGCATATTACTTAACCACCTAAGATTCGCCGATGATCTTATACTTATATGCGAAGACCCAAAGACCCTACAGGACATGATTGAACAACTTGTACATGAAAGCGAAAAGGTTGGATTATCAATGAACACAAGTAAAACAAAGCTGATGACAAATTACATTAAAAATCCTATAAAACCTAACAACGTTACTGAATTGGAATATGTAAACGAGTATACATACCTTGGCCAAATAATATCTCCCACAGACCTCACAACGAAAGAAATAAAAAATAGAATAATTATAGGATGGAAGAGATACTGGGCTCTAAAAGATGTCATGAAAAACTCGGTCATACCAATTAGAGGAAAAAAGAAAATATTTAATACATGCATTCTGCCAAGCATGACCTACGGATGTCAAACATGGAGTTGCACAAACAAAAATATTAAATCACTAGAAGCTTGTCAACACAGAATGGAAAGAAGTATACTCAATTTAAAATTAAAAGACAAAGTTCGGTTAACAACAATAAGAAAGCAAACCAAGATTATAGACATAAAATACCGAATCAAACAACTAAAATGGAAATGGAGTGGACATCTAATAAGAAGTAAGACGGAAAAATGGGCCAAAGATGTGACGGAATGGTGCCCTAGAGATAAAAAGAGAAGTAAAGGCAGACAGTATCGTAGATGGGAAGATGACATCAAAAAGGTGGCAGGGACGACTTGGACGAGGAAAGCAATGGATAGATCCATGTGGAGAACACTCGGGGAGGCCTATGCTGGAAAGCAAGACAATTAAGAAACTGGTGTCTTATACAAAATTTATACAATAATTATCTTATTTATTTACATATAATTACCTAAACAAATTTCTTTTAACTAGCTATAAGTAGAAATAAGAAAAATTTTACTATAAGATTGTTAATAAAGGCTATTATTATTATTATATTATTATTATTACTTTGACTACTTACATCTTACTTGGTATTATCTCACTACAGCATAAGGTACTTCAAAGAGGGCGTTTTAAAATTTTTAGAGGATCGTCAACGGGCGTTTCGAGCCTGTGTTGCAATAAGCTACGGTAACCGCTTACAAACAGGTGGGCCGTATGCTTGTCGGATGTAAGGATCTCTATCATGTGGCTAACAGTAGTGTGCGTGTTTGTTGTATACTCACATGGAAGGAGGTGTGAGCGGCGGCGGGGTGCGCGCGCAGAGAGTCGCGCTGCAGCCCGCTCGCCGCAAGCACGGCAGCGCTGTTCCCGCAGGCCAGGCACAGCAGCGACAGCGCCAGGAACGCCGTCAGCAACGGACTCCGACTAACAAACAAACATTCATCAGATAACAAAAACAACAAGGTGAAGAAAAACATCCCAAATCATCATTTGAATGTTCACCCATGTTAGATAGAACAACTAAATAAGTCAATTCAAATAATTAATTTATGGAAGATCAATAATTAAAATATTGAATGTCAATAGTAAAAAGGAAATATGTTGTATATAAGTATATTTTTTTACTTCATATAACGGGAAGTTGATAAGACTCCATATATTGAATATAAGGAGTAGTTTCACGAGGCTGTTGCCGAGGCGAAGCGACTGGCGTCATTAAACGATATTGATCTCTGTGACTTTCACTACACATTATTATACACTGATCATCTTCGACATTCATATCACCTCACGATATACACTATACCTATACCTATTAATAGAGTATAATATATTTATTTGTCAAAACAGGTGTTACAGATTAATGTTTACGGGTTATTTATAATAATAATAATAATAATGCTGGACATTTTCACACAGCATCATCTAGCCCCAAAGTAAGCAGAGCTTGTGTTATGGGAACTACATGACTGATATACTACTTATATATATATATTTTTTGTAAATACATACATATTATACATAGAAAACACCCAGACCCGAGACAAATGAATGCAGATCATACAAACATTTGTCCCGCAGCGGGAATCGAACCCGCAACCTTCTGCGTCTCAGGCGGACCTTCGCCCACTGCGCCACAGAGATTGTATTAGAGGTTGGTTGACAGAGGTTGGTATTGAGTAATGCCCAAAGTTTTTAAATATGCTATATATATATATATATTAAATATGCTATAAGCTGCGAGACCCAAACTAGGCTTGCAAGCCTGTGTAAGCGCTTAAATACCAGGCCAATCAGAAAGTTTTGCGAAAAAAGTTTTTATGTATAAGGCACTGGCCACTTGTAATTATTAAGAAAAATTTGGTTATTTAAAAGTAAAAATACCACTGTTTGAATTTCGAATTTCCCTCCACATTTTTTCGAGAGACAAATTAAATTATCGTGTCTCATTTAAAAATGGATCTGCATCGAGAACATTGATGATTTTCTACGATTTTAAATGTGGCCTAAAACCTGATGAGCATTTGATCGACTTCAAATGGCTTTTATGGATGAAGGACCTTCAAAAGCAACCATCTACCGTTGGCATAGCGAGTTCAAGCGCGGTCGCCTTACTTTGGAGGATGAACAAAGGAGTGGTTGTCCTACGACGGCTGTCACGGAAGAAAGTTTGCTGGCAGTTAAACATTTAATTCAAGAAAACAGGCGAATTACATACCAAGAGATTCAACATACACTGCAGATTGATTCGGGAAGCGTTCACAAGATTCTTCACGAGCACATCCGCGTGAGGAGGATAGTTTCACGCTAGGTGCCGCACAACCTCACCGAAGCTCAAAAGCAGGCTCGTGTGGCTCGTCTCGGCACGTTTACGACATTGTGACAGGTGATGAATCCTGGATTTATTAATACGATCCAGAAACAAAGCGTCAGTCGACAGTTTGGCTGTTTCAAAACGAACCAACGCCTACGAAAGTGAAGCGATCGAGAAGCGCAGGGAAAATTTTGATCGCTAGTTTCTTCACCAAAGTGAAGAAATCTGATTCAGGGTATCTGATTTCAATTCCATTACGAGACCAAAGCAGCAACAACGCCGAATGGTATACACCACAAAATGCCTGCCAGAAGTTTTGTCTGCAAAGAGCAACAAGCGACCGAACACCGGGCTCCGCGGGGTACTGCTTCACCATGATAACGCGCCCGCGCATTCAGCGCTCAAAACGAGAGTCTTGGGTGCTCCTTACAGTCCTGATCTGGCACAGCTGAAAGGGATACAGTTTTCATCGCCGGAAGACGCGCTAGCAGTGTTCGAGAAGACCGTGGAAGAGGTGTCTGCGGCGGACTGAATTTTTTTTTTCGAAAATTGGTTCAGATGCATGAAACTTTGTATAGAGGCTGGTGGAGAGTTCTTTGAAAAGATTTAATTAAAATATTTTATCCATAGAGGTTAGTTTTTTAGTTTCTCAAAACTTTCTGAGTATCCCACGCATGTGCTTGGCATGTAGCCAAGCGGATGGCTAATTACTAGTTTCCACTTATAGGTTTCAAAGTAAAAAGAAAGAAAAAACAGTTATAAGGTAGACGAAAAAACAGAATAATATTAAACTGTGTATAAATTCAAAAATAATTGTTTGAAAAGAATTTATCACTTAGCATGCTTTTTATTCTATAGACAACATTAACCTAGGACATAATGATGATGTCTGGAGACAATTCATTTCTTCCCCACTTCTCCCAGTTATTCATGAATGCATTCCATAATGCATTTCCCATGGCAATATGCATGTGCAGTCGTCATGAGCGAGTGGCTATGGCATATGAGGAAGTGGAGACGTACTTTATTTGTACGGTACCGTTGCGGTGCACGTACACACTGCACTTTACAACCAACGCTCCGTCTAATGTCCCACGTTCAAGTTCATTAAAACAGACATTAAAAAGTATTTATTACAGCAAACATTAAGTACCACATTTAAGGATCCGGCGTACAGCGCTCATAACTTAAATTCGCGTCCAAAAATATAGCTATCTCTTTTTGACTGATGCAGGCCCGCCCGTGCTTGCGCGATAATAATATTAGCCGTTCAGAATTTGTCATAAATTTGGTGGTGTTCCGTAATACCAAAAAAGATGAATCTTGTTGTATTTTTCACATTGTGTTGTTATTCTGTAACTAGACAATATAATCTATGTACCTAACTAAACGATACGTAAGATATTGTTGTTTTTAATACGAAACAAATAAGAAGAAAACATGTCATGTATGACGTAAAAATATCCAAAATGCGATTCCTTTTCATTTCATTTTAGGTAAGTATTTTGAAAAAATATATTGCAAGGTACGTAGATAAATACTATTCGAATGCAAATAATAACATAATAAGGTGGAAATAAGCTCTAATTACAAATTATTTTCGTATTACTTTTGTATGGACAATTCATCCTACGCAGGACTCTTAACATCAATAGATAGATTTCACGTTTATCCACATACCAACAAGCAAATAAATAAATAAATAATAATGCTGGACATTTTTCACACAGTATCATCTGGTCCCAAACTAAGCAGAGCTTGTATTATGGGAACTAAATGACTGTTAAACTACTTATACTTTTTTTTTTTGTAAAACATTCATTTTATACATAGAAAACACCTAGACCCGCGACAAATATTTGCAGGTCATACAAACATTTGCCTCGCGACGGGAATCGAACCCGCAACCTTCTGCGTCTCAGGCGGGCCTTCACTCATTGCGCCACAGAGGTTGTCAAAATGATTGTTCAGGTGGGTCAAATGATTGTTCGTCTTCTTTGTGACTTTAAAGTGTTTTTTTTAATTTAGTCATTATTATCAACAGACTACAAAATTAATGTGCACCTCTCAAAGGACTCTAAAGGCTTTTCGAAGTACCGGTTTTTAAAATAATTTCTTTAAAAAAATATAAAAAGAACATTATTTATTTTATAGAAATTTATTTTAGAAAATGGTATTGAAAGCGACCTACACCGCTACACTAGCATTTCTTGGCAATCGTTGGATGTATACGTCAGTGCGTTAGTTAACAAGGGGAAATTAAAAAAAAAGTTGGTATTGCCGCGAAATCTCTAGAATTTTATACCGTATTATAAAGTTATTTTAGTTCCTCGCAAACAAAGTGAAAAGTAGAGTGTTTAACATCTCGTATGAAATGACTCGAATTAGTCTCTTTTTGAACTTAATTTACTATTAATTATTTTGCTAATCGATTTTTTTTACACCCAAAAGAGACTATCATAGTCCTGATCCCACACTAGGTCATCTGTATCATCATCTGTGTCATCTGTATCGACAACACCCAGCCAGACCCAAACAATATCTACAGAAAATGAAAACATTTGTCCCGCTGGCGCTGCGGGAAACGAACCCACATCACAAACTATATAACATTGACTCGGGTAATAGATTTCCAGCATGATGCTAGCTAGATGAATCAGTTATCATTTTTTAGGTATGTTGATAAGGTGATAGCCTGCATCGTGCGCATACCGTGCGCGTGCGCAGACCGGAACAGAATGCGGCAGAGCGCATCGGACAACCACGGAGCCATCATACTATTGGTACTGCTTCTGTAGCACGCACGGTGCAAGCAATACTCTTTTGATATCTAAGCCGATGGATGCCTCCTTAGTTTTGTTTTGTTAGGTTTTCTTCTGGCTAACATGACGTGGATAGCGCAAAACAGGCATTTCTCCAGCAGTGTGGCGTGATAGTCTGTAAGTACCAACATGAGCGTGATGACGAACTTGGTCATGATGAGCTTCAAATAAGAAATTATAATTTAATTATTATTATAATTTTTACTGGCAACCCCAGACACGGATTTCATGAAAAAAAAACGGAAAGACACTTTTGCCCAAGTTTAGTCAGTGCAGTGCATAGATTTTAGAACATGACCTATAAGACATGCTATATCTACCTATACGGCGCAACACTGACTCGATAATTTTGGACGAAAATTAATCTGATTACATACATAGATGCAACATGTTACAAAACCGCGATTTGCTAGTGATGGCGACTGCAGGGGCCACGGAGAAAGCAGCGGACTTTCATCATTAACTAGCAACATTCAGTGAAGGATAGATTTTGTAATGTCTGTCCGTTGGATTCGATATCAACCTGCAAATCATAGATGCATTAACTAACAAACATTTTGTAAGTTGTGCTTTTTTTGACGTGAAACGTCTTTCATTTCTGTCTATAGAGGTATATTCTCTTGAAAAAACCATATGTAACGAAATAGGTTACGACAAGATCGCTTATTACTTTGGGAGTATAGACCTATCGGCATTATTCTATCACAATTATTTAGAGGATAGGAGCCATTACTTGGTAATACATACGTCGTGATGTTACTTGTGTTCCACTGCGGCTGCGTCCCTGATGGCTGTATCAGAGACGCAGCCGCAGTGGAGTACCTTTTTTTTTAGTTTTTACCTACGTGCCGCGACGTTTGAAATAATCCAAATAAACCGTAAGATTTTATTAAAATACTATATTAGTCTTTGACTAAGGTATTGTCGTAAAAAATAAAAAATCCGATTCCCATGATGGGCAAGGTCCATTCTGAGGAACTGACGATTCAGATCCATCCTAAGTACGTGTGAGGATACGAAGGAGACAGAGGCAAGACTTAACATTATATTTGGCACACATGCTCATGTTTGGCATTGTACCAACTACACATGCTGTAGACATTTCCCAATATTACCCATAAATCTCTCTTGGTAGGTTCATATATTATGATAACGACCATTCATTTCAATGAATCTCAATGAATAGTTCTGTAATCTCATACATTGATTTAAGCCTGAATTCATAGTCGGATGTTGAACAGTCCCCTGAAATCCATCATTCAGCATTCACTTTACAGCTGGGTGTTGATATTGCGCTTAAATTTTCACATAGTGCCTGAATAGACCCCTAGGGGAGCCCCTATTCGACTATGAATTCGGGCCTTAGTTTGCCCTCCTAGAGTTGCCTCAAATGTAACCCTAAAACGTACTCTCGAATGTTCGGGTTCATTATTAGGCAGTCACGTCGAGCCACGGAAATGAACTTTGTTTATTTTGTCGCCGCACGATGAAGTTACGTAAAGCAATCGGCCCAGTAGGTAATTGGCTTGTTATCCAAATTATGCTCAAGTATTTGGTAAACACGTGAATTACATTCTTATTTCATAATTCGTGATCGTTTTCCAAACATTTTTTCATTTTTTTTAATTGTTCTTTTATAAAACTTGGTTTTTAACGCCGGTCGTTTCAATATTAGATATTCTACTAATCCTACTATATATCTACTAATATAATAAACGCGAAAGTTTGTGAGGATGTTTGTTACTCATTCACGCAAAAACTACTAAACGGAGTGTGATAAAACTTTACAGTAATATAGCTTATACATCGGAATAACACATTGGCTACTTTTTATCCGGGTACCACGCGGGCGAAGCTGTGGGCAGAAGCTAGTTTACAATAAAGTTTATAGGTTCTGTGTCAACCGTTACGTCCACATATTAGCTTTATTCAGCAAATAAATCTGTGGTCATCGTTACTACGCGGTAACATGTATTCTTAACAAGATACCGAATTACTGAGACATGGCTTGTTTGACGGTTATATATGTTTTATAGTTTCAGTTATCTTAACTGTTGGGAGATCTTTCATCTATTAGTTTCGTCAAGTATTACGAAGTAGATAATGAATACCCTAATAGATAATAATGATATGTATATGCGGCGAGAATCACTACTTTGTAACATAGTTTTTACAAGCACGGGAGGTAAGTGTTATTAATCTGTATTTCTACCGGCATTTATTTTAATTGTACCTACAAATTTTTAAACAGTAAATTTACAACCTAAATAACGTAATTGTTGTTCATTAATTTTGTTATTTATATTTTTCAAATAAAAATATTTTTAATATAAATAATAACATACAGACTTAAGAACAAGCACACCAAATAAATGAATCAAAAACATCATCTCGTTTGCCATTGCTCTTACGTTTTACCTACTTATGGCATTTTTAAAATGTTATATTATTTTACATAGAATTTTTTGACAAAGCCCCTATCTATACAGCTGGATTTTAATTATTTCTAATTGAACTTACCAAATCAGTAAATTTTCCAGATTGTGTCCTAAAAAAACTTTGCCCTGCCAATTGACGTAACCAAGTATTCCATAACCCCCTATGGTTTGAAATAATACCTACTGAATACTCAGTTGTCAATTTTAAAACTAAATATACATATTTTTTTCCAAATAAACAAAAAGTTATGTTAAAACAACGATACTTCTTAAACTTTAATTGGGGACTCAAGGTGTGAAATTGATTTGTTTATAGATATTTCATTTGAATAATATAGGGTTACACAATAAGTTAAAGAACCATTCTCAGTACAAAAGACTTAAACGCGCTCGTGTGCTTTTCAATAAATAAATAAATAATGCTGGTAATTTTTCACACAGGATCATCTAGCCCCAAACTAAGTAGAACGGGTCGTTATCATTAAGGACTCCGGATAAAATGGACTGCGGGTCCCTAGAGACACTTCCAAAATTATTTATTTTCATTCCTTTGTATTAAGGGAACTATATGATTGATATATACTACTAATATACTTGTTTTTCTTGTAAAAACGTACATAATATACTTTGAAAACATCAAGACTGGCAGCTCCGAGATAAATATTTGCTGATCATATAAACATTTGTCCCGCTGAGGGAATCGAGCCCGCAACCTTCTGCGTCTCAGGCGGGCTTTCGCCCACTGCGCCACAGAGGTCGTCAAATGTTCAAAGCTTTATAATAAAAAGTAATAAAATGTACGATATTTTATTAGGAAGGTACTTTTTCCGTGCCTCGGTATGTACACAAGTATTTGAATATGCAATTCGGCCATCTCTCATTTGTTGAGTAAAAGTGGCTTCTTTGACATTGCGTCACGACTTTCTCTAGACTTGCAGTGCAGGCAAACGCGTTACAAAGGTCGTAGGTTCATATCTGGTGGGTGCAGGTGCACCGATAACTCGGTATATAATGTATTGTGTGCAATTTTCATATAATAGGAATGCAAATTCGAAGGAAATGGTTAACCTTAGGTATCAGATAGACAGATGATACTTTATTTCACACCACATAATATGTTTCTTACAAATTCAAACAGAGCTAATTTCAAGCTAATCCTGGAAGTACATTAGGCAGTTTTATAGCTAATAGCGATCCCTTCCAGACAACCTTTAGATGTACAGGAATTTATGTGAAACTTATAGGATATCAGTAGTAATAAGTAGCTCACTGTAATAAGTATAAAGTTAGGCTGGTGTTAGTTTTGTTTTATTTAGCGGATATAGTGTTGTTTTGTGGCATTTCAACTGAATGTATGGCCATTACGTAGTAAAGTGACCTGTATGACATACTTTTTGATACTACATAAATATATTTGGTAGAGAAAAGGTAGGTATCTGATTGAACTGATTGCGAAGCGTATATCGCGGGTTATTGGCGATGTCCCGCGATCTTCGGCCCTATCGGGGGACAGCTGGAACTGCCTTTTCGGACACAGCATTGTAAATTTTCTTCGACGAAGTAGAGTTAGTGCAAGCGCTCAAGCAATTCATATTAAGCTCTTCTTACGTTTTGGAAATGGTCAACAATTCTGAACAAGGTATGAGTTCCACTCACCCAGTTCCAACTCCATACAATCCATAGCAGTCGTTGATGCCGGCTAGAACGCCGACGACCCCGGCCACGACGGCGACGCAGCCCGCCCAGAGCCCCGCCCCCACGCGCGAGAGCGCTGCGCCCTTCACCACGCACAGCGCGCCCGCCCCCACCAGCAGCGCCCCCAGCACCACCTGCCCTAGCCCCAAGAACACCACTAGTCTTCTCCTATCGTTCGGAGCTTCACTACCCGCTTCTACACTTTTCGATGTTACACTTTGTTCTTTCACATCTTTGAGTTTTTTCGTCTTCTTCTGCGGGATTTTGCATATTAAATGTTCCGTGGAATCTTCAGATTTGAGGCTGGATACTGTAGCGGTGGGTGCGCTAGTGTTGTACGCGTCCGGAGTGTCCGGCGAGTGCGGCGAAGCGCGCTCTGTGTCCGTCATCGCCTCCTCCGAGAGCGGTACGTGCTGCCCGCGCCGCGGTAGAACATTCACTGAAAGACATAAGCCCAGTCTGCGGCTCGTTGTGGAGACAGGCCTTTCACTCTGAACCAGCTTTCAATGTAAACCCAGCTTTATCACACCGCCTTATCATTCAAGGTGGTTCGGAAAACTTAGCTAAAAGACTGGGTAAATCAAGCATTGATCGTCTAGTTGTGACCGATGGAACATGAGCCGTCAAGTGACGACTTGCAAGTGACAAGATCGCCTTCATGTGTGCAACAGATTAATATAAAGTGTCATATTGGAGTGAAACTTCTTGGGTGTGGTGTGAGGAGGTGCGCACGCGCCGCGGCTGCGCCGGTACGGCTACAGGTGATGGGGAGAGTGATTCGTATTGTGCACTATAACTCTCTTGAAGCAGTGGGTTATGTTAGTTAATTGATAGTGATTGCAAGCAAAGATGGCCCGTTAAATTTGTTATTGTCTGTTCTATCGTATTTCCTCATTGCATTATTACTTCCGCGGTATTAGGTAAGTACAAAATTTGCGATACAATTTTCGGTGAATCTCCTCGAACAAACGGATTATCGCAACGTAACCACAGACGGATTTTTTATTTATTTATGAGTAAGCTTTTGAAACTTACTTATTTATATAGCACACACTTTTTTCATTATCTAGCCCCAAACTAAGCAGAGCTTGTATTATAAGTAACAAGATACATGACTGATATACTACTTTCATACTACATACCTACATCATACATATAAAAACACCTAGACCCGAGACAAATATTTGCAGATCATACAAAATTTATCCAGCGGTGGAAATCGATCCCGCAACCGTCTGCGTCTCAGGCACTTTTTATAAAGACCTGACGAGAGACTTAGGCCCGAATTCATAGTCAAATAGGGGCTCCCCTAGGGGACTGTTCAGGAGGTGTAAAAATTCAAGTACGAATTTAACATTAATGCACCCAGTCATAAGGCAAAGTCAAAGTCAAAGTCAAAATTCATTTATTCAATAAAATCACAAGGACCACTTTGAAACGTCGGTTTTTATCTAGGTGCCTGTTCCTCCGCGACCAAGCCAGGAAAGAAAGGCAAGAAAATAAGGCTGGTTATTCTTTTTAATGATCCTTTTACAAAACAATAGGTTCGAGTTGGACCATTTTCAATCCCAAGAGTTTTTGTCATCTAAATAATCAGATATTTTATAGTATGCCTTTAATATGACCATGACTATGTACTATAGACTATGAATTCAGCCTTTACTCCACTGTTGACCTGAGTGCTGGTTTTATATCGCCCAACGTATAATACTTGCCGCAATTCTGCCAGCTTTCTGGACACCTTTTCAACTGACAACAGACTTCGACTGGGATATACCTTAAGAGTATCTATTTCTTCTAGATAAGTAACTATTATTTAAAAAAAAAACAATAATACAATATGACAAGTATAAATTAGTATATACAGTCGTATGACGACTTCTGTGGCGCAGTGGGCGAAGGCTCGCCTGAGACGCAGAAAGTTGCGGGTTCGATTCCCGCCCGGGACAAATGTTTGTATCTGCAAATATTTGTCTCGGGTAATATGTATGTATTTACAAAAAAAAATGTATATAAGTAGTATATCAGTCATGTAGTTCCCATAACACAAGCTCTGCTTAGTTTGGGGCTAGATGATGCTGTGTGAAAATGTCCTGCGTTATTTATTTGTTTGTTTTTTCGTTGCAGGTTCCGTTTAGCACGTTGAGCGGTGCGCTCATCTGCCGGCGGACACGGCGGGCAGGTGAAAGCTGCCTCGTACATTACCGGCCAGCAGTCGCACACTCCCACCTTATTCATACTTCATTATCCGTATAGGTATCTACAGCAGTGGGTGGAGTAGCTGGCTAGTGACCGACTTTACATCCGGAGGTCGTAGGTTCGAATCCTGTCGTGCATCAATAGATTTTTCCACTCGAAAGTACGTAATATTTATTTATTTGTTACTTTGAGTGGAAGAAAAAAACATGTTGTGCCGACCCCACGTAATATGGGATAAGGACAAGAAGATGATGATTTATTTGTCTACTTTAATTAACAAGGCCGAGGGCCAATTACATTAACTAAAGGCTAAAATTATAACTAATTTAAATATAAATGAGTCAGACTATTTTAATATTGTGATGTCAAAAGGAAAAGTACAAAAACCGGCATGTCAATTGAATACGTGTGGCCATGGGAAATTTCACACCGCAAAAACGGGAATTTTCATGTACTGCACCATCGGTGAAGGCACCGACCAAGTTTCGACTCATTCCGAGAGTCTTCATCGGGGTGAGTGATTGCGACTTTCTCCTTCCGCGTCGCACCGTGCTCTACATTATACCTTTATTTTTACCAAAAAGCCATAGGTAACAGTCTCAGAGTGATTCTCGCCAATCCTCAGTTAATGTATTATGGACAAATACCTACCCGTGAAATACCCAGAAAAATACCCAGGACCTAGTAGTGGGAGCGAAATTTAAACAAATATATATCAACCTAACTTGTGAATAATTCAATGGGTCTCATAAAATAAAGAATACATAGCAAAGCCATTAGAAACCGGACCCTATTCGTAGATGAAGAAAGAAAGCATAAAATTCAATAGATTAAATAAATTAGTTATTCAAACTCCAAATTGGTGTGTTTACCTACTGTTAAACTGTGTCAAGAATGCTGATTTGATATGTTAGGTACCTAACCACCTACTGGTAAGTATCTTGTCTAGAACTTCGACTAACTCCTTTGTAAGTTTTTACGAAATCAGGTGTATATATTTTTTATATATAAATAAATAATGCTCGACATTTTTCACACATCATCATCTAGCCCCAAAGTGAGCAAAGCTTGTGTTATGGGAACTACATGACTGATATACTACTTATTTACATTTTTTTTTGTAAATACATACATATTATACATAGAAAACACCCAGACCCGAGACAAATATTTGTAGATCATACAAACATTTGTCCCGCGGCGGGAATCGAACCCGCAACCTGCGTCACAGGCGGGCCTTCGCCCACTGCGCCACAGAGGTCGTCATATACCTATATATACCTTGCAATCTTCTACCCACGGCTTACAATCTTCCTACTAATATTTTAAACGCGAAAGTTTGTGAGGATGGATGTTTGTTACTCTTTTACATCATATAGCTATGAAACTTTAGAATAATATACCTTATATGATGTATAAGGTATATTACTCTAAAGTTTCATATATTCAATAACACATATGCTACTGTTTATCCGGGTACCATGCGGGCAAAGCCGTAGACAGTTTAAGCGTCTGTTGGGAGTATTTGTTTATATATACCTATTGAGTAAAATCTGTATTTGATCGCTTCACTGAACCATCCCATTACCATCTCATCATCAGATGGTTTACCATCCCATTGACAAAGTACTTACAGCTCAAACAAACCGGAAGGAAACATTTTTTTTTATTCAACATGTATTGGGATAGCGACCTATATCCTACTAATATTATAAACGCGAAAATTTGTGAAGATGGATGTTTGTTACTCTTTCACCCAAAAACTACTAAACGGATTTTTATGAAACTTTACAGTAATATAGCTTATACATCAGAATAACACATTGGCTGCTTTTTATCCGGGTACCATGCTGGAGAAGCCGTGGGCATAAACTAGTGAACTTATCAATTTAGATCGATGAACGATGTCACATTACAACAATAAGATATTTACCTATGCCTATATGCCATTTTTCCCCAGGCTTATCTACTTTTAGCCATTGTATCGGAAACATCAATTGGCTTTCAATGTAATAGGCTAATTGATGAAGACTACATCGGTGATTGTTCGATGACAGAATCTGTTTATCAATCAGTTCACGTAACGCGACCCATAAATAATGTTACGTATCGTTACGTACCCTGCCCTTTTACGAAGGAAAAACATTGCAATGAGTAGCGAGTGGTGACCATATGCAACACTTCCTGAAGACGTAATTATGTGTAATCAATTCACAGTCAATTATGATTAGGAAAGGTTTTATATTATATCCTACTACTATTATAAACGCGAAAGTTTGTGAGGAAAGATGTTTGTTACTCTTTCACGCAAAAACTACTGAGCGGATTTTGATAAAACTTACAGTAATATACTCGTAGCTTATACATCAGAACAACACATAGGCTACTTAGATGCCACGCGGGTGAAGCCGTGGGCAGAGGCTAGTTTACAATATTAGTTATGATCACGATATTCTTTCACTCCTGTTATAAAGCCATGCCCATTTCGAGACATTTTCAAGAGAGGTATTTCATTTTTCGTACCAAATAAAATTACATGTAGGTATAGTCTCAAATTATTTAATAATCAAAATGAACATCAAATCCATGAATAAAATCAAAACTGATATCAGTAGATACAATTATGTCAAATCAATAACCTAGTTAGCAAAGATGCCTGCGGCCGCGTCACTTTCCTTACGAGCCTGTGACCGCAGTACGAGTCGGCGCCATTTGCCATAAGTACTACCCCGTTCCGTTTATTCCGCTCCATAAGCCCTCTTAATGAGGTCCGCGGCTTTCTCGGCGATCATCACGACCGGGGCGTTGGTGTTTCCCCTCGTCACTTTGGCCATCACACTGGCATCCACCACCCGCAGCCCCCCAACTCCGAGAACTCTCAGATCTCCGTCTACAACTTGCCCCATTGCAGCCGTTCCAACAGCATGCCACGCGGACGTCGCCATCGCTGTAGCCTTGCATTTAATCTCCTCGACACCCTCCAACCCATCACACACCTTAATTTTTAAATCAACAACACGCGCAGACTTCTCTTTGAAGTATTCAGTCTTCGCTATAGAGTGAACGACGTCAACAGCTTCGGGAATATCTTTCAAATCTTCGGGGTTTTTGAAAGTCCCCGAGTAAATCATCGGTTCATCTAAATAATCGGCTGAACGTAGCCGTACTCTGCCTCTGGATTTGGGTTTGAGTAGAACAACAGCAATGGAAATCAACTCATTATTTTGATTTATAGAGTCGAGTTGCGCACAGATTTCAGTGTCAAGACCTATGACAGAAACACAACCATTGTAAAACTGAAAGTTTTGCTGAACGCATGTCGGATAAAAAGCAAAATCTGGAATATTAGGTTCTGAACCCTTTAACGCGAGCAGAGCACCCATACTGTCAGCGTTTGCTAGAGATCCTGACCTGTTGTAAAGATATTTGATCACATCCATGTACTGAGTGGCTTCACTCGTATAACAGGTGCCGTTTTCCGCGGCAATATAGTTCAAATACATTATATGGTCGTGAAGATTTTCTCCTACTTCTGGTAAATCTTTTATCACATCAATGCCTAGATCATCAAGGTGCTGTTTCGGGCCTACACCAGAAAGCATCAACAGTTTCGGAGTATTAAAGGTCCCAGCGGATACTACAACTTCTTTGTTTGCATAGAAATGCAACTCTTCATCATCGATCACCACTTTCACTCCCGCAGCTTTAGCATTCTCGAATAGAATTTTAGTCACCACCGCATTTTTCATAACGAAAATATTATCTCCTTTAGCTTTGTTTAACAATGCGGTCAAAGAACTGTCTCTTCTGCCGTCTCTTACCGTGTGCGAGAATTTTCCTGCTCCAATTTTGTGAGGGTTTGTCATATCGTCCACAATATTAAAGCCTATTTCACGGAAAGCTTCTAAAAACCTTTCAATTTCATGAGACGTATTTTCCAGTCCTGACACTTCTATTGCGCCATGACGGCCGTGGTATTTCATAAGGTCCTCGTTGCCGACTATCTGTTGATCCGTCATGTGTTCAGTCTTTTTGAAGTACGGCAAGACATTATCCCAGCTCCAGCTAGGCCCTGCTATGGTAGCCCACTCGTCAAAGTCCGCGGGGAAGCCCCGCGCGTAGATCATATTGTTTATGGACCCGCTGCCTCCGAGCATCTTGCCACGAGGCTGCCGCTGGCTACCCCTAAACAGAGCTTGACCGGAGTATCTGCTGTACTCCGTTGTGAAGTTCCAATCGAAAGGACTGGCTATCAGCACGTCGTGATATGCTGGTATCTAAAACAACAATAGGTAAATAGACAACATTGTAGTACATATATATTCAAATCGGGAAAGGTAACGAACCCACCTAGGTCGATCATTTTTGGAATATTGAAAATTGGACACATTTAAATCTTACACTATGTAAAATTTAAATGTGTCCTAAAAATTACTGATTCATCGGGCGTTGAACCCGCATCTTCACCTCTGATAGGCAATGCGTTGACCAATAACGCCACGGATCGAACCGCGCTGAGTCTGATATTATTGGGCACTCTCTATTCAGCTGCGATGATGGATTCTATCTACAGATGTCTCATTCAGGTACATTTCTGCTCGAAGTAAATTCGTTCGAACGAATGTTATCATTGCCGCTTAAGAGCAAAGTTGTGTGCAAGCACCACAGTATCGGATTTTTAACATATTTAAATACCTACTAGTTTCTGCCCGCGGCTTCGCCCGCGTGTTATGTTGATAAAAGTAGTGTATGACCGTCTCCAGGCTTTAAACTATGTCCACTAACTTTTGAATGAATCGAACCAAGGATTACAATTTTCCATACAAAGTTTAGAACTCAATTGCAAACATAAAGGGTAGTTTTGAAAAAAATAAAAAATACGCGTTTCATTATTTACTTTAAAGTTTGTTTATACAAAGTTTTGAGCGACGCTGTTTAACCCTCTTAGGGGTTGATTTTCGAAAATTAGATTAGCCTATGTGTTATTCCAGAATCTAAACTATCTACATTAAAAATTTCATAAAAATCAGTTTAGTAGTTACGGAGATACGTGGTAACAAACATTCACACACACAGACTTTCGCATTTATTATATTAAATAGGATATAGTTTTACATACTCAAGTTTCGTTTTCACTTCAAAATTAACATACACTTACTATGCTCTCTTGTGGTGGGTCCGGACCAGCCTCTAACAGAAGAATCTTGAACTGTTTAATTTCTGCCAACCTTGCCGCCAACGTGGACCCGGCCGTTCCACCACCCACTATTATAAAGTCAAAGCTCGAACCATCTGAAACATAAGAGTGAAAATGTTCAATCTTTCAAGCAAAATCTGTTGACGTTCGTAAATAAATATCAACTTTCTCTTTATTTTGTACCAAATAATTATTTCGGTAACATCTGGGGGGATGGGCAGGCAAACTTCAATATTTATCTTTGTGGGTACCGTATTTGTTTGGTACTATGCAACAGCCAAGCGGGGCTAAACCAGAGGGGAGCATCATGAAAATTCATGAGTCACCTTTAAAGTCCTTTGACCTTTGACGACATCTGTGGCGCAGTGGGTGAAGATGCGCATGAGACGCAGACGGTTGCGGGTTCAATTCCCACCGCGGGACAAATCTTTGTATGATCTGCAAATATTTGTCTCGGGTCTGGGTGTTTTCTATGTATAATATGTATGTCACTACAAAAAAATTATATAAGTAGTAATCAGTCATGTAGTTCCCATAACACAAGCTCTGCTTACTTTGCTGCTAGATGATGCTGTGTGAAAATGTCCAGCATTATTTATTTAAAGTAAAACTACCAACTCTAACTTTAAAGTTGAAAGAAAAAAACGCAACAAGTATATCGGTAACGATATACATATTGCATCCCTACGGTGATAGGGAGCTGTTGTAATTCTTACTAGCTATTTCAGCATGTTGCGGCCACGGCTCCTGCACCAGGCATTGCGATACTGCGAAGAATTGCAGAGCGGCTGAGATCGCGGGCCCCACCACACTGCCGCTACCGGCGCAGCACGTCGAAGACAGCCCTACCACAGGAGCCATTCCTGAAAACGGACGGTCATTGCCATCGTTCAACAGAGAAGTCACAAGGATAATCTTACTAATATTATAAACGTGAAAGTTTGTGAGGATGTTTGTTACTCTTTCACGCAAAAAACTACTGAACGGATTTTGATGAAACTTTACAGTAATATAGCTTATTCATCAGAATAACACATAGGATACTTTTTAGATCGGGTACCACGCGGGCGAAGTCGTGAGCAGAAGCTAGTATTTTATAATAACACCATACAAATTATATTCGAGCACATTTCAATGTTCTGTCCATGTTTTTTTCGTGGAAAAGTACACAGTGAAGTTAGAATAATAGACATGGTGCTGACAATGTCTACTAAGTATATTTATTTTATTATTTGGAAAACTAACAGAACAATGACACTTTTAGTTAAAAGATAATATATAATAAAGTTTTCACGAATTAATTATTCTCACACGTGAAGAACAATTGGACAATTATGTGGCTTAGCTACAAGAGAGATCGAACATATCTAATTTATAGAAAGTCATAGTTGTTTATGTTCACGGAACGGTAAATGTGTTGGAGATGCCTTTAATTGATACGAATCATGGGAGGATTAAATTAAATTAAAGTTTATTCCAAATAGAAATCATATATTCTTAATTGACTCCCTAAGTTTATTAAGTAATCTAGCTGCGCCCCGCAGTTTCACCCGCGTAAGTTTCTATTTTATACTCCTGATTACTTCGAAATTATATATCAGATTCGAATGAATTTAAAAGAATTATACTGCTACATAAATACCCTTGATGATAAAATTATTTATTTGAATAAGAATTAATACAACGATACGAATGTAACCAACTTTTGTTTCTACCCGCGATCTAATTAAATTTTAGAACACAAAAGCTGCTATTGTGACTTATCTATTATAGTTAGATATATTCCCACACAAACTTTTTTGTAGGTAATTAGTATTGTATGAGTAATTAAAACATTTAGTATATAATTTTTATGTATCATCATTAGTTTTCTCAGCGTACGCCAAATAATGAATTTAATAGGCAAAATTTTGCTACTTTGAGTTACATTATTGCAATTTTTTTAAGGATTTCTATTTTTTTTGAAAATAACTTACTTCCTGATAATTTAGCTTTCTATTGGTGAAAACATGGTTAAAATTGACCCAGTAGTTTCGGAGCCTATTCGATACAAAAAAAACAAAAAAATCGTTCCTCTTTAGTATAGATTATTATTATTATATTTTTATTAAGTAAATAAGGACTATAAATAGGGCTCTTTACAATATTGTATAAAAATACTTGAGGTACCACGTTCAATTCTTCTATCCTTCAATGGCGTTACTTGGTCAGTCAGTTGTAACCCTCGCTCGTACAAAAGATCGATAAACACACAAACAAAGATCGTTGTTTATCAAACATTATTTGTATTTTATACTTTGTATTTTACAATATATACTTTGTATGGGCTTCTTTGCTTCCGTATTATTTATTAATATTAAATTAATAAATAATACGAGCAACTGTATAAGAAAAATGCTTTATTTTATAAGGCGCTTGTTTTGCTCTTACCTGATAGCTCGGACTACAGCAGAAACACAAGTGTGGAGATTCGTCGATGATGTCCTATACGTTGATGAATATCATAACATTGATAAGATTGATTTTGGGATAATTGTTATCACCTCATCAGAAGGAGTGTTGTCTGACAAGTGTTATCAATCAATGACAAACACTTCAACTTTTTAAGAACTTGTACCTTGAAATAGGGCAATGCACTTGCATTCCTCATTTAAATTGATACTTATACCTATTCTGGGTCTGGTCTGGGTGTTTTCTATGTATAATATATATGTACTAGCTTCTGGCCACGGCTTCGCCCGCGTGGTACTCGGATAAAAAGTAGCCTATGTGCTATTCCGATGTTTAAGCTATATTACTGTAAAGTTTCATCAAGATCCGTTCAGTAGTTTTTGCGTGAATGAGTAAAAACAAACATCCTCACAAATTTTCACTTTTATAATATTAGTGGGATAAGTAAGATTTACAAAAAAGTATATAAGTAGTATATCTGTCATGCAGTTTCCTTAATACAAGCTCTGATTATTTTAGGGCTAGGCACAGATGTGTGAAAAATGTCTAGCATTATTATTATTATATGAAATTAGGTACCTACATAAAGTATATATTGCCCATAGCAACACTTATACTGCCATTTACGACAATTATTGTGCACATGTATTTATATAGGTACATGTATAAATTATATTATACTTTTATTAGTTTTTTGATATCGTGTAATAATAATGTCTGAAATATAAATTGTTGAATTGAATTAATAAGCCTACCCACCAAAATACAAATAGCAAACTTTGTATAGTAATTTCACTGATAACAAATTCAGGCAGTAAGTGACCAAAGTCAAAAAGTTTTTATTCATTGAAATCACACTGATCATATAAAAACGACCCGTTCTGTTTTTCATCAAGCGTAGGTTTGACACCAAATACGCTCGCGTTTTACCTAGTTAAAAAATAGTCTCTGTCGATATCTATTAAAAATTTCATCGAATTCGGTTCGGCTCTTACGAAGATTATCGGTACCTAACAAATGTTTCATGGGAAGAGATATTTTCTAAAATAATTTATGCAAAGGACTCATTCACTAACAACACAAAATATAAAAAAGCATCGAAATTTTTTCATAAATTAATTTCAAAAAGTTTCGAAACTATGGTCTCACAGGGTCTACGCCGCCCGCGTAGACAAAGCTACGGCACTTGCTCCCAATAAGATATACCGCTCTAAGTACATAATCCGTACTATTTATAAAAGTGGTTTTTGTTTGTCTCCTTTCTTATTGAAATATTAGTGAAAGGAATCGAAGCTATAACTTGATCTACCGTGGATAGCCACGGTAGGTCAAGGTTAAGTTTGACGTCCGATGACGCATATTCGGAGATGAGCGGAAACATGCGCCAACCAATAGAACCTCTTCGTTCTGCTTAAATGAGTTTATCCACGTTTATAATAAAGGGATATTAAACTACGTATATGTAAATAATTCCTACCTTTTTCAAATTTCTTCAAATTCCGATCCCGTCGAGAGTGCACTTATATCAGCCAGCAGTAGATGGAAATGAGAGTTGATTGATGTGCGTAATGAGGTAGTATGTTATTGTATTTTTATATGTCTACCGTCAATCTGCTATCTTCGAGCGAAATATCGACGAAAATGCCACAGATAAGTTAACCTGTTACTTGTACCTAGTACTTGTTATTATTCACAATAAGTACAAATTTTAAATTTCTTTTTCTTGATCTGTAACTAATGTAATGTGAGTTGAAATCCTCTTTAAAGTGTGAGACAGCTATATTAAGAGACCTCGCTCTTCATTATCAAATTATATAACATAAAGAAACTACAAAATAATTAAAACTTACACAAACAAGAGTATAATAATACAAATTCAAACTTTTATTTCAGCTTTCACACACATATTATTGCAGCCATGAAATATATGAAAATGTAGGTACTTACTTCCTAAACAGATCTTAAAAGTGTGAACTCATGAAATGCTGTGCCAGCCTTTATACGTGCCCCTCTACTTCTTAGACAATGCAGTTACCTACGTATACCTAGTATGGGAAGTACCTTATATATCCGTCTCTATTATCAAACGTAAACATTATTCGCGACCATGAACGGCTCTTGAACTTGTAAAACTATTATTTCTAATGAAGGTACGTACTACGTCGTAGGTACCAAGGAACCAAATGATTAAGTATTTATTCGGTGCTGTGAACGTTTTAAAAACAACCAAGTAGGTAGGTACCTATGTATAAACTTAACTGGAATGAAGATTTTTGAGATTCGAAGAATTGACGGCATTGGCCTTGATTCTTTAGTCCACCAACTAAATTTAAACTGTCGCTCTCTTTTACTGATAGTGCACGCAAGAAAAAGATGGCAAGAATTTTACTCCTGTCAAATTATTTTAGGTGTTGCTCTTTTTTTTGTTTATTTTAAACTAGCTTCTGCCCACGGCTTCGCCCGCATGGTACCCGGATAAAAAGTAGCCTAAAATTTTTTCTGATGTATAAGCTATATTACTGTAAAGTTTCATCAAAATCCGTTCAGTAGTTTTTGCGTAAAAGAGTAACAAACATCCATCCGCACAAACTTTCGCATTTCTAATATTAGTAGGATTACGACTCAACTCGTACGTAAAACTTAAATCTTACTAGACAGCACAAAAATTGTTGCGATCTCTTTATTGTGTTACTAATAGTAAAAGATAGCTATAGATAAAAATAAGTTTAGTTGGTGTAAAAGAGTATAGACGCCATTGTTTTTGTCGGTAGCTGGAATTATACCTGCACTTTATCTGTCTGGTTAAGGAAAATGTTGTTAATAGGTAGGTAGACCTATGTATGTTCATAGCAGTAAATATTTGTAAATAGGTTAAGTATTATATTACGGCACAGTTGCATAAATACCAAAATATTATATATTTTATCGTAAAAAAATATGTTCATAACCATGACAGTTTTAAGTTATATGTTATACTGTAAGTAGGTTATTGAAGTCCTCGTATTACCTATCTATTCGTGCAATGACAAGAGAGAATGTAAGAAACTTCTTCAGTTTAACCGATACGCAATTACCTAAGGAGTAGGTAGTTAAGATACTCAATTAGATTAGCATACTAGTCAGAAGAGGGGCACCTTATCTATATCTAACATCTTCCTATACAAGTACCTATAACGATGTTTGTAAATCACTTCACGAAAGATTAGTAAGTACGTGACGTAAATATAATAGGTAACAACTTTTGTTTATTCCAAAAACTAACGTGAATTTGATTATTCATATTGTAAAAACGGGAATTACGATACACGGGAATTACTATAATGTACCGACTAAGTTTCGACTCATACCGAGCGTCTTCATCGGGGTGAGTGATCGCGACGCTCTCCCTCCGCGTCGCGTTGCATCGTGTCGTGCACTGATAGTACGGTAGGTGAAAATTCCCATTTTTACATGTTTTACTTACAACTTGATACTTTATACTTTTGTTTATGTTCATATTTTAATCTGTAGTCTAGACTTACATTAATATACCTTATATTAATTACCTATCCTACTAATATTATAAACGCGAAAGTTTGTGAGGATTTATGTTTGTTACTCTTTCACGCAAAAACTGCTGAACGGATTTTGATGAAACTTTACAGTAATATAGCTTATACACCAGAATAACACCTTAACTTTATATCCGGATACCACACGTGCGAAGTCGTGGGCAGAAGCTAGTGTTAGCATAAAACTAAGTTTGTAGGTAACCTTATAACAATGTAAATAAATCATGTGTTTGTTTAGTTTTATTTTAAATTCTCTACTTAATTAGATATTAACTTGTTTGTTTTTTAATGTCTTTGATTAATCCCTATTTTTTTTCTCTACAAACCCTTGTATGTATGTGCGCAGGCTAGGTTAGTGTAAGTTAGATACCCACGACACGACAGGTACGTGGCAAGTCGAGCACTTAGTCAGCTGAGCCGTGCTGCTGAAAATCAAAAGGTCGCCATATCGATTTAGATTGATTGTAACTCTTTTGTATGCTCCCTTTTGTTCAGATTGTGATTTTACTTAGAAAGTCGGAGGTGGTATTCTAAGATTTAAAAAAAATGACTTAGGTTTTATTTAGTATTTATTTGTACAAAGTAAACTTATAAATAAATTCGCAATACAAATGCATGGTGTTATGTAATGCATAGATAGGTTGGTCATTCAATTTCGTTATCTTGAGGATTCTGAAAAAATACAAGATCACTATTTAATTATATATGTAACTAGGTATAGGTAAACCACTTTTAAAAAAGTGGTTAATTTTATATTAGCTGGTCGATCATGGGTTTATGCACAGGAAATAGAGAATAACTCAAGACTGTTCGAACTCGAACGTAGCGCAGTGGGCGAAGGTCCACCTGAGACGCAGGGTGCGGGTTCAATTCCCGCCGCGAGACAAATATTTGTATGATCTGCAAATATTTGTCTCGGGCGGGGTGTTTTCTATGTATAAAAGTATGTATTTACAAAAAATAATATATAAGTAGTATATCAGTCATGTAGTTCTCATAACACAAGCTCTGCTTATTTATTATTATGTCCAGTATTATTTATTATTATTTATTTATTTATGTACAAGTGACATTTTTTTTACAAAACGGACAAACACGCTTACAACAGTTTTCCCCATGATGGGAATATTCAGGATACCATGAGTTCCATGGTATCAGGAGGATACCATGAGGGGGTAGTCAGAGACTCGTTTATAAATTATATTTGGCCCGCGTTTTGTAAGTAGGTAGTTAATATTAATAGTGACAGATTGCAAGCCCATCGCCGCTTATTGGCCTCGATTCTGTAGTTCACTAACTAAACTAAATTTAAACTGTCGCTCTCTTTTACTGATAGTGCAAGCAAGAAAGAGATAACTACAATTTTAGTGCCGTCAAATTAGTCAGATTTAAGTTTTCCATACAAATTTAGACGCACACAACAGTAAAATTCTTGCCATCTCTTTCTTACTTACACTATCAGTAAAAGAGAGCGACAGTTTAAATTAAGTTTAGTTAGTGAACTACAGAATCGAGACCATTGAAACACTAACCGATGTGATACATTCCTTCGCATTTTGTATTCTAGAGCATGTCGGTGTCCTCACGATGTTTTCCTTCACCATTCTGAGCACGTCGCGTTAATATACACATATTTTTTTCCACGAATCCATTGGTGCACGAGCGATTACGAACCCACGATCTCGAACCCATTAGGCCAACGCGGCTCTTCTTTTTTAGGTAATAAAAGTCTTCCTAAGTAGATAGTTACACCAAATGGTAAGTGCTTATCTAAATTCTCATTTAAAACTGAACGAGATATGGGACACACGGACATCAAGTCAGACAGACAAACAAAACAAAAGCCTCAGGGCCTCAGCCTCAGGCTGTTCCTTTCAGTGAACAGCCTTAAAAGTGAAAAGACCAAAAAGTTAGAAAAGTAGCGAGTCCTGCGTTACCTCATTGTGTATGGGTTGGTGGGGCTTGTGGCAGATGGCGAGGTGGCCGAGCAGGATGGGGCCCTGCTCCAGGCCGGTGCGACAGTTGATGGAGGTGACGCGGCACCCCGGCAGATGCAGCTGGTAGTACCTGCAGCATGCATGACCACGGTCAACGGACTACCTAGAGATCATTACCACCATACCACGTACTCTACTATTCTTCTTCTTTGCCTCTCCTCCAACACTCGCGTCGGTGCCACCATCCAGCCGCGCGCAAAGGGCAGAGCGAAGGCCAGTTAGTTTCCATCTCACGACCGTCGAGCGTGGTCGCGGACGATGCTCATGGGGGCATCACCTCTAAACGCTCAACGAATCCTCAGCAAGAGAATAGTAAAGTACGTGGTATAATTGTATAATTTAGAATTGATAATTTCAACTCTATGACTTAAAACCATCAAGTGCAACTCTGAACTTAATAACTCTGACCTGACTTTCCAATCGAAGGAGTTCTCCACGGGCACGTAGAAGCCCGACTCATTCAGCAACACATACTTCTGCATGTCCCTGAAGGGCTGACCCGCGATATCCAGCGGATACACGTTCACGACTCCGGACGAGACCGCGTCCACCGCGTGCAGCTGCGGCAAGTTGCGCCCTATCAGCACCACCTTTAGGTCTTCGTCACGAGCGTTCCTCATGAACAGCTTGATGTTCAAGCATTGCTCCGAGAACCCGCTGAGTTTTTTCGTCACCACACAAACTATTAACGTGTCTTCGCAGTAGAAATCGCAATGGAACAATCTCGTCAGGCGGTGCTCGAGGCTAAGGCTGTCCGTTGGATTGATACGAAGACATGATCCACCGTTGAAGCTGTCATCTAGATACACTTCGAGACATTCCCGCTCCTCAGGCACGCAGGCCAGGCCGTACCGGTGCTTGTTCCCTCTCTGCCCCAGCTTCAAGCTAACGGACATCTGCATCATAGACTTCCCTCTGCCGTCGGCTCTCGTGGTGCTCGGTTCCATTCTCAAAGCGCTCGGTCCCGGTTCCACCTCTTCTTCCACTTCGCTGTCCCTTCTCGGAGACTTTAGCTGGAGCAGGCTTTTGAAGTAGCTCTTCTGTTTGGGCTTGGCCTGCTTTGATTCTTCGGGTTCCGGTTCATCGTCGTCATCATCTTCCACGGGGTTCAAGCTGTCAGCTTTCGGAACTATATTGGATTTGGTAGAGTGGAGCTCCATTCGACTCATTTCGAAGGAGTCCCGGTAGCGGAGTATGCCCTTCCCGTCCTTGTAGGAGTGGCGAGAGTGTTTGAGGATGGCGTCGATGGTGGAGAGGAGGTAGCCGTGAGGTCCGTGTGCAGAGTTTGGCTGGTACTGCTGGTGACGCAGGTTGTACCACGGTGTGTTGCAGAGCACCTGAAGAACGTGAGAAGGGACTATGGAAACTTAGTATCTCATACTTAGCAACTATTGCATACTCTCTGTCTGAAACTAAAGTACCTAAATATATTAGTTGGAAAACTGCGATTCTGCCAGTGATTTAGGCGAGCGAAGTTTGCTCAATTAAGGTACCTATAGTCCTTTCGTTGAGCGAACTGTAATTTTTTTCTGAAATCAAGTTATTGCAGTTTGAAATCTAGCTGCGTATGATACCAAAAGGAACTCGAAAATATTAATAGGGGTGTCTTCTCTATACAGCGTTCTATAAATAAAAAGGAATCAGAGATCTTGGACTGACTAGTTTACAGTTTCAGTATGAGAAGCATGTAGAAGATGTTGCATAGTAGGTACCTCTCCATACATGCGTCGCTTCTTGCCCAGGCCGCGGCAGAAGGACGTCCTGAAGGGCAGCGCGGTGGGCAGCCTCGTGTTGAGGAAGGGCCACAGGCTGCCCCACAGCGCGCGGTCTCGCAGCAGAAACTTTTCGCCGTTGTCCATACCTTCAGACATGCCAGTCCTATTATGTACCTATCTGAAAGTCACTCGGTGACGGACGTTTCACAAGCCACATGATTTTCAATTGCACATACGAGAGAACACATTATTAAGTACATACAACGCAGAAGGTTGCGGGTTCGATTCCCGTAGCGGGACAACTGTTTCATGATCTGCAAATATTTGTCATGTTCTGTTTGCTTCAGGGCCAGATGATGCTGTGTAAGTGTTATATGAGTTATATGAGGTCAATGAACTCTTTAATTTACCTGAATATTTAGGTAAATTGAGGGGTTTTTTAATTAAAATATACCTATTTTAACTTGTAACTATTGAGTTATTAGAAAATAATGTATATTTAGGACCTATTTGTATCTGTTACTTTATGGCCAAGGCACAGTGTACGGGCTTGTGGTATTAATTTGATTTGTGAAACGTTCATCACTGAGTGTCTCTCAGATATATAAGGGGGATGGGGATGGTTTATTAGTTACCTACTTATAAACACCTGAGTAAATAACAATAATAAAGACCCAACGAATACACATACCTACATAGTCCTGAGTCCACACTAAGATCCCCTGTATGTGAGCATCTACGAGTACCGTGGTACCACACTACCAGACCCGCATCTAATAGCTGCAGAACATGCACACATTTGTCCCGCATCGGGAATCGAACCCGCACCTCTTGCGTCTCAGCCGGTTCGCCATAAACGGACTCTGTCGTCGCAGGTAAATAACTTCTAGTGATGACTATTTGTTTTTTTCTGTGTTAGACCACACTTAGGTAAATTACAAGAATACAATTTACAACATCCCAAGGTTTTATTAATGCTAAACGTTTTTCACACAGCATCATCTAGCCCCAAACTAAGCAGAGCTTGTATTATGGGAACTACATGACTGATATACTACTTTATTGCTTTCTTTTTTTGTAAATACATACATATTATACATAGAAAACACCCAGACCAGAGACAGATTTTTACGGTTGGTAACGATCTAGTGCCTTGAGTCATTACCGTTAGGGACTCCGCATAAAATGAACTGCAGGTCCGTCTCTAGGGACCTGCAGTTCATTTTATGTGGACTTTCAATATTAATATTATTTTCATTAGGTCATTAGGTAGGTTATTCACTAGTAGGGACTGTCCACGCCTACTGCTTTTATGGTTCAAATTTCAACACTAATAATCGCAAAGTATAAGCAGCACCACAAATGTTTTAAGCCCCCGCGATCTAAGCGGGAGGTCTCGAGTTCGAGCCCCACCAAGGTTGAATTCTTTATTGTAAATTCTTGTAATATCTAGTACCTAATGCTTGCAATGCTGTGTTCCGGTTTAGAGGGTGAAATTGACTTGGCATGAGACTTTTTCACCATCATTTCTCAAAAACGGCAACTTACAAACAGGTGGGTACCCCCTTACCCGTATGCTAGTTTGCCATTTTAGTTGTTTAAAAAAAAACCTTCAGACATCGCCACAGTGTTGACGTCGCGTTGGTCCGTGCTCATGGCTTCGTGCGTCCACGCGGGCGCGAATATGGCCAGAGAGCAACCTCTCTGATGCGCCACTCTCACTGCCTGCAACAAGGTACTTGGCTCCAACTATAGTGTACTTGGACAAATCTATCTGCATACGTCATCATCATCAACATCAGCCTATTTTAGACTTGTGGCGATATAACTAAAAACCAAGTTGAATTCATACAAAGCTCGATTGCGAAAAATCACATTTCTCTCGAATGAGACGTTTAGGAGATAAATGGTAACAGACAAACAAACAATCTCTTACGACAAACGCATATCCGAACTCCTTAGGTCGCGGGTAAAATAATCATTCAACGCCATCTTTATTTGGCATGCATTCGAGTGGTCCAGTCCAAACTTCCAGTGAGAAAAAAAACTATTAAGTACAGTCGCTTACAACTTTTTTTTTACAAAACGGTATATAAGTTATTTTTAAGACTGGACTGTACTTTTATTGAATAAAAGGTACCTCTTGTGTATTGAACTGGCCGCCGCCAAAAAAATTCCGACCCCAGACGTCGATGCCGATGTATAGGTCCGTGATGCGGTCCCCGGCTGCGCTGGCACTATCTTCCACGTCTGACTCGTTCCATGAATAGTTGGTAAAGATACCGTCACATGCCTCAAAAAATGCCCTGTGTCAAAACAAATGCAATTATAATTTCATTTATTCATGCTTAATGTCCTACATACAATGGTTAAGCTTAGGTCTAGTGTAGCTCCAAGTAGGTTGGTAGGTACATCGGCCCTGTCAGGGCGTTGCAGGTAAGTATTATAATGTACCTATTCAATATATTAGTTGTAAATTATCAGATGCAATGGCAATAATTGCCATAATTTGCAAATATAGTTACTTTACGACTTTTATTTATTTATATATTTGATTATGTTATTTTATTTATGTTTAGAGCTGATTGAGTCCTGTTTGCATCATCAGGCTGTAGAAGTCCATTGCTAGACATTATAACGGGTGTAATAAGACACATAACGATAGCGAAAACTACATATTCTATACATCATTGTGTTTTTTTTCTACTAGACCATAACTGGTAAACCACTGGTTCTGAAGATATTGGGAATTGAAGTCTCAATTGTGTTTTTGAATTCTTTACGGAAATAAATTCCAAGTGTTATTATCAAACTTTGATCCAAACAAACTAACACTGTTGAAATTTTCAAATTTACTTAAAATTTACGGTCGGTACAAAAAACATCATTTTTATTTTGCCTAAAATAAAATTCGTTACCCAGCAATTATTTTTCCTCAATGTTACTCGTTAAGACGAAAAATATTAGCGTAGATTTCGGTTTTGTGATTGGTGTTATTATAATTCCCTTTTCGGTAATTTAATTTAATAAGTATAATCATCACGGATGTCTGGTAAGAAAAGTAGGTATTCGTTTATCGTGCGTACGAACACCGTACGCACGTACGGTATTCGTACGCACGATAACGTCGGTGGGTCGGTGGTGTAAAGGCTTACAATAACTACCTTATCGATACAACAGCATAAATTATTAAGCGAAATCAAATTAGTAAATAATTTCAGTCACTTAAGGAAAGCGCGATTACTTACATGTTCTTTTCATTGAGTCCATTTTGCCAGTTGAGTGTACCGTTGACAGTAACACTGTCGTACCAAATCAAAACAGCATGGGGAATTTCTTGGTGCAAAATACGATTAAAATGTTTTACAAATTCCAGAAGAAAGGCTGGTTTTGCAATCTATAAAAAGTAAGTAGGTGAGTAATGATTTAATTTCATGGTGAGTAATGTAATGAGTTCATTCAAACTAATTAGTTTTATATGGGTCTTTTCCGCGTTAAACTTTTTTATTAGGTACCTACCTATTATTTTGACACATTTATTCAATATCTCAGACTAAGTAGGTATCTGGTCCTTTGTGAGGCATTACTGGAGTAAAAGCTTACAGCAAGAGGTCCTTTGTTAAAATACAATATTAGAAAAGGTGCAATACTGAAAGTGTAGGCAAGACAGATGGAATACAATTGCAAGGTACGCACAAAACGGCCTATAAGTCCCGCCAAAGATAGGCAGCGTAGTTGCAACGTTGGTGTGAACAGTTGCAGATTCATCCCGCTACTCCTGCGCCTTTATCACTTTCAACCTTGGAGCATAGGTCCCGCTCTTGCCCCTCCACCCCTGTTCAGCCCTTTACTGACCTTATTTTCAACGTTTAGTAGCCAACCGTCAAATTTTAAAGTTTTTGTGATAGTGACAAGGGAACTGGCAAAATTCTGATATGCCTGTTCGGATTCAAGTATTTTATCCCAAAATGCAACACCTTCGGCCCATTCTGAAATTAGTGTCCCTGAAAAATAATGATTGGTGACAATAGTTACTCCTAAAATATTTATCTTTCTGCTCTTTCTAACTGTGTTATCTACCTACTATTTTGTATTATAATAACTATTATAAATATACCTAAACAATATTCTACTCAAACTTAATACATTTATTGCTTGTCGACACAACTAACAAATCATACTTTCCACCCCGCCTTAAACGAGGGACAAAACTAAAATTGTTTGAAACACGCAGGTCATTCCAGGCTTTCTGCATAGGTATGACAAAATAGGAATTAAATTTTAGCTATTATATGTTATTTACTTATTGTATAGATGAGTAGTATACCTACTATTTACCAACTATTATATTTTTATAACAAAATAAAATAATGAAGATAGAACATACCTACCAACTTACCTATAACTTTCACTCCATGTGCGTGACCAACGTTAATCCAACCCAATGGAGGAATCGTGAGCAAATGGTGACTAAAGTAGCAAAATATATCTATTCCAGCCCAGTTGTAAAACGTATATGCTTCGTAATTTGCTGTACCATCAATGTAGCTAGAATAAAGAAAAATAACGTAGGTAACTACCTGACCTTCACAAATAGTTACTTAATCTCACTCAACATCTCAGAAAACATCTACTTAATACAAAGTCTGTGTAAGCTCACTGTTCCTGGTTGTACCATTTTATATCAAAGAACGATAGAACTCAGAAAAGTAGACGTACGGTATGTAGGTACCCTATGAACTCGGTCTGAGGGCACGGTAGCATAAGCGTGCTATGTCGTGCAATATAAATTGACATCATTATTGACATGACATTGACATTGGCCTAAGAAAAATCCTAGAAATCATGTTGTTGTTTGTTTTTTCTGTAGCGATTTGCAGCACGTACTTTTCTACGTTAAAAAGTATTATAAATACAAATATTGAAATCTTATTATCTTACCTATCATCGTGGTACCCGTTGGCCATATCATGGCATACTAATGTTTTAGGTAATGTTTTCTCGTCATGACGGATAGCGTCTTCCGCATCCGGATCAAAATGACAAAATGTTTCCGGTGAATCGAGAAAGGTGTCATACTGTTTATTTATTTCTGTATTTTTCAGCATAGATTTACTATGTGGTGTTAATTCCTTGCACAGAGTTCTCCAAGGGGGCGGATTCTCCAAAAACATTAGTATTTCTGCGTATGTGTCTAGCGGTTTGCAGGTTAGTTCCTCTTCTTTCCACTGTTTTCTACTCATTGTTTTATCGCTGAACAAAAAAACACTGTTCGCAGTAATTCTGCTTATTTTATATTCTACAATTTATAATGAAACTAAGAAATTAGAACGCTAACGCACAAAATTTGTTTACGTCTTTTTAATCAATTGACATAATTTGTTTTTGACAGCTGATTGAAATGGCGGTAGATACAAATAGATCCAAGTTTTACGTGCAAATGAAAAATAATTTAATGCGCTCCGACTATATAACCGATTCACCAACTAGGGCGCGCGCGAAGGTCGCCACCAACTTTTGTGCTGCCAATACATAAAAGCTAGGAGATAAGTAGGTAACTAAACAAATAATAACTATGCCTGAAGTAAGTACCCTCCCCACTGCACAGTATGGGAACTTGCTCAATGCATTGCCCACTACTACCTACTCAATAAAACCACAGCATAAATGAATTATTATCATAAACTATTTAATGCACATCCTTTGCTGCTTGATAACAACTTTTAACTTGGCTTAAATTGGTTTTCATCAAATGAGAGAAGCGCAAGTACTTTGACTGAGTAAATAAGTAATGTATATTACCTACAAAAATGTTATATGGTAGTTACCTGCATCTCTTTGACTTGGGCCTTGTCTTGCATGGCTGTAATAATTAAGGGAAAATTTGATTCTGTGGTTCAACACTGCCCTAGATTTGATAAATATTCAGGCTAATAGGTCACCAGATAATAAACTCTGTTGTTGTTAATGATTTGTTAATTACATATATAAAAACTCCTGATATAAATGTATTTCTAGGATGAACCAGTCTTGAATGCCAGTCCTTCACATGACCTATTTTAAATACCTAAATGCATTAACTGTATAGATTAAAAATATGCATTTTTTAACATACTTTTAGCCGGTTAGAAGGTTATAAGTGCCTCACACATCTCGCCTTTGTGAAGAACATTATGGTAATTTTAGTGGCTAAGTAAGTCTCAATTCAATTAGATTTTTTCTGTGGAATACAGGCCCTAGTATGTATCTCATGTTATGTGGATTCTACAAATTTACAAATGAATTAATGTTTGTTACAGAATTCTAGTTCTAAAGGGACCGGAATCAAACTGAATGGATATAGACCATATTCTAGACACCTGCTTTAAGTACGCACCGGACACCACAAATGCCGAAATGCTCAAAACTAAAGTCCAGGTCAGTAGGTCTACATTCAACTTTTATTTAACTCAAATGTTTTTTCCTTTCATGGGAAAACCACTTTACCTATGACTTCACCTATATTTATATCTATACAGTTACATACCTATGTGTATGTAATCATTATATTTTTTTGATAACATTTTCCTCTTATCCTAATCTCTGTATATCACTGTTGTAATAGGTAAAATTTTACCTATCCTAGTAACTAACCTTGGTGTGGGAGTTTTTAGGCTGCTATAAGGCCAACATGTACATCGAAACATATTATTCAACTATGATGTAAATATAATCTATGTGTGGCGGGCACATAGCTGGCTGAGACGCAAGAGTTCTGCAGAGATTTGTTCTGGGCCTGGTTGTTGTGGCACCATGCTACTTATAGTAACTGATACCTATGACACAGGGTATCCTAGTGTGTGTTGGGGAGTGTATGTTTGTTTGTATTAGTCTAACATATTTCAGAATTTTGCAAGTGCGAGTAATGACATGTATGTTCTCTGCACTGAGCCTCATCGCAGTCATACAATTCTTCTCATGCTTCGGCGCCTACAACTACACACACATTCCGGAAGAAACATTACCTAATGAGCTATATCGAGCCACCACTCCTTACCTAATCAAGACAAAACCGCAATGTGACTATGATGAAGTATTGAAAAGTACAAAGAGTATACAGAGTTGGGATGTACCGATGCAAAACGATGCGTTTTCTCCGGCTGGTATCGCGAATGGGAGCTTCGTGCCGGCTTGCAGCGCGGCCTTCAGCGTGGCCATTCTAGTCACCTACAGGAACCGCCAGAAGCAGCTGGATGTATTCTTGCCTTACATGCATAATTTTTTGAGGAGACAGAACATACATTACAAGTGAGTATATACTAGTTCTACTCCTTTTTCTACTATTTTTTCTATTAAGTATTTATTGTAAGTTTTTTTTTTGGAAACATTAATGAGTGAAGTCTGCTTATTTTAGCAGACACAAAGCCTAAACTAATTACCAATTTCTGTAAAAAAATTAAGGAAATCTCTTTGGCGAATATGCGGCAAGAGGTGCAGTTTGATTCCCGTTACAAAGTCAAAGTCAAAATTAATTTATGTAGACACAGGCATGGATATTAAAATCTTTGTTTTCACTCATAGTCAAATTTTTTTTTATTCCAAAAACTATCGTGAACTTGACTATTTCATATTGTAAAAACGGGAATTTTAACGTACCGCACTATTAGGGGAAGGCACCGACTAAGTTTCGATTCATTCCGAGAGTCTTCATCAGGGTGAGTGGCCCATTCAGCTGTTCTAGAGACTGGCTTTCGTTTTACCTTTCGGTTACCTGTGGCCTAATGGACTATATAATAAAGCTAGTAGTAGAGCTCCTTGTGAAAGAACTCGTCCGGAGATAAATAAATAAATAAAATTACAAGGTTAGCTAATTACAAGCACATGAGACTTTTCACTATACTACTAATATCATAAACGCGGAAGTTTGTGAGGATGGATGTTTGTTTCTCTTTCACGCAAAAACTACTGAACGGATTTTGATGAAACTTTATAGTAATACATAACACATAGGCTACTTTTTTCCGAGTACCACTCGGGAGAAGCCGTGGGTAGAAGCTAGATTTATATAAATAAAATAAATAATGCTGGACATTTTCAAACTGTATCATCTAGCCCCAAAGTAAGTAGTGTTATGGGTCCTACATGAGTGATACAGGTACCACTTAACCGTTTACCAACAGATTGGGCCTTAGTGTATGCTTGTTTGATACTTTATTATATTTAATAATAAAAAAAGCCTAATTTCTCCAGAATATACCTGATCGAGCAACGCGATGAGAAGCCGTGGAACAAAGGTATGCTGTATAACATCGGAGCGAAGCGAGCCACCGCGGACAAGTTCCCCTGCCTCATCCTGCACGACGTGGACCTGCTGCCTCTGGACGACAGCAACCTCTACGTGTGCACCGACCAACCGCGGCATATGAGCGCCTCCATCGACAAGTTCAGGTAATCTCATCCTGCACGACGTGGACCTGCTGCATCTGGACGACAGCAACCTCTACGTGTGCACCGACCAACCGCGGCATATGAGCGCCTCCATCGACAAGTTCAGGTAATCTCATCCTGCACGACGTGGACCTGCTGCCTCTGGACGACAGCAACCTCTACGTGTGCACCGACCAACCGCGGCATATGAGCGCCTCCATCGACAAGTTCAGGTAATCTCATCCTGCACGACGTGGACCTGCTGCCTCTGGACGACAGCAACCTCTATGTGTGCACCGACCAACCGCGGCACATGAGCGCCTCCATCGAAGTTCAGGTAATCTCGCACACTCGCACGTATATTGAAAAACTGTATTTAATGTTATAGCTAGACAAACAAGCATATGACCCATCTCATGGTGCGCGGTTACCGTCGCCCATCGACCAGTTAATCCCGAGAGGCGTCATATTGAACGACACTGTTCTGTCAACACATCAGTCTTATAGGACTGATGTTGGTACTGTCATTGTCATTGCGTCATGTTGCCTGCTGATCGGTTGAAACTACAGTTTCGACCAATCAGAGCACAGCAGGCGTGGCGGGACTCGCACGACAGTTGACAGAATTGTTTCCTAGCAAATTTTAAAACATTGCGTCTCTTGAGGCTACTCTATACTGTCGCCTGTTCACATCTGCAACATCTGGGACATTTCTCTGAAGGACCCTTAACATTTATTTTTTAAGTAAGCAGAGAGGCAGCTCATCCTACAGTTTACATGTACGGGGAAGAATCTCGTAAGTTTAATAATTAAAAAAACAGTTTCGGTCTCATTCTCGTGGTCGCGAACAATGCCCATGAGGAAGGCCCTCCAAACGGTCAACGAAACGTCAAAGTCAAAGATAACATAATTATAAGTTTCTTTGGTACTACCCGACGGATTTGAAAAAAAAATTGCCTTTGTTAGTCCCATTTTTGAGCAAGGTTATCAGTTATTTAACATCACACTACAAATCTTTGGAGCCCGAGAAAAATATAAAAAGTAAGAGCGCTAAGCGAAAACGAAGTAATGGTGCGGTGGGTCGGGGGCTGAGGGCGGCCGTGGCACAGCTAGTGAAATATAAACTTGTCGTCAGATATGTGCTGCCCTACGAGCGTCTGGTGGGCGGAGTGCTGGCGATGAGGGCGGATCAGTACGTGGCGGTGGACGGCTTCTCCAACCGGTTCCAGGGCTGGGGCGGAGAGGACGACGACATGCAAGCCAGGATCGAGGCGCATCAGCTCACAGTGCACAGGTAACTACACGCTGCAGCATGCACTCTAATACTGTTCATACATACTCGTATGCCGGGGGATTTTACAAATAGACCCCTGCATGTACACCTTATTCATGGTACCGTATGTGATCGTGTTGCAGAGGTCCGCTTCGCATGTCCCGGTACAGCATGCTGATACATACACAAGAACCGCGCAACGCCGCGCGACGCAACATCCTACGCGAGAACCGACAACTAGCGGACCACGGGTACTCCGCCGCATCCGCGCGAGACATACAGGTGAGAGTGACGCCGCATCCTGCGCGAGAACCGACAACTAGCGGACCACGGGTACTCCGCCGCATCCGCGCGAGACATACAGGTGAGAGTGACGCCGCATCCTGCGCGAGAACCGACAACTAGCGGACCACGGGTACTCGCCGCATCCGCGCGAGACATACAGGTGAGAGTGACGCCGCATCCTGCGCGAGAACCGACAACTAGCGGACCACGGGTACTCCGCCGCATCCGCGCGAGACATACAGGTGAGAGTGACGCCGCATCCTGCGCGAGAACCGACAACTAGCGGACCACGGGTACTCGCCGCATCCGCGCGAGACATACAGGTGAGAGTGACGCCGCATCCTGCGCGAGAACCGACAACTAGCGGACCACGGGTACTCCGCCGCATCCGCGCGAGACATACAGGTGAGAGTGACGCCGCATCCTGCGCGAGAACCGACAACTAGCGGACCACGGGTACTCGCCGCATCCGCGCGAGACATACAGGTGAGAGTGACGCCGCATCCTGCGCGAGAACCGACAACTAGCGGACCACGGGTACTCGCCGCATCCGCGCGAGACATACAGGTGAGAGTGACGCCGCATCCTGCGCGAGAACCGACAACTAGCGGACCACGGGTACTCCGCCGCATCCGCGCGAGACATACAGGTGAGAGTGACGCCGCATCCTGCGCGAGAACCGACAACTAGCGGACCACGGGTACTCGCCGCATCCGCGCGAGACATACAGGTGAGAGTGACGCCGCATCCTGCGCGAGAACCGACAACTAGCGGACCACGGGTACTCGCCGCATCCGCGCGAGACATACAGGTGAGAGTGACGCCGCATCCTGCGCGAGAACCGACAACTAGCGGACCACGGGTACTCCGCCGCATCCGCGCGAGACATACAGGTGAGAGTGACGCCGCATCCTGCGCGAGAACCGACAACTAGCGGACCACGGGTACTCCGCCGCATCCGCGCGAGACATACAGGTGAGAGTGACGCCGCATCCTGCGCGAGAACCGACAACTAGCGGACCACGGGTACTCGCCGCATCCGCGCGAGACATACAGGTGAGAGTGACGCCGCATCCTGCGCGAGAACCGACAACTAGCGGACCACGGGTACTCCGCCGCATCCGCGCGAGACATACAGGTGAGAGTGACGCCGCATCCTGCGCGAGAACCGACAACTAGCGGACCACGGGTACTCGCCGCATCCGCGCGAGACATACAGGTGAGAGTGACGCCGCATCCTGCGCGAGAACCGACAACTAGCGGACCACGGGTACTCCGCCGCATCCGCGCGAGACATACAGGTGAGAGTGACGCCGCATCCTGCGCGAGAACCGACAACTAGCGGACCACGGGTACTCGCCGCATCCGCGCGAGACATACAGGTGAGAGTGACGCCGCATCCTGCGCGAGAACCGACAACTAGCGGACCACGGGTACTCCGCCGCATCCGCGCGAGACATACAGGTGAGAGTGACGCCGCATCCTGCGCGAGAACCGACAACTAGCGGACCACGGGTACTCGCCGCATCCGCGCGAGACATACAGGTGAGAGTGACGCCGCATCCTGCGCGAGAACCGACAACTAGCGGACCACGGGTACTCGCCGCATCCGCGCGAGACATACAGGTGAGAGTGACGCCGCATCCTGCGCGAGAACCGACAACTAGCGGACCACGGGTACTCCGCCGCATCCGCGCGAGACATACAGGTGAGAGTGACGCCGCATCCTGCGCGAGAACCGACAACTAGCGGACCACGGGTACTCGCCGCATCCGCGCGAGACATACAGGTGAGAGTGACGCCGCATCCTGCGCGAGAACCGACAACTAGCGGACCACGGGTACTCGCCGCATCCGCGCGAGACATACAGGTGAGAGTGACGCCGCATCCTGCGCGAGAACCGACAACTAGCGGACCACGGGTACTCCGCCGCATCCGCGCGAGACATACAGGTGAGAGTGACGCCGCATCCTGCGCGAGAACCGACAACTAGCGGACCACGGGTACTCCGCCGCATCCGCGCGAGACATACAGGTGAGAGTGACGCCGCATTCTGCGCGAGAACCGACAACTAGCGGACCACGGGTACTCCGCCGCATCCGCGCGAGACATACAGGTGAGAGTGACGCCGCATCCTGCGCGAGAACCGACAACTAGCGGACCACGGGTACTCCGCCGCATCCGCGCGAGACATACAGGTGAGAGTGACGCCGCATCCTGCGCGAGAACCGACAACTAGCGGACCACGGGTACTCGGCCGCATCCGCGCGAGACATACAGGTGAGAGTGACGCCGCATCCTGCGCGAGAACCGACAACTAGCGGACCACGGGTACTCCGCCGCATCCGCGCGAGACATACAGGTGAGAGTGACGCCGCATCCTGCGCGAGAACCGACAACTAGCGGACCACGGGTACTCCGCCGCATCCGCGCGAGACATACAGGTGAGAGTGACGCCGCATCCTGCGCGAGAACCGACAACTAGCGGACCACGGGTACTCCGCCGCATCCGCGCGAGACATACAGGTGAGAGTGACGCCGCATCCTGCGCGAGAACCGACAATTAGCGGACCACGGGTACTCGCCGCATCCGCGCGAGACATATCGAGGATCCGATTCAATCTCACCTGACCTTGCCCAGTGAACCCTCACGTAGCTGAAGATTATCCGGCATGTCACTGTTTAGGGAAGGCCTATGTGCGCCAGTAGACTTCTATAGGATGTTTATGATCATATGACGGCGAGTAGCCGGCTGCTACGCAAGCGGTGCGCGTTCGTTTCCCGCTATCTTCTGCAGATATTTGTTCCGTCTCTGGGTGCTGTGGTAGCACGGTACTCGTAGTTCCTGATACCCGCGATACAGGGAATTCTAGTGAGGAGTCAGCACTGTGTATGTGTGTATGATATCTTGATGTATACGTTGCTCGTTTAGGGCGCTGTTAACAGATATTTATCGGGGCTAAATATACAGGTATTTACCGAAGAGCCCTGTTTACAGGTAGACACCGGGGCTCGTTGTACAGGTATTTGGGAGGGCTAGCTTGACAGATACAAGAATCGAGGGATGGAGAAGCGATTCTTGCTGGCTATATAACTGTGTTATGTTGTTTTTATTTCAGGTTCAGCAGCACAGGTTGTTCACCATGATCGGAGTCAAGTTATGAGTCTTCGCGGGATCACCTCCATTAAGTGTGGCTGATGATGCGTTCAACTACCATATTTTGGACGATAACTTTTGAACTACTCTATTAAGAAGCAATAATAGGCTGGACATTCGCTTTTTTTCATGATTTTTGGAAGGAAATATGTTGATGATAGTGGCTACCGTCGCCAATTGACGTCTGGAACGCCAGCAGGCTCAGTATCAGCACCAAGACAACCGATTTTTCTACGGGAGAGAAGACAAAGATAACTTCTGTTACTCTTTCCGTCGAACAAAAAAAACTTCTCTCAGTCGACGTTGTGTTCGATGCTCGTGTACTGGTGCGGGGGTGATGCGTGTACTGGTGCGGGGGTGATGCGTGTACTGGTGCGGGGGAGAATGCGTGTACTGGTGCGGGGGTGATGCGTGTACTGGTGCGGGGGAGAATGCGTGTACTGATGCGGGGGTGATGCGTGTACTGGTGCGGGGGTGATGCGTGTACTGGTGCGGGGGAGAATGCGTGTACTGGTGCGGGGGTGATGCGTGTACTGGTGCGGGGGTGATGCGTGTACTGGTGCGGGGGTGATGCGTGTACTGGTGCGGGGGAGAATGCGTGTACTGGTGCGGGGGTGATGCGTTTAATTACCATATTTCAAACCGTTTGTCTCATAAAAGTATAAAAACAGTTTAATACACGTCCATGGTTCCTAACTTCCTTAATTTAAATTATTTTTGTCTGAATTTAGTTAGAACAAATTTGGTAACGAATTAATGCGTAATTGAAAGTAGTATCGTCTCAAATAATTTCGAGTTACTTTTTAAGTATCATTTTATAGAATGGTGTTAATATATATACTTACCTACTCTAATCTAATTAGTCATAAATCAGTTTACAAGATGAACTTGAGTCTCTGATTGAAATCAAATAATGTACTTACATAGATTATTAGCTACATTAGCTATCAATTTAAGTAATGCTTACAGTGCACAGTGCATAAATTTCTTGCAACTTGATCTAGAAACGTGTACACGTGCATTATATTGCGACGCATACTGTACTATTACACATTATTTATTAGCTTTTAGTATATTTGTATTTTGTATCCAAGTTTCCATTTTTTTGTCTTGTTCGTCACAACAAAATGCATTTATTAACGTCAAACCAAATAAAACATTTCGAGAGTAAGTACACTAAACTTTCAATTGTACATAATAGGTATTTACTACTTACACGTTATACTATCTCTATCTATTTGTAAATTATCTTTTTTTAACTCAAGAACAAATCATATATTTACAAATTAATGAAATTAGGTTGTCACTAAAATTGTATTAAGTTATTTATTTATGTAGGTTAATCTATGGGGTCTATGGGGTCGGTCGCTGAAGGCACCGACTGTTTCTGAGATTCTGAAACAGCGGTGTCTTCGCCGATAGAAGGTAGGTGAAAGTTCTCGTTTATCACGATATTCTTTTAACTTTTTAATAATTGGCTTCATAAATTATCGTGATGTGATACCAAACATATGTATTATTTATTATATCTTTCACTTTCGAATCTTTATCTTTCACATAAATCACTTTCTAAAATTCGTTGATCAAAAGTTGGTACATTAATGTGTAGATTATATAAATATTCTGAGATATCCTGTATCGCTTTTAAGTATCCAGTCTTTTAATTGCGTGTCTGAGCAGATACGTGTTTGATTAAATAAATAAATATCACACATAGTCCAGACTTCAACTAAGAATTATTATTAATATTATTACAATTATTAAATAATTTAAGAATGTTGTGCCTAATAAAGAGTATTGTTGTAATAAATCGTTCGCTTTATATACTTGAGTTTTTGTGGTATAACGTATGCATGTATTTATACAACTATATGCAATTAGGTACATATAGTATACAAAAAAAGATGAAACAGCTAGCTATCTAAAGACCGTTGCAAACGACCTATGGAGCTCAACTGCTCTAGATCACTAGCAGACGGAAGCGTTCTCAAAATGTTGTCCGCATTGCCATGCTGAATGGCAACGCTGATGCGTTGACGTTTTTGGGGTAGTTTATTACGTGAGTAGGTATCGCAGAAGGTATTTATTTGATCTCAACGTTCTTGGCAGACGAAGACATAATTGTTTGCGCGTTAGAGGGCTGTGCGAATTGACTGATCTATTCCCAGTTCCACCATCAGCTTTGACTGCTGGTTGGGGGGAAATCCCAGTGGAACATAATGGTCATCCACAAAATTAAATTTAAATATAATTTTATCTATAATTAAATTATATAGAAAAATTTAAATTATTTTGAAAATTTTCAAACAGTTATACTATAAAATAAAATAGTATAATCGCTGTATTGTAATATATGTGCTACCATCTTGTTTACACAGTTGTACAATAAATGTACAAGAATTCTGCGTTACGCCGCCATCTATCGCCCCCATCTAATAATAGATGGCGGTACTGATGAATGATTAAAGTAATTTTTATTTTACACCATAAGAAAAATAAATACAACTTATAATTATGATATTTTCATAAATAAAACGATATTTTTTGTATTAGAATTTGTTTTTTTTAAATCAACAATACTTCTATCTATTCAGGCTTGATCTAATGCAAAATTGTAGCGTGTTTATTGTTTAAGTGGAGGCGTGTAGCGCACCATGTCGCCCCAGGCCTTACCGGTGGACAGGGAGACGGGCAGCGGCCTCCGCAAGCCGCAGTGCCGGCCGGAACCCTCCATCTCTTCCTTTATTATCGCTGAGGATATACATTCGATTAAAAACTTACATAATCCCACAAACTGCATGCGACGACTGGCTGGCTTCAACTACGAGTACTGTGCTACCACAGCACTCAGGCCCTGGAACAAATAACTGCAGGACATGCAAACGTTTGTCCCGCAGCGAGAAACAAGCCCGCACCTCGTCATTACGTCGTAGTCGGCTTCTCGCCCGATCACGCCGGTTCCTCCGCCATCGATCACCAGGCTCTTATGAGAGCCACACAAACCTAACACAATGTGATCAGCTCTGCAGATGAACTTTACATTTTGGTAATTATTCAAAGAGCTCGTCTGTGGAAGTACCACTATACTTATTTCAAGAATCAGGAACAAACTGCTCGGTTTTTTTTTATGACGACAGGTGACGTTTGCTTGTTTGTCACTTTAGTTGTTGGTGTAAAATAAATTGTACTTTTCAACCGACTTTACAAAAAGAGGTTCACAACTCGTCAGTATTATTTTTGTGTTGGTTACGCGATATCTTCGCCAATAATAGTGAACCGATTTCAATGATTCTTTTCTAACGGGTAGGGTATGCTTCAAGGGTGGTCTAATACACATTTCATTAAAAAATTCCAACCCCTAAGCTTGAAAACATGGTTATTGAAATTTCATCTTTGACTTTTTATCAACTTCCTGTTATTTGAAGTTATTTTTTTTTCCTAATTATAAAATATTGAAAAAAATTGCAGTTTGTAAGTAGGTAGTTATTAGCATTAGATCGGTGAAGCGTCGCACCGGCCGCGGTGTGGAGGTGATCGTCTCTGATCTCCCAGACGAGCTCGTCGTGCAGCTGCAGCAGCAGGCGGGCTAGCACGGGCGGACGCTGCGCGCGCAGCCGCCTCGAACTCAGCACCATCGACATCTTGCACAAGTCTGCTGCTGACCCTACCGAACACACAGGACCAGCCCCCCTATTCTGTACCTGAAAGACACTCGGTGAGGAACGTTTGACAAAGCGAATGATCATCACAAGCCCGCAAGTAAAAACGTTCGTCAATGAGTGACTTTCAGATACAGAATTTGGTTTTGTCTTCAAGGAAGGCAGAGCATCATACCTAAATGTCACTGGTGTTGCAAAATTTCAATAAGGAAGGCCGTCAATGATTGTGCCAAAATATGCCCAAAATATGTTACTTATGAAAGCAAAATGCTACGCGGTTTCCCGCAACTTTAATAATAACCCGCGCTTGCTTAAAACATGTCTTCATCTGCTTGGCTCTTCAGCGGTGGTTTAACTAATAGCTGTTCAGAACAGCCTGGGAATGTCTCGCTGGATCGGCCAGTTCATAGAGCAGAGGAGTACCTCAGGGTATCAAATATTTTATGAGCCGTCGTTCTTCAAAAAAGCGTCGTCTGCGGTACCTTGAACTACAAAGTTGACGGCCTGCCTCTCCGCCTGGCTCTTGAGCTGCGAGTCCTGGCTGGTGATGTTCTTGAAGAGCCTGCCGCGGCCGCCTAGCGTGGACAGGCGGCCGCCGTTCTGCTCGCAGCGGGAGACCACGGAGCGACCGAAGCTCTTCAGCGATGGAAATGTTCCTAGGAGTTTCAAATTATCGAGGAGACAAGTCAAACCGGTGGAAGCTTCGAGTCAAAATATTGTTATTGTTCGGTAGTAGTAGAGCTCCTTGTGGAAGAGCACCTCCAGGAATATTTCTACCGCCAAGTAATGCTCGCATTCGTGTGTTCCTGTGTGAAGGGTGTGGGTGCCGATGGAATGACAGGCACATGAGACTTTTCACCCGTTGTCTCAGGATCGACATCGCGCGAGTGTTACCGCTGGTATTGCAAGGTTACGTTAACTGCTTACCAACAGGTTGACTGTATACTAGTTTGCCAAATCTTATTGTAAGTATAAAAAAAAATGTTGACAACATGCCATGGAATTACGAACAGAGGTGAGTGAAATGGTTTCGCTAAATGTTCACGTAATATTCGGGCGAATTCCAAGTTCGAGAACCAGCATAACCTTCTTTAACGTCATCATCATTCTCAGCCTGTATCCATTGTTGGGTATCTATGGCTTCTATATTTGACCATTTTCCTGAACAACTCTTTCGCGATCTGCCTGATGCCATCGACTGATCTATGTACCTAGCTAGTGGTCAGCTGGCAATATGCTTCCCTTCTATATATTTATCTTGTAAAAGTTAAATGTGTTACTGTTAAAACTGGCGATGATGGACAAGGTTTGCTCGTAGCTGACTCCTAGAATGTCCATCAGCTTCCGACATCCGGCGCCGTACAGACTGGCGTATACGATGCGCTTCGTACGCTCGCGGTCCTCATATGATACCTCGCTTTCGGGCTTGTTCAACCTGATACAAGGGTTAAGTAGGTATCTCAGAAAATCAGAAGCTCACCGTACGTATAAGGTTCAAGACTAGAGAGAAATGAGGACGATATTTTGAAAGCCTTTTATCCTGAAGGCCCGCACAAATTGGTGGGGATCAGATGCTACAGTAGCATTTGTATGGAATGGACCACATTGACGCGAATTTTAATCTTTTGCCCGAAAGTTAACCGCCACCGCCCCAATTTGTGTCTATAGGCGCTACGCTGTAACCCTCTCTCTTTTTACGTTCTGACACAAATTCCCAAGTGCAAGTGCTTTTATAATTGCCAGTATCAGTTCAAGATATAATTATATTATCTTTACCTACGCAATTTCCGTTTTGTGAAACTGGCCACTTTGAACTGAAATATCTACGGTTGGATTTGGAATTCAAAATTCAAAAAAATATTTTTTTAAGTCATCGTATTCGCTTCGAACTACAGTTGAGCTTGCATAGGCTTTTAATGTTAGTGTTAATAAAAAATGTTGAGGCATTTGTGACAAAATCGGGCATTTGTGACAACCTAACATAAGCAGTGGTATAAAAGAGGAAAGGCACACCATTTAGCAGCTAGAGCTCGGAACAGGTCGGAGGAGTCTCGCAGCGCGTCCCGCAGCGCGGCGTCGGCGGCGCAGTGCGCGAACACGCGGCACTCCACCTGCTGGAAGTCAGCCGCCAGCAGCGACCAGCCGCGCCGACTCACGTACACCGACCTGATGCTGAGCCACTGCTCGCCTTCGCAATCAAACTAACTCTCACTGCTCAGAACTGACATAAACTAAACACTGTACACTGTTCTTCCTGTAGCGCGACATCTCTCGCCATATGATTGTGCTACGTTACATCTAACCAACTACTGATATATGACCAGCTACCACATAAGGTACACAAATGGCCACCGTAGTGTCTTAGGCCCGAATTTATAGTCAAATAGGGGCTCTCCTAGGGGACTATTCAGGCGCTAAGTAAAAATTTAAGTGCAAATTCAACCTTTATGCCATATCTATGGCGAATACTGAATGATGGATTTTGAGGGACTGTTCAACCCCCGAGTATGAATTCAGGCTTAAATCGCACAAGTGGAGTTTTAACGCAACCTGAACATATATAGAATGTACCTCCGACTAACGACTGTCGGTCCTAGAACCCCGGGTTAGTGAATCAGATGGATCAGCCCGATGGAAGGTCTTCACCACGGCAAATGGAGGAAATACCACCAACCGTTCTCTCCATAGGTGGACATTCAAATGTTAACTCAGAGGCTATTACTTTTTATGTAGTAGAGCCCGTCCGGAGAAGTATCCAAACGGAATAGTCCTATTTCTGCCGCTGCTAAGCGACAGAAATAGGACTATTCCGTGCTGGCATTATTTGAAGGGTATGAATGCCGGAACAAGCACATGAGACTTTTCAACAGTTATAATGTCTCAGGGTCGGCAACGCGCGAATGCAACCTCTGGCGTTGCAAGCTCCGTCCATAGGCTACGGTAACGGCTTGCCAAGGGCCGTATGCTTTATGGAGTATGGGTTATTCCCGGTAGATCTAGAAATGATCGCAGTGAAGTTATTCTGGTCAAAAGATAGTCATACCGGAGTGGTTCTCGTCTGGGAATAATGTGAGACTGAATGGTGCTTTGGGTATTGCTTGCAGGTTCGGATTGTTGGAGGCTATGCGTCCAGTTGCCGTAGCCGTCTGGACCCTGAGAAACCATGGGGAAGAGAGTGAGCGTGAAATTAGTGATGGAAAGTTTAAAGACGTAGTGAGAGATCACATCGAGGTATCAAGTGATACCCTGTTATGAATGAAACTTCATCTCCACACAAAGAAATACAATTTACCATGAAGGCCTCACGACGCCATCTTTCACATGCTGGGAGATACCCGTGAGGAAGGTCGCGTGGGCCTTGTGTAGATGACGGTACTCCAGGATCAGCTTCGGAAGTGGATGTTCGGAAACCAGGCTTCGTAGCTGTAAAAATAAGATATTAGAAAGAGTTGGTACCCAGCTAATAAGTAGCAACAGTTGACTTTGTCAGACCAACAGCTAGATCGTCAATTGTATTGATTACATTTTACGAGTATATATTTCTGTTTCTTATCTGTCTTATGTTTTATCACAGACCAGTTAGTTTTATACAGTTGTTTGTGCTAAGTATGTAGTTATTATGCTTTTTATAATAGTATATAGGTACCTAATTATGTACCATGGTGTTATTTTGTACCATATAGTATACTAATTCATAGTATGTGGGACACCACTTAACTAAACCCCTAGTAACCTTTCGTACAGTCCGTTCCGTTCAAAGTTTGTCTGGTGGAGATCGCTAATTAGCGATAAGACCGCCCATTGTACAAAGTTTGTAGTACTTATTTAAGTTTCAAAAACTATCGTAAACTTGACTATTCATATTGTAAAAACGGGAATTTCCACGTACTGCACTATCGATGAAGGCACCGACTTAGTGCACGGCGCGACGCGGAAGGAGAAAGTCGCGACCACTCACCCTGATGAAGACTATCAGAATGAGTCGAAACTTTGTCGGTGCCTTCACCGATAGTGCAGTACGTGAAAATTCCCGTTTTTACAATATGAATACTTATTTAAGCTGAAATATTGGTGTCCAAGAAAGTATTTTCTATCTGTCTATCATCTTGTTCTTCCATATTGTAAAAACGTGCCTTCACCGATAGTGCGGTACGTGAAAATTCCCGGTTTTACAATATGAAAAGTCAATAGTAGTAATAAAGTTCACGATAGTTTTTGAAAAATCTTGTCCTCATCCCACATTACGTTTGGTCCGCACAACATGATATTGTATATTTCTATCTATCTATAACATCGCGAAATCATCGGAAAAACTTTACCATGGTTTCAGAGGTAGATTTATCTCCTTTGCAAATAGTCTCCTTGATCTTGACATTGCACCTAGTGTCGAGCTGCAGCTCCTCGTACAAGATGACGCGGACCTGCGCGGCCGACGTCAGCTGGAAGCTCTTCCCGGCCGCCTTGTGGCACTCCTGTTCTACCTCCTTCATTTTACTGAGAAGTATGTCCTCCATCGATTTGAGCTTTTGCAGGTCTACGGTCACTCCTCGACGCTCCATTTCTAGTGACGTCATATTTGTCAAAAATTGGGAAGGTGACGAGATACTCTGGGCAGGGTAAGTTAGTAGAGATAAACTGTATCTTCGAGTTTCTTCAAAAAAGAACGATAAATACTAAAATGTTTACACAGAACAGTCAAAAGCAGCTGAAATATAAGATTGGTGCCGGTGGTTGACTTGAGGCTTGGTGACGCGATGGGCGAGAAGCGAGCTGCGTCGCAAGAGGAGCGGGTTCGATTCTCGCAGCGGTATAAATGTTTGCATGTTCTGCGGATATGTGTTCCGGGTGTTGTTGTGGTGCCATGGTACTCATAGTTCCTGATACCCTAGATACAGGAAAACCTAGTGTGGGAACTGTATGTGTCTGATGAATGTTTATTAATTCATTTATTACCATTTAATACATATATTCATACAACTATGTACTGGTAGATATATACAAAAAATACAGATAAACCAGCTAGCTATCTAAAGACCGTTGCAAACGATCTATAGATAGCTCAGCTGATCCAGATCACTACCAGACGGAAGCGTATTCATTTATTTAGTTACCTAATATGGGATCACCAGACCTGTACCTGCGATAATTGGCAACAGCTTCATCTCAATCTCGACAAACACACTCCATAATCCGTTTTCCTTCAGCAAAGTGGTCAGTTTGACTCCGCATCCGTCCAACAGCGTTACGTACCAAGCTGTCTTCTGCAGCACGCATTCTGTAGCTATCGTGTATTGCGGAGTGTAATTCACCAGCTTTTGGAGGTCAGAGAAGTTATCTGGAGGATTAACTGGGTCTAATAAACTACCGCCGATCTGTTGAAATAAATTGTCTATAGGTTAGGATTCCTTGAAAAGTGTTTTGCTATCTATGATATCTATCTTTTCTATGGCAGTCACCTTGACGTCAAATATATTCAAATTGTTCAGTTCCAAATCAAATTTGTTTTTGAAAAAGATGAGCAAGCTTTTCCCTTCATAACAAATGAAATTGTTTCTCTCCAACATTGATTCAATTACTTCCCTGAAAGAAAGTGATAAACAAGTTGTTTTAATTTCAAAGCAGGGAACTTCAAATATTTAATAAGAAATTTTATGTGAGGTCCATCATGGAGTTAACAGTTGTGAGCGTGTTTATTTTGATGGTATCTATATAGCTAAGTACTTACTTGAAACTTTGATGGTTGCCTTTTATGAAATAGAACTGCTCTTCAACAGCGATGATAAACCCCTCTGTGTTACATGAGTCTTCTGTGTGGTGCTTGTTTAGTTGACAAAAACCATTACTGCATGGAGAAACAGCAAAGTAAGAAAAGACTTAAAACTTGTGTCAATTACTTATAAACCGTTCATCACTATTTAGTATTTAATTTAGGTGCTTACCTGTAAACAAGAACAATATTAATATCTTTTTTTTCAATAAGATGAAGGCTTTCAGTGTACTCTAGAATATTGGTGTCATCTATAGTAACCACTTTATAGTCAACTTCTTTGATAGGAACTTGAGATTTTATCGGAGCAACGAATTTAGATTTGTTCGTTTTGTCTTCGGTTTTATCATTTATAACAAATTTGTCTGAAATAATGTTTATTTTGGTTTTATCTTTAGGTTTGTCGAATTTCATTTTGCCATCTTTGTTAGCCAGTTGTGCTTGAACCACCTTGATAGGCGGTTTTTCTTTAACCTCCTCAAAAACAATATCTTTTTTATTAACACTTTTATTTTTTACTTTGCTCATTTCTTCGAACAAGTTCTCATCATAGTTATCATTAATGGTAACTTCTTCTTGTACAACTGAATTACTTGGATTCACATCAACAAGCCAGTTATTTACAGTCTCCTCATATTTTTGTTTTCGGATACTTATCTTAGGTTTGTTTGTTTCATTTATTTTCTTGATTTTCTTGGGAATTACGTCGGTAAGTTTAGACTGGGCTTTACGCTTTACTTTTTTATCTTTAACGGTTTGTATATCGTTTTTATTTTTGGTGTCATGGTTTTTGGCATTATCAGAAAAGGCAATATTATTTATTTTTTCTGCGGTCGTTCTTGTAGCATTTAGCTGTATCATGAGCTTTCCATTAGTAGCGACATCTGGAAGTAGCTCAGTGTCAAACATGTCATCCCAGTTAACTCTTGGTTCTGCTTCTGATAAGATTTCACTATCAATACGCGCTGTGTCGTTTGGATCGACAGCATCTTCTTCATCATCAAGCTGTCTGTTGTAAAATTCATTCAACTTACTTATGGCTTTATTTTCATCAATAACTGAATTAATAATATTGAAAGACGAAATGTTAACTTTGCCTATTTTGCTGTTTTCAGTTGAAATGTTGACGTTATCTATTCTAGTTTTGGTTGGTTCAACAGTTTTTATTAACTCTTTTGTACAAGGCACGGAAGGAGTGTCAATATCGATCCCATCATTTCCACTGGCTGTTTCGGTGCATGTAATTGGGGGCGCTAGTGACATCTGTGGGACTGAAGGCTCGTTATTTAAGAATCTGTAAATAAAACCAAAATACGCGATAAAATTCAACTATGTCTAGGTAAGCTACATACTTTATTATATTAGCTATTTAATTCATTAATTTCCCAGTATTTTTCAAAACGTCCGAAGTACTCGTACATACCTACCGCCTACAATCTTATATTGCAATACAATACCTACATATCGATAACTTACGTCAATACTTTCTTGCTTTGGGACCAATGCGGAGCGTGTGGAGGCATCCGGGGGTTCCGGGGTGACTGGTAATACGAGTAAGCATTGTGATTTTGATTATAATTACGATCTGAAATGGAAGAAGGTAACACACATACACAAATCAACAATATCTTAAATATCCCTAGATAATGTTGATGTGTGTACATAGTCAAAGACAAAGTCAATAGGTTTAATAGAAGAATCAGGTAGCAAGCTCTGCGATGCTTGGTTTTTTTTTATGTTCCTTAATTCAGATAAAGTGTTATGCCAATCGAACAAGATGAACTCATTTATAGCCTCTGACCTCATACACATACCCACAATTCATGGTTGGTACCACATGGTACCAACCATGAACCAGACGAAGTTGTATCTATCTCAGTGGCGAACTTCGTGATAGTCGCCCATCCATCGCAGTGAACAACAAAAACGTCGATGCTGTGTGCCATATGATCAAAACAGACAGGCATATGACCTACCATAAGATTCGGGCATTCTTAGGCATAGGAATGAGTCATATACAATCAATCCTACACAAACATTTCGGTCTGTCAGATACAATTAATCCTACACAGATAGATACCTACGCGGTCAACGATTATAATCACCAGAGGCTGTTGAAGAATATAAAAACATGTTCCCGGGGTCACCACGCAGAAGTGGCATAAATGTCTTCAAAATAGGTTTATTCGTTTGAAAAAGTGCATTAACGGAGAATATTTTGAGAAACAATAAATTAATTTTTGACCGTTTTTAGTATTTATTCTTATTAATTCCGTAATTTTTAGTGCCACCCTCGTATTTAAATGTATATATATCTACTTACAGCTGCATCTACCCTTACATTAATTTCGTAGTTCTAAAACATTCTTGAAGGTTTCTTCGTAATGAGTGTAAATACATACCTGCGGTCCATTCGTTTACCAAAGTATCTAAAACTTTTTTCCCGAACAACGATAAATGCTTTTCATACCGGCGAGGGTTAAATTGAAAATCATTACTGTCCATGTTAAAATCAAAATTTCAGTTTATCTGAAAAAGATAAAGGAGGTAATGAGAAAATATTTCAAACTCCCGCCATCAAAAACCCACAGAAAATAAATACTTTTCTGTAATCGATGTTTTAAAAGCTTGCTTGATCTCGCATGTATACGGCAATAATTTTCCAAGCTATACTTATAAAATCTTTTGTCCTGACTTACTGCCTATCAACGCACAGCCTAAACTTCTAAGTCTAGAAAGCTGAAATTTGGAACATATACATAGGTTTATTATAAAGTTGTTCCTCGAAGTTAGAAACATGAATATGTAAATTACAGCTACTGAACATAAATAAATAAGATGTCCTTTAGGGTTTTTGGATTTTCACATTTTAAGGAGGTTAATGGGGGTGAAAGTTTGTAGCACAACTCCACGCGTGAAAAGCAACGGGCAACAACTAGTATGAAAAAAACGTGACTGACACTGACATAACATCCCTCTGACTGCAATCAAACTAGAGGTGTTATACTAGGGTCATAACATCACATCGTAATCATGATATAACACGTATGACCTGTTATTAAATAACAGGGAACGGTTGTAATAGTGAATTATTTCATACCTACGTAGGTATAAGTATTAAACTTACATAAGGCTGTCAGCGATTAAGTTGGCGTATTTAAATATTAATTATTCTATGTACAATGAAATCTTTTAGTTAACAAGTAAATCTACACGCATGCATGTGGTATTGCGTTGTACACTGAATGGAATTGCAGTGCATCGTACCTATTTGCTCATTTAGTCATAGATGTTTGGTTCTATAAAGCCGTCTCAGTCACTCACCTAATCGCCGGTTCCCAGGCCATACTGAACGGACGTCAGAGAGAGACAGAGCAGCAACGCCGCCCGTACCTATTATGCATAACGATGTGCGTCGCAAACTAATATTTTGACTGTTATTAGATAACATAATACTCTAAATTTGTCTACCTGTTATTATGAAATCCTCATTATTATGTTCCCTCTGTCTGTACCTACATTTTTAAATCGAACAAAATAAACAGAGAAGTAATCACTGCGTTTAAAAATAAATATCAAAAAATGTGGTGAAAAATCAGGACAGGAATAATCGTACAAGGAAATATACTTGGGTTTCCTTTCATTTCATTTCATAAACAAAATGTTTCAAAATAAGTGATTGTTCTCCATTCAAAATCATGAAGAAAAATTCAATAATGGCTGTAAATATCGAGAGCTGCGACAGCTTGCCCCCAGACGAGGAGCCGAAGCTCAAATACGATCGAATGGGAAACGATGTCCAAAACATATTGTTGAAGGACGCAGTCAGTTGTATTTACGTGCACACGAAGTTTATCTGTCTGGGTACACAGTGGGGAGTTATACACCTACTGGATCATGAAGGGAATACAGTACCGATATCCCAAGACGGGAAGGATAAAGAGCTGCAAGCTCACGCGATCGCCGTGAACAAAATATCAGTGGATGTGAACGGAGAACACATCGCGAGCTGTTCGGACGACGGGAAGGTGATCGTTTACGGGCTCTACAGCAATGACAACACACACAATCTGAATCTGGGACGGGTGGTCAAATCGTTGGCAATAGATCCTCACTACTACAAATCTGGCTCCGGCAGACGGTTCCTCACAGGTGATCATCTTTTTTATTTGCCTAATCTATACTAATATTATAATAAGGTAAAGTTTGTAAGTTTGCATGTAGGAGGTAATTTCTGAAAGTACTTAACTGAAAATAATGGACATAAGCTGTGTATTACCCCTTTAAAATAAAAAAGTGTTTAATGGAGAGTGAATGGGATTCTTACAAACACTGCCTTAACAGTAAGAGCTAATATTAATCGGCAATTGTTTATCCAGTTGCCACATAGGCAAACCCATAGGCAGTAGCTAGTAATATTAAGGGTGTTTAAATATTTGCCCACTGAACTAGTTTGAATGAAATTTGGAATAGGCACAGAACATGATCCAGAACATCGAATAAGACTGGGATACGATTTATCTGGGTACATGAACGAGCCATGGGCAAAAGTTATTTTGAAACATAGTAGGTGCATTAAAAAGGTAAGTATGAGGTCACTATAGTATTTTTCACAGCTTGGACTTACACAGGGTAAACAAGGAACCCGTGACTGACAAACTAATGATGGCAAATATTACTATTTGTTTTTAGGTGTTGTTGTAGGTACATATCAAATTATTGTTCAGGCAATGAGCATTTGTGCTGGTAGTGAATAAATTCATTTGTGTACATAGTTTGTTAGACTGGTTATTATTATGATAATCTAGGTATGCAACATTCTAAAGTAAAATAATTATTGTGAACTTGTTCATAACTTCAACTTCTTCGGAATGACTTAACAGAACCACATTTATTTCATAAAAAAAAAACCTGTACTGTAGCATAGGCTACCTCAGATCAGTTACATTTATCATTGCCAAGTTACTGATGTGATGAGACATATAAATTATGTAAATCCTAGACTTAATTAGCAAGGTTTTCAACACTGAATACCTACATGGTATTGTCAACTTATGCTCATCATAGCCTTTGTAGGTACCTATTTTTGCTTATAATCTTAATTCTCAATTACGCAGATTAGAAATACACAATAGCAAACTCCATTTTCAGGTGACAACAAGTTGACACTGTATGAGAAGACGTTCCTGAACCGCGTGCGCAGCACAGTACTGTGCGAGTGCGAGGGCTACGTGCAGGCCATGGCGTGGCACGATCGCTTCGTAGCGTGGGCTAGTGAAGTGGGAGTGCGCGTCTATGACCTCACGGCGCGCTGTTCGCTCGGCCTCATCCAGTGGGAGAAGAGCCCCAACCGCTCCATTGAAGACTACCGCTGCAACTTGCTATGGTCTGCCCCCAAAACTCTAATGATCGGCTGGGTAGATACCATCCGAATCTGCATCATAAGAAAACGAAGCCAAGTGGAGCTACAAACCAGAGATGTTACCGAGTACCTAGTAGATCCAGTCTACACCTTCCAGACTGACTACTACATCAGCGGACTGGGCCCACTAGATGATCAACTAGTTTTATTAGGAGTACCCAAAGAATGTGACCCAGAAACCAAAAAGGCGCAAAGACCCGTCCTGACTGTTGCGGACTATAAAGATTGTGAATTTTGTGAACTGTCTACAGACAGTCTCAACATCAGATGCTACGAAGAATACTCTTGTAATGATTACTTCTTAGACATGCTCATAGAAGAGAACAGGTTTTTTATTGTATCTCCTAAGGATATAGTTATTGCAAGTCCTTATGACATTGATGACAAAGTGAACTGGTTGACGGAACATGGTAGATTTGAAAAAGCTATAACAGTTTTAGAAGATGTTGGAGGGAAAACATCAAAACATTCTGTGGTAACAGTGGGAGTGCAGTACCTGGACCATTTGATGGCTGAGCATCTTTACGAAGAAGCTGCCGTCTTATGTGCACGGATATGCAAGAATGATAAAGTTTTATGGGAGAACCAGTTACTTAAATTTGCAGAAGTTAATCAGCTGCGCGCTATCAGTACCTATGTGCCCAAAACCCCAGAACAGGCACTGAGTTCCCACATTTATGAGTTGATTTTCTATGAATACCTTAAAGTTGATCCTCAGGGATTTTTGAAAATAGTAAAAGACTGGAATCCCACATTGTACAAGACTGGTGTCATAGTGAAAGAAGTATTAGAACATCTGTTGACTACAGAAATTGATAAAAATATCTATTTAGAAGCTTTAGCCTTACTCTATTGTTATCAGAAAAAATATGATAAAGCTCTAACAGCATACTTGAAACTCCAACACAAAGATGTATTCACATTGATCACAAAACATGAAATGTACAATGTGATTCATGACAAAATACTCGATCTAATGACGCTTGACTGTGATAAAGCCATCACAGTCCTTCTTGACAAAGCAAAAGTTCCAGTTGAAATTGTAGAAAAACAACTTGTTAATAATGAAATGTTTTTGTTTAAATATTTAGATGCTTACAGCAAAATTGAGCCAAATGGTCGGTATCATGGAAAACTTGTTAGATTATATGCCAAATATGCAAGAGAAAAGCTGCTGCCTTTTCTGAAGTGCAGTGATAACTACCCTATACAAGAAGCTTTGGATGTTTGCCAGAGTAATCAATTTTATCCTGAAATGGTTTTCTTACTAGGGCGAATCGGGAATACCGGAGAAGCTTTGCAAATAATAATTGAACAATTAAATGACATCAATCAAGCCATCAACTTTTGCCAAGAACATAATGATAAAGAACTTTGGACAGATTTGATAAAACAGACAATTGATAAACCAGAATATGTAACACTATTGCTCAAAAGGATTGGGAACTATGTAGATCCCAGAATGCTGATAGAAAATATACAGTCAGGATGTGAAATCAAGGATTTGAAAGAAGCACTCGCTAAAATGATGTGTGATTATCACTTACAGCTTTCTGTTCAAGAAGCATGTAAAGTAATCACCTTGAGAAACTACTTTGACTTGCATGAGAAGCTTATTGTAGGCCAGCAGAGAGGGATATCCGTTACAGATGATTTCTTGTGCTGTGTTTGCCAAGGGAGAATAATTATAAAAGATCTATCCAATGCCTCAGATCTGATGGTTTACAACTGCCGGCATTCTTTCCACATAGAATGTCTGCCAGATGGAGTGGAAAGCCAGAATTGTAGTGTATGCAGTGCAGTGAAAATGTGAAATATGTTAATGCTCAACTTGTAGATAGACACTGTATCTACCAATGTAAAAATTTATATTTTTCAATATGTATTTATTTAGCCATGCTGACAAATTATTTATCAATATGTTATTATAAGTTTATCAATGTTTTGGTGCTTTTGTAATGAATTGGCTTATATACAAGGAAAACTAACACATTTTCCTCATATGTATTAGATAATATCTTGTAGTAATACTTAAAATATAAAACTTTTTTAACTACCTACTACATAATAATAACATACCTACTTGTATTTGTTTAAATTTATTTTATAAAGATACCTATACCTACTGCATTTTACATGATGATCAGTTGTTTTGGAGGGTAGGTAGATACAGTCAGAAACAAAATTAGATTATATTTTATTCCAAAAACTATCGTGAACTTGACTATTCATATTGTAAAATTAGATTAAACTTAAGTAGAGGTTTTGAGGTAGGTAGAGGTATACTTGACTCATATTTTTGGAACCTGTAGAACTGTATTAGGACAAAACATCTTACCTTGCCATACCTATTGAATTTTTGATATGTAAAGTAAAAAAGGCTTGTTTGTCAGAGTCAGGAAGTCTGATCATGGAGAGGGCATAATTTCACTATGGTATTTTTTGGGGTAACCCATGTTAAGGTGTAGGTTCATGAATTCTCTGATTGATGATTCCTGGGACCCCTTAGAAGTCTCTTATCAAAGTGAAATGCTCAGAATCTTTATTTAATTCATTGCAATTTGTATTTAAAAGAAACCAAAACAAGGCTACATAAATAAAGTTAACTATTTAAAAAAATCGCATTGCTTGCTTGGTCTCCCAAATTATGGCACATGTGTGTGGGAGGAGCTTTATAAGTTAGCTAAATGACTTATTTATGGGTAGGTATTCTGGTCTGCGATCATGTAACTTCGGTCAACAAATTTATCGTATCGATAAAATAATCTTATCTATATAATTTTATTCACAACCAGAACTAGCTTCAATATATTTTATCGAGTGATTTTCTTGTCGATAGTTTATCTACCTCGTGTGTTCATAAGTCTTGAGACATAGTAAAACTAAAATATTTTTGGAGCTAAGTTGAGTATTCATTTATTGGATATTAAAATTAAAACTACTGACATCTAGATCTGTATTTAAAAATAAATCATTCAAAATGGCCGCCTTTGCATTCAATGCAGGCCTTCAAACGCGTGCGCCATTCATCTATGGCGGCACGAATCTTTTCAATGGGAATCCGTTTCGATTCTTTAATAAGGGCTCGCTTGAGAGAATCCAGGTTTGGGTGAGACTTTCTGCATGCCCTCAGCTCCAATTCCGTCCATAAATAATAATCCAAAGGATTCAAGTCAGGGCTTGACGAGGGCCAATCTTCGCTCCGAATGAAGCCTGGCAAATTGGCCTCCAGCCAACGTTGGGTAGTCTTAGCTTTATGGGAGGGAGCAGAGTCCTGTTGGAAACCCCAGTATTTTCCAGCGAATAGCGTATCATTTGATGGTTTAACCACCGCTTCCAATATGTCGGTTTGGTAATTTTGTGCCTTCACCTTGACGCCTTGCTGGCAAAAATGAAGCGAAGTGACCCCCTTGTAGGAAACACCCCACCAAACCATCACACTTGCTGGATGATGAGTGCGCTGGACATTGCGTACAGATGGCTGGACGTCCTTTGAACTTCTGGCGTAAACCTTATTGTTCTGCCGGTTAAACTTTTCTTCCACCGTGAAGATCTTTTCATCGGTAAACAGGATATATTTTGGATCGTGTCTCTTCAATAGGTTCCGACATCGTTCCAGTCGCAATTTACGAAGACGCTCGTTTAAATAATGCACTTTCCTTCGACTGTAGGCCTTTAGTTTAAGATCATATTTAAGTATCCTGTTCACCGATATTCGCGAAATGTTGGTCTGCAGAGCTAATTTCTTTTGAGTCCGGCAAGGGTTGCGACGAATTCGCTCTCTGATTACTTTGATGTTGGCGGGCGTCCTTACAGACCGCGGGCGGCCACATCTTCCACGGTCTTCTAAAGAGCCGGTCTCCTTGTACCTCTTTATGGTATAATACACAAAGTTCCGACTACATCCCAAACTTTGGATTTCACTAAAAACTTGCATTGGTTTTTTTCCTGCTTGAAACAGTGAAATTACAGTCGCACGCAAATCTTTTGTTGGCGCCATTTTCACGGAGAATGAAACAAATATTCAAATGTATATTTTTTCTGATTCAAAACATTCGAAATTTAAAATTTTAAAAGTTTAAAAAAGGTTGCATGAATTACTTTCTTTTTAAATTAATTAAATAAGTTCGTCTCAAAACTTATGAACACACGAGGTATACTAATATTATAGAGGAAAGATTTTTTTTGTTTGTTTGTTTGTACCGAATAGGCTCCGAAACTACTGGACTGATTTTAACAATTTTTTCACTAATAGAAAGCTATATTATCAGGAAGTAAAATCGGCTATAATTTATTTTCTAAAAAAATAGAGATCCTTAAGAAAATTGCAATAATGTAACCCAAAATAGCAAAATTTTGCCTATAAAATTCATTATTTGGCGTGCGCTGGGAAAACTATTGATGATACATAAAAATGATGTACTATATGATTAAAGAACTCATTATTACCTAAAAAAAAGTCCGCGAGGGCATATACCTATCTAACTATCATACCTAGTTAAGTCACAATAGCAACTTATGTGTTCTAAAATTTAATTAGATCGCCGGTAAAAACAAAAGTTCGTTACATTCGTATCGTAGTATTAATTCTTATTCAAATAAATAGTTTTATCATCAAGGGTATAATAGTTTTATCATGAGTTTTAATGTAAAATACGTTTTAATTCATTCGAATCGGACATTTAATTTCAAAGTTACCACGAATAAAAAAATGCAACACGCGAAACGCCGCGACGTTCCCTGCTCTGTAGAGCGGGCGTTGCCGAGGAGCGGGAGCTACGTCTATGAGTAAGGTACATACTTACTGATGCGTCTGAGCCGCGAGGGTTCGCTGCTCAGACGCATCAGTAAGTATGTATATACAATACATAATATTATGTTTGTTACTTCTTCACGCAAAAACTAATGAACCGATTGCGATGAAACTTTAGGTTCATAGCTGTTATTTTTTATCCCGATATTCCCACGGAATCCAAACTTACGCGGGGGAAACCGCGTAATAAACCGATGACAAATGTCAAAAATAATTTCATACTACGGTTTTCGATAAATACGGTTGAATTTTTCTAATTCGACCCGTCGATAAACTAGATCCATGAATCGGTCGAGATCGGTAATCTCGACAAAATCCCGTTTTAATGAGAATTTATGTCAATACAGCTGAACTTATGATAAATGAACGAGATAACTCTGAAGAGGTATATTTTTTTCCAAAGCAGAATAATGATAGTTCTGAGTTTTGAGCTATCTCTAATACCTATCTTAAACTAGTGGCAAGACTACTCTGGTAAGTGTTCCGTTTAAATTGTTTTTTTCTTTATTCAATAAATTGATTAAACGTATCGGCTATTTCCTTTGAGATCCGTATTATAGTTTGTTATGGAATAACCATCTTCTTCTCATTCTACTACCCCTTACTACCATGTAAATGTCATTGTCAGAAAAAAAAATTGCTTCACCGACTACTTTTTCTCTGACCGCCACGAAAAAATCGAGAATCCACCAGAATCAAATAACTATAATTCATAGCCTATTCAGTAATAAAAATTTCAAAGTAAAGAAGTCCGACTAAAATTTGAAATCAAAAAAAGATCAAGACTACCCAATAAACTTCCCAATCTTGGCTGAATGGCCTATACTGTGCCTTCGCCTATGAAAATATTTAAAAATAAAAACAACAACAAATTGCTCACATGTGGTGAAAAATGGACGCGCACATGATTTTGTGAGGTTTTGATTGAAAATGTTTTCGTTTTATGCCCGCATTCGTTGAGCAGTGAAAATTGCATTAAAGTGTAGTGTTAAAATGACAGAAATGCCTCCTTATCTCACGGTTAAAGATGAGGATAAAAACAGTGGTCAGGGTGACAGTGAGCCAGGTAGCGACGTAGAAGATTGGGATTTACCGTGTAGTTTCGATAAACCGAGGCACCTTGAGCCTATTAAAGGCGCAGAACGTATGGAACACTCTTGGAGAGTGAAGGAGAAGGTAAGTCCATGATATCCTGAGCCCGATAGACTTGCTTACTTGAACACTGACCAAAACAACACTTAAATCAGTTATCAACAAACAAACACACATGAGTGTCGATCTGCGATGTTTTCCAATTTGTATTCGTTGAGACATTTCCTTAGTCCATTTTGATACTGTGTCTTTTCCTATTTACAAACTTTTGGCCTGTAGTCTGTTAAAGTAATACATTGTAAAATCATATTTTAAGGTAGAAAATCTTGCTGTTTCTCCCAATAATAAATAACCAATCATATTCTCAATAAACACACATCACCAAAAGTTAATGACACCAGCATGAAACGGACGTCTGAATTGTGACAAATAGTTACAAAAGCCATGAAGCCATTTTTGCTTGGTTTAGGGTACTCTTGACCTAAACTTTCTCCAGAACTTCTCCAATCTGGTCAGAGTAGATGGCTTCTCTTTTATACATGTTTTGTCCATCCTTTCTTCATGCCCAAACCACCTATTATTTTACTTATAAGTAAATAGGTTTATCATATCTTTAGAAAAACTATCTGTTTTCAGTACAAGACACATTGTGTGGCGCTGGTTCTCTGCTTGAATGTTGGAGTGGACCCGCCTGATGTTGTCAAGACACAGCCGTGTGCTCGGCTCGAGTGCTGGATAGGTAAGTAAATATATATTTTAAGGTGGTATTTTTTTTTTGTTTCAAGAGTCACTAGTTTTGATAGTCATACTAGCCTCTGTTGCTTGCTTGCATGTTATTCTATACCTTTTCCAAGTTTCATTATTACTAAAATCATTTGCAACAAACATTGTTACTTTCGGACTACCTAGATAAAAGTATTAAGTAACCATGTGTTATCCTAGGTGTTGAACAATATTGATTCGAAGTTTCATCCAAATTGATTAAGCAGAGCTTGTATTATAGGAACTACATGACTGATAAACTACATACATATATACTTTTCTTTTGTAAATACTTTTTCAATGTTACAATTGTTTTAAATGTTCAATATTAACTTCAGTTTTGAGTGTTGTTGAGGGGTCCTGTAATAGGTTGCGTTAGCATTGAAATCCCAAATTACAAATTGTAGTCATTCATGAGCTCGGGCTTGAGAGTGATTCATTAGTTCATTTAATTATGTGTTTTTGTTTTATATAGTTTCTATGCAGTTTGAGAATAACTCGGTGATGTTGCTACTTCACTGCAGCCAACAAATGCACATAATCATTGCATTTAATAAAATGTTGATGAAAATATTTTAATTTATTATAAGAATGGAAAAGTACACTCAGTACTTACCGTAGCAATAATACCTAGTTTACATGTAGTAAGCAAATATCCTAATGTATTTTTATACTTAGACAAACAAAAACACTGTTTCTGTATTATTTTTTTTCATATAAAATTGTTGTTAAGACCCAACTTCTTTGCAGTCTTTGCCTGGGTTATTCTACTGGTTTTTGGTTACTCTGCTTGAGCTCAGTGATCAGATGTCAACCATTGCTTGACATACATCTGCTTGGAATCAAAAGGCAATAAACGGATATGTTTATCCTGTTCATATATTGGACGGGCCATGCAATTGTCATGAACAGACTGGGGCATGTATTCAGAACGTTCCCGCTGTTACTTTTTTGGATTCTATCTGAATGTATAAATAATAAACATCCTACAGACATATGCATCTGACATCACACTAGGATTCCCTGTATCATTTATATCAGGAACTATGAGTTCCGTAGTACCACAGCATCCAACATTAGTTGGCATAAGTAGGTGTAGACAGTAATATAATAGTGTGCTCATGATAATTTCAGATCCACAGTCTGTGTCACCGAGCAAGGCCCTGGAAAGCATTGGGCACGCGCTGCAGTCTCAGTATGAGCGCTGGCAGCCGCGCGCTCGCTACAAGCAGTCCCTGGACCCCACCAGTGACGAGGTGCTTAAATCATGCTGCTACATGCCGAACTATTCAGAATATTACAATTAATTCATGAAAATAACCATTCTATGAGAATTAATTAAAAGAGTGAATTTTTCATAAAAAATTTCATTAATTGAATTTAATAGCTGTGCTGGCTTTGATGTGGCAGCAGCATCACTTTGATACTACTAAGTCTACTTGCATGATAGTAAAGTTAAGATATGCTCATGCACAAGGAATCATAAATATACATACATACATACAAAAATATTTTAAATACAATATATTTATTTCTGTTACTTATAAATTAGTGCTTACAGGGTTTGGAGTCTCCTTTTAAGCAATTATATGCTTGTATTAAGTAAACCCGCTCTTCAATAACATTTTTATAAATTATCTTATAAGTTACATGTATGTACATACATATGTACATGCTCACAACTGTATTCTTCATTACATACATACTCTGTGCGTAGATCTGAGGATACCAAGTATGGGGTAGTCAGAGCAGAGGCATGTCCAACCATTGTATTTGGCACATGCCCGCGTCTTGCAACTTGTTAATACTAGCTTCTGCCCAGTGTGGTACCCGGATAAAAAGAAGCCTATGTGTTATTCTGATGTATAAGCTATATTACTGTAAAGTTTCATCAAAATCCGTTCAGTAGTTTTTGCGTGAAAGAGTAACAAACATACAACCTCACAAACTTTCGCGTTTATAATATTAGTAAGATTACATGTGACAGGTTGCAAGCCCATCTTCGTTAATAACTAACCGATGGTGCATGCCTTTTTTGTTGTAGCTAGGGCATACCAGTTTCCTCACGATATCTGCTTGATCTGAATTATTCCTTCCTTGGAAAGTTCCGAAAAAAGTAGGCATGCATTAGTAAATTCCCCGGCGGGCGGACGACGCCGCTTATTATTCTTATTCTTATTCTTTATTGTACACACAGATAATACAGACAAAAGACTTACTTATAGGACATGTACAAAGGCGAGCTTAACCCTAACAAGAGTTTTCTTCCAGCAAACCTTTGAGGATAGGGACAGCTGATAAATAGCGGTGGGTACGTGTACACAAACAGGAAAAAAATATACAATAATAGCACACATTTTATTATGTTAATTAACAGACATTGTAATTAGTTCTGACCTTGTGTGTGTGCCTGACCTTGAGACACGCTATTATTCAGCATGCCCACCTAACATATGCTAAATTGGCTGAATATTACTTGAATTGGGGTCAACACTCAAGTTCCCGCGTAAAATAGATTTGGTTGATAACATAATAATTTCTTTCGCCACGAAAATAATGTAGGTACAATCTGCGTATACTGGCGTTGTGCCGGATCTTCTCCGTAGGTAGGTGTGCTATCTGACTGCGGTCACAGGTCAAGTTATGCCGATTTTATATAAAAAGTTAGAGGAAGTTATTTTACACCCAAAAGATACATACATAGTCCGTACAAAGTGGTATTTGTCAAATACCATTTTCTGTTAGTGTTAACGTCTCCGAAAAGATTGAATTGTATGGGAATAACATTAGCTTGTCACGTGACAACTGTCACGTAACTGTAACAAATGTCACGTGACAACTGCCAAGTATTTCCTTGACAAATTCGCGTTAGCGTGAAACGAAAAGTAAAGAGGTATTTGTCTAGACCCCCTGACCCCATACTAGAGTTACCGATGCCGTGGGTATCAGGAAAAAACATTAAAAAAAGGTAGAATGGGCGGTCTTATCGCTTAATTCGATCTCTTCTAGACACTAGGATGCCCTTATATATTCTACCATCCCACTGCGGCACAGAGGTTGATAATGTATGTCCTTATGTCGTAGGTGAAGAAGCTATGCTGCTCGTTGCGACGCAATGCGAAGGACGAGCGAGTGCTGTTCCACTACAACGGACATGGCGTGCCCAAGCCGACCACGCAAGGCGAGATATGGGTCTTCAATCGGGTAAGTGTTCCACTACAACGGACATGGCGTGCCCAAGCCGACCACGCAAGGCGAGATATGGGTCTTCAATCGGGTAAGTGTTCCACTACAACGGACATGGCGTGCCCAAGCCGACCACGCAAGGCGAGATATGGGTCTTCAATCGGGTAAGTGTTCCACTACAACGGACATGGCGTGCCCAAGCCGACCACGCAAGGCGAGATATGGGTCTTCAATCGGGTAAGTGTTCCACTACAACGGACATGGCGTGCCCAAGCCGACCACGCAAGGCGAGATATGGGTCTTCAATCGGGTAAGTGTTCCACTACAACGGACATGGCGTGCCCAAGCCGACCACGCAAGGCGAGATATGGGTCTTCAATCGGGTAAGTGTTCCACTACAACGGACATGGCGTGCCCAAGCCGACCACGCAAGGCGAGATATGGGTCTTCAATCGGGTAAGTGTTCCACTACAACGGACATGGCGTGCCCAAGCCGACCACGCAAGGCGAGATATGGGTCTTCAACCTGGTAAGTGTCTACTCTGGCCACTGTGTGCCATAATCATACCATGTTCAAATGTTTCTCGGAACTGAACTATATTATAGCATTATTAATAGTATGTGGTTACCGTCATATCAAAAGCCTAGGTACTAAATTTAACAGAATAGTTGAAGCTAAGGAAGCTGCTGAGAATCATCTTGCACAAACACAGCTTTCATACAAAAGAACCTCTCTTTTGAATTAGGTTGGAATATTATTATTATAATATTCCAACGATTATTCGCAAGAAAGTCGCTTCCCTTCTCCAGCGTCCGCGAGCCAGCGGCAACGGCATCCTGAAGATGATTGTAGCACGGGCAGACTGCCCCATTCAGAACAGGTGGATGCAAGTAGTGATGGGCTCCATCTGATTAAATTTTAATTTTTTGTGTATCTAGTCATATAAATTTTGTGTAACATTTATCTCATCCAATTTTAAATTTGCTGTGACATTTTATTTAATGATTTTTAATTATAAAATTTTTATCCTGTTATATATAGTGTTAAGTTTATGTATAAGTAATAATATTGTATGGATTTTTATAATCTGAAATAAATGAACAATAATAATAATAATATTAAAAAATAGACCGAAAAAACAGACAACTTCCTATATACGTAGGAAAGTCTACATGTACCTATCTATAGGCCGTTCAACTCTCCAACCTCCCACGGTCCTGCCAACCTTGCGGTTATACGGACCGAATCTGTGAGAGATGCGTCATACGGGTGGTTCATCTTTCTACAAATATTGATCCACGCTCCATCCCAGCACTCTCCCTCTGGGGCATGCCACAGCACAAAGCGGACTTCATCGCCGGGCCGCTCCTGCCCAGCTCGGCACCTATTCGTCTTTCCCTCCATCCCAGTTCGTGTGCTCCTCTAATCGTCGTCTGCGTGGTATATCGGTCCCTCCTCTCCACTCAACCGCCTAACATCTGCCAATATCTGTTCCCGCTCCGCGTTATACCGGCCGCATTCCCACAGCGTGTGGTCTCCCCTATAGGCCGTACAGTGTAGATGATACCAGTTTGTTTGCAGGCGTACACGCAGTACATCCCGCTGTCCATGTACGACCTGCAGACGTGGATGGGTGCGCCGTCCCTCTACGTGTACGACTGCTCGAATGCCGGCGTCATCGTCGACAACTTCAGGGTGTTCGCCGACCAGCACGAAAGGGAGTACGAGGTGAGTAGCCTTAACCGCCCCGCGACCTGCTTCTCGGTACGAGAGCGCAGGTGTCGCTGTGCCACCGTGTCCAGTGAGTCGGAAAGTTTAGTTACGGATCTCTTCGGTTCGATCACTACCTGGATTGATAATTTTTGGCAAATATCCCGGACTAGTGTGGGGGTGTTAACAGCTAAAACCGTCCTCAGGCCCTGCTGAAGACGGAGGAGGGGGGTGCGTCGGGGACGGCGCAGGTGTCGTACAAGAACTGCATCCAGCTAGCGGCGTGCGCGGCGGGACAGAGCCTGCCCATGAACCCCGAGCTGCCGGCCGACCTGTTCACCGCCTGCCTCACCACGCCCGTCAAGACGGCCATGAAGTGGTTCGTGCTGCGAACCCGCACGCGCGTCGCGCCGCCTCACGTGCACGATCTCATCGACAAGTGAGTGCATCGACCCGAGCTGCAACTCCCTGCACCTCCCTGCTCCCCCCCTCCCCTCCTCGCCGCTGCTGACCGCGCCCCCCTCTGTCGGCAGGATCCCCGGGCAGGTGACGGACCGGCGCACGATGCTGGGCGAGCTGAACTGGATCTTCACGGCCATCACGGACACGATCGCGTGGAGCTCGCTGCCGCCCGACCTGTTCCAGCAGCTGTTCCGCGCAGACCTGCTCACCGCCAGCCTCTGCCGGAACTACCTGCTCGCCGACAGGATCATGAGGTATCCTTATCGCTACTAATATAACTATAACACAAAATCCGACTTCAAATAACGGGAAATTTATAAAAATTCAATATGTAATTCCTTCACCCATTTTTGCACCCAAATTTGAGGAATTCCCTCACGAATCCCATCATCAAAAGTGGATTTTGATAAAAACGCTACCATCGCTAATCTCGGTTCCAAATCGGTTTATGAATGAAAGAGGTCTGAGGTAACCAACATTAAAAAAAAAAGAAATGAGAACCTCCTCCTTTTTTAAGTCGATTAATAATAGACCACTCCTCTCGACTCTATAGAACTCCTAACAGAGATTCAGGTCTAGGTTATCTTAGCTATGGTTACTAGACTTAATACCACTATATACCTCACCCTCATCAACTTAACATAGAGTAATCAAGAGAAAACCGTTTATACGACAATTAAGACGTAGTTTTGCTGAGGTTGAACAGTTCAGTAAGGAAATTAAATGAAATAATAAAATTATTAGCACAATGTATGATAATTCTTAAAGTACGGAATCATCCGTTTCACTATCACGACTGACTGACATACTACTCGCTGATCTGAGGATTCACCATGCCGGGAATCCTCAGATTCATACTCGGGACGCAGGTCTGCAATGTTACCAAAACGGTGAAGGGAAACATCGGCATGCCCAAGAACCAAAAATTGGAAGCCATGCGCCATCGGATAGTGTTCCAATAAGCGGCGATGGGTTTGCAACCTGTCAGGTTGAATGCGAACTGCTTGGAAATATCATGTTAGAACATGTCTCTGACCACCTCTACTTGGTAATCTCACGGAACTGAACGACTGATTGAAATTATTGTACACCTTATGAAATAAACAATAGCAGGTTAAAAATGGACGGTACAATGAGGGTTATGTGGGGTTCCCAGTGTGAAGTGAAGATAAGAGTCGGGGTGATGTTGGTTTTTGTAAGGGGTGTGCGTTGTTGTGTCTGTCAGATCGTACAACTGCACGCCGGTGTCCTGTCCCGCGCTGCCGTCGCTGGCGCGGCATCCGCTGTGGGCCGCCTGGGAACACACGCTGGACCTCGCGCTGGCCCAGCTGCCGGCGCTGCTGCACCGCGCCCCCGCCCCCGCCCCCCTCAACACCCTCACCTCCCTCGCGCCCCTCACCGCCGCCCCCGCGCCCTCCCTCGCAGAGTACGCGCACTCGCCTTTCTTCAGAGACCAGCTCACCGCATTTCAGGTAATAACATGTTCAAGCCCCGCTTTCCGTTGGCGTCAACGTTAACATGGAATCGACTTAGTGAATTTCGATGATTGGATTTATGAAAAATGCTACTGTCATCCTAAAAATAAACTTCTCAAAAAAAAGTGGGGCGAAAGTTTAGTGTGTTATATTTGACTAAGATTAACATTATTGGCTTTAAAATGTTAATCCACTCTTATTTCACAATATTTCATAATATTCCCAAAATTTGATCTCGGCGGGACTCGAGCCCGTACCTCTCGCTTGTTACGCGAAGGCCTGGTTGAAATTCTTGGGATGTTTCGACTCGAAATGCCGAGGCTCCTTCGAAAAAGGCTTAAATATTGAGAAATTTCACAAAAGCTGTCCTATCCTTTCTCTTCTTTTTGTCATTGTGAATGTCCTCGTATGATCGGAAAGGCTGCGTCGTCGACCGACTGCAAGCGTAGGTCGTAGGAACTGCTATATAATCAATGTCCGAACAACAGCTACTGCATAGATTCTATCACAGTCAGTAGCCACATCTTCCGTCTGACAGTCTGCCGTCGTGTTCCGAATCATACCTTCACTTGACCGCTATAAGGGCAAGTGCCTTGTCGTAGGCCCCCCTAGGCTGTAGTATATTTCAGTGTACTTGCGCCGGACACGCGTGCGTTGAGTGCGCCCTCGCGTCAGTCCACAATAAACGGTTGGAATAGCTGAGCGTGTTTCCTTGCTATATTAAAGTGGCGACGAGGATGACCCCTGTAGTGTATCGTAGTGTGCGTGTCCGGCGCACGCACACTACAATACACTACAAGGGCTTTAAGGTTTGAGGGCTCGAGTATGTCACCGGCGACACGCAGCAGCGACAGGCGACAGCGACAAGCGACGTTACTGGTTCCTATGCATCTTTGAATGATTATGAGGATACATAGAAGATGTATAGGAAGCGGTAGTGTATAGGAAGGTGGTGGTACCGGCAGGTGTGGCTGGAGCTGGGCGGAGGTGGGACGGGCCGGGCGCCGCCCGCGCAGCTGCCGATGGTGCTGCAGGTGCTGCTGTCGACGCTGCACCGCGTGCGGGCGCTGCAGCTGCTGTGCCGGTTCCTGGCGCTGGGCGCGGCCGCGGTGCGGGCGGTGCTCAACGTGGGCATCTTCCCCTACATGCTGAAGCTGCTGCAGGCCTCCGCGCCCAACCTGCGCGCCTCCATGGTCTACATCTGGGCGAGGATCGTCGCCGTCGACCCGGTCGGTGCATCTCCCTCCCTGTTATACGAAACACTGCCGACGCAACGGGAACAGACCATGGTCTGACCCTGGTCTGTTCTTAGACCGCTGGATCTAACGATCGAGTATTATTGCGATTTGATTCGGGCAAAGATGTAAATTCTCGCTATGACAACGCCATAGCATCTTCAACTGCTAAGCAGGTTTTAACATTTTCGCTTGAATTGAATCTCGATAAGAATTGATGGTTAGACCCCTGGGCTTGTCTTTGATCTATGGTAAACTTGTATCGGGTCTTTCGATTATGTATTTACATGCGACGTTGGAAGCTCGTATATGCGTTCGATGTAAGAGATTGTTTGATGGAGTTTTTGTTCGTCATTTACCATTTATCACCGAAACGACTTATCAGATTGTAATACAGTGTTTTAACAATAGATTTTTATATTTCCAATGATGGTTCTTGGATGGGTTTTATCGCCACAAATCACTAGGGGGCGCTACAATCGTGTTTTCACACGTCGAGGGTTTTCAAGTTTTGTAAAAATTCACTTTTTTGGGGACTAAGTGGAATGAATTCCACCAACTGTGTTATTTTTGTCTTAATGCTCATGAACAGAACATGACCTTCAGATTTCGGGTCTTTGGGACTTACGCCTTAGTGGTAGAAAAGAATACGTTGTGCCTATAAGAAAGAAGGATAGAAAGTAGTCCATTAAAAGATGAAATAATTGATGTTTTGCAGAGCTGTCAAGTGGATCTAGTCAATGCGAAAGGTCACAAGTACTTCCTGTCAGTTCTGCAGGATCCCGCCGTGGACGTGAGTAGCACAATCAAATTATTAGTTCCTCTCATATTGTAAAAACGGGAATTTTCACGTACCGCACTATCGGTGATGGCACCGACTAAGTTTCGACTCATTCCGGGAGTCTTCATCCGGGTGAGTGATCGCGACGCTCTCTCTCCGCGTCGCGCACTAACTGTAGCGCCTCTCATTCGAACAACAGGCTCCCAGGCAGAACTCTGTCCAGGAAAAGAGATTTTTCCTAATTAAATATATCTTGCGAACGGGATAGTTGGAAGAGGAAGGCCTCGGCGAACGTACTCCGACCAAATCGGAGACATTCTAGAGAAAGGCCAGTTCAGGAGTAAGTACACTGAACCGCAAAGCTTGTATGAACAATTTGTTGTGGATGAATGAAGCGAAAGAGGTATGACAGGAAATCAAGTAGCAAATGGAAATCCTTGGTCTCTGCCTACCCCTCCGGGAAACAGGCGTGACTATATTTATGTATGTATGTAAATATATCTTGTTTGTTGCATTCTTCATTACTAAAAGTCGTGCCTGTCCTGAAAAGTTTTTGTTGAGGAATTTAATTTAATTTCATATTATAACATAGTATAACACAAGGAAAGTCAGTTCTGTTTACATATTTGGATTAAAATAATACACATAAACTACAAAATAACGATATTAATTAAAATAAGACACACACACACACACACACACACACACACACACACACACACACACACACACTTCCACTTCCACACACACAAAAAAATCTTACAAGACATAATAACAAAAAATAATCTAAGAACCTAGGTAATATTCTACAACGTAAATAAAGAAGATAAAAATATAAAATAATTAGAAGACAGTGACATAGACGTTGACATAACTATATAATACAAAGACATATTGCATTGACAAGGTGTTTCCATGGCGCTCTATCTTCGGCTGGGTCATTGCACCAGTGCCAGCCTTCACTTGATCAGACCAGCGGCTACGTGAACGGCCACGGTACTAATGTTTGAACACACTAATCTCTGGAACTACCAGTTAGATGTAAAAAAACACTTTTTGAATTTAATAGCACAATTCATGAGAAAGATTATGGGCTGTTTAACATCACGCTATGGCATTTAGGAGCCGAGCAAAAGAAGTAACGCGCACGGGCGGTGGTAGCAAGAAGAAATGGAGTAAAACGTTGATGAACTGGTTCCCAAAATACAATTAACGGAAAAGGGGGAGACAGTTCAAAAGGTGGGAGGACGAGCTAAAGAATATTGCAGGGAAATCATGGACAAGGAAAGCGAGAGAGAGAGAGGAATGGAAGAGGTCGGAGGAGCGCTTTGCCAAGAAAGGGCAAACAGATAATAATGCCGATTTTATTCCAAAAACTATCGTGAACTTGACTATTCATATTGTACAAACGGGTATTTTCACGTACTGCACTATCGGTGAAGGCACCGACTAAGTTTCGACTCATTCCGAGAGTCTTCATCAGGGTGTGTGGTTGCGACTTTCTCCTTCCGCGTCGCGCCTTGCACTGCGCAACCACACACCCTGATGAAGACTCTCGGAATGAGTCGAAATTTAGTCGGTGCCTTCACCGATAGTGCAGTACGTGAAAATACCCGTTTGTACAATATGAATAATGCCGATGTCATGTAAAATATTAAATATTGTATTAAGTATATAATTTATCTGAAATAAAAGGCTTATATTATTATTATTATATAATATATTGTTAATTTGCAGAGTGAACATAGAACGCTGGCGGCCTACGTGCTGGCCGGCATCGTGGACAACTACCCCGCGGGGCAGGAGGCCGCCTTGCAGGTAAGCTGATTGCTCTCAGTTGGTTTCGGGGTCCATTTGTCTCGGCTCATGGTGTTTCCTACGTATTATATTTAAGTAAATGTATATAAATAGTATATCAGTCATGTAGTTCCCATAATACAAGCTCTGCTTAGTTTTGGGCTAGATGATGCTGTGTCAAAAATGACCAGCATTATTTATTATTCTATTTTATTACTAGCTTCTGCCCACGGCTTCGCCCGCTTGGTACCCGGATAAAAAGTAGCCTATGTGTTATTCTGATGTATAAGCTATATAACTGCAAAGTTTTATCAAAATCTGTTCAGTAGTTTTTGCGTGAAAGAGTAACAAACATCCATCCTCACAAACTTTCACGTTTATAATATTAGTAGGATGAACTAGCCCTAAATACTAACACTTTAATCATTAACTGTTGTGTTTTTTTGTTTAATTTCTATTTTTGTAATTTCACTTATACGAACAAAATGATACCTACACGGGTCAAAAGGATTTCTTTGAATAAGAAAGACTGATTTCTCGAAATATTTGGTTATTACCAAAATATATTTTCTATAGTGCTTATCATTTTTGAAGACAATATTTTTCTCAATTTTGTCTTTTCTTGAAAATAAATATGTTTATTTCAGTACTTATTTTATGTCGTATCAAATAAATATCAAATAAATGTGTGTAGCGTGGGTAGGTTGCTGAAGTAGGTAGGATTGTTGGTACGTTGTTCCCGACGAGTTCGTGACGCGAGATGCGATACGAAGCAGCGTTAGGATGCAACGGTAGGTGAGGATAGGGGGGAAGCCTACTAGTGACCACCGTTCCACGGAACTGGATGCGGCGGAGCGCTAGCGCAGACTGCTCCATTTCCGTCGGTCACCGAGGCCTTATATAGTCGAGAGGCGCCAAGATGGCGTCGCTGTGTGCCGACGACGCACGAGTGATCCCGATGATGAACGAACGTTGTCGTTGCTTGCGTTTAATCAAATAGTGATGCTACATGTGTTAAATAAAACAATATGTTTCTTGAATTAAATTTATTTATCTTTTAACAAATAAAATAAAATGAGATGATTTTTTACTATTACGATGAAATTATTTTCTAGTGTCTATAGGGAGAGAATCATTTTCATGGAGGTAATAAAAATGTCTTAATGGAAAGCAGTCCATTAAGACATTTTTATGTCTAAAGCAGTCCATTAAGACATTTTTAAGAAGTCTTTCTATAAGAAATCCGTTTTTACCGTGTACATTGCTCGTTTGAACAATAGTACGATTCGACGTTGTCTGAGTGAAATAATGTCTTTTTTATTTATCTATAAAGTAAAGTGTAAGTGCGGTTACCGTAACCTATGGACGCTTACGAGCGCAACAATAGAGGTACCGCTCGTGCGTCGCCGACCCTGAGACGTAACGGGTGTAAAACAGCAATGTCAGCATCGCTGGTGATTAGTTTTTTGGGTTATGTGAGTGAGCGGTGTTTGTTGCAGGGGTCCATGATCTCCGTGTGTCTGGAGCAGCTGAACGACGGCAGCGCGGCGCTGGCGCGGTGGGCCTGCATCGCGCTCGGACGACTCTGGCGCGGGTACCACTCCCCTCCCTCACACATACACACACACACATGTACACACACACACACACACACACATACACATACACACACACACATACACATATAATGTACTTTACTATATGTACTCCCATACACATAATAATAATTATGAATTTCCGAGCAAGCTCTCGAAAATTCATTATTAAAAACCATTCGCTAATCGGTTCTTTTCAGTACGCAACGAAATAACACACCAGCATTTCCAATATGACAATCATAGAAGTTGCTGGATAGTTTTTTTTATATAGTTTTATAACTTATTCTTGGAGTGCTAACGAGGTCTTTTTAAGCATAAATTACTAACACAAATTAGGTGTTTTTACAATATTTATTAGTCGCTGAATAATAATTATCGTATTTCTTTTCCAATTCTATTATAATATAATTAAGATGCATTCGAATCTAAATGGCTAGAAGTGGTAATGGACCGAGTGGCATGGGAGGAAAAAGGGGAGACCTTTGCCCAGCAGTAGGGCAGTTTGGTTAATTAAAAAATAATAATAATGTACTATTATTCTTGGTGTCGAGTGGAAATCAACCAAATACCCTACAGCATTGAGCGTGCGACAGGGTCAAGCACAGTTCCCGGTGCATTCATACATACCATGGAGCTCTAGAAACTCTTTACAATTTAAGTACCCTGAACCGGTTTAATATACATATTCAGGAATCTTTGTTCCCAAAGAAAGTTATTGAAAGTTTAAAACTGGTAGATTCCATGTTTTGAAATGCAACGGTCGCTAAGCAAAGTCGAAAGCCTTCAGCCTAAATACTCCGACACTAATGTTGACCTCCGGTTTATAGTTTAAAATCAAAGTTTTTTTTCATTGAAATGACAAGGATCATATAGAAACGTCAATATAAAATGTTAAAGTGAATTTACGGCGTGACTTCAGATTTCCTTACAAAGAGTGACCATACTTAAGTTCTTCGATGATGGACGGTTCGTTGTTAATCCCGTGATAGGCCTCCTGTAGTTCGCTCGCAGACCTACAGAAAGCCTGTCACTTGTTTGGTACACTCCGTGGTAGCTGGTACACCCCGGGTACCGGGTGCTGGTACAGTGCGGTGCAAGGTGCGTTGTTCCGCAGGTACGAGGCGGCGCGCTGGGCCGGCGTGCGGGACCTGGCGCACGAGAAGCTCTACCCGCTGCTGCAGCACCACAACCCGGAGGTAATTGCATCTTCATCCATCTCACTCCATGTCGTATTCCCACACATTCATCTTACCACATTTATTTTGTTCTGTCCTATACTCCACACTCATGTAACCGCATTCATCTCGTTGCATCCTATACTCCATCACACTCATGTAACCGCATTCATCTCGTTCCGTCCTATACTCCATCACACTCATGTTACCGCATTCATCTCGTTCCGTCCTATACTCTATCACACTCATGTTGCCACATTCATCTCGTTCCGTCCTATACTCCATCACTCATGTTACCGCATTCATCTCGTTCCGTCCTATACTCCATCACACTCATGTTACCGCATTCATCTCGTTCCGTCCTATACTCTATCACACTCATGTTGCCGCATTCATCTCGTTCCGTCCTATACTCCATCACTCATGTTACCGCATTCATCTCGTTCCGTCCTATACTCCATCACACTCATGTTACCGCATTCATCTCGTTCCGTCCTATACTCCATCACACTCATGTTACCGCATTCATCTCGTTCCGTCCTATACTCCATCACACTCATGTTACCGCATTCATCTCGTTCCGTCCTATACTCCATCACACTCATGTTACCGCATTCATCTCGTTCCGTCCTATACTCCATCACACTCATGTTACCGCATTCATCTCGTTCCGTCCTATACTCTATCACACTCATGTTGCCGCATTCATCTCGTTCCGTCCTATACTCCATCACTCATGTTACCGCATTCATCTCGTTCCGTCCTATACTCCATCACACTCATGTTACCGCATTCATCTCGTTCCGTCCTATACTCCATCACACTCATGTTACCGCATTCATCTCGTTCCGTCCTATACTCCATCACACTCATGTTACCGCATTCATCTCGTTCCGTCCTATACTCCATCACACTCATGTTACCGCATTCATCTCGTTCCGTCCTATACTCCATCACACTCATGTTACCGCATTCATCTCGTTCCGTCCTATACTCCATCACTCATGTTACCGCATTCATCTCGTTCCGTCCTATACTCCATCACACTCATGTTACCGCATTCATCTCGTTTCGTTCTATACTCCATCAGACTCATGTTACCACATTCGTCTCGTTTCGTCCTATACTCCATCACACTCATGTTACCGCATTCATCTCGTTCCGTCCTATACTCCATCACACTCACTAGTAGCTATGAATACAATTTTGATTAATTTTTCGATACAAATATTGAAGTTTTTGTTACTTTCCTAAATGGTTGTGGAACCTTTTCGTGGTCCGGCGCACTCGGGCTTCACCGTTAGGTGCCGAGGTCGGGCAGGCTCGCAGAGCGGTGCGCCGGCAGCGCGGGTGTACGCTAGCTATGGTCGTTCGCAGGTGCGGGCAGCGTGCGCCTTCGCGCTGGGCGCTTTCGTGGCGGGAGGCGGCGTCAGGTCGGAGCACGGCAACGCGCTCAACCAGCAGGTCGGCATCACGCTCGCCGCGCGCCTCGCGCTCGACGCCTCCACGCTGGTGCGCGCTGAGATACTCGCAGGTACGTCGGTCAGGTCGGAGCACGGCAACGCGCTCAACCAGCAGGTCGGCATCACGCTCGCCGCGCGCCTCGCGCTCGACGCCTCCACGCTGGTGCGCGCTGAGATACTCGCAGGTACGTCGGTCAGGTCGGAGCACGGCAACGCGCTCAACCAGCAGGTCGGCATCACGCTCGCCGCGCGCCTCGCGCTCGACGCCTCCACGCTGGTGCGCGCTGAGATACTCGCAGGTACGTCGGTCAGGTCGGAGCACGGCAACGCGCTCAACCAGCAGGTCGGCATCACGCTCGCCGCGCGCCTCGCGCTCGACGCCTCCACGCTGGTGCGCGCTGAGATACTCGCAGGTACGTCGGTCAGGTCGGAGCACGGCAACGCGCTCAACCAGCAGGTCGGCATCACGCTCGCCGCGCGCCTCGCGCTCGACGCCTCCACGCTGGTGCGCGCTGAGATACTCGCAGGTACGTCGGTCTGGTCGGAGCACGGCAACGCGCTCAACCAGCAGGTCGGCATCACGCTCGCCGCGCGCCTCGCGCTCGACGCCTCCACGCTGGTGCGCGCTGAGATACTCGCAGGTACGTCGGTCAGGTCGGAGCACGGCAACGCGCTCAACCAGCAGGTCGGCATCACGCTCGCCGCGCGCCTCGCGCTCGACGCCTCCACGCTGGTGCGCGCTGAGATACTCGCAGGTACGTCGGTCAGGTCGGAGCACGGCAACGCGCTCAACCAGCAGGTCGGCATCACGCTCGCCGCGCGCCTCGCGCTCGACGCCTCCACGCTGGTGCGCGCTGAGATACTCGCAGGTACGTCGGTCAGGTCGGAGCACGGCAACGCGCTCAACCAGCAGGTCGGCATCACGCTCGCCGCGCGCCTCGCGCTCGACGCCTCCACGCTGGTGCGCGCTGAGATACTCGCAGGTACGTCGGTCTGGTCGGAGCACGGCAACGCGCTCAACCAGCAGGTCGGCATCACGCTCGCCGCGCGCCTCGCGCTCGACGCCTCCACGCTGGTGCGCGCTGAGATACTCGCAGGTACGTCGGTCAGGTCGGAGCACGGCAACGCGCTCAACCAGCAGGTCGGCATCACGCTCGCCGCGCGCCTCGCGCTCGACGCCTCCACGCTGGTGCGCGCTGAGATACTCGCAGGTACGTCGGTCAGGTCGGAGCACGGCAACGCGCTCAACCAGCAGGTCGGCATCACGCTCGCCGCGCGCCTCGCGCTCGACGCCTCCACGCTGGTGCGCGCTGAGATACTCGCAGGTACGTCGGTCAGGTCGGAGCACGGCAACGCGCTCAACCAGCAGGTCGGCATCACGCTCGCCGCGCGCCTCGCGCTCGACGCCTCCACGCTGGTGCGCGCTGAGATACTCGCAGGTACGTCGGTCTGGTCGGAGCACGGCAACGCGCTCAACCAGCAGGTCGGCATCACGCTCGCCGCGCGCCTCGCGCTCGACGCCTCCACGCTGGTGCGCGCTGAGATACTCGCAGGTACGTCGGTCTGGTCGGAGCACGGCAACGCGCTCAACCAGCAGGTCGGCATCACGCTCGCCGCGCGCCTCGCGCTCGACGCCTCCACGCTGGTGCGCGCTGAGATACTCGCAGGTACGTCGGTCAGGTCGGAGCACGGCAACGCGCTCAACCAGCAGGTCGGCATCACGCTCGCCTCGCGCTCGACGCCTCCACGCTGGTGCGCGCTGAGATACTCGCAGGTACGTCGGTCAGGTCGGAGCACGGCAACGCGCTCAACCAGCAGGTCGGCATCACGCTCGCCGCGCGCCTCGCGCTCGACGCCTCCACGCTGGTGCGCGCTGAGATACTCGCAGGTACGTCGGTCAGGTCGGAGCACGGCAACGCGCTCAACCAGCAGGTCGGCATCACGCTCGCCGCGCGCCTCGCGCTCGACGCCTCCACGCTGGTGCGCGCTGAGATACTCGCAGGTACGTCGGTCAGGTCGGAGCACGGCAACGCGCTCAACCAGCAGGTCGGCATCACGCTCGCCGCGCGCCTCGCGCTCGACGCCTCCACGCTGGTGCGCGCTGAGATACTCGCAGGTACGTCGGTCAGGTCGGAGCACGGCAACGCGCTCAACCAGCAGGTCGGCATCACGCTCGCCGCGCGCCTCGCGCTCGACGCCTCCACGCTGGTGCGCGCTGAGATACTCGCAGGTACGTCGGTCAGGTCGGAGCACGGCAACGCGCTCAACCAGCAGGTCGGCATCACGCTCGCCGCGCGCCTCGCGCTCGACGCCTCCACGCTGGTGCGCGCTGAGATACTCGCAGGTACGTCAGCTCGAACTAACCGCAGCTACACCTTTGCAACAGGTGAAATGCTGCGTCGCAACAACCACTGACCATCTGTCAGCGGTTATTACGACGCAGCGGTTATCACTATGATAAGAGCTTCCTTATTACTTTTATCAGTTAGATGAGATTATGTTTTGTTTGACAGCTCTGCAGTGGCTGGTGCTGATATTCGAGCAGTACTTCATCGCCGTCTACATCCAGGAGAGAGAACGAAGAAGTGAAAGGTGCGCTTGAACGCTATCATACATCAGTTGCCTGATCGAGCTAGGAGTAGTGTGATATAAGCCAGTGATTAAAAATAAAAAAAAACATGTTGATCGTATTCACAGATCGTTAACCTTCTATTACCTCACTCGGTATATAATAGAACCGTGTTTGTACGGTCTCCTTCGCAGGGAGGGGCGGGAGGGGGGCGCACGCGTGGACCGCGGACAGGACGCGCTGGCGCCCGCAGTCCCGCGCGCCGTACACACCGCGCCGAGGCATGCCGCGCTGCTGCCCGCCATCGGTACCTACACACACACTCTACTCAAAGTCAAAGTCAAAGTCAAAATTCATTTATTCAATAAAATCACAAGGACCACTTTGAAACGTCGGTTTTTATCTAGGTGCCTGTTCCTCCGCGACCAAGCCAGGAAAGAAAGGCAAGAAAACAAGGCTGGTTATTCTTTTTAATGATCCTTTTACAAAACAATAGGTTCGAGTTGGAGCATTTTCAATCCCAAGAGTTTTTGTCATATAAATAATCAGATATTTTATAGTATGCCTTTTTATAAAGCTTTTGTTTAATTACGTTTTTAAATTTGTTAATTGATAATTTTTGTATATCTCTTGGGAGTTTGTTATAAAAGCGTACACCGTGCCCTTTAAACGATTTACTAACTTTATGGAGTCTACAAGTGGCAACAGCGAGTTTATCTTTATTTCTAGTATTAACATTGTGATTATCGCTTTTTTTCTTAAACAAATTAATATTTTTGTGAACATACATCAGATTTTCATAAATGTATTGACAAGGGAATGTCATTATATTTATTTCTTTAAACTTTTCGCGAAGTGATTCTCTGGGGCCCATATTATAAATTGCTCGAACAGCCCTCTTCTGCAGCACAAAAATGGTATTGATATCAGCAGCACTCCCCCACAGCAGTATACCGTACGACATAATGCTGTGGAAGTAGCTGAAGTAAACTAGTCTAGCTGTGTCAACGTCTGTATAAAGACGGATCTTCTTGACTGCATATGCCGCAGAACTAAGTCTCTTCGATAACCCATCAATATGAGGACCCCATTGAAGCTTATTATCTAGGGTGATACCTAAGAATACGGTGGTGTCCACAAGAGCCAACTGTTCATCTTTGATTTTGATATTTGCTTTAACTTGTGTAACATTGGGTAGTATAAATCTAATACACTTTGTTTTATTTTCATTAAGTAGGAGATTGTTAACGTTGAACCATTTTACAACCTTAGAGATTGCATTGTTTACATTGTCAAAATTGGTTTGTCGTCGCTTTAATTTAAATAAAAGTGACGTGTCATCTGCAAACAATACAACCTCATGATCGTCCCTTACAAGGTGGGGTAGATCATTAATGTATACTAAGAACAAAAATGGTCCAAGAATTGATCCCTGCGGTACACCGATAGTAACCAGAGACCCCGGAGACCGTTTTCCATTCACGTCAACTCTTTGTACTCTGTCACTTAAATAGGAAGTGAGAAAGTCTAGAGCACCGCCCCTAATACCATAATGGTGTAGTTTCCTGATCAATGTGTCATGGTCTACGCAATCAAATGCCTTTGACAAATCACAAAAAACGCCTAAAGCGTCATGAGATTCCTCCCAGGCATCAAATATGTGCGATATTAACTCAATACCAGCATCAGTGGTTGAGCGACCCTTACTAAATCCGAATTGCTTATTATGCAGTAAATTATTTAATTTAAAATGTCTTTGCAATTGATTTAAAATTAGTTTTTCAAAAATTTTACTAAATGTAGGAAGTACTGATATAGGTCTAAAATTACTAGGGTCAGAACATGTACCCGATTTGAAAAGTGGAGTTATTTTACTGTGTTTCATTAAATCAGGGAACAGACCACAGTCAATACACTCGTTGAATATTAAAGCTAGTTCGGGCGCAATAATGCCAATCAATGATTTCACAACGCAAACAGAGATGCCCCAGAGGTCCGTGGTTTTTTTAACATTTATGAGTTTGAAAGCTTTTATGATGTCATCACTATTTACATGATCAAATTTGAATTGTATTTTACATTCTGTTAAGTTTTCTTTTAACAATGACTCTGCTTCTATGGGAGAGGAGTTTAAGGATTTTGTGGTAGAGACTGGAATGTCGGTAAAAAAGTTTTCGAACGCATTAGCTACATCACTATCCTGATTGACGGTGGCATTGTCAATTTTCAAATTAAACTTATTGTTCTTAGTTGTGACTCTTCCAGTCTCACTGTTGATTACTTTCCAAGTAATTTTTAATTTTTGAACTCAAATGACAAGCTTTTGCTTCACGACAAACATTTTTAAAAATTTTAGTATACTTTTTGACTTGTTCTTTAAACTCCTCATTAAAATTATATTGTTTTTCAGCATAAAGATCATACAATTTCTTCCTGCTTTTATGTATTCCCGCTGTTGCCCAGTCACTGAACTTTTTACCGTCAGAGACCATGATCGATTTCGATGTAAAAATTGAATTGAACACATCACTAAATTTCTTAAAAAATGTGTTGTATAAATTATTTGGATTAAAATTACCATATAAACATGGAAATACAGAAGTTAAATTCAATTTTAGTTTGTCCAATCGATCTTTGGTCATAGGTATACAAGTAATATTTCTTTTTTCAAGTTTTTTTGTTTGAACCTCTATTTTAATTATTTGTCCAAGATGATCCGACTTAATATTACTAATTAAACTCTTATTTAAAATTTTAATGTTGGCAAAGATATTGTCTATACATGTGGCCGAAGTATCGGTTATTCGAGTAGGCTCCATAAATTGAGGTTTTAAATCAAATGATTGAAATAAACTAATTATTCTAGTATTTAAGGAGTTAATTTCTAGTAAATTAACATTAAAATCTCCGCACGTAATAATATATTTATTTGATTTAGATAATTTAAACAACATTTCTTCCATAACTTTTTCAAAAATGTCAAATGAGGCAGATGGTGGGCTGTAAACGCTTATAACTATGAATTGCTCCAACTCTATGCAAGCAACTTCAATGTGTCTTTCTACAGAGAGGTGGACTATATCTAAACGTTCTCTAAATTTTATCTGTTTATTAAGTAGGATTAATAAGCCACCACGTATAGCATGTAATCTGCAGAAAGAACTACCAACTTGGTGATTACTATACACGAGAGAGAGAGAGCTCGGATCACTTAGTGCCTTTGTCGATGTGATAGTTGGTTGGATGTAAATACAGGTTTCGGGTCGGTGTACATGAAGCTGTACAGCACGCTGGAAGCCATGCAGCACGAGCCGCACCCGCAGATCTCGCAGATGGCGGCCGACATCATCAACTATATCGCGAACCAAGTGGACAATGTGGCGCTGGCCCGCGAGGTGGAGCCCCGCTCCAGCAACAGCCTGCCGCCCTCGCCCAACACGCAGCCCTCGCCGCTGCACGAGGGGACCCGGACCCTACCGCACGGTGAGACGCGACACACTCCGCGTGTCAGGTGCGCAGCCTGCCGCCCTCGACCGACACGCGGCCCTGGCCGCTGCACGAAGGGACGCGGACCCTCCCGCACGGTGAGACGCGACACACTCCGCGTGTCAGGTGCGCAGCCTGCCACCCTCGCCCGACACGCGGCCCTGGCCGCTGCACGAGGGGACGCGGACCCTCCCACACGGTGAGACGCGACACACTCCGCGTGCCAGGTGCGCAGCCTGCCACCCTCGCCCGACACGCGGCCCTGGCCGCTGCACGAGGGGACGCGGACCCTCCCACACGGTGAGACGCGACACACTCCGCGTGTCAGGTGCGCAGCCTGCCACCCTCGCCCGACACGCGGCCCTGGCCGCTGCACGAGGGGACGCGGACCCTCCCACACGGTGAGACGCGACACACTCCGCGTGTCAGGTGCGCAGCCTGCCACCCTCGCCCGACACGCGGCCCTGGCCGCTGCACGAGGGGACGCGGACCCTCCCACACGGTGAGACGCGACACACTCCGCGTGTCAGGTGCGCAGCCTGCCACCCTCGCCCGACACGCGGCCCTGGCCGCTGCACGAGGGGACGCGGACCCTCCCACACGGTGAGACGCGACACACTCCGCGTGTCAGGTGCGCAGCCTGCCACCCTCGCCCGACACGCGGCCCTGGCCGCTGCACGAGGGGACGCGGACCCTCCCACACGGTGAGACGCGACACACTCCGCGTGTCAGGTGCGCAGCCTGCCACCCTCGCCCGACACGCGGCCCTGGCCGCTGCACGAGGGGACGCGGACCCTCCCACACGGTGAGACGCGACACACTCCGCGTGTCAGGTGCGCAGCCTGCCACCCTCGCCCGACACGCGGCCCTGGCCGCTGCACGAGGGGACGCGGACCCTCCCGCACGGTGAGACGCGACACACTCCGCGTGTCAGGTGCGCAGCCTGCCACCCTCGCCCGACACGCGGCCCTGGCCGCTGCACGAGGGGACGCGGACCCTCCCGCACGGTGAGACGCGACACACTCCGCGTGTCAGGTGCGCAGCCTGCCGCCCTCGACCGACACGCGGCCCTGGCCGCTGCACGAGGGGACGCGGACCCTCCCGCACGGTGAGACGCGACACACTCCGCGTGTCAGGTGCGCAGCCTGCCACCCTCGCCCGACACGCGGCCCTGGCCGCTGCACGAGGGGACGCGGACCCTCCCGCACGGTGAGACGCGACACACTCCGCGTGTCAGGTGCGCAGCCTGCCACCCTCGCCCGACACGCGGCCCTGGCCGCTGCACGAGGGGACGCGGACCCTCCCACACGGTGAGACGCGACACACTCCGCGTGTCAGGTGCGCAGCCTGCCACCCTCGCCCGACACGCGGCCCTGGCCGCTGCACGAGGGGACGCGGACCCTCCCACACGGTGAGACGCGACACACTCCGCGTGTCAGGTGCGCAGCCTGCCACCCTCGCCCGACACGCGGCCCTGGCCGCTGCACGAGGGGACGCGGACCCTCCCGCACGGTGAGACGCGACACACTCCGCGTGTCAGGTGCGCAGCCTGCCACCCTCGCCCGACACGCGGCCCTGGCCGCTGCACGAGGGGACGCGGACCCTCCCGCACGGTGAGACGCGACACACTCCGCGTGTCAGGTGCGCAGCCTGCCACCCTCGCCCGACACGCGGCCCTGGCCGCTGCACGAGGGGACGCGGACCCTCCCGCACGGTGAGACGCGACACACTCCGCGTGTCAGGTGCGCAGCTTGCCACCCTCGCCCGACACGCGGCCCTGGCCGCTGCACGAGGGGACGCGGACCCTCCCGCACGGTGAGACGCGACACACTCCGCGTGTCAGGTGCGCAGCCTGCCACCCTCGCCCGACACGCGGCCCTGGCCGCTGCACGAGGGGACGCGGACCCTCCCGCACGGTGAGACGCGACACACTCCGCGTGTCAGGTGCGCAGCCTGCCACCCTCGCCCGACACGCGGCCCTGGCCGCTGCACGAGGGGACGCGGACCCTCCCGCACGGTGAGACACGACACACTCTGCGTGTCAGGTGCACAAAGTTGGCGCTACTCGTGAGGTGCAGCCCCCGCTCCAGTAGCAGCCGCATTCATTGATATCGCCCAGAACCACCCTCAAGGCGATACAGGTATATATATGCACCAATAAATACATATCCTGACGCTCATGTGGAAAGTTTCTACAACCTTCTTTATAAAACCGAGGTACTTGGAGATTTCAACACGGAACTAAGAACTAGGCAGATGACATACTCGATCAATTTGGATTAGGAGACCACAATGAGCGACGTGCCAGATTAATCCAGTTTGACTTCGGCTAGTCTGGGTGTCGCAAACATGTCGATGAGCACCAACTCATCGAGATGTGTATCCTGCCTACGGTGCGCAGACATGGTCACTCACTGAATTGCAGAATTCTTGACGCAAAGATGTGTCAGAGGGCAATGGAAAGCAGAATTAAACGCATCGACAGAGTACGTAATACTATGCTACGTTCAATTACTGGCATTACCAACGTGGGGAACAAAACAGGCAAGCTCAAATGGGAATGGGTGGACCACGTCAGTAAGATGCATCCTGATTTTTTTTTGTATATCGCAACTCCTTGGGTAACCGAGGGCGGAAGGCTATGACGCGGTTGACGAGAAGGCGCTGGTGAGACAATCTAGATTCCGACAGAGAACCGGGATAGTTGGAATATTTTGAGGGAGACCTTTGTCCAGCAGTGGGACGAATCAGCGTAAAAAAGGCACTATTATTCTAACGGGTACATACTGATTAAATTTTATAAACTAAAAACAACTAACGATTAAAATAACAAGTATAAACTTCAATTTAAACCATTTGGCTAGCTTATTAATCTGTGATTCTTAGCTTTAACGGCCAATATTTCTGCTGCTCTGTAGAAGCAGCATATAGCAGCATTGATAGGTTTGATAATTCTGCAGATTCAAAATAAATCGTGACCTGGACCCCGTATATTTTCGCACCATATTCATTGATTGTTTGTACAAAAATATCTAAAGACAGCTCCAAGAATTTCTATGGAATTAACAGAAAGGAGGCTGAGAACAACTATGAGGCTGAGGTTAAACCCTCAGTTGATAAAAATCTTTTGATCTTGAAAGGTTCCAGGCTCCGACGTGAGTGAGTGATCACTGGCGAACAACGCACTATTTCCACCTGTCGTAAATAAATGTAACCGTGTCGTGTCAGGCCCCCGGCGCCAGAAGAGCGCTCTGCCGCACACCATTTCCGAGGACTCGGTCGCGCAGCGGGACGCGCCGCGGGACCGCGACTCCGTCTCCAGCAATTCTAGTGAGTATCTACAACACCATGTACTCGATCACATTTCGTTCATCGTCATCACAAAGATCATAATGATTCGTCGTGTTATCATCAGTCGGAAAATGTTCATTGCTGGACGTAGGCCATCGAATCCCTCGCAGAACCATCTTAAACCTATTCAATAGTTGGAGCTGACCTCTAGCCACCAGCGTCCCGTGACAAAGCGATGGTTCGTGGCAAAGATCTCGAAACCAAAGAAGATATCTTGATAATATACTATGTTGTTCTATCGATAACACGTGTCAATCGCTAGTGGGAGCGTGCCCTTCGCGCTGATTCGTTGGTGAAAACAGAAGCGCGGGCAAAACGACGACATCGGTATCGATACAAGACTGCTCGAGTTGTAAATCTCCTTTGGTTTCGAGATCTGCAGTCCTCGGTGACCACTTAGATCCATATTACCCAGAAGTACAGACCGATACCAGATCGGTGAAGATGTTATTCTTATTCCAGGTCAAACTTACCTGAAGAAGCAGATAGTGAGCACGCAGTTCGTAGAGTGGGCGTCGTGCAAGTTCTCTCGGGCGGAGGGCGCGGGCGTGGCGGGGGGCGCGGGAGGGGCGGACTGCGAGAGCCGCGCGCACCACGAGCGCTGCTGGAGGAGGAAGCGGAACCGCAGCCTCCGCGCCGAGGCCGCTGGTACATACCGTTAGCTCTGTACAACTGCGAAAATAACTAAATCTTACAGAATAAAAGTTTCACTTTTTTTTATAGGTGTAATAATGCTTAAAGTATTTTATTCATTCTAGTTTCGATGTAAGCTCGAGTAAAGTTGTGGAATTATAGGTTAAGTAGATAGATAAGAGGTAACTCTTGTTGTGATACTGCAGCGGCGTTGCGGAACATCACGGAGCCCAAGATGGAGTCGCAGATGTTCCAATCGCGCTGCCCGCTGCCACCGAGCGTCATGCAGTTCCACCCGTACGAGCAGCACACCGCCGTCGCACACCGCGACAACTACCTGTGAGTCGGGGAACCGGTCCCGCAGCGCAGCACCGAGGCGCAGCTCCACCCGGACTGAGCTTCAGCGATGATGTGTGTGCAGGATCTTCGACTGGGGCAGTGCGGCGCGGCTCGGCGTGGGCGCGTGGCGGCCGCGCTGGGGCCGCATCACCGACATCGCCTACATGAACGCGCATGCCAACGCGCTGCTGTGCGCCGCCTCGCACACCGGCCGCGTCGCCGTGTTCCGCCCCGCCGCGCCCGGCGCCGGCGCCGAGCCCGCGCTGCTGGCAGCCTGGCGCGCGCTGGACACCCGCCGCGCGCCGCCCTACCGCCCGCCCCCGGCTCAACCGCTCTACAGTAAGTGAACAACGAGCCCGCGCTGCGCCGCGCCGCCTCGCACACCGGCCGCGTCGCCGTGTTCCGCCCCGCCGCGCCCGGCGCCGGCGCCGAGCCCGCGCTGCTGGCAGCCTGGCGCGCGCTGGACACCCGCCGCGCGCCGCCCTACCGCCCGCCCCCGGCTCAACCGCTCTACAGTAAGTGAACAACGAGCCCGCGCTGCGCCGCGCCGCCTCGCACACCGGCCGCGTCGCCGTGTTCCGCCCCGCCGCGCGCCGCCCTACCGCCCGCCCCCGGCTCAACCGCTCTACAGTAAGTGAACAACGAGCCCGCGCTGCGCCGCGCCGCCTCGCACACCGGCCGCGTCGCCGTGTTCCGCCCCGCCGCGCGCCGCCCTACCGCCCGCCCCCGGCTCAACCGCTCTACAGTAAGTGAACAACGAGCCCGCGCTGCGCCGCGCCGCCTCGCACACCGGCCGCGTCGCCGTGTTCCGCCCCGCCGCGCGCCGCCCTACCGCCCGCCCCCGGCTCAACCGCTCTACAGTAAGTGAACAACGAGCCCGCGCTGCGCCGCGCCGCCTCGCACACCGGCCGCGTCGCCGTGTTCCGCCCCGCCGCGCGCCGCCCTACCGCCCGCCCCCGGCTCAACCGCTCTACAGTAAGTGAACAACGAGCCCGCGCTGCGCCGCGCCGCCTCGCACACCGGCCGCGTCGCCGTGTTCCGCCCCGCCGCGCGCCGCCCTACCGCCCGCCCCCGGCTCAACCGCTCTACAGTAAGTGAACAACGAGCCCGCGCTGCGCCGCGCCGCCTCGCACACCGGCCGCGTCGCCGTGTTCCGCCCCGCCGCGCGCCGCCCTACCGCCCGCCCCCGGCTCAACCGCTCTACAGTAAGTGAACAACGAGCCCGCGCTGCGCCGCGCCGCCTCGCACACCGGCCGCGTCGCCGTGTTCCGCCCCGCCGCGCGCCGCCCTACCGCCCGCCCCCGGCTCAACCGCTCTACAGTATATATTCTATGGAAGTTACAAATAATAATAATGTAACAACCTACGTATCAATAATTACAGTACTACGATTTAACTTAGATGCTTCGGCAAATTTCATTTATCATCGGAAATACGAACGCCCAATAGTGATATCTATCTAGAGCTGTTACATCAATTATGTATATATTTTTTTATAAAAGTGTTTTAATCTGTTTAAAAATTCAGCTATTGACAGCAAAGAACAAAATTTATAATAAAGTTAATTAGTACCTGTAAAAAATGGCATGACAACATACGTACTGCTATCAAATGTGATCTGGTGTTAACAGCTCTATATACGTCCAAACACAGGAACCGCACGTGCTACCGCCTTTCAAGCTCGCTGGTGACTGACGAGCCGCGGGACGGCCGGACATTGATTGTATAATCGTACTAATTCGGGAACGTTGGTGACGTTGCCGAAGCATCTCATTTATATCGTAGAAATGTACTTATGTGATATTAACGAACACGAAATAATTATCTGCTCTTTAGCTGCCTGGTCGAGTTTACACTCGTGCAGAATAAATGTCAGATTGTTCGCTCATTCAAAATAAAATAAGGTAATGAATATATTTAGGAATATAAATAGGTGGCAGTAGAGTACAGTTAAAAATACAATAGGGTGTGTGTGTTTAATCAAGCTGAAATATCATTGGATTTTTCCTCTCAAAAATGTATTTGTGCAGCAATAAAAACAGCAAGTCTTACTAAGGCCCAAATTCATAGTCAAATAGGGGCTCCCCTAGGGGACTGTTCAGGCGCTAAGTAAAAATTCAAGTGCGAATTCAACCTTTATACACCCATACATAAGGCAAATGCTGAATGATGGATTTTGGGGGATTTTCAGTCCTCGACTATGAATACTTGTGAATACTGTAAATTTTATATTTGATATTTATTTATTTAACCATTTCGTTATAGTTACATAACATTGGCATGTCAAAGTTTACATAATCATGTTCTTAATCTAGAATATTATATGATAAATATAATATAATATGATAAAAAGGGTGACATTCAAGGAATTCCTTTAATTTCGTTTTAAATTGGTTAAGCCGAGTGATATCTAATGGCAATTTATTGTACATATCGAGCTTTTGACAGATACCCAGTTTATACGTCTTAACAAGTCTGGTTTTTGGAACATATAATTTTTCTTTGTTTCGGGTGTTATAATTGTGTAAATGTTTTTTCATGGATAAATCGACTTTTAAAATGAATTTCTATTAGATTTTTTTTTTTAATAATGCTGGACATTTTTCACACAGCATCATCTAGCCCCAAACTAAGCAGAGCTTGTATTATGGGAACTACATGACTGATATACTACTTATATATTTTTTTTTTGTAATTACATACATATTATATATAGAAAACACCCAGACCCGAGACAAATATTTGCAGATACAAACATTTGTCCCGTGGCAGGAATTGAACAACCTTCTGCGTCTCAGGCGGGCCTTCGCCCACTGCGCCACAGAGGTCGTCAAATGCTGTCATAATACGAAAAAGAACAAGCCAGTAAAATAAATTGCCTGGATCTGGATTAAAAATAAATAGAGCTATAACTGTTAATATTCTAGCTTTCTTAAAATATGCTCTGACGGAAGTTAGTCTATGTAAACCGTATATGATTCTAATGGATCTCTTTTGGCAAATAAGAACTCTTTCAATTTGAGAGGCATTTCCCCATACCGTTATCGCATAGTTCAAATCTTTCGCTACACTGGTTCTTTCATCATCGTTCACTAGACCCTTGTCAATGCTATCATGACTGCTATTTATCTGACAGTCCAATCCACGTCCTTGAGGGTGGAAGAGGCCTTCATGATTTGTATATATGTTTTTCAACACCGAAATTACCATTATACCTTAATATTCATGTTGTATCCGCTCATATATTCATCACATTTCAACATTTAAGTTGCGGTAGATCTGCCGAGTAGTTTAATAGCGGTTTTTTTTGTTTTATTATTACTTATGTAATCGAGTATTGAATCTTACCCACCTTATTTTAAGGCTTACTAAAACTGATCCACTAGATATTGGTTTCCTTTGCTTATTAATATGTTATATGATGTCGTTTATTTTCATAATAAGTCAGTTATAACCATGGTCCGGGCTAAATAATATAATATTGTTAAAATTATATTTTTATTTAATTAAATAATAAAAAATTAAATATTTTTATTTTTTATTCAGTACTTTTATTGAAGCTATTTTAGAGCTACGATAAAGACTTTAAATGATTGACGTACGTTTGTATGCATAGTCCTGATATGCAGGAGTGTTAGATAGAAACTACGTCATTTCCTTACTGTTTAAGACACAATGCTCGATTGCACGAAATCTCTATGTAAATACTTAGTTAAAGCACCCCCGACTTTCTGAGACAATCAGACGATTGGATCATTTTAAAATAATTCCTCTATATCTAATTATACTTCACTATACTTCATTTATATCTAGTGGAGGAGGTTCCAAATAGGTGAAATCTGATTTGATGAAGATAAAATTGGGTTAATTTTGATTTCTTTTCTTTAAATTTCCCCAATTTTCACGTGATTCTTATCCCCCGTCAGTGGCACTTCGGTCTGATGGTCTCGGAGGCACTTTAGATAGTTGGATGATAGTTGTGGTATGCGGCAGGTCTAGCGCAGCTGGTGTCGGATCAGTTCTCGTCGGCCGACGACCGAGCGGCGCACAGCAGGACCAAAAAGTCAGACAGCGATCGTGAGTTCATACCATTACACTATTGGAGTAGACTGTACTGACGATGCATACACCGCTCATTACAATCATACATGCATCATGTGCTACGACGGCGGACACTTATGTAGGACGTAGGGTTACATAGAAGTGTGTTAGGGTTTATAGGGATTCGTAAGGGTTCAGGGGGGGCTTGCAGGAATCGAAGCTTGTCAGGATTCGATTTCGAATGCTTAATGTATCCAAATAAAGATGGTTCAGAGTTCACGAGATTCGCATCATGCGTTCTACTGCTCGGACACCTCACAGCAGTAGAACGCATGACGTATTCGTGCTTCATTGCGGTGATGAAAGTGTTTTATCCGTTGCAGTCAGGGGTAGCTTTGTTCCGGGAACTATCGCATTCTTATAAAATGTATCTATTCAACAAGTCAATTCACATGCGACTTACGAAATCGATACAGTGAGCAGGTACGGAATGCAGAGATGTCCGTGTGTTGCATGTCAGTGGGCAGCGGCAGCAGCAGCCCCGTGTCGGCGGGCGGAGGCCTGTCCGCGGGCGCGCCGGCCACGCTGCTGCGGTGGAGCGCGCGGCGCCGCTCCCTCGCCGTGGGGGGCCACGCCGCCGCCGTGCGCCTGTGGGACGCGCACGCGGAGCTGCTGCACGACACCATCGACACCGGTACCACCACCCGATCCACCACCACCGCCACCGCCGCGACCCGCCCGCGCTCACCGCCTCCGCTCCTCCCGCAGAGAGCGAGTCCCCGGTGACGTGCATGTGGCGCGAGGACGGCGCTGACCAGCTGACCTGCGGCTTCGCGGACGGCTCCGTGCGCGCCTGGGACGAGCGCTGCGCCTCCGCGCCGCTCTACCGCCTGCAGCACCACGCCGCGCCCGTGCTGGCAGCCGCCGCGCGGCACGACCTCTACACCGTGCTGACGGGCTGGTGAGTGCGACACTGCGGGACGAGCGCTGCGCCTCCGCGCCGCTCTACCGCCTGCAGCACCACGCCGCGCCCGTGCTGGCAGCCGCCGCGCGGCACGACCTCTACACCGTGCTGACGGGCTGGTGAGTGCGACACTGCGGGACGAGCGCTGCGCCTCCGCGCCGCTCTACCGCCTGCAGCACCACGCCGCGCCCGTGCTGGCAGCCGCCGCGCGGCACGACCTCTACACCGTGCTGACGGGCTGGTGAGTGCGACACTGCGGGACGAGCGCTGCGCCTCCGCGCCGCTCTACCGCCTGCAGCACCACGCCGCGCCCGTGCTGGCAGCCGCCGCGCGGCACGACCTCTACACCGTGCTGACGGGCTGGTGAGTGCGACACTGCGGGACGAGCGCCGCGCCTCCCTCCGCGCCGCTCTACCGCCTGCAGCACCACGCCGCGCCCGTGCTGGCAGCCGCCGCGCGGCACGACCTCTACACCGTGCTGACGGGCTGGTGAGTGCGACACTGCGGGACGAGCGCTGCGCCTCCGCGCCGCTCTACCGCCTGCAGCACCACGCCGCGCCCGTGCTGGCAGCCGCCGCACGGCACGACCTCTACACCGTGCTGACGGGCTGGTGAGTGCGACACTGCGGGACGAGCGCTGCGCCTCCGCGCCGCTCTACCGCCTGCAGCACCACGCCGCGCCCGTGCTGGCAGCCGCCGCGCGGCACGACCTCTACACCGTGCTGACGGGCTGGTGAGTGCGACACTGCGGGACGAGCGCTGCGCCTCCCTCCGCGCCGCTCTACCGCCTGCAGCACCACGCCGCGCCCGTGCTGGCAGCCGCCGCGCGGCACGACCTCTACACCGTGCTGACGGGCTGGTGAGTGCGACACTGCGGGACGAGCGCCGCGCCTCCCTCCGCGCCGCTCTACCGCCTGCAGCACCACGCCGCGCCCGTGCTGGCAGCCGCCGCGCGGCACGACCTCTACACCGTGCTGACGGGCTGGTGAGTGCGACACTGCGGGACGAGCGCCGCGCCTCCCTCCGCGCCGCTCTACCGCCTGCAGCACCACGCCGCGCCCGTGCTGGCAGCCGCCGCGCGGCACGACCTCTACACCGTGCTGACGGGCTGGTGAGTGCGACACTGCGGGACGAGCGCCGCGCCTCCCTCCGCGCCGCTCTACCGCCTGCAGCACCACGCCGCGCCCGTGCTGGCAGCCGCCGCGCGGCACGACCTCTACACCGTGCTGACGGGCTGGTGAGTGCGACACTGCGGGACGAGCGCCGCGCCTCCCTCCGCGCCGCTCTACCGCCTGCAGCACCACGCCGCGCCCGTGCTGGCAGCCGCCGCGCGGCACGACCTCTACACCGTGCTGACGGGCTGGTGAGTGCGACACTGCGGGACGAGCGCCGCGCCTCCCTCCGCGCCGCTCTACCGCCTGCAGCACCACGCCGCGCCCGTGCTGGCAGCCGCCGCGCGGCACGACCTCTACACCGTGCTGACGGGCTGGTGAGTGCGACACTGCGGGACGAGCGCCGCGCCTCCCTCCGCGCCGCTCTACCGCCTGCAGCACCACGCCGCGCCCGTGCTGGCAGCCGCCGCGCGGCACGACCTCTACACCGTGCTGACGGGCTGGTGAGTGCGACACTGCGGGACGAGCGCCGCGCCTCCCTCCGCGCCGCTCTACCGCCTGCAGCACCACGCCGCGCCCGTGCTGGCAGCCGCCGCGCGGCACGACCTCTACACCGTGCTGACGGGCTGGTGAGTGCGACACTGCGGGACGAGCGCCGCGCCCGTGCTGGCAGCCGCCGTGCGGCTCGACCTCTACACCGTGCTGACGGGCTGGCACCAGCGATGCCCCTAGTGTTGCAGATGCGAGGATGATTGCCGCATATCATCTTCTGATACTTAAAAGAAGCTGCGTGGAGGCGCTCGCTAACGTCCGGCACGTTAGCTGCGGCGCGATTGTCTCACGATCGATGCGTTGTTTCAGTGTGAACGGTGAGATCCGCATGTACGACACGCGCAAGCTGGCCGTCACGGAGCTGGTGCGCGCGCCGGCGCCGCTCAACGCGCTCGCCGTGCACCCCCTCGCCAACCTCTTCGCATGGTACACACACACACACACACACACACACACACACACACACACACACACACACACACACACACCTTTATGGACGATGAAGAGATCCGTAGACAGGGTTTAGTCTACTAATTTGCAACTCCCTTGAAATGTAAAACTCGAAAACATAAGTCTATGTCTAAGTCCAGATTTAGGTTGAGATTCGTTTTGGAATACGGGTTACATGACGTGTTTCTATGCTCGGTTGTATTTGCGTATTTTATTTATTTTTGTGTATTTTGTATGTGTTGAACTATGTGGATGGTGTGTCTGCAATAAATAATAATAATGATTGTGTGTCGCAGCGGCTCGTCGAACCAATCCATCCACATCTACGACCTGAAGGGCTCCTCGCTGAACATCATCAAGTACAACGAGGGATTCATGGGCGCGCGCATCGGCCCCGTCTCCTGCCTCGCCTTCCATCCGCTCCGGTACACTGCACAAATAACAACTTGTCTCATTCTACCCTCATAACGCCACTATTTCTTAAGGCCGCGATCGCACTGTAAAATGACTGGATTAGCTTCTAACGGCTTACGAAACGTCTAAGAAATATTTTTTTTTTTCCATCAAACTTACTTTCCTGAATGTGAGCTCATAGCTTTGAGTACAACAACTTAGTAGTTATAATGCTAAACGCCAATTACACACTCAGCGTATTAGCTTATTGCCAACCGGTAGAACGAAGATGAACCAAGAGAGAACAAACATTAGCTCCAAAAACTATAGTGAACTTGACTATTCATATTGTAAAAACGGGAATTTTCACGTACTGCACTGAAGGCACCGACTAAGTTTAGACTCGTTCCGGGAATCTTCATCAGGGTGAGTGATCGCGACTTTCTCCCTCCGCGTCGCGGCGCCGAAGAAGGCACACTTTGGCCTTCTTCGGCGCCGATTCGCCCTTGGTAACCCACTGTTTCGATTGCTCTTTGGTCTCCGGTGTATTGTGGTGGATCCATATTGGCGCAAAAACTCCTCCGGGTTGCGGTTAAACAATGCCAAACACTCCTTCGAAGTTGTCACACGCATTCTTTTGTGGTCGATGGAGAGCAAGCGCGGCACCCATCTCGCGGATAGCTTTGTCATACCCAAATGTTCCTTTAAAATCGAAACTACCGAGGCATGAGATATGCCTATATTCTCCACAATCTCGCGCACTTTCAACCTCCGGTCCGTCAACACCATATCGTGGATTTTTTCAATTTTTTCGGGTGTACAGACCTCAACTGGGCGACCAGGACGTTCGGCATCAATTGTGCTTGTGCGACCGAAATTCAGTAAACCACTTTTTATCATTGAAATCGATGGTGCGGAGTCCCCATAGTAATTATCAAGCTTTTTTTTTTTGGTTTCCGTAATGGGTTTTTTTCGCAAAAAATAATGCTTAATGAGCACACGAAATTCACAAATTTCCATTTTCTTGAAAGGTCCCGCGCTTTTATTTTTCAAGGCTACCATATATAAACTAAACGATGAAAATAATTTTGACAGTCATCCGTTCAAGGATGGTTGTTGACCATAGAGTATTTACTTTTTTACGAAAGTGGCGGAAAATGCAAAAAGTCACGGACTTATCGACCCACCCTCGTTATAAAGAATACCGCATGCATAGATGGCAGGGGAATCCACACTCCTGCAGTCGGGCAGACGAGTAGTTGCCTCCATCTACTCGCCTGGAGGAGGATGCAGTGGATGGAAGTAGAATAGATGTTGTTTGCAGGTTGGCGCTGGGAGCGGGCTCGAAGGACGCGACGGTGTCGGTGTTCATGTCGGAGGGACGCCGGTGACCGGCCGGCGCACGCCGCGGACAGCTTCACGTCGCTGTCCGAGCCTTACACGTGATGCGATACAACCTGACGGACGGTGGCGGAAGGAGCCTGCCGAGATGCCCCATCAGGGCATTCAATCTAATTGCATGTACTACACTATTATGGAACTTGCCGGAATCAAGGTGTTTTCCTACATCGTTTGAGGCATACCATTGTCCAGATTCGAACCCATCTTCGGATCAGTGAGGAAAGTGAGCGTCGTCGCGTGGTAGTGTAGTGAGACCACCACCCAGTGTTTCACATTATATGATGTTTCATCCACAGATAGTTCATTCTATGCTGAGTTTTACATAGATACGTACGGTCGCCGTTTCCAAGGACCGCGGAAGTACTCCGTGGGGGGTCCCGGGGGGGCAAATTTCATTGGTCACCCGTTTTATCTTTAGCCTTGGCTTGGTAAGCGGGCGCTTATGTGATTTTGGGGGGTGAGGCATTTGGCCCCCTCTGCCCCTCCACTTCCGCGGCCGCTGGCCTTTTCGACATGTTTTAAACTCAGCTTAGACCCTCGGGCTGCTTGACAGGCGGCTGTTGGCGCGTTATAATGTTACCAAGCAGACAACGACCACATTTACTCCACTCAGGCTGGTACTAGTTAAAGTCCTTTGTCCAATTTGACTGGATCAAAGAAATTGGATGTTCTTGAATGACTTCAACAGGAAATGGTACTTGCGAATCTTGTTATTGAAGGCAATAGTGAAATTAATTTAGTTAAAACTCGGACAAAGGTATTGGACCAGTGGCATGAGACGATCGTCAACAATATTTGATCGACACTGACAGAGGTGTTTGACCAGTTGGATACACCCTTATACATTATTTACCTATATGATAACATTAAATTATGGCGGTTCAAAAACGATACGAGTTTAACTCGACACAAGTCAAGGAATGTTTAGTTTTTAGATGACTTATTATTCGGCAAATCGTAATTTAAGCGAAGATAATTTTATTTATATATTTGGACCCAAGTTCACCAACACCATAACTTGTGGTAAGGTCTGAATCAAAGCTATTTGACACATTTTTTTCATAAAATCTGTCATCATAATCAATGATTAGACTTGATAGTCCGTTAGCGCCTCTACGCCAAATAAATTGTACAAATCATGTCGTAGACAGGTCGGATTGGTAGCATCACGTGTAAGACGACACGGCTGCGGACGGCTGTGTCTACAAATTATACAAAATACATAATGTATCCAGTCGTGGGCGCGGGCGTCCCGATACCAAAGTTTGATGCTTGCTAGGTACCTTTTATCAATTATTGAATCAATAGAACTTTGCGTCTTGTCAGAAAGTGCGGCATACGTGTTTACTTTGCCCTCATCCAACATGCTGATACCTTTTTTATATTGGATAATTAGGTGAAAATAAAATATACTGCTATTTGGTAATTTTAAAGTGAAAACTAAATACAAGGAAAATTAAATTGAAATGTGTCCCAAAAATTGTGATTCATGGTTCAAGCTCCGCGGAATCGGAATACACATTTTAATTTATTGCTATTTGATCATTTAATTACAATTTTATGTGGGTATTGTTAAAAAATATTATAATAAAATCAAGTATATTAAGTTTATTATACCTACTTAATGTTATTTCATAACTTTACCCGATTTGCCAATTTATTTGTAATATGGAAAGATTATGAAAAGAGCTAATGTTTCCATTGTTGAAACTATCATAGATAATAACATAAATTGTTTGCCCTTTAGATTATTTCTGTTACAATGTGTTCATTTGCTAAGCGAAAATATAGGTTTTAGATGTTCAAGTCTGTTTTCCGATTTGATGCAAATATAGAGTCAAAAAAGTTTTCACAAAATATTTCTTAATTTACCTAATTTAATTTTCTAATATGACACAAAGTTATATTATAACAAGTTTTTGTGAATCAACTACAACTGTGAATATGATGCAATTCATAGGATATAGCTTTTGGGTATAGCTCTGATCACCTAATATATAATAATTATACATGTTACTGCCAATTTTGAATATTTTTTGATAGCTTCAGCTATTTGAAGTGTCATTTTTACTTTAAGTTTATCTTTGTCTGGCTACAGTTAAGTAGAGTGCCTGTAGCAAGATTCAGTCTTAAGTTTTCAAAGGTGCATCATTACAATACTTGTATATTGTACATTACAATACTTGTATATTGTACATTACAAAACATATATATTGTACATTACAAAAAAAAATATTTTGCTGATTAATAATTGCTGCATTTCATTAGGTAGGAATTTGTGTACACAAATTAGTTTATATTTCTTTTTTGATTAGTAAGTTACAGAAAGTTCCTACAATTTAAAACTACATTAATTCAATCATAGATGCCATTTTAGTTTGAGTAAGTAGGTATTTGTTAATATACTTAGGTACCTTGTGTTCCATGTTACATAAGAACTAATGCATGTGATTTTTTAAATATCTAGGAGATATGGAAATTACCTGGTAGCTACCAGCATTTATTATAATTATCATGATGTTAGATGTAATTTGAACAAAATAATACATACATAGGAAAGGTTTTTGTCTGCATTGGAAGTATGTACCTACTTTGCTCTAGCACCAGAAAGAGAAGAAAATGTGGTGCCTTTTGAAGAACTTTAATGATACTAAAATCTTATAATGCAGTGAAAGGCAATTGGTTATTTATTATTTGTAAACTATTGAATTTTTCAATAAAATGCTTGATTATTCGCTTTTACATAATGTAATTATACATACTGTACATTTTACATTGTTAAATAAAATGAGATTGAAAATGTTTAGATTATTTTATTTATCTTCTAGTGTGAAATGAAGCTCTTAGTTATCATTTTGCTTACAATGACGTCTAGTAAACTGTCCGTATATTTATAATCAGTCAACTTGTAGACTTGCTTCACGTCCTGCTCCCGCGTGAAGTGGTCCAGCTCGCTCATGGGACAGAGCTGGCCCTCTATTTGCGGGAGGATGTCTTCTTCGAGTGCACTCTCACCAGTCACCAGGAAACACACCAACAACTCCTGATCCATCTCTATGCCAAATTTTTTCAGGCTCTGTGATATGTTCTTGGATAGTGATAAATTGAATAAGATTTCTGTGTGAACATTCCGAGTCACCATGGAGTTCTGTCTGCAGGCAAGGATGGCCCTGTTAGCAGCTACAGCCACTTGGAATGGGTGAACAATCAAACTTGGTTTTATGACTGCACAGTTCCAGGCACCCTTTACGATGTTGCTTCTAATTGCTTCTACATTTTTTACATTCTTGAATAGATATATCTTGAGGTTTGTAGCAGTTTCAGGGTCCAGATTGCAGATGTAGGGCTCAGGAGTCATTATATTGCTGGCACTATGGTATCACCATGGAGCATCACACCTGGAAACATGTTTCGATCGGGAAAGCGAATTGGAGAATCTTATCAGGTACATAACATATGTGGCGGGCCTGATCTAATACCACCACAGACTCTAGATCCTAGTAGTCTGTGCTTACTAGGGATGATAACAGAAGCACAGCACAGAATCGCATGAGGAAGAGCCTCATTTGCACTGAGCGAGTTCTTATGTTCAACCAAGAGCTGCCACTGATAAGTAAAAAAACAATAAGTTAATGTTGGCCTAAAAATCCTTCCTAGGTTAGTCAAATCAATCCAATTCTCCTTGGATTGCTATCCGAACTTTACCCAAAAAACTTGGGTTCAAACTATAAAAACCAACCGGTTAGTTTCTCTGTGAAAACTAACAAATACCTAGCTACTGTACTGACATTAATTTACTAATAGCGTAAAATACTATGGCAGCACAGTACTTGCCCCTTAATAGCACTCGCACATGAAAACAGAGGTGAAAGTGGTTCGTATTCCAGGGCTGTGTTTTTCAGCCTGGAATACCTTGTACGGACATAGGGAATACACGACCAGGAATCTATGCTTTGAAATGCGGGCTGTACTTTCCAGGGCTGTGCATTTCATGGTTGTGCATTCCATGGAGGTACAATACAGAGACTTTCATTACACTCACTGGCCACTGTATGCCTAGTAAGTCTGCAAAGACCTAAGGATGATCAGTTTGTGATTGTGACACGAGGTCTGTTTAATTATTTCTTACAGACTTACCAGGGAGGGATGCTAATGCTAGCTAACGCATGTTACTCTTATCTTATTTTCATGTATGGTGTACTATTAGAATGTTAACGCGGTGCGGTGTACATACTAGTGATTAGGTGATTTAGGTGTAGGTATACAATAACAAATTAACAATACAATATTTTAATGCCGTGGTGGCTATTTCGTCTTTAGATTTGAAATCCCTTCCCCATAATCACACTTGATTATGGGATTTTTTTATCTGTGATTATTTATTATTATTTATTTATCGGCACTCGTACAATGATGTTTTTTCCATGAGCTTTTCAATTAATGCCGCGGTGAACGCGCAGGGTTAGCGTGTATACCTAAATAATAGGCGGAAATAATAATTCGCCACGAGTTGAATGAACCAAGGGGCTAACTTACGGCTTAAGTAGTTACGGGCGCACCTTCAGCATATACCTAGACCGAATAGAACGCGGATTTTAAAGACAATAGTTCCAAAAAAAATAAGACATAACCCCCGTTCATGACCAAGTAAAAATACAACTACTTATAGAAAATTTCTTCAACTACGAAAACTTTAGAACTCACACCATAACCACAAGACAAATAAAACAAAAAAAACTTTACATAATTTCAGCCAAGAATTACTATGGACAAAGAACCACGGATTATATTTTACCCAGACTAAAAAACAAAATTCCATCAGAAGAACAAGATAAAATTAATATAAAAAACATAAAACAGTTAATAAAGCATCAATTTCAAAAATAAACAAGTCAGTAGCATTTCGGGGTTCTTTCCGATATGCAGCTACCAGGTGCTGGAATGACCTTCCTCCTCCGGTCCGAGTGCTGAAATCGGTTAGTATTTTTAGATTTACACTAAAGAAACAGCTTCTAACTACACAAAAAACACACACACGCAATGGTCGCTGCAGCACAACTTTCACATTTCTCTCTCAAACTGATTAATGTACTACTAATTAAACTTAACTATCTATGTCTATCCATTTCTCATCACACACTCTTTGTCCACACTCACTTTTTCTTCACTGTTTTTCTTAATGCAACACTGCGATCGTGAGGTCATCCCTCACTTCTTAGGTCCTATCTGAAAATCAGCGCTGCTTTGCCTTGGCGGAGCAGCAATAAGCTGAGATAGGACCTTTTCGACTAATACACACCATTGCAGCATAGACTGCCCTCGTTAGCACTGGTTAGCACCCACTTATTGTACCTACTCTTCTGTATTTACTGTTTCTTTAATTGTTTGTCTTTCTTTTCATTTGTACTTGTCTGTGCTGTATTGTATGTGTCGAATAAAAAACTATCTATTTAAAAAAAATACAGAAACACTAAAGTCATTTATAAAGTACTCACATACAAGTAACAATAATGCAACTAGTTCATCAAACTAGTTCATTGCACTTTCATTATCTTCTATGTTTTATAATTTTTATACATATAACAAAATATATTTATAAACCGAATACCACCTCCATGTATTACCAGTTGTTATAACAGTGTATTACGAACATCGAATAATATGTATATTCCGCCAGTGTTTCAAACAGCCTGTATTTCGGACCATACAGTAAGGATGGAATGCGAGTTCAACCTTATCTGTGTGGAACTTCCAGCTGTTTCATTCAATGGCGTGAATACTTTGACTCTGTATTAAATGAGGAATCCACACTTACATACACCTTAGACAAACCAATATTAGGTTTTAGGTATATTTATCATAACTATGTAATTGTAAACTTTATTATGAATAAAAAAAAACTGCTCGACGAAACCAACCATTCAAGTTCAGACAGTCCGACAAAGAGTAAAAAATAAATGAGGGCGCTACTATCGTTTATATGGTATCACTTCATACTACGGCAGGACAATTTGATAGGTACTTGATATTTTAACATAAAATTTTGTGGTAGAAAAATAACTGATTTTATATTTACAAATTTCAAAACGAACGTATATGCTCATGATATGTTTGTCATGATAAGAATCCAACCCATTACATGCATTATATAAATAAATAAATAAATAATGCTGGACATTTTCACACAGCATCATCTAGCCCCAAACTAAGCAGAGCTTGTATTATGGGAACTACATGACTGATATACTACTTATATACATTTTTTTTGTAAATACATAGAAAACACCCAGACCCGAGAAATATTTGCAGATACAAACATTTGTCCCGTGGCGGGAATTGAAACCGCAACCTTCTGCGTCCAGGCGGGCCTTCGCCCACTGCGCCATAGAGGTCGTCAAACCAAAGCTTAGATAGAAGCCATTATTGTGGTAATTTATAAAAACTCAAAAAACATTTTAAAAGAGCAATGGTGTCCAACTAGTCCTATAACACTACCTACCGACGTATTATAGAATAATAAGACAGTTGCATAATATAATAAAAGTCACTCTAAAGATTCAAAGTCAAGATATTCAATACTAAATATTGATTCTTCTTCCGAATGTTGTGGTATATCATCATCAAAACGATCTCGGCTCGCGCCTCGCACGATTGTGCAACTGTGTTGGTGTGCAGGTGTGCTAACTCGTCCAAACGAAAAGAGTGAGGCCTCGTTTCGAGAAAGTGTTGTCCAGTACTTTATACGCATGAACTTTTAAAATCAGTAGCTAATAAACCATCTTACAGAGCACTCGTGTATTTTAATCCAAACCTTCCTACGAATCTAAATTGAACTCTAATGTACTGAACATAATGGTCAAATCGAGCCGGATCGATTAGTAGGAAGGCTTGCGGACTCGGCCAGCGCTTGAGAACAATAGCTGCCGCATTCCTGAGAGATAAGGAATAGTTGTTTACACCTTACGAAAGTGAATAATTTGAACTGTTTTTAAGTGTAATATTATAAAGGATTGGTTTCGTTTTGTGGACAAATAGACGGTTTGCTGTGAAATATAAAAAACTATTGTGTTTGTGTTACCTACTTTTAGAGTGAATTGAACTTTGATTTTGATCGTAATTTAACTAGGTATTTGGACAAATCGTACTTTAGATTGCAGTGAATTTGGATTGTTTTAACTACCTACATACCTACCTACGAATGAATTGTTGTAGGTATGATATGAGTGACATTTTGTGTGCATTGTGTTTGAGCTGACACTAAGTGAACTGAATGAACACCTACCTAAGTTCCGTTGTAAACTTACATAACAAAGTGTAATAACCTTACGCCGGGTTTCGCATGGGACCTGGTGTTATTCGAATATTGTTTTTTTTTTTTTGTTTGAAGACCTACCTACTTAATTTATGTTACTAAAATGTCGCCGCCGACTGCAGAACAGAGTCAATACCTATCTACGTTGGAAGATGTTGCCAGTATGTTACAAAAGGCCCAGAGTAATATAAAAAAATGTCCTAAACAAAGGTTAACAGAAGGTTATGTGAAGACTAGGATAAAATGCATCGAAGATTATTGGGAAACTTTCAAACAAGCTCACAACAGACTCACAAAGTGCACACCTCGAGAACAACGGGGAGTTATGCCATACTTTCTGAATGAAGAGTTTTTTAAATTCGAGGAAATATTCCTTAATCTTCAAGCAGATTTAATGGATCTTTTATTGAAAATGGAGTCTGATCAGAAGATGGAAGCTTCGATTTCCTCAGCTATGACACAAGATAGTCATCGTCATTCAGCGTTCGCAAAACTACCTCGGATTCAACTTCCCACGTTCTCGGGAAAGTATGAAGAGTGGCCATCCTACCAGGACTTATTCACTGCACTCGTCCACAACACCACAATTAGTGACGTGCAGAAACTGCACTACTTGAAGACCACGGTTTCTGGTGAAGCGGAAATGTTACTTAGAAACATACAAATCACATCAAGTAATTATACTCAGGCATGGGAATTGCTGAGAGAACGATTTGGTAACAAACGAATGATTGTTAATTCTCTCCTTAAGAGACTTTTTGGTCAGAAGAAGGTGACCGCCCAGTCAGCGACACAAATTAAGGCTGTACTCGATACCACGACGGAATGTATTACCAGCTTAAATCATTTGGAAGTTAGCACCGATTCTTGGGATCCTTTAATAATATTTCTGGTTGGGCAGAAGTTGGATACAGAGTCGTTGAAGGACTGGGAGGAATACATACAAAAGGAAGATGGTGATGCGATGCCAAAATGGGACGAGTTAAAGAAATTTCTCGCGTCTAAGTTCCGCACACTGGAACTCATTGCACCCCTTGCAATTTCTTCAAGAGAGAAACTACAGACACACAAAACATTCCACGCCACAACCGAAGAAACTATGGAAGAAACCGAAGGAGATTTATTTCAATCTGCACACGCCGTCGTTACAAATTCACAAACAACACCGTCATGTACTTACTGTAAGGGCAAAGGGCACTACATTTACAGCTGCAAAGAGTTTGTGAATCTATCGGTCGAACAAAGACAAGATTTCGTGAAAAACAACAACCTTTGCTTTAATTGCCTAATACCAAACCACAGTGTATTTAGATGTAAACATAGAACAACATGCCGAGTCTGCGGAAGAAGACACCATTCCCTTCTTCACAAGGTGTACGAAATCAAACAAGAAGGGACTGAACAACAAGACAAAGAACCGGAACCAGAACATAAGGTTACCAGCGCACATTTTTCAAATGAACAGCCCGTCAATCAAGTGTTATTAGCAACAGCACAAGTAAGTGTCAGATCGAGAAATGGTGACACACATTTGCTACGTGCCTTGATTGATCAAGGCTCAGAGGCGTCCTTCATATCAGCGAGAGCAGTCGAATTATTGGGCTTGACTAAGACCACCATCAACGGGGTCGTCTCTGGAGTGGGAGAAGGAACAACTGTTTCAATAAAACATTTAGTTGACCTGTCGGTGATGTCACGATTTGATGAAACTAAAGAAATTCGAGTAAAGGCTTATGTGCTGAAGACGATTTCTACAAAGTTACCATCGACACATATCACGATTGACTGGCCAGAGCTCCAAACTTTATCATTGGCTGATCCTACGTACTGTACACCGGGTAAAATAGATATGTTACTCGGCGCTGAAGTCTTTTGTAAAATTGTAGAAGATGGACTAGTGAAAATGCCCGAAGGCGCAGTGGCTCAAAAAACAAGTTTGGGTTGGATTATTTCAGGTCAAAAGAAAGACAAACTATATAGCAACCAACACAAGGTCATCACCCTACATATTACGAGAATGGTTGCTGAAGACAATGACATGCTGAGAAAGTTCTGGGAAATAGAAACAGAGTTATACAAAAAGAAGAATTTACTGACAAAGGAAGAAGAAGAATGCGAAAAAATATACGAACAAACAACTACACGAGACAATAGTGGAAGATACATAGTACACTTGCCTTTGAAATATAGCATCGAAGAAACAGTCAAGTGGTGTGGGGATACAAAACAACAGGCAATAAATAGATTCAAAAATTTAGAAAGGAAATTCGAAAGAGACCCGAAACTCAAAAGTGAATATACGAAAGTTATTAACGAGTATAAAGAGATGGGTCATATGAAAAGGTCAGAAACACCAGATGACAAGGTTGCAATATACCTTCCACACCATGCGGTCGTACGCGAAGACAAAGATACTACAAAAGTCCGAGTAGTTTATGATGCGTCTGCTAAAGGATCTAATGGGTACTCTTTGAACGATGCCATGATGGTAGGCCCTGTCTTACAGCCTGATCTTCGAAGTCTTATTATAGCTTGGCGAACACACAAAATATGCGTAGTAGGAGATATCGTAAAGATGTACAGAATGATAAATATGACAGAAAAACATACTAATCTACAGCGCGTCGTCTGGCGTGAAGATATTAATCAGGAAATCGAAAGCTATAATCTAACAACTGTTTCATTCGGTACAGCAGCAGCTCCTTTCTTAAGTGTACGAACGCTAAGTCAACTAGCTGAAGACGAAGAACAAAACTATCCGGAGACTGCACCAAAAATAAGAAGGTCATTTTATATGGATGATTTAATGACAGGAAATGATAATGTGAAGACAACAAAAAAGATGTGTGAAGAAATTAAAACAATACTACATAAGGGAGGATTCGAAATGCAAAAATGGTCGAGCAATTCTGAAGAGATTTTAAAACATTTACAAACAGAAGATAGTGACAGCACAAAGGATAAAATTGAAATTAAACTAGACAAGATTATAAAAATTTTAGGTTTGACATGGGATAGAAAAGATGATACATTTAAAATCACACTAAAATTACCTGAAATCAGCTATCCTATAACAAAGAGATCCATTCTCTCTGATGTTGCTCGCCTGTTTGACCCGTTTGGATGGCTGGCACCAGTTATCATCACGGCTAAAGCTTTGATTCAAAAGTTGTGGCTATGCAGTTTAGGGTGGGATGATGAATTGCCATCAGATTTGAGTGAAGAATGGATCAACTACAGAAAAGAGTTAATACATATGCAAAACATAAGAATACCAAGATGGTTAAAAACTACTCTGGTCAATAAAGATGTGCAATTACATGGTTTTGCCGATGCATCCACTCAGGCATACGCTGCTGTGACTTACCTCAGAGTCGTTGAGGATGACGTTGTGCACGTAACGATGCTTGCTTCCCGAACAAAGGTAGCACCGTTGAAACAAATGACGATTCCTAAATTAATGCTTTGTGCAGCAGCATTACTCGCAGAACTTATTAATGATCTAGAAGAACTTCTGTCCATACCCAAGGACCATATTTTTGCATGGACGGATTCGATGGTTGTTCTGTCCTGGCTTCAATCTCAACCTAGTCGTTGGCGAACCTTCGTTGCTAATAGAGTTGCTGATATAACAAGAATTCTTGACAACGAGCGATGGAGACACGTCCAGTCTGCCGATAACGCTGCAGATATTGCCACAAGAGGCATCCACGCCAGTGAGCTAGCTGATTTAGAAACATGGTGGACTGGACCGCAATGGTTGAAACAAAAAACATTGGAGTTTGTTGGGTGTGATATTCCAAAAACAGACCTGGAATTGAAAGTAACTCTTCACACAACGTTACAAGACGAACCAATTTGGGAAAGATTTTCAAATATGACAAGGATGAAAAGAGTACTAGCGTACTGTAGAAGATTTTTTAAGAAAGAAGAACACGATGTAAGAAATAAATATTTAACCTCAGACGAATTGGAAAGAGTATTGGAAGACTGTATCAAATATTACCAACATTTTGTTTACGAGAAAGAAATAAAAGATTTAAAGAAAAACGGGCATGTAAAAACTAAAAGCTCCCTTATCACACTTTCACCGTTTTTAGATGAGAAACAGATAATAAGAGTTGGTGGAAGACTTCAAAATGCTGCAATTCCTGATAAGACGAAACACCCTATTAAAATACCGAGTAATCAGCACATTACTTAATTGTTGATAAGTGAAGCTCACAGCAAAACACTCCATGGTGGAATTCAGCTAATGATGACATATGTAAGGACTAAATACTGGGTGATCAGTTTAAAATCTGCGGTAAGAAAATGCATTCGCAATTGCAAGACATGTATCATTCAAAAGGCGAAATCGAAGCAACAATTCATGGGGCAGTTGCCAGCAATGAGGGTAAATCCACACCGAGCATTTTTGAATAGTGGAGTCGATTATGCTGGACCTATAATGATGAGAACTTCAAAGGGTCGTGGTCATCAAGCTACCAAAGGATACGTCTGCTTGTTTGTATGCATGGCTACTCGAGCCATTCACCTGGAAGCTGTCACAGACCTTACTTCTCAAGCGTTTATAGCCGCATTTCGGAGATTTGTAGCTCGCAGAGGACATTGCTCTCACCTATGGAGTGACAATGGCACGAATTTCATCGGTGCGGCCAAAGAGTTACGAGAACTCTTTCAAAGAGGCACTGACAACCTGGCAAAGGAAGTGGCTGAGTTATTAGCTAACGATGGAACAACCGCTCACTTCATCCCACCGAAAATGCCTTCCTACGGAGGTTTGTGGGAGGCAGGAGTTCAGTCAGCCAAAAGACACTTAGCCAGGGTAAGTAAAGATACCAAGCTCACCTATGAAGAGATGGCCACCTTGCTAGCGCAGATAGAAGCCTGCCTCAATTCTCGCCCACTTTGTCAAATAGATAATGAGGTAGAAACACCATTGACTCCTGGTCATTTCCTAGTGGGAGAGCCTCTAATAAGTGTTCCTGATTTAAACTATACCGATCATAAAGTCAATATGTTAACCAGATGGCAGCTAATTCAGAAGATGACCCTAGATTTTTGGCATAGATGGCAGAACGAATATCTCAATACACTGCAACAGAGGTATAAATGGCAAGTTGCAGTCCCATCGCCTGCTTTTGGTGATATTGTCATCTTGAAAGATGAGGATCTACCCCCAACAAAATGGTTACTTGGGAAGATAAAATACCTCCACAAAGGGGTAGACAATCTTGTACGAGTGGTAACAGTCCAGTGCAAGGGCAATCATGAACTAAAAAGACCACTTTCCAAGGTAATATTGCTCCCAAAGGAGACAGATGAATGAGTCACGGCGGGCGAAATAATGTAGGCTTTATCTATGTGTGTTCTAATATATATATACATATATGATGATACTGTTTACTTCAGTAAAATCAAATTAATTGTTTTTTTTTGTTTATAATATCAAAATGTATACAGTCCATTCTGTTTAAATATGTTGATTAGTTAGATTATTAATTAGTGCTTAATATAAAAACAATTGTTTTTGGCGGGCGATATGTCCAGTACTTTATACGCATGAACTTTTAAAATCAGTAGCTAATAAACCATCTTACAGAGCACTCGTGTATTTTAATCCAAACCTTCCTACGAATCTAAATTGAACTCTAATGTACTGAACAAGTGTGTAGCTACAAAAGTGGTGCCACACGTGCTGAGGACCCACCACTAGTGCCCATACTCCAAGAGCAACTCATCTATTTCATAGACAGGAATCTGTCTTATGTTTCTTAGCCAGAACAATACTATTATTATATATATATTATTCCAGCTGAACATTAGAAGGGCATTTGGAACAAATCACTTTTAAACTTCCTGTCTGCACTAAAATCCACCCTTTAGAAATATCTTGTGTAACACCTATTAGTTAGTAGTAGACAAAGTTTGTATGATGATTTCATCCAAATATATTTTATAGTGCTGTTCTTTTCAACCAGCTATTTACCGGTCAAATTCACTGTTCGTACAAAACAGCTCTTCCGACATTGCAGTGTGTGTTGCCGCTAGTCGAAAATGATTTTTGTTGGTCTAACGAAAAAAATGCAATATCAGGAAATTATTTTTTACATGACTGTTTTATATTCTATATAAACTATTGTAATTAAAATAAAACTTCACTATTTAATCAGTATATAAATACCATATTTTTTGTACATATTATAATTGGGTGGATGAAAGCTGTATAAAAAAATCAATAAACCATTTATGTGAATGCTTAAGTTTTTGTGTTTAAATAAAAGTAAACATTTAAGCATGATTTTTTTAAAGACGTACTTAATATAATTTGCAGATGAAAAGCTGAATCTGGCGAGAAATTCACGGTAGCGGCCACTCTAGCCACTGACTAGACATTCTTAAAGAGTTTAAGAGTTGCCAGTTTACAATAAATTTTAGTTACAAATTTTACTTCCTCGACAATTAATTAATTTAGCTAGGTATTCTTTCAGGTCGGACGTATGTACCTCACTAATTAATTTCTGAACAACTAGCTATTTCACGGCATGTTTTGAAATTGAAACAAACATGGTAATTCAAGTAGCAAAGCTCAATAAATCTATTAAACTATGGTCAATCGTTGCAAACAGACGATTGTCGTCGACGCAAACGCAGTACCAAACGGAAAATGCGGGGCCTGTTGTGTTCCGTAGGTTGACGGGCGCGGACCGCGGCGTAGCGCTATACGGCCTCAACAGCCCCAAGGACCGGAATGCGCTGGGCTTCGATCTGCTCGAGGCCATGCGGGAGGTCAACCAGATCATCAGAGAGGACACCAAATTGTCTGTCATCATACTGCACAGCTTAGTACCTGGGATCTTCTGTGCAGGTAATCACTTCTATTCCATACATTTGGTGAAGTAAGTCTGAAGTGGCCTTGGCATACAAGCAAGCAAGGCTTGTTGTTCAATTGAATTCTAACTTGGTGCTCTTCATTACAGGAGCGAACCTGAAAGAGCGTTTCAAAATGACAGATGAAGAAGCTTGCAAATTCGTTCGTGGTTTGAGGGGGACATTCATAGAGATAGAAGACCTGCCGATGCCCACAATAGCTGCTGTGGAGGGTGTTGCTGTCGGTGGAGGCCTGGAGCTGGCGCTTGCCTGTGACATCAGAATAGCTGCAGATAATGCCAAGCTGGGGCTGGTGGAGACAGGCCGTGGGCTCATCCCCGGGGCAGGAGGCACACAGAGATTACCCAGAACTGTTAACCTCAATATTGCCAAGGAACTCATATTTACTTCCAGGATTGTGAGTGGAAGTGAAGCTAAAGAGTTGGGTAAGACAAGAATACATTGATTACAATTTTGTTACTCAAAATGCATCTTGTTACATGATCAAAATATTTTACATTCCTAAAAGGTCCTTGTGATTTCAATGAATAAAACCCCTACTTACTTTAAACTATAGTAATATTTTTGTATATCAGGTATTGTGAATCATGCTGTACCTCAAAATAATTCAAAAAATGCAGCTTTTGAGAAAGCACTGGATCTGGCTCGAGAAATAATTCCCAATGCTCCAATTGCACTGCGATGCGCCAAGCAAGCTGTCAACCAGGGCATCCAGGGCAGCATTCAGGAAGGTTATGAGGTGGAACAGAAGTTCTATGAAGTTAACATTCCAACCAAGGACAGGCAAGAAGGAATGATATCTTTCATTGAAAAAAGGAAACCTATCTATGAAGGACGCTAGCTCAATAAACCGTTAATGCTTTGATTGAGCTGGTCTCTAAGTAAAACCCAGGTCATATATATTTTATTATCGAAAACACATTAAAAGGTCATGTAGTTTATACCTGGATTTTACATAGATTTTTTAGGTTTCTTACTTTGAAAATTGTTTAATCAATTATGAGCAACATTTTATAACTGTTTACTGTTTTATTACCTTGGTGTAAGGATACAGTGGTAGTCTTTTCCACTTAAATGTTCTGTGATGTGGCATTTTCAGTGATACTTTAATAATTTGGCATTTAAGTGACATATCATAATAGATTTATTATATTTTTTAAATTATATAACATGTTAGCCATTTTTAAAACTTGTTTTAATTTGTTTCTACAAGGAATACATTGACTGTAGATAATTTAAATTCTTTTCAAATAAAGAGATGGTATTTTAGATATGTACAGAGTATAGATACCAAGCTATCAATTAATAATTATCAGTGTTGTTCTAGAAAAATAACATGATGTAATAACACACCTAAACAGTTTCACTCAAGAGCCTACAGAAAATAAGAAAAATAACAAGTTTTGATTGCATTTATCTACATACAAAAAAATTATTGCTTACATTGGCCTTGTAAATTGTAGCTATCTCTTTCTTGATTGCTCTATCAGTAAAAGAGAGTGACAGTTTAAATTTAGTTTATTCAGTACACTGACTAAACTAAATTTTAACTGTCTGTACAGAATCAAGGCCATTGTACAATTTATTAGGTATTATAAATTTAAGCACTTTTTGAGCTGTTCTTTGGTATCATCAGGAGAGGTCACCTTGTGTCCAATGATTCTCGAGTCATTGTAGATCTCATGGTCATTGCCTCCGAGGTCAGTCTTGTCTCCAAAGAAGTGGATCTCCTTAAAGTTTTGTCCCTCAATGTGGTTTAGGCAAAATGTCTTGTCCCACCCTTCAGGGAACACATCAACACTGATCTGTCCTCCGAGTGCAAACTTCAGGCCGAAGCCTTTGAACTCAGCCTCTAGGGAGTCTACGAATGTCCGCCTAATGTTGTGTTCAATGTCAAACTTGGAGAAGTGGTCCCTCTCGGCCTGGCTGCAGGAGCGCCCCACCGGACAGATGTTGATCATACTGGACCGGAACTCGATGAAGTTGCCTCTTTTAGCAGGCAGCTTCAGTCTAGACATGTACCCCAGTGCAAAGTTTATAACTTCCTGTAACTTTTCCTCACCAAAATGACTGAGGATGCTTTCTGAGCTGATAAGCTTGCCGCCTCTGTACTGGACTACACCGTTTTCACAAAAAACATAGTCGAATTTAGTTGAGACTTCTTCCCCATCCATTTGTTCAGCTATTTTAGCATAATCCGAGCCACTGATTAATCCCACGGTGACTTGTGACTTTACTTCGTTCAGCAGAAAGCTCTTGAGGTCCTGAGAGATAATCTGGCGCGGTTTGGTCAGTGTTCCGTCCACATCGAACAGATACAAAACGTTTTTTCGGCTCGTCATTTTGGAAAAGCGACGAGCAAAGATTTGAATTTTGGAGCCAACAGAGGTCACTGTGTACTTAGAGCACTGCTAAGCGCCGCGAACCGGTCACCACTTCACTATACCTACGTAGCGGTTAGTTTCTCGATGCACTTCATTTCGACACGTCATCGTCATTCAGAATAAAAGTTTTATCATCGATGACGATGGCGAGCGTGCCGGGTTTTGTTTACATCTTGATATTTACGTGTTTGTACAGAACAGTGATAGCGAACAAACCACGAAATGTACTGATACTGCTCGGTAAGTTCATTGATTTACATGTTTTTTTTTGTATCGATTACCTTGTCGATTGCCTACCTGTTTGTGCTCGATGAAGGCAGGGAGAAACAGTATTGTACGCCATGGAAAACACAAACATGGAAAGCACACCCCTGGAAAGTACAGCCAGTATTAGAAACCATTTGGTTTCTACCAATTACCTGGGTGTGCTTTCCATGGTCGTACAATACGCTCCGTACAAACTAAACACATGACAGTATTACCTGGACTGTACTAGAGGTGAGTAATAAATAACGTCACGATGAAAAAATCACAGTGATCTGAATTCAAATAGTATCACTGTGATTTGTCGAAAAGGAACAACGTTACGTATGTCGTTCCTTCGTGCTCCAATCGCGCACTGTTCCAAGATATATTATCGTTCCTTCCTACTGACTGCTCTAATGACGCGCGACTAGCGGTAACTTCGGTTAGTTTCGCGCTTCCTCGGCGCCTGTTCGTGTTTATTTCACTATAACTATCTTTATAGAGTTAGAGGGTTACACTCATTATCGTATTTGATATTAGTTGGGATAAGGGACTTGAAGGTATGTGTATTTTATATTAATATTTAGGTATTTACTATGAATGAAGATACATCGTTAATATGGTTAATACCTATAATTTGGTTGTAAGTACCTATTTAATTACTTTAAAAAAATAAAAATAAACATAAGTAGATATTTTAATAAGTACATAAATAATAGTTATATAGAAATATATAACTATTATTTATGTATGTTAACTACATAGGGCTTATATGTAATATAATGTTTGAAACAGTGCCAATATTCAATTTGTGCAACTCAGTCCTGAGCCTGTGAGCCTGGTATTAAAACAATTTTGGAAATCTGGTTTCTCGTGACCGGAGTGATCGACGTGAAAAAGTCACGTTGTTTTTTCTGGTATTTCGGATCATTTAAAACAATTTTAGACATCTCGTTTCTCGTCATCTGAGTGATCGACATGACAAAGTAACGTTGATTTCTCACTGTGACTTTTTTGGAACTGGAACGACAGTCACGGTGATACGAAAATAACGCTTTTCCCCACCTCTAGACTGTACGTCCCGTATTACGAGCCAATATTCTCAACGCTCATTGGTCGAGAGTTCATAATATCCTTGAGCCCTCATTGGTCAATGCGAAGTAGTTGCATGACGAGGACGAGCCTCGTTTACACTGAGCAAGTCTAATAAGTTCTACCAAGAGTTGGGTTCAAAATAAATAAAACCAACCGGTAAATGGTTGAATTTTGGAAATATATTAGCGATTACCAGTTAGCACAGGTTGATATATTAAAAATGTTTAATATATCAAAATATTTAATATACCAACATGTATATTGAAAATATTTGAAACATAGTAAGATTTTTTATACCTATCTCATGACAAAATATTTTTCTATAAATATTGTTCTTTTTATTATAGCAGATGACGGTGGATTTGAGCTTGGTTCATACGCGAACAAAATATGTCAGACGCCGAACCTAGATGCGCTTGCGCAGCGTGGTCTGATCTTCAACAACGCCTTCACTTCTGTCAGTAGCTGTTCACCAAGGTAAGGTATCTTAATGATAGTTATCTAATGATAGTTCTTTGGTTCTTAAATTCACTAGAGATAAACCTTCAGGAGGTCTGAACTCTGATGACTATCTGAATGCAGCTTGCATAAATGTTTCAGCCGTGCAGCACTACTGACGGGCACGCCGAGCCACCAGAACGGGATGTATGGCCTGCACCATGGGGTGCATCATTTCAACTCTTTTGAAAATATCTCCAGCCTGCCCAACATGTTGCGCGACCACGGGATCTACACAGGTCACTTTTAAAGCTTAGGGTATACACAGACTAGTTAAAGATACTGTGGTATACTAACCTTTAAGGTATAATTTAATCAAAGTACGCACTGTATGAGTGAGATCTATCTTATTTACTCATATTCCAGGCATCATTGGAAAGAAGCACCTAGGCCCAGCTAGCACTTATCGTTTCGACTTCGAGCAGACGGAAGAGAATAACCACATTAACCAAGTGGGGCGCAACATCACACACATCAAGTTGTTGGTTCGAGAGTTTCTTATCAACGCACGGAAAGCGGAAAAGTAATATCGTCATATCATAATTATTAATAAAGTTTCCGGTATAAAGACCACAGCTAAAAGGGATAGAGACCACAAATCTCTAGTGGATAAGATACCTATTTTGCTTGATGTTATTTTCGCCAGTCTGAACTGAATAGGTACCTACCTACCTAATTATATGGTCACAAGACATTTTTGTTTTCCAGAGCGTTCTTCCTGTACGTGGGTTTCCACGACCCGCACCGCTGTGGGCACACGCAACCACAGTTCGGTGAATTCTGCGAGCGTTTCGGCTCGGGTGAGCCCGGCATGGGCAGTATCCCTGACTGGCAGCCCTGGTACTACCAGTGGGATGAGGTGCAGCTGCCTTTCCACGTTCAGGTACTAGTTATCACGTCTTCAATATATTATGTTGTTCCAACTGGGGACTGAGAGTAAAAGACGTGGCTTCAGCAAGTGGAAAACCCAGAATATCTATAAATTCGACTGGATTAGGTAGAATTAGAACTATTTTATTTCAGAGAAATAGTAAGCATTATATACTTAGAATGCAAACACTTAAATCAATGAATCTTAACCCAAGCAGCGCAGTAGATCTACATAATTCGTTTGTCCTCCAATCTATGTTTTACAGGACACGGAACCTGCCAGAAGAGATATAGCAGCGCAGTACACAACCATGTCAAGACTTGACCAAGGTATAAATTAATTCCTCAAAAACTTTAATAGAGTTATTCATTAAATTTTACCATGAAACTATTATCAATGGGTGTTGTTATTCCAGGAGTAGCGCTCGTTCTGAAGGAGCTCGAAGCAGCTGGTCATCTGAACGAGACGCTGGTTATCTACACGTCAGACAATGGCATCCCATTCCCGTCAGCCCGCACCAACATGTATGACCCTGGCTTGAGGGAACCCCTCATCATCGTATCACCGGAAACTACTGCGAGGAGGAATCAGGCGTCTGGTGCTATGGCTAGTTTATTGGATATCATGCCGACTGTGCTGGATTGGTTTGGAGTCAGAAAGGAAGATGAGGAGAGTAATGATATTAGGGTGTGGCAGGATAGACCAAAAAGTTTGCTGCCTATTTTGGAAAAAGGTAAACTTGCTTTCAGCCATTATTCCCAACAAAATGCTCTTTTTAAAAAACATTTGTTCCCACTGCGAGCTCAGCGCTAAATTGTCTAATTGCCTAATTTTCTTCATTCGCTAAGTGTGAGTGAACGAGCCGTATAAACAGGGTCTTGATAAAATAACGCAAAACCTCGAACACCCCAAAGGATTTTTATTATTGTAAATTGATACATCAATTAGATACTTATGTTTTTTTTCAAGTATTGCGTCCCGCTAATGACTGTCCAACCCAATATTGTTTCTACCTACTCAGAGCCCCCGTACTCAGAAGACGATGCAGTGTTCGCGTCTCAGACGCACCACGAGGTCACGATGTATTACCCCATGCGCGCCGTGCGTACGCGCCGGTACAAGCTCATACACAACCTGAACTACGGCATGCCCTTTCCTATAGACCAGGATCTATACGTGTCCCCTACTTTCCAGGTTAGTTTGATAACATTTTGATATCACATTATTATCTTGACTCGAATTAAAATGTCGACAAATATTATTCCAACTTTGGAATTAATGGGGTGAAAGGGTTATTTTCGAGTTTTCTTTGACTCTATTAATATATATATTTGATGATTATTTCTGGCGATTGCAGGATATTTTAAACCGCACGCGCAGCAAGCAGCCCCTGCCGTGGTACAAGATACTGCGTGACTACTACTACCGGCCACAATGGGAGCTTTTCGACGTGCGCACTGACCCTGCTGAGACTCGCAATCTGCACGGTTAGTTCAACTGAGACGCCCGGTCTAGCGGTTATCTTTGCAGAAAGTTGTTAACATCCTAGAAAACTCCCTGAGTGGGCCATCACACTGTTGACAAACTTGTGATGGTGGCGTAGTAGGTACTAGTCTGCTCGAATCACCGGTTTGGGCTCTGGCGCGAAAGCCCTTACTGTCTTGATATGTAAGATACAGACTTAGACTGATCTGTCTCTAGAGACAGATATTTGCCTAGGACACGCCTATGTTAAGATAAAACTTTCTCTGTCGCTGCAGGCAAGCCGTCCTTGGCAAATGTGGAACAGACGCTGATGGAACGGCTGCAGAGCTGGCAGCGTGACACGCGAGATCCATGGCAGTGCGCGCCCGACTCCGTGCTAGAGCGAGACGGCAACGTACCTGTCTGTCGCAACCTTGGATATTAGCTTGCATCTTCGAACTTTACTGACTACGACCATGCATCATGCACGCTTAACTATGGTGCACTGCAACGTGATGTACACACACTTAAATATTCCGAATACAATAGATAGTGACGTGACATCGAAGTGATATTCGATTGGTCTGCATCGACAACTTATTATCACCTGCAAATGAACGTTAATTACCCACTTAACTTCACTTAGTTACCCAGAGGTATGATGCCAGGGTACAGAAGGATTACTTCGAAGCCCTAACTAAATGCCTTTACTGCTAAGTACGGTACTTACCTTAAGCAGCGCCGCAAAGATCTTGCAACGGTTGCTAATTACTGATGCTAAAAATATTGATTGTCACTGTTAGTCAGTAAAATCTAAATTTCCAATCCCGTCACACTAGGGAGAAAGGGAACTGGGAAAATGAGTTAGCATGTCTATTATTGCTGTGTGGATTGTCCAGCATTATTTATTTATTTATTTATTTATTATGTCTGTGATGGGAAAATAAAGGTTATCGCACTCTTACTTACTCTTATCAAATTGGCACCGTATCGGTACCGCTCCAGCGACGCTCGCTCCGTCAACCAGCTGACAACGCAATGACGAAAGTACACAACTGAAACGGCTGACTGGCGTATACCTTCACGGTATAGGGCAGTAGCGTATTTTTAAGATTTAGCGCATTGCCTCCTCAGACAACAACTATTTTCTGTTAACGAAAGCGGAAAGATTGAATGGTATGAAAATTACATTAGCATTAGCATGTCACGTGATAGCTGTCAATTTTTTCCCTTGACGCATTTGCGTTAGCATAACAGTAAAACTAAGCGTGATGTTTTTGTCTAACGCCCACGCGTCCCAGGCCTATAAGGTCACATGATTCAAATTTACTGTCAATAAAATTCAAATTCATAAAATCGATTTAATAAATATTGTAGGAAGTACTTTAATTATAGTTATGACCTTAAGCAGTTAAGAATAAATAAATAAGTAATAATAATAAGAGTGAATAAATAATTCTAATTCTTATTTGTTTTATAATTTTCGTTAATTTTTACATTTATGTTTCCTTGCTATAAATCTATACATTTATAGACACGTAGACAACGAAATTAATATATTCTGATTCTAATTCCAAGTGCCATCGGATAGTGATCCAAAATGTGTCAATGGGCTTGCAACCTGAGGGCCTATTCTGAGTTACAAATACGTTCAAAACTTGTCGAAACGTTAACTGTTTCGTAAATTTTTGTACGGAAATCTTGTCGATACGGTCAACGCTTTGACATGTTATAAACTCAGCATAGACCCTCTGTCACTAGAACTAGGCACCTACTATCTACTATACAAAACGCGGACATGTGCCAAATGTTTGGACGTGTCTCTAAAAACCCCTAGGTACTTGATAATATCATAAATCTGTGCACTGAGTATGGATCTCCATTTACGCCGCCAGTATTATGTATCACATCTACGAGTATATCTTAATATTATATTTAAGATATAGATATGATACATAATAAGTACCTCTGATGTACACTCTTGTGTTTTCAATAAGTATATGAAGAATTTCGCGCTTAAAGGAATGCTTGCCACTGTGGAAAATATCTGTAGTCTTAAATCTTTTGTTGTAGCTTCTATGTAGCCGACTAACAAGCGAGTTTTGAGCGTAGTTTGTAATTGTATGCTTGACCGCAAACAGGTTTGTGTGTCTAGTTCTAGTTTTCGGTACTTACGCAGAAACATAGAATTTTTGACGTCAATTCCGAACAATCAAGGTAATCATTATTACATATACCATGGAGGAAAGACATACTTTGACTTGACTTTGACTTTGACTCGAGTGTCAGTGGAGTTGGTGTAGAATGCCGACGTTTACTGTCATGCGCCATTTGTCGAGCCAGTCGGATGTGCAGTTTAGTACTTTAGTAGGCGTTGCATTCGTCTGGTGGTTCTGTGCACCCGAGACGAGGAAACAAAGTAGGCACTATCGTCGGAAAATAATGCCAGCCTAACGTCTGGGTCTCTGCCTCTATGTACCTCTGGAATTGGTATGTTGTTCGTATATATTATGTCATACAAGGTTGAAGATAGACAGCTTCTTGCGGGACTCCAGCTGCAATAATCCTGGCATAAGAGATTGCATGTTCCACCGATACGAGGAATGTTCGGTCTTTAAGGAATGATGCAATGATATGCACCAATGCAGGTGGAAGGTTGGTCTCAAGGAACTTATAAAGTAAGCCTTCGTGCTATGGCACGAAGTCAAAGGTCAAAGGCCTTCTCGATATCGAGAAAGACTCCAACCGTGTGACGATTGGCATTACTTTCGAAGACTAAGTGGTGTAGTACTCGGGTGAGCTGGAGGGTGGTGGAGCGTTGCCCGCGGAAGCTAATTTGTTCCTCGTGTGGAACGAGGTATAGTTTAAGCCTGCGGAGCAGCAGCCGCTCAAATAGCTTGCCCACTTGGGGAAGAAGGATGATCGGTCGGTAATTGGCAGCGTGTCGACGGTCTTTGCCGGGTTTGGGTAACACGACTACCTTTCCTATTTTCCAAGTATTTGGAAAGTGACCAGTCCGAAGTATTCCGTTGAAGAGTCTGCTAAGAACCACAAGACTCTTCCACGGCAGTAATTTAAGAGCTGAGTTAGGAAGTCCATCGTAACCAGGGGCTTTCTTCTTTGGCAAGGCAATGACTGCCTTTTGAATTTCGGGAGGGGAATGTAACTGTCCCCTTTTAGAGCTTCCATTAGCGACCTAAGGAAATTGTGTACACGCTGAGCGACATGCATATGATGATTAGTAATGGACGGGGGTACATTAGGTACTGGGTGTGGAGTGAACTGAATTTCGAGGTGCGCTGCCAGTATCTCTGCTCTGTCCGAAGCTGCGTATGAACGTAACGTCTGCCCGCACTTTTCAGTATGGGGCAGACGGGGGCTGGTGCTGATGAGAGTTGTCTGTTAAGTTGATGAAGATTTGTGTCGTTTTCATTTGTTTTCTCGATGACGCTTTCTCAGGAAGCGCATCTCCATACTCCAAATGGCACTGACAACTCCTCGGCAAAGACGTTTAGACGACGTTTTACTCGTGGATCTCGATCACGCGCTCAGCGGAAGCGCAATTTTCGTTTTTCGCGTAGTCTCGCTTTTAAAGACACTGGAAGATCGTCGCGGCGTGGTGCTTTTATGACATGTATGACGGCTATCAGGCGCAAAGAATGCTGCTACTAATAGCAGCATTCTTTGCGCCTGATAGCCGCTTCAATATGTGAGCAGCTGCTGTTTCTACCTCAGCTTACCAACGCTGAGATCTAAGAGCGAGCTTTGGTACGCTGTCCAATTCACCTTTTGGCGAGGGCATATGGCTGCCAAGTCCGCTTTTAACCCAAGGGTTGTCAAGATTGGGAGGTGTTCACCGTCTAAGTCATATAATACTTCTACGTTGATCGGGCACCTAAGTGACTGGGGCAAAACTATGTCGAGCACATCTGGTTGGTACTTTGCACTGGTGGGAATATGTGTGGGTGCGTCTGGACCGATTACTTCGTAGTTGAAGTGTTCTGCATCCTCTTATAGTCGTCTTCCGGGTTGCGAGATGACGCCAGACCCCCATGCAGTGTGTCCCGTCTAGAATCTGACGCAGATCTTGCACGTGTAAGGCAGGTCCAGGGAGGCGTTAGGCGGAATAAGCGGACTCATTGTACACAAGCCATAGTGAATGTCAAGTACGAAGTGTCGAGTTGAGGACCTCGTATTGTACGAACAGGGAGAACATGGCCTGACAAAGCACGACCAATATACCACGTTTAATAAATTTAAATGACTTGAATTATCATCACTTTTTTATTTTATTTTGTAATATTCTGTTGTTGTTGTACATTTAAATTTATTCATTTGCATGACATGTTAAATATTTTTTATTTTTGTATTAAGTAATTATTAGATGATAATGACATTTATTAATTTTGCATGCTTGTGAGCTGACCATGGCTTTACCTACTTTACTTTTTACCACACATTGTAACCCATGCTTCGCAAATAAACAAATCTGAATCTGAATCTGAATCTGAATATTTTTTTCTCTTGTTATTCCCCCGATTTCCATCTAGTTTGAAATCAAAGATGGCGAACATATATTTTATATTCAAAAAATCGTTAATAGAGTTCAGGTTTGAATTATTTGGGGATGCTGATTATGGAAATGAGGTTCATTTTAACATGAAAGATGGCGCATTTTTATATCTTTTTTGACTAATTTGGGGATGCAGATTAGTTTTAGAACTGGTACAGTGTAGGTAAGCGAAGCGTGAATTCGAATCAAGAAGTCGCATGATAATGGGCTGTAGCATCAAGAAAGGCTTAGGGATTTAACGGACTCTCGACCAATTATGAGAGGTCACGAAATACTGGGTGTAGGTACTGTACGTACATTCTACATGTAGTTTTATATCCCCGTCATGTGTCAGCGAGCTTGTAGAACAATGGAAAGCACAACCAGATAATAATTAAAGCCGTGGAATACTGGCTATGCCAGTTCTCGTGCTTTAACAGCTTTATCACGCCATTTTTCCATGGTCAGCCACCATGGTACGGCCTACTTAAAATATACGTAGCATCCCTAACTAGTCTGTGCTCAAAATGGCTTATATTATAGTATAGGGAATTGAATTTGTAGTCTGTGGAATTGGTTTAATTGTTATTTTGGTGCCGAACCGATTATCCGAATGAACAATTTACCATTTGGTTAACCATAAAAAATATTTTCAGGTAAATTTATACCTACGTAAAATAGTCTTAATGATTTTGTTAACCCGCTATGTTATATTAAGTTAAATAGAGAATTTGAATTTATTCTAAGTATTGCATAGACTCACTGTTTCACTAATCATGGTTACCTATATTACCATCAGTTCATCACAAACTTAGATTTTAGAGACGCTAGATGCTAATGCATCTAACCATTGTATTATATATTTTTCCCTAGTTATGTAGGTATTTCGATGGTTAGTGATGATAAGACCTAGTTATTTTGAAAGATCCAAAATTTTTGCAGGTAAACAATGGCCACAAACTATGTGAAATACACTCAGCTTATAAAGAATTCCACGAGCTACGCCCGTCGGATGAATCGTCTCTCGAACCGGATCTTCGGTGAGGTTGCCATAACCACCAACGACAAGTCCATGAAGGTGGTGAAAATGTTCTCGGAGCGGCCGCTGCACTCGAACAGGGAGATAACGGAGTACTACCCGCGGCACGTGGAGACCGCCAAGCTCATGATGAAGCTGCGAGAGTACGGCCTCTTCCGCGACGAGCACCACGACTTCAAGGATGAGATGAAGAGGCTAAGGGAGTTGCGAGGGAAGGTCAAGGTGTGGAGACGCAGATTGGAAGATAAGAAAGAATAGTGCATTTTGTTGTGTAGTATTTGTAAGTATTTTAATTAGAAATATTACCTATTACCCAGGCACCTATTATTGTAAATAAAGTAGTGCTTTACAGTCAACCCAAATCCTATGAATGTACATAATTATAAATGAAAACGCATAAAAAATATTAAAACTATAATAAATTTAATTTAATTAGACTTGACTAAAAAAATTTAAATTCCATACGAGTTAAAAATGACATCTGCAATATTGCCATACTGCTCAAACATATCATATGCCTCGTGCTGCTCCGTCTCCTCACACTTCTCATCCTCATCATGCTTGAGTTCATCCTCAGTGTGACTGGTGTCGTAGTCGATGCTGTTATAGGGGATCTGCTCCTTGGGGCCCGTGTAGTGTATGACATACAGAAAGAACACCATGAAAGTGGCCAAAGGCAGCAGAACAGTTGTGATGAACATTCTCAAAGGAGTTGAGAAACATGCCAAATAGTGTTTGTAGGATACCCTGTTCTTGCCCACCGGAAACTTCTTGTACACTTCTTCCATCCAAGGCTCAAATCTGAAAGAAACTCGTCAATAGGTACTTCATTATATCAGCATGGGTTGGGGAAACTTGTACCTATGTTAGGTAACACCCTAACAGTATTAATATAAACAGTTTAGAGATGTCAAGAGGTCTATCAACATAATAACCAGCTGTGGGATGAGAAATAATGAGGATGTTGATCCAACTAACTCTGTCAGCTGTTGTTGCACAGAGCTGGTGTTGGCCAGCTCGTCGTTGATGTAGTAGTCGAGGTCGAGCGCGAGCAGCGTCAGGTCAGCGCGCGCTGAGCGCCGGTACTCGGGATGCGTGAACTGCACGCGGACTTTACTTGCAAATTCCGCCAAATCATTGCCTGGAAATACACAGTATAAATTGTTGTCTTCAATGTGTCCGCTTTCACTAATACTCCTAACCTAACGCCTAAACCAGCGTGACATCAATCTGTCGGTGCGTGACCGAGATATGAACGCCCGACGTTATGATCTAAAGTTTTGGATCACTAGGTATAGACTCAACACTGAAAGGTACCATGATCTTGCACCTGCATGCGGCATACCTTCTCGGTAATCGTTGCAAGTGAGTTCCCCCTCGTCAATGGCCACTCGCACCGTGGTCAGCGAGCGGCCCTCGAGGCAGGAGGCTCGCGCCAGCACCCAGTGCAGCCGCCACAGCGCTCCGCGGCACTCGGCAGACGCGGGCGTAGGCACGGGCGCAGGCGTAGGCACGGGCGCGGGCGCCGGTTCGAGGCAGAGCACCACGCGGTTCCCACCGCGGACTCCGCCCAGCGCGTCCATCAGTTCGTCGGCGGCTAGCGCGTCGCCGCACACCATTATCAAACATATCAGTTTAACCAACATTTTCTAGTTATTGAAAACTTGAAATTGAGCACAAGCTCGAAATAGAGAAATTAATTAATGACAGTTGTGAACTGAACGATGCATGACAGCAATCGCAGATTATTCGAAAAATGAGTTTGGATCGTTAAAAAAAACTTGATTGCCGGTTTAATACAAACCAACATCGTAATATTGTACCCGCGACGACGGCGACGCGACGACGTAAACCCCCGTTAGTAGAAATATGCGGGTCCAGCATTTTTGACAAATTTAATAGTAGTAGATGCCTTTCTATTTTATCATCCCCTTTTTTTAAAGTAAAATGTGCTGCGATTAATTAAGTCACTATAATTGCATGCCCTATAAGGTAGTAATTTTTTTTTTTTTTTTTTTTGTTCTCATTTAATAACTGACATACAAAAACACTTATTTTCGGAAGTGTTATAATAATTTAACGATAACATTAAACATAATTTTATTGTTGTAACAGCTCTAGATCGCTATTACCGAAGCATCATATTTAAATGGTAGTTACTGTACCTAACTACTTAGTCGAACGTTCGTCACCGAGTGACTTTCAGATACAGAATAGCCCCCCTATTCTGTATCTGAAAGTCACATGCATTCCCTTTGCTCACCCGAGCCGCGAGCGACATGCGGCGCGCAAAGTCCTAGAATTAGTGAAATAAACCGAATCTAATTAGCCTGTCTGATCCCACTACATTTCTCTTTTTCCACTTCGCGGTCATGTGAATCGATCGGCCAGGACATCGGAAATGTGCAGAGTTCACGCATCACATCACACGAGCTGAGTGACTCGCACGTGTGGGAGCCACTCAGCTCGTCCGGCATCCGGCACACATGTCCAGCTCAGTTCCAATTCAATTTGCCGGACTCATGGGTTAGATCAACGATGTTGGTCCGGGAGCGCCGAGATCGGCGAGTTGGACGCGGAGAATGCTCCGCTCCATCCGTCTCCCGCTGGCAGACAGAGTTTGTACCTTTGAAGAGCCGTGGGGCGATCACACAAACTCATGGCTATCGAAATGGCAATCTGGCTACGGAGATGGCAATCAATTTTGACACTAGTTTCCCATTCGAATGGCCCATCCACCCAAAAACGGAACGTTTAATAGGAAATCAATTTCATTCATTCGCATTGTCCATCTATGGCCTATCCAGCCTACAAATTAGCATCATACGATTCATCCCATCCGATGATATCGGCCATGGCTAATGCCATGCCGCCATCTCGATAGCCATGGAAATGAGTGTGCACCGCAGTAGGTCAGGATGGGGAGAATGGATATTATTATATGCATTATTTTCCGCTTGAGGCAGACTGGAACATTTTAAGTGAATTAAAAGAAGTGTAAAAATAGCCATCATTTATTTGATTACAAAATCTTTCGTCAAGAAATAAATTGCGACATAAAATATATTTCAACAAGAAATGCCTCAACTGCTTACGAGCCAGCGCAGCGGTGCGCGCACGCGGGAGGATTGCTGCCCTGCGTACTGCGTCACGTGTCGTGCGATGCAATGCAAGACTGCAGGCGCACAGTGCACAGTGCACAGTGCGCAGTACGCAGCCAGTCGGGAGGCCGCGAGGCGAACATCGCTGCTGACAACTCATACCAAGAACACTTACTAACTCACTTAACATTATTTTACATTTATTCAGTTCAACATTGGATGAGACAAAATGAATACTATTATAGACAAAGCCGCCGACAACTTACCCTCATGTTCGTAATCACTCCATCGCTTTATCAACTCGATTACTATAGCCCTGTCCTTTTCTAACGCTTAACAAAAGATAGGTGGGGATACTTATCGAACATAGAAAGCTATGGAGTGATTATGAATGAGAGACTTCGAAACAAACCCTAGATTAAAGATAGGAATTCAATATTTTCCACAAAAAAAAGCGCGTGTATCGTTTAAGCTCATTAAGAGTGCTTCGGATGCACTAGCAGCTACTTCACGCTAGGCTTTCACATTTTATGATACTTTTTAATGAACTTGTACGTATTACATGTTAAATAAAGGGTACATACAGATAAACCGTTAATCACAGAACAAGCTCTTATTAAGGTCAGTATCTACCAAATCGGAAGAAAGATATTGTATCAAAGTAAACGGGAGTCGTAGTTTGTAACACCATTATTGAGGATCAGTTCATAGCAGAATCCAACTCGACGCGTTCTATAGGAAGGTATGCCGGACCTATTCAATAAATCAACACTCAGGATGATTTCGAGTGATTTTTTCCTAAAAAAGTTAGAGATTTTAACATCTCTCCAGCTCGTTCTCGTAAACGTAATAGGTAAGTGAATATTTGACTTTGTCACTTTTTTAAAATATTTTTTCCATGTTCCAGTTCAAGAAGTTATGTTTTAAGATTAGCTAAACCTGTCATAATGAGTCATGCCCTATTTCTAAGTGTAATATTAGGAGGTCGGTGCAAATCAAATCTATACATAAATATGCTGAATATTTTTTTTAACAAGACTCAGGCGGTTCATTGTATAACTAATCTACATTACCAAAACGCGAGATCTCAAGCGAAGCGTATCCGTACAAAATCAGCATTATTTTACATTACTCAGTATGTTACTCTCTATTATCACATTCACAAAAAAGTTTTGTAAAAAATTAATGAATAGGTACAATAAGTTCATAATAGTTTCGAATCAAAGTTGCCTGTCTATGATAGTGTCGGTATCTGTCTATGATAGTGTCGGTATCTGTCTATGATAGTGTCGGTATCTGTCTATGATAGTGTCGGTATCTATCGCATTATGCTCTAAAAAGTGCGGATGACATAGTTTTATTTACATGTATAAGTTGATTTGAAATATTTTCTTAGTACGTTAGCGAGCGGCATCCAACCAATACCTACCAAATACTCTTCACTTTCGAAATTCATACAGAAACATGATAAATGATTTTCAGTTTTTGACAATTAATTTATACAATCAGTCGAATGACGAAGCATATATAAAATTTGATTAAAATTAACTAAAAACAGCAACGGGCACGCTCCTCACCGGGCTGGGGCTCGATCCTCACGAGACCGATTCCTCATGCGACGTTTTCGTACTCGTGAGGATAGACAATAGAGCCCCGGACTGCACAGTGCACAGTTCACACACTCGTAATATGTAAAGACGATAAGCTCCCTTCGACAAGTCCTATCTACATACATGCATTCCTTACAAATAACGTTGAGATGAGATACCACCGGCTATCGAAATTGATTTGGCGACATCAATGTTCGTGTTCTACAGCTCGCTATTACAAGAGAAACCCTGTTCATATATACGCGTATACAAATCTAGAAGGTATTTCAAGAAAGCAGAAGAATCCAATTGAAAATACTAAAGACACGTTAGCATCGGTTTTTAAGAAATTCAGGTTCAGCTTGTGCGCTGATCATTGTACGTGAGCGTGAGTGGCGATGACAAGCACCGCTCCGGTTGGTAGCTGCATAGCTGCGTAGCTGCCGTGCGCTCGTCCCCGCTAGAAGGTGCGCCACGATTATCTCGCGTTTCCAGGTTGAACGCACGATCGATCCGGGATACCCTGTATCACGAGCCCGGCCACGTCACTGTTGCAGTCGCGTGAAGTGAAGCGGCGATCGTTAAACTGCCTGACGACTTTTACTAAACTATTGAGAATTCAGTTATGTTCGACGCAAATGTGAATATAGTCATTTAACGGCTGCTCAACACCACAGACAATACTAAGAGCCCGCTGTTTTTGTGTGCATTGCAGTTAGGTAGATACTCCTAAAATATATAATAAATAATGGACACGAAAATCGGGTGTCTTATACCGAACACAGATTTGTAGAAAATCGTTATTGGGTTATATAGTTGTAGATGAACCGAGTGAGGTAACTAGGTAACAACACAAACCTCATATTCTTACACCGCATTTACAATTTGACCGCTCAGTACTAATCTGTGGCGGGAAATCTATGAATACCTCCATCACAGATTACTACAAAGTAGACAATATTCGTGCGCGAACGACGCACGTGCACATACACTATTATATGAAAATGCTGTCCAAATTACACTCACTGAAATCTGGCAGGTTTCAGATCACGTGAGATTGGTTAGGTTGCGTTTACATGAAGCGTCCGTCCATTCATGCCCAATAATGTAACTTTCACATCCACGATAGGGTGGCTTCTCCGCTCATTATCGATCTACCACAAACAATTGTGAAGTTCGTTTAATAAGGTCGGATTGTGTGAGTTCATTGATCATAAAATGTATGTATGTATCCTTGTTTTATTCCGTGTATTCTAATGCCTATTTTCGTATGCATGAGTCGCACTCAGGCGCAACTTTGCAAAATATTTCATAACAGCTTAGTATGTAAAGTGGTCTTTGTAAAAGGTGTATAAGGATAAAGTAAAATGTGTTAGAAATTCACTGTATTCCATTCCACTGTCCACTAACCACTGTCCACTATCCACTGTCCACTAACCACTGTGCACTATCGTGTGTCACATCGAAATAGAGCGAGGGCCGTTTTCACCGGCACCTGACGGCGAGAGCATTGTTAACGTCAGCCTGTCGGCACGCGGCGGTGAATCGGGCAAATCACTATCGATATAAACTCTCTATCGAGAGTTAACGTCGATAGTATGAAACTATCGAGTTCGGAACTCTTCTCCGATACGGCAGACGAGAGCGAAGCATTCTAACAACGTACAAAACTAACTATCATAGAGTTCTTTAGAACATCGGCATCGGAAGCGGGAGGATGAGCGGTGCGTTCGCATCGAGTCGAGTGCGGGTCGAAGCTTCCGTCACTCCTCCGGCCGGGGCCCGTCCGGCGTCCGTCCGGCTCGCCTGCGACGGGACGCGGTGCGGTACTTCACAATCTACAAGAGGTCTGCCGCGACCGCATCCGGCGACCGCAGAGGACTCGCTCGCGCTGCGAACAATCGAACCGAGTGTTACAGGTCGCGCGTGGAGGGGGAGGAGGGGAGGAGGGGCGGTGGGGCGGTAAGGCGGGAGGGAGGTACCTGGTCGCTAGGTGTAGTCGTTGAAGTCGTCGATGGCGACGCGCTGCTGCAGGGAGTGCCTCGGGGCGTAGGGCGCGGGGGCTCGCGCCGCCGCCGCCGCGCGCTCCGCCTCCAGGCGCCGCCGCAGCCGCTTGATGGCGCGGAGCCGCTCCAGCGAGTTGCTCGCGTACGGCTGCAGACCTCCCGACAGCGACTGCAACACCACCACACCCACAATCAGACCCGAGCTATGTGCCGCATGCAGCGCCGCGACGCTCACCCGAGCCGCGTGCGAGGCGGCAGCGGCGTCGCGACACTCACCTGAGCAATGTGCGAGGCGGCAGCGGCGTCGCGACACTCACCTGAGCAATGTGCGAGGCGGCAGCGGCGTCGCGACACTCACCTGAGCAATGTGCGAGGCGGCAGCGGCGTCGCGACACTCACCTGAGCAATGTGCGAGGCGGCAGCGGCGTCGCGACACTCACCTGAGCAATGTGCGAGGCGGCAGCGGCGTCGCGACACTCACCTGAGCAATGTGCGAGGCGGCAGCGGCGTCGCGACACTCACCTGAGCAATGTGCGAGGCGGCAGCGGCGTCGCGACACTCACCTGAGCAATGTGCGAGGCGGCAGCGGCGTCGCGACACTCACCTGAGCAATGTGCGAGGCGGCAGCGGCGTCGCGACACTCACCTGAGCAATGTGCGAGGCGGCAGCGGCGTCGCGACACTCACCTGAGCAATGTGCGAGGCGGCAGCGGCGTCGCGACACTCACCTGAGCAATGTGCGAGGCAGCGGCGTCGCGACACTCACCTGAGCAATGTGCGAGGCGGCAGCGGCGTCGCGACACTCACCTGAGCAATGTGCGAGGCGGCAGCGGCGTCGCGACACTCACCTGAGCAATGTGCGAGGCGGCAGCGGCGTCGCGACACTCACCTGAGCAATGTGCGAGGCAGCGGCGTCGCGACACTCACCTGAGCAATGTGCGAGGCAGCGGTGTCGCGACACTCACCTGAGCAATGTGCGAGGCGGCAGCGGCGTCGCGACACTCACCTGAGCAATGTGCGAGGCGGCAGCGGCGTCGCGACACTCACCTGAGCAATGTGCGAGGCGGCAGCGGCGTCGCGACACTCACCTGAGCAATGTGCGAGGCGGCAGCGGCGTCGCGACACTCACCTGAGCAATGTGCGAGGCAGCGGCGTAGCGACACTCACCTGAGCAATGTGCGAGGCAGCGGTGTCGCGACACTCACCTGAGCAATGTGCGAGGCAGCGGCGTCGCGACACTCACCTGAGCAATGTGCGAGGCGGCAGCGGCGTAGCGACACTCACCTGAGCAATGTGCGAGGCAGCGGTGTCGCGACACTCACCTGAGCAATGTGCGAGGCAGCGGCGTCGCGACACTCACCTGAGCAATGTGCGAGGCAGCGGCGTCGCGACACTCACCTGAGCAATGTGCGAGGCAGCGGCGTCGCGACACTCACCTGAGCAATGTGCGAGGCGGCAGCGGCGTCGCGACACTCACCTGAGCAATGTGCGAGGCAGCGGCGTCGCGACACTCACCTGAGCAATGTGCGAGGCAGCGGCGTCGCGACACTCACCTGAGCAATGTGCGAGGCGAGCGCCGCATGCAGCGCCGCGACGCTCAACCGAGCCGCGTGCGAGGCGGCAGCGGCGTCGCGACACTCACCTGAGCAATGTGCGAGGCGAGCGCCGCATGCAGCGCCGCGACGCTCACCCGAGCCGCGTGCGAGGCGGCAGCGGCGTCGCGACACTCACCTGAGCAATGTGCGAGGCAGCGGCGTCGCGACACTCACCTGAGCAATGTGCGAGGCAGCGGCGTCGCGACACTCACCTGAGCAATGTGCGAGGCGAGCGCCGCATGCAGCGCCGCGACGCTCACCCGAGCCGCGTGCGAGGCGGCAGCGGCGTCGCGACACTCACCTGAGCAATGTGCGAGGCGAGCGCCGCATGCAGCGCCGCGACGCTCACCCGAGCCGCGTGCGAGGCGGCAGCGGCGTCGCGACACTCACCTGAGCAATGTGCGAGGCGAGCGCCGCATGCAGCGCCGCGACGCTCACCCGAGCCGCGTGCGAGGCGGCAGCGGCGTCGCGACACTCACCTGAGCAATGTGCGAGGCAGCGGCGTCGCGACACTCACCTGAGCAATGTGCGAGGCAGCGGCGTCGCGACACTCACCTGAGCAATGTGCGAGGCAGCGGCGTCGCGACACTCACCTGAGCAATGTGCGAGGCAGCGGCGTCGCGACACTCACCTGAGCAATGTGCGAGGCGAGCGCCGCATGCAGCGCTAGTTGCCTCGCCAGCAGGGCGGCGTTGTGGTCGGATACGACGGCAGGTCCGACATGCGGCAGGAACTCGCGCAGGATCCGCTCGTCCTTGGACTTCATGCGCACGGTGTTCATGCCGTGCGACATCGGCTCCACTATCACGATGCAGAAGTTCAGCTGCCCCTGCAACCGCAACCACCACCGCACTGTCACATCGACATCACCTCTGCACTGCACGTGTATAGACCATATCCTTAATGCAGACGAACTTATCTGTGGGCCTGACTTGATCATGTCTCTATTCAGTGAACGAACACCTTTTCAGTGAAGTTTGCTGTGAAAAGTAATGGTGACAGGTCGCAAGGGACTCTGCAATCGCTGTTGGAATGTAAAACGGTCATTCTTGAAGTCATTGACAAAAGATTGTCAATGACTTCAAGAATGGTTCTCACGCAGAGTTTCAATTACGGTTGTTCCGAAGACGTGTTGCTTACTTGCATGGTAACTTTTGTCAGTTTTAGTGGTTCCTAGAACCTAAGAGTTGATCGAGATCAATAGCTGCTGGATTTTCGACCCGATAGGACTGAAGAACGGGAAATTATACGAATTGTATTTTGAAAATATCGTTGATTGGTTTCAATTTTGACTAATCTGGAAACGGTGAATAGGAAAATGAGGTCCATTTGAAATCAAGGATTTTTTTTTTAGAACTTGATATGGTTATCCTTTGTGACTAATTTAATGCTGATTATGGAAATGAGGTCCATTTTATAGTGAAAGATGGCGGACATCATACATTTTTCAAGATGTCGATATGAGTAAAGCTTTTAACTAATTTGGTTATGCTGATTATGGAAATAAGGTCCATTTTGAAATGAAATTCTACAATAAATATTACTATCCGTCATTTTTGATTTCAAGTTTTCATTTATTTATTTAATTAGAACGGGACAGACCTACTAATTATTTAAAAATCATTCACACAACACAGATAAAATAATATTAATTGAAAATAATACAGAAAATACATTTAGAATTAAAATTATTTTGAAATAAATGAAATCACTTATACGCCAATCTCGAAGTACCTCAAGCATACCAACATAAGTTCCTTTCATTCGTTCGCAAATACATATATCAGAATCAGGGTAGACGGCTCACCTTGATGGTGTGAATGTGGAAGTCGTTCCCGGAGTCGTTGTACACGATGGACACGAAGTCGTTGCCGATGTATTTGCGCTTCTCGTTGCAGTTCGGGTCAGAATCAGAGTTGGGCATCGCCGTCGCCACGTGGAACTGAACCTGAACGACAACGTACATCAACATATACAGGTACATGTATATACAGCCTGGGTGCGATCCCGTACTATGTGTGTGTGTGTGTGTGTGTGTGTGTGTGCGCGCGCACGTACCTGCATGACGTCATCGTGCCACACGTACGTGTACTGTCCGTCCTTGCCGCCGGTCTCGAGGTTCAGGAAGAGAGGCTCGCCCCCGAGCGCGCCGCCCCCCGCCCCCGCACCCGCCCCCGCACCCAGCGGCACCAGCGACCCCAGCTGCCGCAGGAACTCCGCGTATCTGCAATGCAATGCGGGATCCTGTTGCTGAGTCGGAGCCGCGAATACGCGCATTGTGTCTGTACGAGAACGTACGCGCGGCTCAGCGTGCTGGAGATCACCGATACATTTCGGCTAGATTTACGATGAACATCTATCGACCTACCTCTTCTAGTAAGTATCTACTAACAAAAGAGATTGTATTGCTGTCCGAAATAAAATATTCATTCAAAATCAGGTAAACCGCGTAATGCTTCGTGGAAGCATCCCGCGACCTACTCGCTCACCACTGCTAGCTATGCAAGTGTCTGTCGCACACCGCGGTGTTTCCCCGATACTAACTAGATGGCGTTGTTTGATTATGTGAGTTTTAATTATTAATATTCTTCTACTTTATATTATTTAACTCTGATAATCTCATACTAGGTATGACCGAAGCATCTATACTAACAAGAAATAATTGTATGAAGTTGTGATTGAGAGTCCGAGGCGAGTCGCTGTGTCCCGCAACACAGCCTCAATAGAGACCTAGTGCGGAGAACGGACCTCATCAAGGTACCTACATAAAACTAATATTATATAATTCCATATTGTTTATAACATCACTGTGTACCTACCAGACCTTTTTTTATGAGATTTAATAAATTTATCTTATCTTATCTTGTATGTTAGTGACACGATACGCAATCACATTTTGTGACGGCCATTACTTTCGTAAAGTACAGCGTAGTCACCTAGAGGACTTTATATAGCTATTAAAATGAGAGACTCGCCACGCATAGAAATGTCCATCTGTCGTTGTATACTCAATACATTTATTGCTTTCACATAAACAAAGTTGTTATAAGAAGTAGGTAGGTCTCTCATATGAACCCTGTGTTCAGGTTTAGGTACAGGGCAGACTAAGCTTAATCTATATAATCTTCCATAATTTTATATAAATCGTGTTTTTTTTAAATTCTGTTGTGTCGGTAGTTTATTATAAATTATGTTGTATGGTCTATGGTTGTGATAGCAGATGTATTATTTGATTGCTGGCTGGGTTCAATGCATATCTTGGAGGAAGTTAATCTAGTTACGTATAGGTATCTAGAAATGGGAATATTTCCTAGAAAATGACACGGACGCTGAAGCGGCACTTGGTTTCAGTTGATTTGCACAGTTGCGATGCGGTGTAAATGAAACATGAAGCTAGTCTCGGAATCAGTTCTAGGATGGAGACTAGTTGAGTTCATCTGTGACGGTATTAGCGCACACTAAGATGAGATGATTGTTTGAGTGAGCGTGGTCTGACTCTGATCCACTCAGACCACGAGCTCATCATTATGTTAATACCTTAAAGTATGACAGAGATCTGGCGGTGTCTTACAATTCAAAGTGATTGTCAAGTGTTCACGTTATTTAAGTCCTCGTATATAATAGAGATGTTATATAGCATTATGTTACCTGACGCTTCCGTATTCGTTCCGCAGGATGGCGCTCTCGTCGTCCTGCTGCCCCGGCCCCGCGTACAGCACCCCCACCTGCAACACAACACGCACACACACTCACACACCTTATGCTTATGAATTGATTAACATTCATTTTATATATTAAAACAAATGAAAGCAGGTTCAGTATGGAGGGTAGGTACCTTGTAAGTCTCGACGGGCGGCAGCAGGTCCAGGTTCTTGATGGTCCGCTCGTGCTGCGCGCCCGACACCCGCAGCGGACGCTCCGACAGCGGGTTCAGTATGCTCTGCGCCTCACCTGCACACAACAAACACACTATATAATTTTTTTTTTTTTTTTTTTTATTCCAAAAACTATCGTGAACTTGACTATTCATATTGTAAAAACGGGAATTTTCACGTACTGCACTATCGGTGAAGGCACCGACTAAGTTTCGACTCATTCCGAGAGTCTTCATCAGGGTGAGTGGTTGCGACTTTCTCCTTCCGCGTCGCGCCGTGCACGGCGTTTTTACAATATGTATATAATTATTATTCCCCAAACAACACAAAGTTAAACAAAAACAATACTTAACATAAAACAAAGCGAAACTAAAAACAGACACTAAGTACGTCATTTTCCCGTCTCAGCATTATGCTGCGCCAGAACCTAGTGGGTCAGGTGCAGTTGTGTGTGTGTATATGTGGTGGGGTGTGTGTATATGTGGTGGGGTGTGTGTATATGTGGTGGGGTGTGTGTATATGTGGTGGGGTGTGTGTATATGTGGTGGGGTGTGTGTATATGTGGTGGGGTGTGTGTATATGTAGTGGGGTGTGTGTATATGTGGTGGGGTGTGTGTATATGTGGTGGGGTGTGTGTGTGTGTGTGTGTGTACCGGGCACGGGCGGGGTGATGGGGTAGGTGCTCATGTTGTGGTAGAGCTGCAGGAACACGAAGGAGGGCGTGACGCCGCCCCCGCCGCCCCCCACGGCGCCGCCCCCCGCCCCCGCGCCGCCTCCTGACGCCGCAGCCGCGCTGCCCCCCGCGCCCTGCCCCGCGCCGCTCCCGACAACCCTGCGGAATATGAACAGATATTAGATGCGAACAACAAATGGCGAAGCGGCACCACTACATCCTACTTGAAGCAACTTGTGAGAGGCGGTAACACGCGTGCTCTCAGAATTACGAAGTATATAGTACATGGAGCTAATGTAAACCCCATTTCTCACATTGCATAGAAAAACGTATTTTGTCATCTCATTTTTAAAAGTCAATTTGCAGTGACTAATTCATAAAAATAATAATAAGCCTTTTATTTATCTTCCGAATTTTAGAATATTAACATTAGCACATATATATAGTTAAGGTATGCATGTAAAGTCTTGGGGGGGGGGGGGGGGGGGGGGGGAGAGATGTAAATGAAGCACTTCATTTAATTTGAATTTGCCGCGCATTCGCTTAATGTCGTTTCATGTATAAGCTGTGTAATAATAAGAAGATCTATGGAAGAGCAACTCAATTTGGTTTTTATTTCACGGTTATTAAGAAAACGGGACCTATATTGAAAGTACATTATATATATTTATATGTTATGTATATATTTCAATTATAATTATTTCTTATAAATAATATAAAGCAATATTTTTTCATTTTTTAAATTCAGGGACCTCGCTTTGAGTAAAGGCCTCCTCCAGTGACTAATTTATTTATTTATTATTTATTTATTGTAACAGCTCTAGATAAATATCAGTATTGGGCGTTCGTATTTCCGATTATAATCGAAATAAACCGAAGCATATAATTTAAATCCATTAGTTTTTATAAGGACTGACACCAAGTTACACTACTTTTTTTTCTGCTAAGCCCATTTACTTTTTGTCTAGTGGGCTATACCCCGACTATCAATCCGGAGGTCACAGGTTCGAACTCGGTAGTGCACCAGTGGATTTTTCAACTTGATGACTTTAAAAGGAATACATCGTGAGGAAACTGGCATGCCTCAGAACGAAAAATTCGAAGGCATGCGTTAACTGATGACGGATGCCTTCGAATTTTTCGTTCTGAGGTGTTCCAATAAGCAGCGATGCTTGTCACGTGGAATACTTGCAAAATGCGGGCACGTGCCAAATCCTCAAAGATTCACTCACTGGAAAGATGTGTAACTGAGAATGCCCACCATAGGGAATATAGTCACAAGTGTTTTTTTTTCTTTTTTTACTGTGTGGTTTCGAGGAGTTGACGGAGTCAGTCTCAGGTATCTTACGATGCCTGAGTAAGGGTAGGTGTGTACAGTATGCGGGGCATGTGCGGTGCGTCTGCTCTGTGTACTGTGTACAGTATGCGGGGCATGTGCGGTGCGTCTGCTCTGTGTACTGTGTACAGTATGCGGGGCATGTGCGGTGCGTCTGCTCTGTGTACTGTGTACAGTATGCGGGGCATGTGCGGTGCGTCTGCTCTGTGTACTGTGTACAGTATGCGGGGCATGTGCGGTGCGTCTGCTCTGTGTACTGTGTACAGTATGCGGGGCATGTGCGGTGCGTCTGCTCTGTGTACTGTGTACAGTATGCGGGGCATGTGCGGTGCGTCTGCTCTGTGTACTGTGTACAGTATGCGGGGCATGTGCGGTGCGTCTGCTCTGTGTACTGTGTACAGTATGCGGGGCATGTGCGGTGCGTCTGCTCTGTGTACTGTGTACAGTATGCGGGGCATGTGCGGTGCGTCTGCTCTGTGTACTGTGTACAGTATGCGGGGCATGTGCGGTGCGTCTGCTCTGTGTACTGTGTACAGTATGCGGGGCATGTGCGGTGCGTCTGCTCTGTGTACTGTGTACAGTATGCGGGGCATGTGCGGTGCGTCTGCTCTGTGTACTGTGTACAGTATGCGGGGCATGTGCGGTGCGTCTGCTCTGTGTACTGTGTACAGTATGCGGGGCATGTGCGGTGCGTCTGCTCTGTGTACTGTGTACAGTATGCGGGGCATGTGCGGTGCGTCTGCTCTGTGTACTGTGTACAGTAGGCGGGGCATGTGCGGTGCGTCTGCTCTGTGTACTGTGTACAGTATGCGGGGCATGTGCGGTGCGTCTGCTCTGTGTACTGTGTACAGTATGCGGGGCATGTGCGGTGCGTCTGCTCTGTGTACTGTGTACAGTATGCGGGGCATGTGCGGTGCGTCTGCTCTGTGTACTGTGTACAGTATGCGGGGCATGTGCGGTGCGTCTGCTCTGTGTACTGTGTACAGTATGCGGGGCATGTGCGGTGCGTCTGCTCTATGTACTGTGTACAGTATGCGGGGCATGTGCGGTGCGTCTGCTCTATGTACTGTGTACAGTATGCGGGGCATGTGCGGTGCGTCTGCTCTGTGTACTGTGTACGAGTGTACCTGTGCCGCCGGGTGGGGCTCATCACGGAGATGGTGTTGGAGCGCTTGGAGCGCGCGAGCGGCGGCAGCTCGTCGTGGCAAGCCGCGCCCGCGCCGCCTCCGCGTCCCTCCGGCACCGTCCCGTCGCTCGCAGTCTGACACAAACACAACCACACAGCTGAATCACAACCTCCTGCGCAACACTACCAACACCATTTCAACATTATATAATATCACAAAAAATCAAACCCGCACCCTTCCGCTTGCTGCGCGAGGGCAATACCAACTAAGCCAAGATAGTTAAAATGTAACTTTGAGCAGGCTTCGATAACTGGAAAATGTAACTTTGAGCAGGCTTCGATAACTGCAAAATGTAACTTTGAGCAGGCTTCGATAACTGCAAAATGTAACTTTGAGCAGGCTTCGATAACTGCAAAATGTAACTTTGAGCAGGCTTCGATAACTGCAAAATGTAACTTTGAGCAGGCTTCGATAACTGCAAAATGTAACTTTGAGCAGGCTTCGATAACTGCAAAATGTAACTTTGAGCAGGCTTCGATAACTGCAAAATGTAACTTTGAGCAGGCTTCGATAACTGCAAAATGTAACTTTGAGCAGGCTTCGATAACTGCAAAATGTAACTTTGAGCAGGCTTCGATAACTGCAAAATGTAACTTTGAGCAGGCTTCGATAACTGCAAAATGTAACTTTGAGCAGGCTTCGATAACTGCAAAATGTAACTTTGAGCAGGCTTCGATAACTGCAAAATGTAACTTTGAGCAGGCTTCGATAACTGCAAAATGTAACTTTGAGCAGGCTTCGATAACTGCAAAATGTAACTTTGAGCAGGCTTCGATAACTGCAAAATGTAACTTTGAGCAGGCTTCGATAACTGCAAAATGTAACTTTGAGCAGGCTTCGATAACTGCAAAATGTAACTTTGAGCAGGCTTCGATAACTGCAAAATGTAACTTTGAGCAGGCTTCGATAACTGCAAAATGTAACTTTGAGCAGGCTTCGATAACTGCAAAATGTAACTTTGAGCAGGCTTCGATAACTGCAAAATGTAACTTTGAGCAGGCTTCGATAACTGCAAAATGTAACTTTGAGCAGGCTTCGATAACTGCAAAATGTAACTTTGAGCAGGCTTCGATAACTGCAAAATGTAACTTTGAGCAGGCTTCGATAACTGCAAAGTTTCCTCGTAATCTCGCCGAGGATTTTATGATATTATAAAATCTTGTGATTTCTGTGGATTAAAAAAAAAAACATCATATCGCCTCACCCGGTTTCCGCTCCCTCTCGGATGGTAAACGGACAACGACACGTTTCTGAACGCGTTCGAATATCTACATCACTTTTAAGACAATTTTGTAGTCTTTGCAGGTCACCAATTAATGAGAGATTGTTTGGCGACCTCTGTTGTGCAGTGGACGATGACCCGCCTGAGACGCAGAAGGTTGCGGGTTCGATTCCCGCCACGGGACAAAAGTTTATATCATCTGTAAATATTTGTCTCGGGTCTGGGTGTTTTCTATGTATAATATGTATGTATTTACAAAAAAGTATATAAGTAGTATATCAATCACGCAGTTCTCATAATACAAGCTGTGCTTAGTTCGGGGCTAGATGATGCCGAGTGAAAATGTCCAGCATTATTCTACTAATATTATAAAGGCGAAAGTTTGTGAGGATGGATGTTTGTTACTCTTTCACGCAAAAACTACTGAACTGCTTCTGATGAAACTTTACAGTAATATAGCTTATACATCAGAATAACACATAGGCTAGTTTTTATCCGGGTACCGCGCGGGCGGAAGCTAGTCTATTTATATTACCTTCTGTAACTGATGGTGGTTGTTGTGCGTCGCCGTCAGCGAGGCCGCGGAGCCCGAGGCGGGGCCGGCTGCGGAGCCCTGCGGCTCCGTACCCGTCGTCGCCGTCGCCGCGCCTGGAACCCGCAACACAGTTACGGCTGCTCGCCAACAACACTCACATACATTATGTATATGTATATTACAACTGAAATATTCAATTATTCAGAAAGATCGCAAACAATTAAGATACAAATTAAAAAAAAAAAAAAAAAAAAAAAAGGCTTTTTCTTTGTACGTATGCCACCTCCATTTTGAATAGTACATTCATTGCCTGTTTCGGCTGTCGTACAAGGGGCGATCTTATCGCTAAATATCGATCTCGACCAGTCCATTACGTTAGCGCCCCGGCCTCCAGCATCTCGACCGACACACCGTCACAGCCGCCAGCCTTCCCTGATTTCATACTGCTCAAAGCTTTCACAATTTCATCCAAACTAATACTATTTTCATTTTTGTTTTTATTCATAATTAAAGAAGACTGTTATCTTTCAATCAATTTTTCCATCTCCTTATATACTTTCTTGATTTTTCTTTCTATTTTGTATAGTATGCAGTAAAAATGCAACTTTTCCATGGCGATACACTTTTGAATTGATTTGTGCGCTCTAAAGAAATAATGAACTGTACTAACCGGGGTCCGAGTTGAATGTGCAGAGATGCGGGTGCGGGTGCGGGTGCGGGTGTGGGAGCGGCAGCGGCAGGGGGAGGGGGAGGGGCAGGGGCAGGGGAGAGGTGCCGGAGATCTCCTCGGGGATGGCCTCGCAGGAGACGCGCATGTCGCTCTTCTTGGCGGGCTTCTTGGCGTGCGTCGCGCCCCCCGCACCGCCCGCAACCCCCGCACACCTGCAACCAACACAGCATCACTACACAAGGCAACGGCTTCTTTGCGGCAGAGAAGACCGAAGTATTTCTGTCTCATTCTGTCGTCTGACAGAGAGAGAGATACGGAAGATACTTTGTCCTCACTTCCGTAAAAGAACGGTTGTCTCCCTGTTCATGCTGAACGAACAGAGGGATAAGTGCCTTTTTACACGATCAAAGTGGTAAACAAGTAAACACTGTCCATCCGTTGGTAAGCGGTTACCGTAACCTATATAATTTTTACGCAATTAAAGTGGTAAACAAGTATAAGGTGCACCTGTTGGTGAGCGGTTACCGTAACCTATACACGCTTGCAACATCAGAGGTATCGCTCGCGCGTCGCCGACCCTGAGACGTAACCGATGAAAAGTCTCATGTGCCTGTTATCTGACCGGCACCCACACATACCTGAAGACAGCCGTGCGAGCATCACTGCTCGCCGGAAAACGAGAGGATCTACACAAATACCACATTCTGTTGTCGTTCACGCCTGCGGAAATATTGATTTGTATGGGAATGACATTCGCTGTGGAAATGTCACGTGACAGCTGCCAAGTTTTACCATGACAAATTTGCGTTAGCGTGATAGGAAAAGTAAACGTGAGGTACTTGTTTAGCCCCCTGATCTATAACAAGAGCATACCCTCAGATGGAACAGCTTGGTGCAGTTTCAGAAATGGACAGAAGTGTGTGCGAGTCCGCTCGAACTCATCGATAGATGTTTATTCATTGAAATCACGAGTATCGTATGTTAACGTAAGTAGACTCCCTTTTCCGCATTCGGACTCGAAATTAGTCAGACACTAATTTCGACACGCTAATTAGATTAGATTAGATCTCATTTGTTCGAAAGAGGACCAGCTCAGCGGGCTGGTCATCGTGACACACCACATGCGAATGTTCGGCGCCTCAGCGCCGAACATTCGCTCGCGAGATGTGTCACCCGCTATGTCAAATACATTGAACGAGGGAAATAGAAGCATAGGCTACTTAGAAAACATGTATGCCATCATCCATCAGCACCCTCCAGCTGGTGGATGGTGGCGTACCCCTCCGGCTCTGTTCGTGTCGGAGGTGAGGCGTGATCGGTCAGATAATGTATTGGTAGCGTACGTGGGCTCGCAGCTCGGCAGCAGGATCATGTGGTCGGGGTCGAGGGGCAGGTGGTGAGGCAGCTCCGGAGGCAGCTCGAGCTGCGGCCGCGGCACCACCTTCCACGAGGAGGACATCTCCGGCGAGGAGTTGGAGCGTCGCACGCCGTGCCGGGACTTGCCCTGGACAACAACCTAACATCACTCACTGTTAACCACATAACTTACCTTAAAACAATGTTTATTTTTGATTTCAAAAATTAAGCTTTTAACAAATACTCGCAATTTAAGTAGAGTTGTAAAGAGATGGTGTTTTTTGCAACATACAAAGCTGCCATTTTGCAATCGTTCACTGGACACTGTGATCAGAATCACCATCTCTTGAAGACTGGGGCCACGGACAGTGGACTCTGTCGATGTTGTCTCCAGAATGAACAGACTGCGGAGCATATGGCATTACACTGCACCGCCACAAGCGGAGTCAGCTCGAAGACGTAACTGCAAGACCTCATCAACTCATGCTCTCCATCATCAATAACCCCCACGAGGTCAGGGATACTGGAGCACTGCTGTCATCAACCCATAGTCCTCCGCTATTTCAAGGAGTTGTACTGGTTGGGGTCAGGTTAGAAGGGGGATAATACACAATACACCCCAATGCGGGAGGTGCCCGAGCTAAAGCTGTCCTGAATAGCTGTTGTTGAGGAGTTGACAGGCTGTCTCCATGCCGCTCTATCTCCAGATACTCTACTTCAACCATCGCGTCTAATAAGTCAATGAACACTGGAAGAGATGGTGTGAATGGTGTGCTCAGTGCTCACCTCCGGCACGACGAGCAGCATGTCCTCCGCGGCGCCGCTCTGCCGCTGCGGCGAGCCGGGGATGTTGATCGGCTGCGTGCTCATCCTGCTCGCAAACAAACAAACACTCGCAATATAAATCACTGGCTACTGCCCACGACTTCGTCCGCGTGGTGCCTCGATTAAAAGTAGCTCTTATCTTTAAGGCAGCAGTCGTAAGAAACGCATCCGCCGATTGGTCTTTACGAAAAGCCCTTTTCTGATTTTAGAGTTAGTAGGAGATTTGCCTCTTTTTTTAGGGTATCCGTAAGTTTGGCTGTCTATTATAAGTTTTAAATTTCTATTGATATATTGTTTTTTTAAGAGTATGCGATGTACCTGAGCTGTTGCGCGGAGGAAGCGCCCTGCGCGGCGCGCCTCTCTCCCCTCTCTCCCCTTTCACTCCTCTCACCCGACACCACCGACTCCGAGCTGCAATAGTACAACCGGATACATTTTATATATTTTATTCCAAAAACTATCGTGAACTTGACTATTCATATTGTAAAACTATCGTGAACTTGACTATTCATATTGTAAAACTATCGTGAACTTGACTATTCATATTGTAAAACTATCGTGAACTTGACTATTCATATTGTAAAACTATCGTGAACTTGACTATTCATATTGTAAAACTATCGTGAACTTGACTATTCATATTGTAAAACTATCGTGAACTTGACTATTCATATTGTAAAAACGTAGTAGTGCACGGCGCGACGCGGAAGGAGAAAGTCGCAACCACTCACCCTGATGAAGACTCTCGGAATGAGTCGAAACTTAGTCGGTGCCTTCACCGATAGTGCAGTACGTGAAAATTTCCGTTTTTACACTATGAATTTTATATATTATTATTATTTTGTCTGGTAATAATGATGTGTGTGTTTAATGTTCATAATGAATGAGTGCGATTGCGTTGTTTTTGCAATAAAATAAATAAACAAATTCTTCAAGGGTGTACCGGCCGGCATCGGCGGTGAGATGCTGCCTGCACATCTCATCGGCGGACTTACCTGGACTTGTGCAGGTCCTGTGCGGAGACGGAGGGTGCGGCGGAGGGTGCGGCGGAGGGGGCGGCGGAGGGGGCGGGGCGCGCGCGCTGCTCCACCGCGGAGCCGCTGCGCTCGCGCGCACACACCGACACCTGCGCACACACACACACACACACAATGCCATAATGCTCTCGCATCACACACACACAGTACTACTATACTCCCCCATACAATCACCCAACAATTATGCCACATGGAATTACATTTCGGTCATTCCTTTAAATCACACCATAATATACAATAAAATCTAGGAATATTCATTAATTCCAATCTTCGAAACGATGAAACGATTTAATTTGATGTACCCATCACACGTTTTCAGACTTCATAAACCGTCCATAGGAGCTTCGTCTATAATTCCTGATGGATATGGCAACATATCGAGGAGTTATATTTTTGTACGCATTGTGCTCTCTCAGTTAGTCGATCTCGTGATCCACAAGAAAACACATGAGCCAAGATCACCCACGAGATCCAAGTAAACAATACATGATGAAGCCAGCTAACACCGATGCAAAGGTTCCTGACACCTAACCCTGGATCCGCGGTATAAAGTGTTACGTTGCAGATTGAAGTGCAGTGCAGTGTTCGGATACTGACATCTTGCCGCGAGTCCCCCAGCCCGCTGGAGGCGGCGGAGGAGGAGCGCGGCGAGGGGGAGGGGCAGGGCGGCGCCGGCGCCGGGTTCAGCAGCGCCGCCACGTCCTGCAGCGGAGACTCCAGCAAGTAGTCCCAGTTCATCTGCACATACACATACATACAGAGTCCACCACATCCGTCACCAGCACCGACACTCCCACCGTGGATATGGTGGATGTGCACGCGACCACGGACACGCGACAAACACGTGCGCGTACGCACCAACTGCTCTGAAGGTGCATTTACGTATGTACAATTGTACAGGTTCTACCAATAAAACAGAGCTGTTCTCAATTCATACATTTCGCCGAGCAATTAGTTTTTTTAGGAAGAAACTTTAGACGCACCTGAGTGTTACTTCTAGGACGTTCTTCGTTCAGGCTCAGGCTCCGCACCCCGCATCGCTTCACTGTACGTACCTGGTTCTGCAGACGCAGCAGCCAGCAGGTGTCCCCGGTGGGTGCCCGCACATGCAGCTCTGCCCACTGCGCGCACCAGCAGGCGCAGGCTCCCCCCGCTGCCGCGGCGCTGCCTCTCCACCAGGCGCCCTCCTCGCTGTCCTGCACACCGCCCCCGCACCCCGCACCCCGCATCGCTTCACTGTACGTACCTGGTTCTGCAGACGCAGCAGCCAGCAGGTGTCCCCGGTGGGTGCCCGCACATGCAGCTCTGCCCACTGCGCGCACCAGCAGGCGCAGGCTCCCCCCGCTGCCGCGGCGCTGCCTCTCCACCAGGCGCCCTCCTCGCTGTCCTGCACACCGCCCCCGCACCCCGCACCCCGCATCGCTTCACTGTACGTACCTGGTTCTGCAGACGCAGCAGCCAGCAGGTGTCCCCGGTGGGTGCCCGCACATGCAGCTCTGCCCACTGCGCGCACCAGCAGGCGCAGGCTCCCCCCGCTGCCGCGGCGCTGCCTCTCCACCAGGCGCCCTCCTCGCTGTCCTGCACACCGCCCCCGCACCCCGCACCCCGCATCGCTTCACTGTACGTACCTGGTTCTGCAGACGCAGCAGCCAGCAGGTGTCCCCGGTGGGTGCCCGCACATGCAGCTCTGCCCACTGCGCGCACCAGCAGGCGCAGGCTCCCCCCGCTGCCGCGGCGCTGCCTCTCCACCAGGCGCCCTCCTCGCTGTCCTGCACACCGCCCCCGCACCCCGCACCCCGCATCGCTTCACTGTACGTACCTGGTTCTGCAGACGCAGCAGCCAGCAGGTGTCCCCGGTGGGTGCCCGCACATGCAGCTCTGCCCACTGCGCGCACCAGCAGGCGCAGGCTCCCCCCGCTGCCGCGGCGCTGCCTCTCCACCAGGCGCCCTCCTCGCTGTCCTGCACACCGCCCCCGCACCCCGCACCCCGCATCGCTTCACTGTACGTACCTGGTTCTGCAGACGCAGCAGCCAGCAGGTGTCCCCGGTGGGTGCCCGCACATGCAGCTCTGCCCACTGCGCGCACCAGCAGGCGCAGGCTCCCCCCGCTGCCGCGGCGCTGCCTCTCCACCAGGCGCCCTCCTCGCTGTCCTGCACACCGCCCCCGCACCCCGCACCCCGCATCGCTTCACTGTACGTACCTGGTTCTGCAGACGCAGCAGCCAGCAGGTGTCCCCGGTGGGTGCCCGCACATGCAGCTCTGCCCACTGCGCGCACCAGCAGGCGCAGGCTCCCCCCGCTGCCGCGGCGCTGCCTCTCCACCAGGCGCCCTCCTCGCTGTCCTGCACACCGCCCCCGCACCCCGCACCCCGCATCGCTTCACTGTACGTACCTGGTTCTGCAGACGCAGCAGCCAGCAGGTGTCCCCGGTGGGTGCCCGCACATGCAGCTCTGCCCACTGCGCGCACCAGCAGGCGCAGGCTCCCCCCGCTGCCGCGGCGCTGCCTCTCCACCAGGCGCCCTCCTCGCTGTCCTGCACACCGCCCCCGCATTACATCCACTCTCAAGAACACTATGAGCCGTTCACCTGCATGGCTACTCCTGAGCGGCACATGCACATCAGCGGCTCTCTAGCTATATTGACTATGAACTATATTATCCCACCGAAGACATTTCATGTAAAATAAGTTGTCAAGACTCATAACGCTTTCACGGATAAAAAGTAATCAGGTCTCATGAAGAGCCAACCCCTGAGCCCTAACCAGTATTATAATATCTGTGCCCTCACTCTGCAAACCCTACATTTATGTAAAGAAGCATGGCTTGGCCGTACATGGTAAAGAAGCATGGCTTGGCCGTTTCACAGAACTATTACATGACACACCAATAAATACCAATACCTTAATTTCTCACCATAAGTAAACGATCAAAAATTATGTCTTCATTTTTTATTCCTCAAAATTTTGTAAAAATTTGATTGAGATGTTTAAATGTTTGCGTCTTACCACTTCTTTGGATATCCTCTCGAACCTCTGCGTGAAGTGATTGAGAATTTCCACGAGCGGGTCCGTCGCTTTGCTGTTCTCTGATGAGTTTTGTCTGCAATACAAACAACACTTTTACAAAATAATGTTGCTTCCAAAACCTCGTGTAAACTAATAAATGAGAAAAAAATTACTTACTACAAATATATACAAAATTTATTTCTAAAATAAAATCAGTGATTTCTTACAAGGAAATGTTTAAAAATGTGCTTTTTCTAAGCAAAAAAAACTAAAGCCATGCCGAGTTCGTGCGATTGGAATCTCCTGTTTACCCGCCACGACAGGAGCCCGTACATGCGTTTGCCATGAGAGGTTGTTTGTTGGTTACCATTTATATTCGGAACTGCTTATCGGATTGTAATGCAAAATTATCAATCGATTCGTACGTCTTCAAATATGGTTCTTAGATAAAATTTATGGCCACAAGTTACTAGGAAGCGCTGCACAATATATGATGGAAATACGGGTATTTCCATCAGGAGGAATTTTCCTTTCAGGAGTTTTCATAATGGTACGCCACATGCGAGCTACTGTCAGCATAAATGAAGCGCACGAGCGGAACTAGCAGATGAAATGATGCCCGGCTCACGACTCACTGCCCTGGCTGGCGCGGCTTCTAGCTGAGCTGCGTGTGAACCGGCCACAACGCGGACAAGGCTAACTAGGGAAAATAAGGCTTTGTACAGAAGCGAAAGATTAGAAGAACGGGGATGAAAGAGGATCAAGGTTTTTGTGTGGTTGGGTTAGCCATATTGTGTACCATCTAGTGCATTTTGTTTTCCTAATTCTGTGCACGACGTGGCAGGACTTGAGGATGCAACTCTGAGTGCAAGGTCGGAGGATCACCCAGCAGCAAATGGTGTGAAGACCTTGGGTGAGGACTAACTAGGGAGGTAGGCAGTATGGTAACGAGGGTTTGCAGCCAACCGGTGAGAGGCATGATTGCTTCGCTGTGGGGATACAGGGTATCTTCTGCTATCTGTTGTCGTAGAAATAGAGATAATGATCACTTGCTGTAGCGAGTTCGGAGTGGAGGGGTGGGGAGGGGAGGGCAGGGTAAGTTGTAGCACCTGGTGGTGTGTCCGCTCCCGGGATGCAGGTCGGAGATGGAGAGCGAGCTGGAGGTGTCGGTGCTGCGCGAGTGCTGCAGCGACCACTTGCTGTAGCTGTCCCCACACACACAATACAACACCAGTTACCACCACATCACAACCAGAACTACCACATTCCCCTTCGCTACAGAGCACAAGATCCCCTCCGCCACTACACACTGTGTAGTTTTTCACTGTTTTTTTGAATAAATGTTGATCAGACCATTGTCTACTACTGTTTTATAGCATCATCTAGACAAAGTCTGAATTATCGCTGCTCTCTATACACACAGACACCGCGCTCGCATTTAACCAGCAGCCTGCCGCCGCGACTTCTACAGTTATAGTTTCTGACAGTGTTATGTCCGGTAATATAGGGAAAATCGGAATCAATGTTGACTCGGTGCACACGGAGCTACGTAGATACCTTGTGCCCATCTACTACACAATGCTCTGTGTCGTGCATTTATTTTCATGACAATGAGTGCCTGTGATAAAAGGACATCGGATGCGCGTACGCTACGTTGTTATATTTACATTAATTGAAATTTCACAGTTAATTTTGTTGCATGCCTTGATTCGAGCTCTTCACTGGCAAGTCACGTTATTTCTTAATCACACCGTTCAGGGCATCGCCCAAGTTTAGTTATGGTGGATTGGTAGACCTGATAAGAGCCTTGTAACCAAAGGTGAAGGTAAGTGCTCAATCTTAATGTCATCCGAGACGTTAATAATGCTATTTGCATTAAATGAAAAAAAGGACAAATAGTTCGTTTTATTTTATCGCGTTTTAGCAGGCAGTTTCAATACAGATTATTAATAAATCTGTGATTTAACCATTATAAAAATCTTGATATATGTATTTTAAGATTAAAAAAAATCGAACGCGGGGCCCAGAACGAAGTGAAACATGCGTTTCCCAGTTCATAAACACTGTTACGGGTACGTTTTTGAGTAAAAGGCCTCTACTATAGCCAATAGCAAGATTACCTCAACTCTTTGTCATATAACTGAAGCAGCTACTCCAATGAAGGTGCTCTGCTGTACTCAAAGAGGATGTAGCGTCCACGTACGCACACTTTAACTGTGCAGTGTAACACTTCCGGTGAGCGACGGAGCAAACATCGCGCATGCGCCCCAGACCCCGGATTTCATCCGACACTCACTAAGTACACGAGTTTAGCAGTCATTCATTGTTTGTAGTAAAATACCTACATTATCAGCGATTTGATGTGTTTGGACTCGACACTTTATAGAAAATAAAGTATTGTTAGGTAAAATGAAGTGGAATCGAATAGGTCACAGCTGGGCTACCTTTGACAATCGATACAATCTCAATTCGATTCTAATCCAATTAAGTTTCTTTTTTTTTTTATAGCATGTGACATTTCAATTGCAAACTCTACTCCAATCTCGAATGTCAACGTCAATATCGCGTCAAAAGTTTTTATATCAGGCCACTCAGAAAGTTTTGCGAAAAAAAGTTTTTATGTATAAGGCTCTGGCCACTTGTAATTATTTTGAAAAATTTGGTTATTTAAAAGTAAAAATACCATTGTTTGAATTTCGAATTTCCCTCCACATTTTTTCGAGAGTCAAATTAAATTATCGTGTCTCATTTAAAAATGGATCTGCATCGAGAGCATTTTCGTGCGATGATTTTCTACGATTTTAAATGTGGCCTAAAACCTGATGAGTCATTTGATCGACTTCAAATGGCTTTTATGGATGAAGGACCTTCAAAAGCAACCATCTACCGTAGAGTTAAAGCGCGGTCGCCTTACTTTGGAGGATGAACAAAGGAGTGGTCGTCCTACGACGGCTGTCACGCAAGAAAGTGTGCTGGCAGTAAAAAAATTAATTCAAGAAAACAGGCGAATTACATACGAAGAGATTCAACATACACTGCAGATTGGTTCGGGAAGCGTTCACAAGATTCTTCACGAGCACCTTCGCGTGAGGAGGATAGTTTCACGCTGGGTGCCGCACAACCTCACCGAAGCTCAGAAGCAGACCCGTGTGGAGTGGTGCCGTGAAATGATTCAAAAATTTGAAGCAGGTTCGTCTCGGCGCGTTTACGACATTGTGACAGGTGACGAATCCTGGATTTATCAATACGATCCAGAAACAAAGCGTCACCATGATAACGCGTCCGCGCACTCAGCGCTCAAAACGAGGGACTTCCTGGACACCACACCGGTCAGAGTCTTGGGTCACTCTCCTTACAGTCCTGATCTGGCACAGCTGAAAGGGATACAGTTTTCATTGCCGGAAGACGCGCTAGCAGCGTTCGAGAAGACCGTGGAAGAGGTGTCTGCGGCGGACTGGAAAAAATGTTTCGAAAATTGGTTCAGACGCATGAAACTTTGTATAGAGGCTGGTGGAGATTTCTTTGAAAAGATTTAATTAAAATATTTTATCCAAAGAAGTTAGTTTTTTAGTTTCTCAAAACTTTCTGAGTATCCCACGTATATTTGTAGCCTATTTCATATTTTTGTTATTTTTTTTTTTATATAAGTTGTTGATTTAAGCATTGTGAATGTCTATATCCGTGTGCCCACTGAAAAAGATCTCCTCCAAACCTTTCCAGTTGTCTTGTTGTTTGAGCACCCTGTAAGCACTCATTTAAAAGTTACAAAAATAAACATATTGTATTGTATTGAGCGACTCTCGTCCATGTTCTACCAGCTGTCTTTACTATCTCATCATCCCACCAGAATCTCCGGAATGGTCTTTCTTGTTTACGCTTACCTTCTTGTCTATCATGTAAAAAGTACATACCAATAAAAAGCTCATTCGATATCATTTAGTTCTTTAAAATCCCACCACATACGAATTCCAATCAAGCATTAAAAATTCCAAATAGCAGGAATTCGATCCTAATCCCGAATCCGTGTCAAGGGTTGGTACTAGGTTAGCATGTCACAGTTAGTAGTGCTGAGTACGAGCGGTAAGATAAGTAAAAGCCAATTCGCGCGCTTCCACAGTCCACCACGAGAAGTATGGGGGCGTTGCTGTCGTACTGCGTGCCTTTCAATTACTCTAAAGCAATCAATCAAGGAATGACTTGTTGAGACAACAGAGTATTCCTTGCTGAAGTTTATAAAGATGCGATTTGCTATATTCGTGTATAGAGGGCGTCACTCGTCTATGCCGCATGGAAGGCAAGTACTCTAAATATTGTAGATAGGAAGTTTCACATTAAAGAAAAGTCTGAACTATATATCGGTTGTAATTGCTGCCAGTGGTTCCTTTGATTCAAGATACCGTGTTAGTTAGAGATAATTGATCCTTTTGGTTGACTTGTATTGATCATTACCATAAAAATACTGATTTTTCTTTCTTATTCGGCTGATCCGAGTCCCGGATTCGTAGTACGTGCTATCATTTATTCTGTCCTTCTAAGGCAAAGGTCTTTTTGAAAAAGTTTTATTTTGACATATTTTAAAAACATCTTTAATATCCAAAGTCAAACTACGTGAATTTAGAATTTCAAGAAGCCTATTTAAAATTGCCTTCCATTTGTCACAAACATGTACCTTTTCAATGTACCTTTAATTTTTACATTCCGCATTATTTTTGTCCATCGGCAAACATAATGGGTCTCATTACGAAAGGTGGTTTAAATCGGTGGTTTATCTTTTAGATCTTTGATTCCTGATTTTCAAGACAAATTGTTGTGCAAAGGAAACAAGGCTTAAAATTTAATGCTATAGTATAATAGCCGACAGTCTATGTGACATTACAAAAAGAGGTTTGACTACAAATAACTGCTAAAAGATAAAGCAGGCGGTCACCTAGTTTATTTATATCATAACTCAACCTCTTTTTGAGGACCTACTTTTTTTGGTAGCCAATCAAAATTATGTTTTTCTTTTTTATTTTGGTTTAGAAGTGTTTTTTAAATTAAACGGTCATTCCGCGGTTTTATTTTATTTTTAAATTGTCGACCGTAGTGGCTTTGCAATAATACTTTTTTTTCGATAAGGTATATTTAAACCATGGTTTAGTGGATCTGACAGAACTTGAGTTCAACTCGAGTTTAGACCACGTTTCATAATGAGACCGAATGCGTTTTGTTTAAAAGCATGCATAGTCTCAACAACCCACCCGATCCTTAAAGGCCCGCTCAAACTGCCACCGCCACCACTGTATAGAATAGTTTGACCGCGCCCTTACCGACAACATCGGTAAGGTAACCGGTATCGGTAACCTTAGCACCGACAACATCCGACAACACGCGACAACACGCGACAACACGCGACAACACGCGACAACACGCGACAACACGCGACAACACGCCGCGAGACGTTCGCGATTACATAACATAATTATAAGGTTTACGGGTATCAAGTTTACCGTTTTTTATTATTTTTACTATACAAAAGGTGTCGGGAAAATATTAAAAAAATAGAATGCGATAAACACCCGTAAACATTATAATAATGTGACGTCAGATGAGGTGTCGCGGCTCACTCACCGCTTGACTTCGGGCTGGCTCGGCTCCGGGTTCGGTTCCGGGCTGGGCTCGCTCTCGCCGTCGTTCACTTGCACCTGGATCTGAGATTGAAGCGGGGGCTGCTCCCTACTCTGAACAACAACAAAATAAACTATTACATTGTATTGTGGGGCTGGAGCATCCTGGTAATACCACCAGGATGCCTGAACTGACAATCACATTCTGCTCCAATTATCTATTCAATGGATTGAGGAGGGGAATATCATGCGATATAGAATTGAAATGAAAAGGAAAAGGGACAACAAATAGACAAACTTTCTGATGTTTCGTAGTAGTCTATTTGATTTTATAGTGAAAGTCAACATGACTACAGCTCACTTCTCATTGCATGCAGGCTTGAAGTGACTCCTCGATATCTTAAGTCGAAGTCAATATTTTTTTATTCATTAAAATTACAAGGTTCACTTTGGAAAGTCAACTTTACTACCTGTTCCACCGCGGAACCATCTTTCGGAAGCGTACCTCAGGTATAAAGCTTGGAGAGGAATGTAAACCTTGAAAGTAAAGCTGGTTTATATTAATGACGAGACATTGCTTTGATTGATCACCGAACGCGAACTGATTCCATTCACTGACAAACCGACGACGCAATTGGAGTGGTACCTGTGTTTGCGCGTCGCCGTGCTCGGGGGCGGGAGCGGGGGCGGGGGCGGGGGGATGCGCGGGGGGCGGCGCCGGGTGCTGCAGCGGCGGCAGGGGGCTCGAGATGCTCTCCGCGTGCTGCTTGCAGAGCACGGCACATCTGTGGCACATCACAACACAATAAATAACACAGAACCAAATTAACTACGCAAATAATAATCACTCCCTTAGCAAACATGTAAATACTGTGACGAGCGCGGCCTAGCTAACTACGGTACGCTAGCGCCATCTCTTATCAAGTGGACGCACTACTTGTTACCGCTATCAGCACTAACCGCGCTAGAAAGGGACGGAAGTTTCCAGAATGTTCGGGACGGTACGAGATGGGGCGGAGCAAGCATATGGGCCACGCCCCCTACTAGATTGTTCTGGAAGAGACGTCTTACGAGATATATAAGCGCGGCAAGCGGCCGGTAGAGTCAGTTTATTTTCAAGATTGGAAAGTGAATTATTGGAAGTGACTCGATAGCGATACCCAGTGACTAGTGAAGTGACCGTTGCGCTAGTGTTGTACCAAGTGATACAGTGTTTTAGTGTTTTTATTTTAATTGTGTAGTTTCGTTGTTATTTGTTCTGTTGACATTTTTATTGAGTGATTTATTAATACAGTGTTAAATTTGGTGTTTAATTGGACTTAATTGTTTCATCTCAAACCCTAGCTCGTAACAATATTTACTATATATAAGATAACACATATAGGGGGAGAGCGTTACCGGTCGCAGAGTCCCTGCTTGAGCGAGTTCTGATGGCAGCCGGAGGTGGTGATGGTGACGAGCTTGTGTCCGACGAGCCAGGTGACGGCGTGTCCGTCGTCGAAGAGGAACCTCGCGGTGTCGGAGCGCGGCGGCTTGGAGCTGCACGGCGTGGCGGTGTAGCGCGCCAGCAGATCCACGCAGGTCTCCGTCAGCTCCACGTGGAACCCGCGCACCGCGCCGCCGCCGCCCGCGGCCTCGCCCGCGCCGCCCGCGGACCCTCGCGGCGCCGCGCGGGAACCCTGCCCGAGAACAACATCACGCTCGCATCTGCATCATCCAGGATATCACCCAGCTGATCAAATCATAGACACATTACACTTTTCACCCGTTACGTGTCAGGGTCGACGACGCGCGACCGATACCTCCGCTGTTGCGAGCCTCCATAGGGTGCGGTGACCGCTCGCCAACAGGTGAACCGTATGCTTGTTTGCAACCTGAGTTTAAAAATAAAAATTCGCAAGCCCCACCCCGGGCTGATGTCGAGAAGTCGACACAGCAAATTGTTCCAGTACCGCGTCGTAGAGATCGACTTTAATGGTGTAATAGAATAAGGTCGGACAGGGAGGTGACTCACGAGGCTGGAGCTGCGCTGCCGGTTGGAGGAGTCCTCGTTGGCGGCGCCTTGCTGGAAGTGGTTGGTGCGTGAGTGCAGCTGCTCTTCGAACGGCATTATTATGTAGTTGTGGAGACCCTGCAAATGTTGCATTGCGTTTTTAGCTTCGACGATAATAACACTTGAAAATAAATTACGTTGATTCTGGGTGACGTCATATTCTGTTGTCATAACTGAAAGGTCCAACTTGATTGAGGATGCTTCGAGTTGAATCGAACAGATGCTTTTTAAGCTCCAAACGGAATACCAAAACAAACCTCAAAAGGTTAAACGACATTAAACTAGTAAAATTTAAAAAGATAGCAATCAGGTGAGTAGGTCAGTAGTCGCAGCGAGTGTTGGCTACAAGTAAGCGAGCGAGTGACTCACGTGAATGATGAACCGCACGAAGTTCCTCCGGTAGGAGAGGCGACACTTGAGAAACCAGGCGGCGATCACGTGGTGCGCGAGCGAGACCACGTAGTGGTTGTAGCGCGAGGGGTTCGTGTACGGAAGCAGGATGGCGAACACAGACATGTACTGGTCCTCGACAAAGGACGCGAACACCTTCGGCAGCCGCGTCAGAGCTGCAAATCAACAATACAGTGTCAGAGACAGACGGTTTTTGTAGGCGTCGCTTCACTCGTCCTCAATAAAACTGTTAGTATTCAGAAGTATTCCTTTAAAATTATGTTTGAACAAAAACGGGTCTTTCATAAAGCCCTGTGGTACACCATAAGCAGTATCGAATATTGACGTAGTTTCTCACATAATTAATGTTTCCAAGGAGGCAATTTAAGAAATAACTACGTTACTTTATACTACCTAATAAGTCATTTATCTTGCTTGTTTATAATGAGTTCTTAATGTGCTGGTCTACATTGTCGAACGCTTTAATTAAGTCACAAAAAATAACATAAAAAAATTACTTACTCGATAGAAATTCGAGCATTGGACTGGCGATAGCTTGTGTATCCGATATCTTGGAAAGATCTAGTAGTACTTCCGGCAGCATTTTGACCATCGTGTCTCTCGTTTCGAGGGTGAATATCGTCAGCGCATTGATGTATGGCTGCGGCGTTCGGAGAACTGAAACGAAGAGATCCAATTTAAATCAGAACATTTTAAGCTTTGGAATTTAATTGTTAGTTTTTTATTGTTTTAGTTGACTCACCCATGCCGTATTTGAGCAGGCAGCGCACTATTCTCTGCTGCGTCTGTGGCTCCAGGTAGCTGTGGTAGGGCGCCATGGCGGCCAGACCCGGCAGCGCCGCGCTGTGGAACTCCGACACCAGCAGCTTCTGCCCACCCGACACGCGCAGGCACTCGGGGAAGTACAAACTGCGGTCCGAAATCTACGGAGACAGCGCAAAACGAGACGGTTATTCAGAAACCAGAACCAGACGGCAAGCGCGCGCGCAGCACCGCGCCCAGCACCGCCCACTCCGCCTCGCGCGTCAGCGCCGACACCAGCAGCCGTCCCACCGGTACCACTCACCATGGAGCAGAGCGTGGAGGCGAGCAGGTCCAGGTCCTGCGCGCGGCGCCCGACGGCGAGCGCGCGCGCCTGCAGCAGCGGCGGCAGCGCGCGCAGCACCGCGCCCAGCACCGCCCACTCCGCCTCGCGCGTCAGCGCCGACACCAGCAGCCGTCCCACCGGTACCACTCACCATGGAGCAGAGCGTGGAGGCGAGCAGGTCCAGGTCCTGCGCGCGGCGCCCGACGGCGAGCGCGCGCGCCTGCAGCAGCGGCGGCAGCGCGCGCAGCACCGCGCCCAGCACCGCCCACTCCGCCTCGCGCGTCAGCGCCGACACCAGCAGCCGTCCCACCGGTACCACTCACCATGGAGCAGAGCGTGGAGGCGAGCAGGTCCAGGTCCTGCGCGCGGCGCCCGACGGCGAGCGCGCGCGCCTGCAGCAGCGGCGGCAGCGCGCGCAGCACCGCGCCCAGCACCGCCCACTCCGCCTCGCGCGTCAGCGCCGACACCAGCAGCCGTCCCACCGGTACCACTCACCATGGAGCAGAGCGTGGAGGCGAGCAGGTCCAGGTCCTGCGCGCGGCGCCCGACGGCGAGCGCGCGCGCCTGCAGCAGCGGCGGCAGCGCGCGCAGCACCGCGCCCAGCACCGCCCACTCCGCCTCGCGCGTCAGCGCCGACACCAGCAGCCGTCCCACCGGTACCACTCACCATGGAGCAGAGCGTGGAGGCGAGCAGGTCCAGGTCCTGCGCGCGGCGCCCGACGGCGAGCGCGCGCGCCTGCAGCAGCGGCGGCAGCGCGCGCAGCACCGCGCCCAGCACCGCCCACTCCGCCTCGCGCGTCAGCGCCGACACCAGCAGCCGTCCCACCGGTACCACTCACCATGGAGCAGAGCGTGGAGGCGAGCAGGTCCAGGTCCTGCGCGCGGCGCCCGACGGCGAGCGCGCGCGCCTGCAGCAGCGGCGGCAGCGCGCGCAGCACCGCGCCCAGCACCGCCCACTCCGCCTCGCGCGTCAGCGCCGACACCAGCAGCCGTCCCACCGGTACCACTCACCATGGAGCAGAGCGTGGAGGCGAGCAGGTCCAGGTCCTGCGCGCGGCGCCCGACGGCGAGCGCGCGCGCCTGCAGCAGCGGCGGCAGCGCGCGCAGCACCGCGCCCAGCACCGCCCACTCCGCCTCGCGCGTCAGCGCCGACACCAGCAGCCGTCCCACCGGTACCACTCACCATGGAGCAGAGCGTGGAGGCGAGCAGGTCCAGGTCCTGCGCGCGGCGCCCGACGGCGAGCGCGCGCGCCTGCAGCAGCGGCGGCAGCGCGCGCAGCACCGCGCCCAGCACCGCCCACTCCGCCTCGCGCGTCAGCGCCGACACCAGCAGCCGTCCCACCGGTACCACTCACCATGGAGCAGAGCGTGGAGGCGAGCAGGTCCAGGTCCTGCGCGCGGCGCCCGACGGCGAGCGCGCGCGCCTGCAGCAGCGGCGGCAGCGCGCGCAGCACCGCGCCCAGCACCGCCCACTCCGCCTCGCGCGTCAGCGCCGACACCAGCAGCCGCGCCACGCGCCCCACCGGCACCGCGCACCAGCCCTGCACAGACACGCATACGCAGCGTCAGCACTAGAGCGCCCCCATACACCTCTCGTCCCGTCCCCGCTCCGCCTCACCGCCGGCAGCTCCTTCGGCGGTGGCGGCTGCTGCCCGCGCACCAGGGGCGGCTCGGCGACCAGGAACGGTGAGCAGATCGGCTTCATGCGCAGAGAGGCGGCGCCGCTGACCACCGCACCCGACGCGTCATAGCAGAAGCCCACGCAGTTGAACGAGTTCGCCCGCAGACCGAAAAGCATTTCAAGTATCTGCAACCAAACGACGTTCCCTAAAATTATTCATGCGAATAAATTACATGAATGCAACGGAATAAAAGACATTTTGAAACAGTTGACAGATTTTAAGATATATTTATATATATATTTTACCTTCAACCTTAGGTCGGGGTGGTGTTGGAAGAGAGCCGGCCGCTTGTAATGGTGGTCGAGATGGTCGAGCAGCACGAGGAAGCAGCGCAGAGGCAGCGCAGCGGGCGAAGCCAACAACTGAAGCACAAGCGTTTATATTATCAGAACCGATAGGAAACAGGTTCATAGGCCACACCCAGCGGATGGGAGTTACCTTGTCGTGCAGCAGCTGCAGCAGACCGGCGAGCGCGAGCCGCAGGTCGCCCGTGTCCGCGTCCGGCGGGATCGGCACGTCCGTCACGTACATCTCGAACGGACGATTCAGGATCTATCACACAATACATGCATACAATTTAATGTGCATTCAATCATCCTTGTCTCATGTGCCCTTTTGTTTTTCACCATCATTTAAAAGGGACTCTCTCATTCCAACGGTACCACTCCCACTTTTCAATTCCCCACTTACGGAGTAGCGGCGTTGGAATGGTGAAGTTCACTCCTTGCATCATCTAAATTCGTGTGACGGCTTTCTAAGTCCCACCCTTTTTTTATTTTATTTTATACATATTTGGAAACCACTCAGCTTTAATAGCACTAATGAGCTACAATTTGTTTGAGGGGAGCCTTTGACAGTTTTCACTAATAGTTGTAAGTTGAATTATCAATATCGGATAATGAGGAGTTTCCTTATTTAATTTACCTTTTCAAGTAGATCGATGAGGTCTGTGCATGCGTCGACAGTGGGCCCCAAGGCCAGCGCGGTCAGCGCCTGAGCGGCCGCCGCCCTCAGGCCGGCGTCCGCGTCCAGCGCGCACTGCCCCAGCACCGGCACCCCCACCAGCTCCACCAGCTCCGACCCGTACACGTATCTGCAACGACCACGATGCAGGGGGGCACGCTTCATTCTCCTTTCACATAACGTAAATGCGTCAAGGAATAAGTTGGCAGCAGCCACGTGATATTTGAATGTTTCCGTAACGGGAAGCGGTACCTGTGCCTGCGTATGAAGGCCATCAGCTGGTTGAGCGTGTGTTTCCGCACGGCGCGGCGCGGCTCGTGTCGCAGGTACTTGTCAGCGAGCGCCAGCGCCGCGCCCACCCACGCGCTGCTCGTCGCCGACAGCGCCTCCGCGCGCAGACTCACCAGACGCATCGTCGACGACTCCTGCGACACACCATCCCGCACTCGCTTACCACCTCTGACACATGTCGATAACGAATATACATGCTACACTCATTCTAGAACAAAACATGTACTTTACATGACGACCTCTGTGGCATAGTGGGCAAAAGCCCGCCTGAGACACAGAAGGTTGCGGGTTCGATTCCCGTCTCGGGACTAATGTTTGTATGATCTACAAATATTTGTCTTGGGTCTGGGTGTTTTCTATGTATAATATGTATGTATTTACAAAAAAAAAAGTATCTAAGTAGTATATCAATCATGTAGTTCCCATAATACAAGCTCTGCTTAGTTTGGGGCTATATGATGCTGTGTGAAAAATGTCCAGAAATATTTATTATTATTTATTTATTATTTACAACAGCTTCTGATTGGGTTCATCGTTCGAACAAAATTAATAATAATACTGGATAAAATTTAATCGAGGTATCTGCGATAGCATTCACTTTGATCACTATTAACTGTAACAAACAGTTAATATACAAAAAAGATTCGTGGAAAGAGGAAGTGTGTCACAAGGATGCGTTTTAGGTCTTCTTTTATTCGATACCCCATATAAATTTATAGTAAGAAATTCAAGCATGATAGTACGTTAATTGGAGTGGCCCAAGTTGGTAGATTATTGCAAACGGAGCGCGGGTAGTGAGTGAGCGTGTGTGAAGTGTAGTGTAGTGTGGGCTAGTGAGTGTGCAGTGTTACCGGGCGGTCGTGTCCGGCGCAGTCGACGAGGTCGAGCAGCGCGTCCGGATCGCCGCTGAACTGTCCGCTGTCCGCGAGCTGCTCGATCGTGCTGATGAGCGCGTGAAGCTTCGTGTGGATCATCTCGTTCGGAGGGTCGTAGCTCTCTGCAACACCAGCACCTACTTATTTATCTTTCATATTAGATTCTTTAAAATATAGGTCACGCTATACCTTGTTGATTTAAATAAATAATGTAAAATTGGTTGAATGCGTACTGTCCTGTTCCAATGCCCTGTGCAGTATCCTCAGCAAGATGTCCCAGGCGGGCTCGCAGAGGTCCGTGGGCGCGCGAGTCACGGCACTCTGCACGCCCGCTACCACCTCGTACGTCACCACCGGCTGCTCCCCGTCCAGCGCCTGCAGCGAAACCAACACAACCAGTACTGCACTATGCGACTAAAGAAGACCACTCAAAGCTCGTTACTGTATTCATTTACAAAGCCAATTTATGGAAATGTACTCACTTTCAAGAATGCGGGTAGGACAGCCAAAAAGGAGACTTTAAGCGAGGGGACCCGGCGCGGGCCCCACAGCGCCATGTTGATGTAGAAGACGGCCCCCCTCACGAGACCCGCATCGCCCTCATCAGCAGATTCCGCGCCCGCGCCCCGCAGGATCTCCACCATCTCCTGCAAGGCCGCGTATCCGATGTCGCCGCCCACCACGTACCGCATTAGCTGTGGACAACGTTAAGTGAAGAAGATCGATTGTTAAGTCGACACCACGAGCCGTCAGACATACCTTCCAGCTGGACTGGCAGTAGTTCTCCATGTTGACGGTGCGGCACAGCGCTGCCACGAAGGTCGGCAGCGCGGCGCGCGGCAGCAGCGAGTACGAGACCACGGCCTCCAGGAGCGCCAGGCAGCTCGACACCACGAGCCGTCAGACATACCTTCCAGCTGGACTGGCAGTAGTTCTCCATGTTGACGGTGCGGCACAGCGCTGCCACGAAGGTCGGCAGCGCGGCGCGCGGCAGCAGCGAGTACGAGACCACGGCCTCCAGGAGCGCCAGGCAGCTCGACACCACGAGCCGTCAGACATACCTTCCAGCTGGACTGGCAGTAGTTCTCCATGTTGACGGTGCGGCACAGCGCTGCCACGAAGGTCGGCAGCGCGGCGCGCGGCAGCAGCGAGTACGAGACCACGGCCTCCAGGAGCGCCAGGCAGCTCGACACCACGAGCCGTCAGACATACCTTCCAGCTGGACTGGCAGTAGTTCTCCATGTTGACGGTGCGGCACAGCGCTGCCACGAAGGTCGGCAGCGCGGCGCGCGGCAGCAGCGAGTACGAGACCACGGCCTCCAGGAGCGCCAGGCAGCTCGACACCACGAGCCGTCAGACATACCTTCCAGCTGGACTGGCAGTAGTTCTCCATGTTGACGGTGCGGCACAGCGCTGCCACGAAGGTCGGCAGCGCGGCGCGCGGCAGCAGCGAGTACGAGACCACGGCCTCCAGGAGCGCCAGGCAGCTCGACACCACGAGCCGTCAGACATACCTTCCAGCTGGACTGGCAGTAGTTCTCCATGTTGACGGTGCGGCACAGCGCTGCCACGAAGGTCGGCAGCGCGGCGCGCGGCAGCAGCGAGTACGAGACCACAGCCTCCAGGAGCGCCAGGCAGCTCGACACCACGAGCCGTCAGACATACCTTCCAGCTGGACTGGCAGTAGTTCTCCATGTTGACGGTGCGGCACAGCGCTGCCACGAAGGTCGGCAGCGCGGCGCGCGGCAGCAGCGAGTACGAGACCACGGCCTCCAGGAGCGCCAGGCAGCTCGACACCACGAGCCGTCAGACATACCTTCCAGCTGGACTGGCAGTAGTTCTCCATGTTGACGGTGCGGCACAGCGCTGCCACGAAGGTCGGCAGCGCGGCGCGCGGCAGCAGCGAGTACGAGACCACGGCCTCCAGGAGCGCCAGGCAGCTCGACACCACGAGCCGTCAGACATACATTCCAGCTGGACTGGCAGTAGTTCTCCATGTTGACGGTGCGGCACAGCGCTGCCACGAAGGTCGGCAGCGCGGCGCGCGGCAGCAGCGAGTACGAGACCACGGCCTCCAGGAGCGCCAGGCAGCTCGACACCACGAGCCGTCAGACATACCTTCCAGCTGGACTGGCAGTAGTTCTCCATGTTGACGGTGCGGCACAGCGCTGCCACGAAGGTCGGCAGCGCGGCGCGCGGCAGCAGCGAGTACGAGACCACGGCCTCCAGGAGCGCCAGGCAGCTCGACACCACGAGCCGTCAGACATACCTTCCAGCTGGACTGGCAGTAGTTCTCCATGTTGACGGTGCGGCACAGCGCTGCCACGAAGGTCGGCAGCGCGGCGCGCGGCAGCAGCGAGTACGAGACCACGGCCTCCAGGAGCGCCAGGCAGCTCGACACCACGAGCCGTCAGACATACATTCCAGCTGGACTGGCAGTAGTTCTCCATGTTGACGGTGCGGCACAGCGCTGCCACGAAGGTCGGCAGCGCGGCGCGCGGCAGCAGCGAGTACGAGACCACGGCCTCCAGGAGCGCCAGGCAGCTCGACACCACGAGCCGTCAGACATACCTTCCAGCTGGACTGGCAGTAGTTCTCCATGTTGACGGTGCGGCACAGCGCTGCCACGAAGGTCGGCAGCGCGGCGCGCGGCAGCAGCGAGTACGAGACCACGGCCTCCAGGAGCGCCAGGCAGCTCGACACCACGAGCCGTCAGACATACCTTCCAGCTGGACTGGCAGTAGTTCTCCATGTTGACGGTGCGGCACAGCGCTGCCACGAAGGTCGGCAGCGCGGCGCGCGGCAGCAGCGAGTACGAGACCACGGCCTCCAGGAGCGCCAGGCAGCTCGACACCACGAGCCGTCAGACATACCTTCCAGCTGGACTGGCAGTAGTTCTCCATGTTGACGGTGCGGCACAGCGCTGCCACGAAGGTCGGCAGCGCGGCGCGCGGCAGCAGCGAGTACGAGACCACGGCCTCCAGGAGCGCCAGGCAGCTCGACACCACGAGCCGTCAGACATACCTTCCAGCTGGACTGGCAGTAGTTCTCCATGTTGACGGTGCGGCACAGCGCTGCCACGAAGGTCGGCAGCGCGGCGCGCGGCAGCAGCGAGTACGAGACCACGGCCTCCAGGAGCGCCAGGCAGCTCGACACCACGAGCCGTCAGACATACCTTCCAGCTGGACTGGCAGTAGTTCTCCATGTTGACGGTGCGGCACAGCGCTGCCACGAAGGTCGGCAGCGCGGCGCGCGGCAGCAGCGAGTACGAGACCACGGCCTCCAGGAGCGCCAGGCAGCTCGACACCACGAGCCGTCAGACATACCTTCCAGCTGGACTGGCAGTAGTTCTCCATGTTGACGGTGCGGCACAGCGCTGCCACGAAGGTCGGCAGCGCGGCGCGCGGCAGCAGCGAGTACGAGACCACGGCCTCCAGGAGCGCCAGGCAGCTCGACACCACGAGCCGTCAGACATACCTTCCAGCTGGACTGGCAGTAGTTCTCCATGTTGACGGTGCGGCACAGCGCTGCCACGAAGGTCGGCAGCGCGGCGCGCGGCAGCAGCGAGTACGAGACCACGGCCTCCAGGAGCGCCAGGCAGCTCGACACCACGAGCCGTCAGACATACCTTCCAGCTGGACTGGCAGTAGTTCTCCATGTTGACGGTGCGGCACAGCGCTGCCACGAAGGTCGGCAGCGCGGCGCGCGGCAGCAGCGAGTACGAGACCACGGCCTCCAGGAGCGCCAGGCAGCTCGACACCACGAGCCCATCAGCGCAGTACACGCACAGGTGACACGCTGACCTGTACACAACGCATCATAAGCCAGTTGAACCCTACAAAAACAGTTAGTTGTTAAACTAAGAGACTAAATACAGCAACAAAATCAGGTCTATCTGTCTTGTCTGATGGATGTAGGGCGATGAGGGCCGCATGAGTATGAAATGTGCGGTATACGTACTCAACAATGCCTTGCACGATGTGTTCATCGAGGTAGGTCGCGTTGTACTTGACCACGTTGATGATGAGCTGCAGGAACTCCACCAGCTGCGGCGGCGCCTGGATCTGCGGCAGCCATTCCAGCAGGAACTCCCCTATCTGTAGTTCAGACAGACAGATTCATGAATAATTCAGCTTGCTTTTATCCATCACTGGCTGTCCATCACTGGCAAAAAACATAGCTGAAATGTTCAGGGATGATTTTGCCGTGCATTCACCTTTGGGACCATCACAGTCGTTGAATCATGCGGGATCAAGTGGTCAGGAATTAGGAACTAGGTTTATGGCAAAAGATGTTAGAAACGCTATAAAGTCTATGTCGCGTGGTAAATCTCCTGGTCACGATGGTCTCAGCGTTGAACACTTAAGAAATGCGGGCCCCCATCTGCCTAGAGTACTAGCGATGTTTTATACCTTATGTGTCGGGCATTCATATCTACCTGCTCAAATGATGAAAACTGTAGTGGTGCCCATTGTGAAAAATAAGACCGGCGACATAAGTGATAAGAACAATTATAGGCCGATCTGCTTAGCTACGATAGTGGCCAAGGTGCTGGACAGTCTGCTTGACGCTCTACTTAGTCGTTATGTGAAAATACACGACAATCAATTCGGTTTTAGACCAGGTCTGTCAACAGAAACGGCTATATTGAGTTTGAAGCAGACGGTTAAGTACTACACTGATCGCAAAACTCCAATTTATGCTTGTTTCCTCGACCTATCGAAAGCATTCGACCTGGTTAATTACAATGTATTGTGGCAGAAGTTAAAAGATCTGGAGCTGCCACCAGAACTGAATGACATATTTGAGTTCTGGTATCATAACCAGGTCAATGTAGTACGATGGTCGGGCGTTTACTCGGAAGAGTACAGGTTGAAGTGTGGGGTGAGGCAAGGGGGGGCTGACGTCTCCAAAGCTCTTTAACCTCTATGTGGACGCGCTGATCGGTGAGCTTAGTAGTACACATGTCAGATGCCATATTGACGGTGTCTGTGTCAACAATATTAGCTATGCAGACGACATGGTGCTGTTGAGTGCATCTACTTGTGGTTTAGCCAAATTGCTTAACATTTGCGAGAAATATGCTCAAAAACATGGCCTAAAATATAATATCAATAAAAGTGAATGCATGGTCTTTCATGCCAAAGGAAGTTGTCCAGTCTCCCCTATTCCAGGCATATTGCACTAGTTTCTACACGTGCAGCCTGTGGGCAAGTCATACGCAAAAACAGTACAGCGCCTTGCGCGTGCAATATAACAATGCGTTCAGATTGCTGATGGGGCTGCCCCGGTTCTGTAGCGCGTCGGGGATGTTCGCCGAGGCGCGCGTGGACTGTTTCTACAGCACCATGCGCAAGAGGTGCACATCTCTCTCCAACACCATTCTGAGGGTATTCTCAGATAGATTTGACTTAACTTATCTCAGACACTGTTCTATGATCTATTTTATCCTCCTTTTTATTCTAGTTATAATGACATTTTAACTTTCTGACATAGTAATTTTGACATTCCATCCCAATTCAATTAGTTTGTTTCTAAAAAAAAATTGACATTTACTGTTCCAATTACGTATTTATTTGTTTACTTGTTGTTTTGTAGCCAAATAGTTCAAGGAATGTAACTAACTTAGAATAAAAAAAATATAACTAACATTTATTATGATGATCCCATGTTGATTTTAATAAATAAATATGAATGAACGAATGAACTGGCTGTTCATAGCCCGGCGACCAGCGGTTTGTATCTGTATAGACCAGCCCCAGAAGGAGGAGAATAAACGGGACTAGGACGGTATGTATATATTTGTAGAGTGATGCGTTTGCGAATCTCTCGGAGTTTCGGTCCGTATAACCGTAAGTTTGATCGAACATATAAACATTTGTCCCGCAGCGGAAATCAAACCGGAATCACCTCTTTCGTCGCAGTTAGCTGCTTGTCCGCCGTGCCACCGATGTCGTCAATAAAGTATTTCTCGGTTCGGCTTCTCTTGCATTTGTCAGACACGCAGCGCGAGGTTGGATCGAACCGGCTAGAGGAGAGACGAGGCACAGACCTGCTCCTCGAAGCAGTTGATGTTCTTGCCGGTGTTGGTGAGCGTGTGCAGCAGTCGGAAGCGCAGCGGCGCGTCGACGGACACATGCGCGGCGTGCGAGTCCCGCAGGTACCGGAACAGCACTGTGCGCATGAGCTGCAGCTGGTCGGCCTGTCCCTCCGCGATGTTGCGCAGCGCCGACAGTGCTGCGTGCCGCGCCTCTGCGCTCTCCGCCTCCAGCAGGTCGCGCGTGCACCGCCACACCTTCTCCACGCCGCCCTGCGCAACACACCACGACACTCTGCACTCAACACCATATAGATCTGGCAACTCGACCAAAGCACAGCGGTACCATCCTTTTCTCTAAGCCACTCACGGCACTTTCGACGCCCCTGTAACTTCGTTGTAGATCAAGCTAGAATCCTGAATTTTCAATGTCCTGTATACCATACATACCATAACTAGTTATATTCCCGAATACCTACTTTTTTATAACTATAGTTTAGGAACTATATCGCCGATAGAAGTTCTATAATTTTGTTACTTACTAACACACACATTCACCGATAATCAAAATTCTAAGGTACTTCTAGCAAACACATAAACTTCCAATTTGGAATTTGGTTAGTGTTTAGCCTTTAAAGAAAGGAAAAACTCAAACACAGAAATTTTCGTTTTTAAAAAATATATAATAACCACACTGATGCAAGCATCGGTTGACAGAGACAGAGAATCATAAGTTTTTGAAATTATACCATTATTGAATTAACTAAAATTTGGTAACATTTCAAATACAATGGTATGAGACACAAAACAGGGATGTTTTGTGTCATAAAGTTGTTTTTGTTGAGAATTAGTTACGGATCAACAACTTTGGTGTTGTGTTCAAAATTATGAACATGCTTCAATATGAATTATTTAGTTTCCCTTAAGCTTTCAATGAACATGCATGTGAATTTCAATTTTAGAAGCCTTTAATAGACATTAAGAGAATGGTATGAGGTATGTTTGGGGACCTTTGGGTATAAACCTTAAAACACAGTAACTTTTATCAATTCCATCAAACTCAAAGTTACAATTCATTTAATCACAAGGAAAGAGGTTTTTTAAACTACACATTTTATTGTCATATAAATAATCTGATATTTTATAGTATGCCTTTTTATAAAGTTTTTGTTTAATTACGTTTTTAAATTTGTTAAATGACAATTTTTATATATCTCTTGAAGTTTGTTATAAAAGCGTACACCGTGCCCTTTAAACAATTTACTAACTATATGGAGTGTACAAGTGGCAACAGCGAGTTTATCTTTATTTCTAGTATTTAAAACATTGTGACATTCACTATTTTACTTAAACAAATTAATATTTTTGTGAACATATATCAGATTTTCATATTTGTATTGACAAGGAAATGTAATTATATGACGACCTCTGTGGCGCAGTGGGCGAAGGCCCGCCTGAGACACTGGTGGTTGCGGGTTCGATTCCCACCATGAGAAAAAGCTTTGTATGGTCTGCAAATATTTGTCTCAGGTCTAAGTGTTTTTTATGTATAATATGTATGTATTTACAAAGAAAAAAGTATATAAGTAGTATATCAGTCATTAAGTGCCCATAACCCAAGCTCTGCTTACTTCGGGGCTAGATGATGCTGTGTGAAAATGGCCAGCATTATTTATTTGTTTCTTTAAACTTTTGGCATAGAGATATAATTCCTTGTTATGTTAAATACCATTCTGTATAAAGCACAGGTTCTCAAACTTATTTTTCCCACTGCCTACTTTGAGAATTAAAAAAATCTTACCCAAAGTTTTTTAACATAACAACTTATGCTTTCCCCCCTAGACTGCCTGAGCGCCCCCAATATCTTCTAGAGCTTTCTACCGCCCCCCTGAAGGCCCCAACACCCACAGGGGGGCGTTACTTATAATAAATATATAATAAATAATATAAAAAAAAAAAAATATTTTCCTTGATACAGCAATGTCATGGTGCAACAACAAATCAGGGAAATAAACTATCAGTTGCTATGAAATATATAATTTATTTACATTTAATATTTATCAAGATCCATGGGTAATTAATCTACATTAATTATATTGTTTTGTATGTACCAAGGGACAGTCAATAAGAGCATTGGTGGATGTAACACCATCAATACTATATTGTGATACTAATCTCATTATTAGTATCACTTACGTCAGAAGGGCAGAGTTTCAAATAATCAATATTTTAACATCAGTACTGCTTGCATATACATGGAGGATAGACCTGAGTTAATCATGAAGAATAAGAAAAAAAGTTTATCTTTATTTCTACTAATAATAAGGCTAAGTGTTTTTTTTTTCTTTTTTTGAATTCGCTAATCTCTGAAACAGTCGGGTTTGAAAAAAATATTTTTTGCATTTTATAGCCTAATTCATGAGGAAGGTTATAGGCTATTTAACATCACGCTATGACTCAAGAGCCGAGCAAAAGAAGTAATAGCATGGACGGTGGTGGTACAGCTACACCCAACCAACAATAACATAGTCCTGACCCCACACTAGGATTCCCTGTGTCGCAGGTATCAGATGCTACAAGTACCATGCTACTACAGCACCCACTCCTGGAACAAATATCCACAGATCATGCAAACACTTGTCCCGCATTGGGAATCGAACCTGCACCTCAAGTTTAAGTTGCAGCTGACTACTTATAGCCCGCCGCACCTCCAATATAAATAATAATTAACATAGAAGGTTTGGGTGAAAAGGCTTTAGGCTACTTCCAACCATCATTATTCATGTTATGATAAGATGTTCATTTGTTTGTTGGTATATCTCAACAAAAATCTAGAAAAGGGATTGAATGATTTTGATAGGAAACAGACAAACTTGATTTAGCTTAATCCCATAACTGGACAAAGCCCTGCAACCATGGAAAACATCATTAAGGAGTCATATCCAATCACTAATAAATACATTGTAATACATTGTTGCTCTCGCATGTTTGAGAGCTGCATAAGTGGTAATGGTATGATGATCCAATGAATCTACACTGTCTACATCATCAAAGCCACGCCCCAGGATTGCAGAATTCAAGAACACCTCGACAAATTCATACACAGTGATTATATCACACATCTTGAGATGTCATCAATATTACAGAGACAGTGATGATTTCTTTGTCAGTGAGTTCTTTTAAAAATAGACAAACGTTTAAAGTGCACTGACAAATAACCTGATTAATATGCATCATCCATTCCGAGCTGTCTGAGTATTAACAAAATAATAATTAATTAATTAATAATGGAGGACATTTTCACACAGTATTACTTAGCCCCAAACTAAGCAGGGGAACTACATGACTGATATATTACTTATATACATTTTTTATACGTAAATACAAAATTATTATATGCAGAAAACACCCAGACCCAAGACTAATATTTGCAGATCATACAAATATTTGTCCTGCAGCAGGAACCAAAATCGCAACCTTCTGCATCTCAGGCGTACTATAATCATCAGAAAATCAGAGGTACATGTTAATGCCTTGCCCGTCTCAGTGGCTTGAAATATCAGTGGTGAATCAGCCATTCATTCGATCAGATAGGATTCATGCTCGGGTCCTGCAGACGAACAGACATGATAGCCTCTCTACACAGGCACTTTGTCAAAATATTAATCATCAAAAACCACTGAAATGACCCTAGCATCACCCAAATCTCGAACTAAATGAAAGGCTTTTTAATAGTAAACAAAGACAGGGCACAACAGCTGATCAGAGCTACCTGTGGTGCGGTGCGGTAGCTAGGTGTTACCTCTTGCACGCGCAGATGCAGCGCGCGCTCGGCGAGGTCCCGCAGCGCGCGCAGCCGCCGCGGCGCCGGAGTCTCCGCGCTCAGCTCGCGCTCCAGCTCGCTCGACACCACCAGCTCGTTGCGCGCCGGCAGCCCCGCTGTGCACCACAAAAACACACCCGTAATCAACGCGACCGTCCTGCGCTCGCCGGCTCCCATCTCTCGACGCTATTTCCGCGAAACTCACCCGAACCACCCTTTTTGAAGAACACTTTCAACTTGTCCTGAAGCGACTTTGTGTCCCTATCTCTCGAACTCATTCTGTCGACGCGCCGGCGTCGACCGCCGTACCCGTCTACGCTACGGCCTACGGCTCAGAGCTCCGCTCGGAGATTACCTATAACTCTGATATTGCAAATAGAAAGACATATTCGCTAGAAATATCTCACTACCGCTCCTGCCTGCTTTGCTTCACCATTTGACAGCTCCGGAATCACAAATCTCACCCAGGGTTGTACGTATTCAAAATTTTCGAGTTGCCGTATGTGAAATAATCAATTGCCGTATTTCACAGACAAATCACGCAAATGCCGTATTTCGAAACAAAACTCTCTTAGTACGAAAGTATGGGTAACATTATTATATTCAACACCTATTTTGGCGTTGAAAAATTATTAGTCACCAATGTCTTACCTACTGAAGAACGTTGGCGCCTACGAGTGAACCTAAATTGCTTGCATCACTGGAAGCTGATAGATTACTTCAATTTACTTCAAATGAAATGTATACGAAAGACAAAAAAATTAACATTTTCACGAATTCAAATAATGTTACGGAAGACGAGGCAGTATGGTCATACGACTTTAGCCTACCCTAGACGGATAAAAAAAAACCATTGGAAAGCGTGTTATGCTCTATGTTCAGCGAGGAAAAGGACACTTGGAGGCATTACTAATAAAACGCGAGAACAAAAGTTTGTAAATGTTTAGTTTCTAAATTGTAAGTATGTACACTCATTTTATGTATGGTAGGTTTATAGTTACATATTGAACCTGATAAGCAGGTTAGACTCTCGTTTTTTAATTTCCATTAGAACTAGACTTATTTCACAGATATGATTTGTAGAGTTATAAAGCGATCAGAACATTTAACACACACTACTATTTCACACTACTATTTTACAGCTTCATAAATATCCTTGATGATAAAACTATTTATTTGAATAAGAATTAATACTACGATACGAATGTAACAAACTTTTGTTACTACCGGCGTGCTAATTAAATTTTAGAACACAAAAGCTGCTATTGTGACTTAACTATGATAGTTAGATATATTTCTACAAGGACTTTTTTGTAGGTAATAATGAGTACTTTAATTATGTCGTACATATTTTTTATGTATCTTCAATAGTTTTCTCAGCGCACGCCAAATAATGAATTTTGAAGGCAAAATTTTGCTACTTTAGGTTACATTATTGCAACTTTCTTAAGGATCTCTAATTTTTTGAAAATAAATTATAGCCTTTATTACTTCCTGTTAATTTAGCTTTCTATTAGTGAAAAAATGGTTAAAATCGGTCCTGTAGTTTCGGAGCCTATTAGGCACAAACAAAAAATCTTTCCTCTTTATAATATTAGTACAGATATCGGAATCCAGGAGACAAACTCACAAGTTAAAAAAGTTCAAAATAAATTAATTCAAACACACACACACAGTATTGCTGCGCTTTATAAATGACCATATTTTTATGATTTCTAAGCATATGCAACCTCGAACTAATAATTTACGCACGACATATTTTGCGAAATCAGAGAGGCAGCTATATTGTTATGATAGCCGTTAACCTTACTAAAATAAATACAATAGTTTGCAATATATTACGGCAATTATCATATATAGGTACAACACTGCTTCCGAACCAACCAATGTCCTTTTTGTAATACAGCTGACAGTCGACCACAGATTCACTAGGGCAGCCGGCCATTCCTAACAGAACTTACGATACAACTATTTCTGAACGAAATTATAAAATTGTTACGGTTCCAATGATTTGGAAAAAGTTAGAGTTCAGTTTATTTGCATTAACAAAAAATTACAAAATGAAAACCAATGAATATTTTATGCCTCAGGCAATCACAGAGCCAAAACATAAACTTTTGAGTTTATTGTACGAAGCTCACTCAAAGTAATCTCTTTGGTTAAATAAAAGTGGCTGATTTCCGAACAAAATGATTTACATAAACAAAAGAGGCAATGCCACAGATTAAATATTTTTTGGTTTTGGTTATGCCCATATCATTATATTGTCTTGAATCCTATTATTATAAAATTGTGCAGTGGTTTTCATTTATTTTCAGACGGAAAAGGGAAATTTGCCTTTCCTAACATGTCCGCTAGAGGCGCTTATTATTAGACCATCTAAAACTACTTAGTTACCTGCAAAGAGGCTAGATTATCAAAGAGGTTGCAATCTTAGGTAGGTACATAACTACCTATTTATTTAGATTGTATAATAAAGATCGTCCGATCCACGAACCAAGTTATGAAATTATAATCGCGAAGATAAAATCTGATGGTGAAAAAACAAGGTCGAAAATCACTGTTTTGTATGGATTTTGTATTTAAGAGGCTTGTTTCATTTACTCTAGCTAGGTATGTAATTTAACATTTTTATGAACCCGTAGAGCCGTTGTTGGTTGTTATGGCGAATTGAACTAACTAATAATAGATATTCACAAAAGATGGCGCCACTTGTCACCAAACATATTATAATAACCAAATAGACATGGGCGTTTTCGTTTTTTACTGCAAACGGTTATTTATCCGATATACAGTTTGCATATCGATATAGAAAGCGGTTTTCAGATATCGATATCAGTTTAGATAGGCAAACTAACAACGAAACGACAAACGCAAACTTGTTCAGTTATTTATCAGTTTAGCAACTTGTAACTATGTCTCACACAAACACTTAACAAAAAGAGTTACAATAGAAAGTAAACCATATTGCCAGCTACCTATAATATATTTTTACGCACGCCATTATCATGCAATCATGGCTAATGTTACGTCATATTCGCTCCATATGTCGTTTCGTTTGGTTTTTGGTTTGTGAAGTTTTCCTTTTGTTCGTGTCTGTAACAGTTGAGGTTTCGATAAGTTTTCATGATATCGGTTATGTAGATTTAAATATCGATATGGTATCGATATCTAACCCATATCCTATATCAGATACGTTTCGATATATCAAACTCATGTCTATACCCAAATAGTATCTCTTTTCTAGTCTGTGCACCAAACTACACCAAACATAAGATCAGCGCTTTAGACCGACCTACAAATGAGTTAAAAACTTTTGAAAAATGTTATTTGTCATCGTCTATCTTTTATGTAAATTTTGATTTAAACTATCGACAATAGTTAACAACCTGAGATGAGCCGTGGAATTATTTAAACCCCTCTGGGAAATGATGTGGTTTGAATCCGATATCGAACTTGCAACATACTCGTTGGTGCAACATTTGACGGAATCTGTGGCGCGGCGGGCAAGTAGCCGGCTAAGAGGCAAAGCCGCAAGACGGGTTCGATTTCCGCCGATTTTGGTATCATGGCCCTAACAGTTCCTGGTACCAAAAACCACTATACAGGGAACCCTCGTGTGAGACATGGCAATGTTTAAAAATAAACATGAAGTAACCAAAACCTAGGAAAAGTTTCTTAGTTTCAATCAGCCAGCCCTTGGTAAACTTATAATCGGTTAAGTACTGCGCGATAGCAGGTCTTCGGCTAATTTCAGGAAGGCCAATTTAAAATGCCCGAAGACTTGCTTCTCAACTTTCGTTGTATTGAGATTCTAATGAAAGATTACAGATTGAGATTACATCTACACACGCTAGTAAAGTATTTACCTTTCTATAGGAGGAAAAAAACTATTTATCTACCTAATATTATGGATATCTATTAGGGTAAAAGTTCACAAAATAAAGTCCAGAAATCCCCGTATTGTCGCAGGGGATTTGTGGAATATCATGATGATGAACTTTTTCTACCTATAAAGAACATATGAACAAAGTGTCTTCCCCTTAAATAGAGACAGAACGTGTTAATGGACCCATTCTTAGCTATATTTATTTTATAAAACTAGATCAATGTTAAATTACTAATAAGCCTAACATAGGCTAGATTGTATTATTACTAGGATACATTAATTTATTTTAAGTATAATAATGTAATCTAGACAATGAAAAAAAAATACATCATCAGTGTACGTAAGTGTGAAGAACAAAAAAACTAACGTCCGCCCAAATGTAATTTCATCATACTTAGGTAGGTTATTCATGAAATTAAAGTATAATTCAAAGAGCACATTAAACCTTTCTTCAATAAGGGTAGGTAATAAGCAGAGCTAATGTACTCATAGAGTTATGTTCACTCTCAGGCTCTCACAATAGGCTTATAGAAAAGCCCCTGCAAAGACCCTATAAAGTGCGTATAGAATACCGTATAGAGTAGTCCGGTCGCGCGGGCAGTAGGAGCGGGGCCTGCCTAATCTGCCGGAAGACGGGTGTCGGCCGGGTGACGAGGGTCGACTTCGACAATTTGCTTTCACCTGTAAGCGGGGTGACCCTTCACAACCTACCATCGATGTCGGCGTCGTCCCTCCTCGACTAGAGCTTGGAAATTAGGTCAAAGGTGAAGTGGAGCTCTCCGTTACCATCATTCTTAGGTACCTAGGTACATACCTAACTGAATAATAGGTAGGCTTACTTAGGTGCCAAACATGGGCACTTAATAAAAATCAGTTAATGAAACTTAAAATAGCACAAAGAAAGATGGAGAGAAGCCTTCTAGGAATCAAATTACTAGATAAGATTTCGAAAAAAGATATGAGACAGAAAAGCAAGTTTAAAGATGTAGTAAGATTAGCTAAAACAGGAAAGTGGAATTGGGCAGGTCACATAGCAAGAGCCAGCAATGAGAAATGGAGTAGCATAGCGACAGCGTGGTGCCCAAAATATTCTAAAAGAAGAGGTATATATTTTTTTCTAGGTTCGGTTGGAATCTATTTATCCTGTGTACAGATTGAGCATGAAAAGCCTTCATGAGCGTAAACTTTTCAATGAACAACATCATAATATTCTGTTTCCTGTCACTTTGGCAGAGTGCCAGAAATGATTTTGAGACAACTTTACAGGACAAAACTGAGCAAATTGAAAAGTTACTTACTGATTTCTATCTTTGTCTGCGTTATATTAAAGTATTTAAGATGTAGACCTATCGAGTACGTGCCGGAGCACTTGCACAAGTTTTTGCGTTTCGATGAGGAGTACACGTGCAGCAGCCGAGTCGGGGCGCGCGAGCTGTACGACAAACTGGAGAAGTTGAACGGCGAACGCGAGGTGTTGAACCGGGCGGCGTTCGGGCCCGTGCAGCGCGACACTCCCGTGCTGGCTGTGCGAGCCGCGCGCGACCCTGAGCGCCTGCAGTATCTCATCGTCTCGCTCGCACAAGTACACAACATCCACTCTGCGCTCATCGTGTTCTCGCATAGCTTCTACGACGAGAGAGTCGATCGACTCATCAGGAGCATCTCGTTCTGCATGGTGGTGCAGATCTACTTTCCGAACTCGGTGCAGCTGTCTCCGGAGGTGTTCCCGGGAGTGGATCCTAGCGATTGCGCGAACGTGACCGGCGAGGAGGGGCGGTTCTGCCTGGAGCGCAACGCGCGCCTCGCGGAGGTGAAGCACCACTGGTGGTGGACCGCGCACGAGGTGTTCGAGGAGATGGCCTGGGCGCGCTTCCACAGCGGCATGGTGGTGTTCCTCGAGGAGGACAGCTACGTGCTCGCGGACTTGCTGCACATGCTGCGCTACGCCCGCATCGCGCTGCAGCACGTGCCCGAGGCGCAGCTGCTCGCCTTCGGGCGGCCGCTCGCGCACGGCTTGGACCGCGACAAGCTGACGGTCGACAGCTGGAGACCGCCCTACGACAGAGGCATGGCGTTCAACAAGACCACGTGGCGGAAAATAAAGGCGTTGTCGGATCGATTCTGCTCGTACGACGACGTGAGCTGGAGTTACTCGCTCCTGCACGCCTTCTCGAAAACGCCGCAGGGTCGAGCGATCATGGTGGCATGCATGGCGCCCAGGGTGATCTCCACGGGAGTTTTCAAGAATGGAAAAACAGCTTTGAAGCATATTCATAGTTTGAGCCGCAGCGAAGCCTTGTTCCCCTCGAGAGTGTACAGCGTGGTGCTGTTCGGACGCGACGGACGCATCTTCCGGCGGTTCAAGCCGGCGCCGCGCGGGAACGGCGGCTGGAGCGACCCGCGCGACCAACTGCTCTGCATGGAGCCCCTGGCGGCCACCGTCACCGACGACGACTCCACCACCACCCCGCCTATATTCACTACTTCGAAAAAGGACTCAGTAACGCGAGCTAAAGTATTTTCGTCAGATACATACATACCTACGGTAGAGCACACGTAGAGCCTAGTTTTTAACAGGGTTTCGTGTTATACACCCGACAATAAAAACTCAGTCAGGATCTCATAAAATCCTGCGTATTTATTTAATTCAGTTTGTAGACGTAATCGTGCAGCTGCAGTGATCCCTGCATCAGTAGGTACGCACACAGCGGGTGGACGCTGCTGGCGCGCCGCCAGCGCCGGGGACCGCGCCGCGCCGCGCACCGCTCAGCCGCTCACCTACCGATACAATCCATACAGCTTTATAGAGGTAGATAACAAGAACAATCATCATTGCAATTCACAATCCTGTTCATGATGGCTACCGAACATACTCGTAGCTCTGGTGATTAAGAAATAAGTAAATTAGGTACTTAGGTAAACAATGGGATGAAAATAAATACGAGAGGTGTCCTAAGGATTGTTCTATTGATCGTTCCGTTGGCCGAACTACTGGGATTATTTTTTACTAGCTTCTGCCCGTGGCTTTTATGTAGCTAAAAGTAGCGTATGACCTTCTCCAGGCACCAAACTATGTCCATATCAAATTTCCTTTATAATTTTACTGAATTAATTGATACTTATCGTTATATTATGGCCGAATCACAAAATATCATTATAAATTTTGACGACCTCTGTGGCGCAGTGGCCGAAGGCCCGCCTGAGACGCGGAAGGTTGCGGGTTCGATTCCCGCCGCGGGACAAATGTTTGTATCTGCAAATATTTGTCTCGGGTCTGGTCTGGTGTCGGTGCCTAACGCACGTGTCGGTGCCGATCGAACTAACGCACGTGCCGGTGCCGTGTTCTGATTGCAACACAAAACAAAGGGTTTACTAATTATGTACCTCGTGTGTTCATAAGTTTTGAGACGAACTTATTTAATTAATTTAAAAAGAAAGTAATTCATGCAACCTTTTTTAAACTTTTAAAATTTTAAATTTCGAATGTTTTGAATCAGAAAAAATATACATTTGAATATTTGTTTCATTCTCCGTGAAAATGGCGCAAAAGATTTGACAAAAGATTTGCGTGCGACTGTAATTTCACTGTTTCAAGCAGGAAAAAAACCAATGCAAGTTTTTAGTGAAATCCAAAGTTTGGGATGTAGTCGGAACTTTGTGTATTATACCATAAAGAGGTACAAGGAGACCGGCTCTTTAGAAGACCGTGGAAGATGTGGCCGCCCGCGGTCTGTAAGGACGCCCGCCAATATCAAAGTAATCAGAGAGCGAATTCGTCGCAACCCTTGCCGGACTCAAAAGAAATTAGCTCTGCAGACCAACATTTCGCGAATATCGGTGAACAGGATACTTAAATATGATCTTAAACTAAAGGCCTACAGTCGAAGGAAAGTGCATTATTTAAACGAGCGTCTTCGTAAATTGCGACTGGAACGATGTCGGAACCTATTGAAGAGACACGATCCAAAAAATATCCTGTTTACCGATGAAAAGATCTTCACGGTGGAAGAAAAGTTTAACCGGCAGAACAATAAGGTTAACGCCAGAAGTTCAAAGGACGTCCAGCCATCTGTACGCAATGTCCAGCGCACTCATCATCCAGCAAGTGTGATGGTTTGGTGGGGTGTTTCCTACGAGAGGGTCACTTCGCTTCATTTTTGCCAGCAAGGCGTCAAGGTGAAGGCACAAAATTACCAAACCGACATACTGGAAGCGGTGGTTAAACCATTAAATGATACGCTATTCGCTGGAAAATACTGGGTTTTCCAACAGGACTCTGCTCCCTCCCATAAAGCTAAGACTACCCAACGTTGGCTGGAGGCCAATTTGCCAGGCTTCATTCGGAGCGAAGATTGGCCCTCGTCAAGCCCTGACTTGAATCCTTTGGATTATTCTTTATGGACGGAATTGGAGCTGAGGGCATGCAGAAAGTCTCACCCAAACCTGGATTCTCTCAAGCGAGCCCTTATTAAAGAATCGAAACGGATTCCCATTGAAAAGATTCGTGCCGCCATAGATGAATGGCGCACGCGTTTGAAGGCCTGCATTGAATGCAAAGGCGGCCATTTTGAATGATTTATTTTTAAATACAGATCTAGATGTCAGTAGTTTTAATTTTAATATCCAATAAATGAATACTCAACTTAGCTCCAAAAATATTTTAGTTTTACTGTGTCTCAAGACTTATGAACACACGAGGTACTTACGCCTATTGTATTTTTAGTAATGTTGAGTTTTGTTTATTTTTTTATCTTTTGGTGTAGTTTTTTTCCATTCACTGGAATAAAATGTACCTAAATACAGGGTGTTGCACATTAGGTATGTATAATAATCCCAATATTATTTACTTGAAATAATATTATTATGTACCTAACAATATCTGTTTTATGACTTCATAGCTCCAATATCTCCTCTCGCTCCATCACACTTCGACTAAATGTAAACCACTGGTCTGTATAGGTATCTACTGCCCACTCAATTTGAATTGAAAGCTTTCTTCAGATTCGAAAATGGAAGACATTGTAAAAAATATGCATTTTAAATGATCCAGCGGTGGACTTTTTTCTTAATTTTCAATAAAAATTCCAATGAGCGAAAACCCGCGCGGGGCGGGCTGGTGGGAAGGCAGGGCCGCTCCCGGGGATAGAGTTCTAAAGCTCCTTTTATGAGAGCGTTAACAGGCAATCGAAGTTTAGTCGGCTACACTCTTTAAGAGTCTAATGGACGCCGCGCACTCAATTGAAAAGTTAAGATTCATTTAGAACAATAGTTTCCGCCTCCCCGCGTCCCCCGCTTCCCTCCGACCTCCGACTGTGTCGATTTAATGGCACAAGTTTCAATATTCCATAGTTTTGTAAACTGTAGTTGGGAGTTGCTCGTATATTGGGGAGGGTCAGTTATCAAACGTGAACTGGTCGCGGCCGATCGAGTCGGGTTATTAATACTCTCTCGAGATCCCCGCTGCTGAAGCTGACATTACCATATCCTGCTGAAAAATGTACGAGATTGGGCATTCAGCGTAAAATGGTATTCCCGGAGAAAAACATTATTAGGTTGGAACCCCCAGAGAAATCCAGAGAAATTTCCTGTAAATTTCTCTGGATTTCTATACGTACATTCTAAATTATACAGTACAATTCCATATGGTTAAAAGAATTGTATTTTGATGGAAACCTTGGTCAGTATCACAAAGGCGTTTATTTGAATGTCGGTGGTTGGTCGCTTATCCCTGGCGGTGACGATGAACGGTATAAAAATATGATCTTTAATTAAACTAGTCATACTAAGTAGGACGTACGCATTATGTGTACATAAGCTGATGTGTAGGCCCCTCGAAGAACCAACGTCAAACATTGAATTTTGGAGCAAACAGATGATAATTATGTTTATTTGTCTTATCTCACAACCTAGTACCTATTACAAATTTTTATTTTCTTTCGATTCATTTTTAAGTTTTTAATTTAATGTAACGGGCGTCGCTTGCTTCATTCTTACAATAGAGTTCAGATACATTTTGAGTAGGTACAGTGTAGTTGCGGGAAATTGTTTTTCCCCTTATATGCCATAATATGTTGTTTAATTGTATGGTTGTCGGACTCGTCGGTTAATATTAGATGGTTCGAAATATGCAGTTGAACCGCGTGGCCCTTTATCTTCGAAACGGCTTATCCGATGGAAATGCGGTTTTTTTGCAATAGATTTGTATGACAACTGATGGTTCTTTGCTATGCATGCTGCGTTCACTAGTTTTAGAAATTACACCGACAAAGCTATTGATTAGAGTGTCCTGTTATGAATATTATGTGTAAATTTCAAGTTGTGAACAAAAAAAATAGACGTCAGAAGTTTAATGTAGTAAATAAACCATAAGTTTAGTCCTGTGACAACGTCTGTTCCAAGTTCCAACACATTCGACATTTGATCTGACTTTGAAATTTGCTTAAAAAGGTAAACAAGATAAACATCCGTGAAAAAATCAAATTAACTTTAATGATCGCGAATTAAAAAAAATAAAAATACAAAAAAAAACTTGTTTATTTGTACAGATTCATTATCAGGATTCGCGCTGATTAGTAGATTAGATGTCTAGTTTAAAGTGAAGTCTAGTTTGTGGTAGTCACGAAGTCACTTCTGGTAACGCCATCTATGAACTCAGGTAAGGTTACTACCCTATTACCTTTCTTATTTCAATATCGTGCGCCCGCGCCGGTGATGAGAGAACCTGCATCGCACCGCCGCTCGTCGCTAGAGGTCGCTATTATAAAAGCGGCCAATGATAATCACCCATGACCTCAATGGATACAATCGAAAAGCTCCGCCGCCGTAATGCGCCGCGTTTAAGCGCTTACCCGCAACACATATATTATAAATTTATAATACAAGTAGGTACCCGCAAGGACATCAATTTGTCTAACAAAGTGAATTATCGCAGTTTTCTGCTAAATATAAACAATTTGTGCTGATTAGAATGGACATTACTGTCTGGACTGGACATTAGAATAATCCTCAAACCTTGGTGTGTGCAAAAAATGGTGGGCGCTAAATTATCGCAGCTCTGGTGAACGAGGAAGTGACTACGTCGGCAGTGCGGTCCCGTGGAGCGGTCTTGCAAGCTGATTTCCAGGATCTAAGGTCAGTGCGCATGATTCCTAGTCTTTTCCTCTCCATCAAGAGTACCCTCACGAGCTCTGTGAGCTATCGAAGGCGTGAGGCCCCGCTTACAGGCGGCGCCACCAACTCATAATAAATTGTACACGAGTTATAATATTATAATGATTAGATCGTCGCGGCGACGTGCGACGGTTATCTGCGAGCTGTCGCGCGCACCCGCCGACCCGACCCGACCCGACCCGACCCGGCTTGATGAGGGTTGTTGTACGGGTTAACTAAGCTTATCTGGCACTAGTTACTGGCCGCGTCTTCGCTCGCGTGGTACCCGGATTAAAAGTAGCCCAAAGGCAGCGTAAGAAACGCATTCGCTCGACCGTTTTTTCGTCGACTTACATTGCGAAACGACCATCGACGACGACCTCTGTGGCGCGGCGGGCGGGTAGCCGGCTGCGATGCGGGTTCGATTCCCGCTGCGGGAGAAATGTTTGCTTGTTCTCCAGATATTTGTTCCAGGTCTGAGTGTTGCGGTAGTACACAGTAGATACTCGTAGTTCCTGATACCCACGACACAGGGAATCCTAGTGTGAGTTAGGAGTCTGTTGGGTGTCTATTTATATATAAAATAGGTCTCCACAAAAAACCCTTTGTTTTCAGCCTGTACCTCTCCTGCCCATTATAAATATTGCTGAAAGAATTTTTGAAATCGAATGAGTAGTTTCGGAGATTACCTCATACATACAAATTTTACCTCTTTATAATATTAGTGTAGGTAATAATAAGAAAACTGAAAAATATATTTAAGCGAAACAAAATCATATGGAAAAAGAAAATGTGAAACCATGATATCACTGTGAATAAAGTTTAGTAGGCTTAGTCAAAAGATTGCTCTGAAGATATCTATAAGAAAAATGTTTATAATGTGTGTCTAACAATTTATAATAAATTACCTGAGGAACTTAAAGCGTTAGATGGAATTAGATTTAAGAGAAAGTTAAGTTAATGGTTAATGTGTACTTGTTTTTATAGCATATATGAGTATGTTATATATAAAAAAAAATTGCATACATTTCCAATCATAATATTTAAGACCTTAATTATAAAACATTGCAAATAAATGATTTGATTGGAAAACTCCCGGAGGGCTCTGACATTTTGTTTTAAATCTTATCCTATCCTACTATAATATTATAAACGCGAAAGTTTGTGAGGATGGATGTTTGTTCCTCTTTCACGCAAAAACTACTAAACGGGTTTTGATGAAACTTTACAGTAATTTATGTAGCTTACAGATCAGGATAACACATAGGCTACTTTTTATCCGGTTACCACACGGCCGAAGCCACGGGTAGAGGCTAGTAAAATCATATTTGTATCGTAACTTAACAAAATTACAAATTTAACTAATCTTTCCCAAACCGTTTCTTACGCTTTAAATAGAACTTAATTATTAATAAAAATAATTGATTTAGCCAAACTGTAATGTTTCACATGATGCGTGAGCTGATATCATACAGTAGCACGATGTACTCAGTACTGGTTCCAGTGATCCGCTCTCCACCGCCCGCGCTTGCAGTCCCTAGCCCGCGCCCGCGCCCAAGCCCGTGCCCCCGCCCATGCCCGCGCCCAAGCCCGTGCCCCCGCCCATGCCCGCGCCCAAGCCCGTGCCCCCGCCCATGCCCGCGCCCAAGCCCGTGCCCCCGCCCATGCCCGCGACCAAGCCCGTGCCCCCGCCCATGCCCGCGCCCGCGCCCGGTCCAATTAGTAATTATTGTAAATGGATAGCGACGCGTCGAGGCCGGCCGCCGTCCGTGCCGCTGCCTAACGCATCACGTCTCTCCAGCCCAGCGAGTCAGGCCCTCATCTACACCAATGACCTCCTCACTTTCTGTAAAAGTGCTTCGCAGGGATACTTAATGGATACCTAATAATAACATTGCAATGTCTAAAATACCTATCTAGCACGGAAAGGTAAATTCGTTCGGTTTAAGTACGGTTTCGTGAACTGAGTCACGAAATGAAGCAGCAGGTGATACTTAATGTTTGGTATTCTGCCGCGAAAGCGCATTTAAAACTACAGATAGATAGATAGATAGTGACACAGTGCAGAGCGGGGAGCGGGGAGCGGGGAGCGGGGAGCGGAGAGCGGAGAGCGGGGAGCGGGGAGCGGGGAGCGGGGAGCGGCGCTGCGCGGTGACAGGCGGTGACGTCGCGGCTCCTAGCATCTGCACACAATAATACTGATAGAGACGATACCGTTTTTAATTTAGAAGTTAGACTAGGTATATGAAATGGAGTCTTGAGATTGAACATCAGCTCGGCCGCGGCAGCGAGCGAGGCCAGCGGGAACCACTGATAACATCTACCCATGCCATGCTCTTGCATTTGGCCGAGTCACTTAAATAAACCGGCTGTGTATCATTTTTTTTTAATTAAAAGTGGTAAAATAGTTATACTTACCTATCTTCTAATTATTTTCATACAAACATACATAAACTCACGCCTGTTTCCCGGAGGGGTAGGCGGAGATTACGGATTTCCACTTGCTACGATCTTGACATACCTCTTTTTTAATTCACTCTCATTACATTCTTCATACTTACATGCTCGCCGGTTTTGGGTACTCTTGACCTAATTATAATTATTATTTAATTATTTTCATTTTTGTAAAAATACGCTAAAGGAAATTTAAGTGTCTCAAAGTCAAAGTCAATCAAGGATCACAGAAATGTCAACTATAAAACTACGTGAATTTAAACGTTTCAAGTGAAGTTATCGATTATTATTAAATACCTAATACCTTATAGGTGCCTTTTCGGATCCACAAATAATTCGTTTAATCTTTGAGTTTGAATGCATAAAACGGAGTCCACTTATATGCAATACCTTTTCGGTTCGGAAAGGGTTTTTGTTACATACTGCATACCTATCTAATCTATATTTGTCATCATTGAAGTAATAAAAGGGAGGTAGATGAGGCTGCGGGCTTCTGCAAGTCGACAGTGAATGTGGCGGCCTCCCGGCTCTACGCAGCGAAAATTGAAAATTCACTTCGAGTGAACAGGTGTACGATATTTCATCAGAATGTGGCTTATTTTATATCATGAAGTGTCTTTGTAGATACCTACAAAGAAACTTCATGATATAAAATAAGCCACATTAGGAACGTGTTGGTCTGACGTGGTGTCCCACGTCTCACTCACCGCGACAGACAGCTCTGACGCGGTTCACTTTTTTTTAAATCATGATAAAACTTTAGTACTCATGAAATACTTTTATTTTATTTTAAGATTTTGGAATCATTAAATTGTAGATGAAATACGTACCTATATATTTAAAGTAATTGAAGTATTCGAATTATTCGCTATATTCTCATACAAAATTGAATGAATGAGTTACTCGAATGTCTTCTCTACGCCGATGATCAGGTTATACTTGCGTCATCGAATAGACGAGTTACAAGAGATGGTAAAGAAAAGGGATGAAAGTTAATGTGAGTAAGACGAAAGTAATGGTTTTTGATGAAGATGAATGTATGAATGCATGTTATATTGTGATCGGCGGAGTCTGGGGACTTTGTTTACTAGGGATGGGAAGCATGAGAAAGATATTGAAAGGAGAGCGAATGCTGGAAATCAAGTGAATGGAGCACTTCACTCCTTCATGAGCAGCCGGCAATTGTCTGGGGCGGCACGACTAGCCGTGCATTGAGGAGTGTTAGTGCCGACACTAATGTATGGAAGTGCAAGTTGGGTTTGCCAGAAGAAACATCAAAGTCTCCAATTTGATAAGACTGCCCATTGTACTTTTAGGCCTAATAGGTAGGTATGTATGTCATTGTTTATTTTTGTTTATTTCATAAGGTCATGCACCTACAATGAAGTAGGTATTTAAATTCATTTCATTCAAGCATGATGATTAAGTACCTACCTATTTATATTAACCTACAGATAGGTACTTGTTTTTAGAATTAAAAAATAATGAACGATGAAAAGATTTGCTTTCATCCTCAGGGTTGATGAAAGCATTTTTCGTTGAGTAAACGTGGTTCATGCAGTCTCACATAGACTGTGGAGTAGATACACCTGCTACCTACCTACCTACTCGCCTAATAATAATATTCGCGTGTCAGTGCCCTTCTTCCGCACACATTTGCAACTTTAAATGGCAAATGGCCGCGGTTAAGCACCGAATTACCCCTTTCTCGGCCCTCAAATGCTGATCAAAAATCAACGGCTTACCCTTAATGGCACAAACCTCTTTGATTTAGTTATTTTCATGATGAAGCACGCTTTATAAGCACCGGCGGCGGCGGCGGCGGCGGCGGCGGCGTCCGTTCTCCAGTTTAACAATCATTTATTATTTAAAATTCTCTTATACGTACTTTTGTTGTTTTGTATTTTGCCTACAATCTGACTTAAATTCTGATTTTGTTTCATAGAACTAAAGTGGCAATTAATTATAGTTACCGTTGGATTCTTGAAACACAGGTAGGTACCTAGGTAGGAAGTATTCCCGTTAGAGCACCTATTTTTTGGGCACCTATGCATTGAGCACCAGAGGTATTCCCATTTGAGCACTAATCAATATTTTAACGTGGTGCTCAAATGGGAACAAAAAATAAAATTTGATTTTATTCCCCATTGAGCACCTACGGTGCGGTAGCTTCTAGTGATGGGGTTTATAATAATTATAATAAATGTGTACAAAAAGTGAAATGGGCATTCCGTTCTTTTATTTAGCAATTAAGTTTAGTTAGTGTAATGTAGAATCGAGGCCATTGTTAATATCACAATAAGTTTCCTCAGCTTTAATTTTATCACTAAATAAAATAATGACGTATGAAACCGAACTGTTCCGGAACTTGTTTACGTCTTAACTCGTATTGTTTGCAAAATATTATCTATTATTATCTAATGGTGGTGCATTCCGACGTGAAGTGAGAATGATGAAGTTTTTTCATGTCGAAAATTTTACTGAGTGTGATATGTGAGTGACAAATTAATGTAAACAATCGAGCCCAAACCTGGTCCAAGTAATAAAAATGCAGCCATAAGCTACACTACCAGTAAAAGAGGTGGACCAATAATAATATACGAAAATTGAGGGAAAAATTTAGCAAAGATTTTAGGTGTTTTACAACATTACTGTAACAATTACAGTGAAATTCGCCAAAAAATGGGAAAATCAAAATGCCAAAAAGATGCAAAAAGAAGGAATCAATTGATCATTTCAATAGTTGAAGAGTACAAAAGTGGGCTTATTACAATTGGCCAATAAATTATTAAGTAAACTTTTATGTTAATAATGATATATTTTTATTAAATGGTAACATTCTGCAATAAAACTGCTAATTTTTATCGATATGATATATTATAATTATTATAAACCCCAACACTAGCAGCTACCGCACCGTAGGTGCTCAATGGGGAATAAAATCAAATTTTATTTTTTGTTCCCATTTGGGCACCACGTTAAAATATTGATTGGTGCTCAAATGGGAATACCTTTGGTGCTCAATACATAGGTGCCCAAAAAATAGGTGCTCAAACGGGAATACTCCCTAGGTAGGTATATTACTCGTGCGTTGCCGACCATGCGACATCATTATCAGAAACATACATATAAACTAATACCTATACCTAACTAATCATTTTTTTACATTATCATAATCATTTTCTTCATAACTGTGAGCAAAGTAAGTACATTTATTTGGGCTTAAAATCGATTTTATTTACAAACAATATTACGAGTATGTTCACAGAATAATTTGACAAGCAATAAGTTTAAAGAAGTTCCCTCAATCGCAATCTTCGAACAATGCTCGCAACATCTCCTACCTACCTACGTACCTATTGTGAAGATCAACATCGATACAATACGAGAAGAACTTTGAAAAGTTCTTTGTACCTTTATATCTCTTAGTTCGGATGTCTCATTAATTTCTTCGAGATATTCCAATGTTTAGGCAAGTAACGTGCTCTTGTTTTGTTCCACCCGGATAAGGATGGGTGGAACACGGGATAGTAGAGTCACTTTCCTTTCGACATTGGATTTCACATAAGTACACGTATCTAATACCAGTAGGTATTTAGTGGGTAGATAACTACCTAGATACCAATTGATATGCTCAGCCGCATCAACATACCTAGGTATCTAGATAGGTAGGTACCTAGTTGACGAAATGGTGGCGCGGAAGAAAAATAGCCTGCTGCGACGCAAGAAGTGCTAATTCCAGCTGTGGGACAAAGTTATCATGTTCTATGGATATTTTTTCTGTCTGGAGGTTGTGGTTTCGCGTTACCTACTCGTAATTACTGATACCCACGACACAGGGAATCCTAGTGTGGGGTCAGTACTATGTGTGTGTCTGTTGGGCGTTTTTTTTATTTTAAACACAACACTCGTAACTCCACCGCGACGAGGGCGGAGGCTCCAATCTGACAATATGTAATGAACTCGTGCCTATTAGGCAATGCTTCCGCGGCGATTCTCTAATTAACGCCAAATGCGAGTACGAACAAACTTCAGAAGTAGCTAGGTAGGTAGTTAGGTAACTATACTTCGTTAAAACTTTCCCGTAGTCGCATAAGCGCCTTTGACAAAGTTCCTCGCTCCTTTACCCGGCTCATACCTCGCAACTATGTGGAAGTGGCTTCTCCTAACTCCAACAGTAGGTACATTACTGCAATGTCCAATAATCAGTACCTATCGTGGAGACGCGACGCAACAGTTCGGAAGACTTAGAAAAGAAGCAGAACTGACAATCTTGTTCGGTTCAAGGCCATCGCAATCACGACTCAACGCCAACCCTTAAATCGTGCAATGTATCTGAGATGGTACTTGCGTAATATTTTTAAAAACTTCCTTGGAAGTACCTAATGCAGGTGTAGGTACGTCTGCGTCACTGTCAGTTGTCACACGCAAAGTTTCCTGACGTGCCGCGACACAATACAACAGATGACACTTGAACGTTCAACGTTTTAAAGGTTGATTGAATGTTGGCGTCGAGTGGTTATTGTGTGCGCAGCTTCATCAGTTAAGCATCATAGGTCATATCACTCGTAAGTCGTAGCCAGACCGCAATAACACTGCAATGCTGTTTTCAACAGTGCAACTGCATCTTTACATTTTGAATTTATTTAGAGTGTAATGAAATATTATTTAGAGTGTATGGTTGATAATCACTAAACTCCCTCTCACTCGTCTCGCCGCTACAGTGACTCATTCACTGTGTATGCGGTTAAGCGTTGGAATGTCCTACCTCATGTCATTTGTGATTGTCCTTCAATCGATGTCTTCAGGAGAAAAGTTAAAGAGCACTATCTGTCTCTCTAAATTATGTATGGTATTTGTTTTGTAATATCTATATATTTATTTATATATACGTGTATATTTATACTTATATGTTTATTTATTTTTTGTAGTTTAAGTAACTAAAGTATTATTTTCTTTCTGTACACGATCCTACCTCTGTAATTACCTCTCTCTAGCTCAAGGTTTGCTGGAAGAAAACTCTTTTTAGGGTTAAGCTCGCCTTTGTACATGTCATTTAATTCTGCCTTTTTGTAATTTTGTGTGTGTGTTGTGTGTTCAATAAAGAATAAGAATAAGGTTAAATTAAAACGGTCTAATGATTAGACCGTTTTACTCGAAGTTTAAGTCTTTAAAAAGCTAGGCATTCCAAAACCTTTGCGTTTATTTCCAAGTTTAATTAATACAAACATCTGCCCACGGCTTCGTCCGTATGGTACATGTATGAAAAGTAGCGCATGTGTTATTCTAGGTCACGAAGTATGTATAATGTCATCCGCATAGGTTCAGTCGTTACAGAGTGTATAAGCAACAAACATCCAACGTTTCGCATTTATAATATGACTAGTATAGTATAGCTGTGTCACGGTCGCCCCCGGCCCGGACCGACCGACCCACCGCGGTGCATCGTCCGCCCGCACTATTACTTATAAAAATTGGGTTATGCAAAAAAATTTTTTCAACCGCGCTAACGTTGAAAAATATTTTTCCACGTTATCGAGTTCAAAAAACAAAATTAACTCGTCAGTTTTTTTATTAGTATATAGATAGTACCACCATCACCATCTTTTTGCACGCCCAGTATGACTGGTAGAGAATGCTTTAGTATTAAGTCCTCCTAGCACTACATTGTTTGTGCGAAAATATTAAATAAATAAATAAATATTATGATAGGATTGAGGCGGTTATCATTGCGGCAAGGAATGTTCTCTTATTTCATCTAATATTGTTATAATAGGTGTCGGGCGGCGTGGCGGCGGCGTGGCGGCGGCGTGGCGGCGGCGTGGCGGCGGCGCCCCCTCGCGGGGCTCCAGTGCGCGGGGTGGGAGCGGCAGCGCCATATATCAGAGAATCACGCACCATTTAACTGCAAAGATTGCTCCAACGTACGAGTATGCAATACCTCGCCTGCAGTCTTACGTGTCTACCAAAAGCCTCCTTTTAGACATATTCACTATCTGAAACGATAAAAAAAAACCCTCGTAGGTATTGCACAATACAAAAACATGATTATAGTGGGATCACCATTATACCTCCGATGAAACCTTGTCGGATGGATCCAAACAGATAAAACCCTTCGAGTGTCTGACTTATGTTTGCAAAATCAGCAGAACACACGTAGAAAATACTGGAAAGATATATAAAATACCTACCCTTATTAATATACAAAATGAGCGTGTTTTCTGTGAAACCAATAATTTTGTCTGTATTATTGTTTTGAACCTACTTACCGTGAGTAGTTCAGAAACGTATATATTTCTGTTGGCGGCGCCATTACTATCATCCAACCAAAGGTCAATTATTTCGTTTATTCAGAATCCCAATTGCACGTCATTTGTATGAAGCCACAGTACACAATAACCAGCACAGTAGATCAGCTCCCACAAGCCCCTCCTCACAACTGGGACTCAGGGCTGCATTTAGTCGGGTGCTTCCAATGAACCTGCTATACTGATCGATAGGTTCGTAGTTACCTATCCTCTCTGTGTTCTGTTCTCTCATCCTATAAGCCAGGGTTTCCCATTTTACATTAGCAAGGTGAAGTCGTAGGTGACTACTATAGGATTGCTTTGACCTTTTTTAGATTTTTCACCTGTTAGTATAATTCTTCATTATAAAATAAACATCAAATGTTCATTTTATATTGAATCATGCATGATATACATGATAAATGAATTATATATATTAAATATTGTCATCATCATTAATATAATAAATAATTGATACATAGATATTGCAATTTCAATAATAAACAAAATTAACATGATTTTTCTAGTGTTCGTGAACTTAGCAGATCATTTCCCAGCAGATCAAAAATAAAGATGAGTTCTTCTCGCATGCAGATGAGTTCTATAGTTCCTGATACTTTTTCAGGATAGTTCTAGCGTTTAAACCTGAAAAACAGATATGTGAAAAAATGATCTGCTAACTTCCGGTGGCAGATCATTTCGCAGAAAATAAAAAAAAAACGTGTGTTCTTTTCGTATACAGGTGAGTTATATAGTTCCTGATACTTTTCAGGAATAGTTCTAGCGATAACGCCTGAAAAAAGTAAATTTAAAAAAATATCTGCCAACTTCTCGTAGCACATCATTTTACAGCAGATCAGACAAAAAGTGTGTTCTTTTCGCATATAGCTGAGTTCAAAAGTGTCAAAAAGTTTAAAAGACAGTTTTAGAGCTTTACCTGAAATATATTTGTATATATAAATGTATTAAAAAAATAATTTCGAACTTTCCGTAGCACCATGTAAGCAAAGTATAGCGCGTTGATGTCTTTTGTAAGCTAGTTTTTTTCGTAGCATGAAAACCGTAGCGCTTAGATGTCTTTAGTTCATAGCAAGATTGACGCGAGCATAGCATCGTGCGTTTTTTATAGACCAGAAGCATGACTTAAACGGATATACCAAATATGTCTAACACTCATGTTGAAACTATTTTTTACTAAAATACAGAATATTTACCATGATTTGTGAGTTTGAATGTTTCCCACAGTTAAAACATATTTCGGCACAGTTGGATGTACCATAATTACGGGAGAAACTGAAGTTTTTGCGGGTTTTGAATGTTAGTGGCCCTCTTTCTCAATCTTTTATCGTGAAAAATACCACTACTAAAAAAAGCTATGTAAAATTATGTGTTTTTAAGTAAAAATTATGTTCAAAAACATGATAGTTTCAAAATTTATACTCATGTTGAAATACCAGCAAATAATTGACTAATAGGTAACATTTTAAAAAATTATGAAAAATATATTTTAATAAGACATGCAGGCTAGAACTCTAAAGTTAATTATAGATCAGAAGCATACCTAAGTTACATGATACAAAAAAGATCTGAAACTAACGAGGCACAGCATATCGGGCAAAAACGCACGTATTTCCCGTAGCACCGCTATAAGCGCGTTGATGTCTTTTGTAAGCAAGTTTTTTTGCGTAGCACCATCGTAGCGTATCATAGTAAAATTGTTAAACATTTGAAAATAAAAAAATAATTATACGACATAAAGGCAAGAATTCTTCAGTTTATTATATATCAGTAGCATACTTAAGTTGCAGGAGTACGGTAGGACGTATGCCTGGAAAACACATTTATATGTCAACATATCAGGGTCGATTTTTTAAATTTATGAAAGAGGAAGAGGAAAGAGAACTTCGGTTATTTCTAGATCGAAAAAAAAGTCAAAATCAAACCAAATAATAAGGCACAAAAAAGTTCTCGAACTCAGAGGCTCAGCATATCGGCCCAACACGCACGTATTCCGCGTAGCACCATTGTAACCATAGTATAGGGCGTTGATGTCTTTTGTAAGCAAGATTTTTTGCGTAGCACCGTCGTAGCATATCATAATCAATATTTTTAAATTTTGGAAATTGAAAAATAACTAATAATTAAATGACGTACAGGCTGGAACTTTTCAGATTATTATAGATCAGTATCACACCTAAAATGTAGGATACACTATTTGTTTGGAACTCTCATATAAATGCCAGCATATCATAGTCGTATAGTAAAAATTGTGAAAAATAATAAAAAAAAATATTTTTATGAAACGTACAGGCTGGAACTCTTCAGTTTATTATAGATCAGTATCATATCTATAACGTACGATTCAAACTTTCGTTGGAACTCTCATAAAAATGCCAGCATATCATAGTCGAATAGTAAAAATTGTGGAAAATTAAAAAAAAAAAAATTTTTATCAAACGTACAGGCTGGAACTCTTCAGTTTATTATAGGTCAGTATCATACCTATAACGTAGGATACAAACTTTCGTTAGAACTCTCATAAAAATGCCAGCATATCATAGTCGAATAGTAAAATTGTGAAAAATAATAAAAAAAAAAAAGTTTTATCAAACGTACAGGCTGGAACTCTTCAGTTTATTATGGATCAGTATCATACCCATAACGTAGGATACAAACTTTCGTTGGAACTCTCATAAAAATGCCAGCATATCATAGTCGAATAGTAAAAATTGTGATAAATTATTAAAAAAAAAATTTATAAAACGTACAGGCTGGAACTCTTCAGTTTATTATAGACCAGTATCGTATCTATAACGTACGATTCAAACTTTCGTTGGAACTCTCATAAAAATACCAGCATATCATAGTCGAATAGTAAAAATTGTGAAAAATTAAAAAAATATATATTTTTATAAAACGTACAGGCTGGAACTCTTCAGTTTATTATAGATCAGTATCATGTCTATAACGCACGATACAAACTTTCGTTGGAACTCTCATAAAAATGCCAGCATATCATAGTCGAATAGTAAAAATTGTGAAAAATTAAAAAAAAAAATATTTTTATAAAACGTACAGGCTGGAACTCTTCAGTTTATTATAGATCAGTATCATATCTATAACGCACAATACAAACTTTCGTTGGAACTCTCATATAAATGGCAGCATATCATAGTCGAATAGTAAAAATTTTGAAATATTTAAAAAAAAAATATTTTTATAAAACATACAGGCTAGAACTCTTCAGTTTATTATAGATCAGTATCATACCTATAACGAAAGATACAAACTTTCGTTGGAACTCTCATAAAAATGCCAGCATATCATAGTCGAATAGTAAAAATTGTGAAAAATTATTAAAAAAAATAAAATATAAAACGTACAGGCTGGAACTCTTCAGTTTATTATAGACCAGTATCATATCTATAACGTACGATTCAAACTTTCGTTGGAACTCTTATAAAAATACCAGCATATCATAGTCGAATAGTAAAAATTGTGAAAAATTAAAAAAATATATATTTTTATAAAACGTACAGGCTGGAACTCTTCAGTTTATTATAGATCAGTATCATATCTATAACGCACGATACAACATTTCGTTGGAACTCTCATAAAAATGCCAGCATATCATAGTCGAATAGTAAAAATTGAGAAAAATTTAAAAAAAAAAAATATTTTTATAAAACGTACAGGCTGGAACTCTTCAGTTTATTATAGATCAGTATCATATCTATAACGTACCATTCAAACTTTCGTTGGAACTCTCATAAAAATGCCAGCATATCATAGTCGAAAAGTAAAAATTGTGAAAAATTATAAAAAAAATATTTTTATGAAACGTACAGGCTGGAACTCTTCAGTTTTTAATAGAGCAGTATCATATCTATGACGTACGATACAATCTTTCGTTAGAACTCTCATAAAAATGCCAGCATATCATAGTCGAATAGTAAAAATTTAGAAAAATTATTAAAAAAATACTTTTATAAAACGTACAGGCTGGAACTCTTCAGTTTATAATAGATCAATATCATATCTATAACGTACGATTCAAACTTTTGTTGGAACTCTCATAAAAATGCCAGCATATCATAGTCGAATAGTAAAAATTGTGATAAATTATTATAAAAAATATTATAAAACGTACAGGCTGGAACTCTTCAGTTTATTATAGACAAGTATCATATCTATAACGTACGATTCAAACTTTCGTTGGAACTCTCATAAAAATACCAGCATATCATAGTCGAATAGTAAAAATTGTAAAAATTTAAAAAAAAAATATTTTTATAAAACGTACAGGCTGGAACTCTTCAGTTTATAATAGATCAATATCATATCTATAACGCACGATACAAACTTTCGTTGGAACTCTCATAAAAATGCCAGCATATCATAGTCGAATAGTAAAAATTGTGAAAAATTTAAAAAAAATATATTTTTATAAAACGTACAGGCTGGAACTCTTCAGTTTATTATAGATCAGTATCATATCTATAACGCACAATACAAACTTTTGTTGGAACTCTCATATAAATGCCAGCATATCATAGTCGAATAGTAAAAATTGAGAAAAATAATAAAAAAAATATTTTTATAAGACGTACAGGCTAGAACTCTTCAGTTTATTATAGATCAGTATCATACCTATAACGTCAAATACAACATTACGTTGGAACTCTCATAAAAATGCCAGCATATCATAGTTGAATAGTAAAAATTGTGAAAAATTATAAAAAAAATATTTTTTTGGAACGTAAAGGCTGGAACTCTTCAGTTTATTATAGATCAGTATCATACCTATAACGTAGTATACAAACTTTCGTTGGAACTCTCATAAAAATTCCAGCATATCATAGTCGAATAGTAAAAATTGTGAAAAATAATAAAAAAAAAAAAAAATATAAAACGTACAGGCTGGAACTCTTCAGTTTATTATAGACCAGTATCATATCTATAACGTACAATTCAAATTTTTGTTGGAACTCTTATAAAAATACCAGCATATCATAGTCGAATAGTAAAAATTGTGAAAAATTAAAAAAATATATATATTTTTATAAAACGTACAGGCTGGAACTCTTCAGTTTATTATAGATCAGTATCATATCTATAACGCACGATACAAACTTTCGTTGGAACTCTCATAAAAATGCCAGCATATCATAGTCGAATAGTAAAAATTTTGAAATATTTAAAAAAAAAATATTTTTATAAAACATACAGGCTGGAACTCTTCAGTTTATAATAGATCAATATCATATCTATAACGTACGATTCAAACTTTCGTTGGAACTCTCATAAAAATGCCAGCATATCATAGTCGAATAGTAAAAATTGTGAAAAATTATAAAAAAAAATATTTTTATAAAACGTATAGGCTGGAACTCTTCAGTTTATTATAGATCAGTATCATATCTATAACGCACGATACAAACTTTCGTTGGCACTCTCATAAAAATGCCAGCATATCATAGTCGAATAGTAAAAATTGTTAAAAATTTAAAAAAAAAATATTTTTATAAAACGTACAGGCTGGAACTCTTCAGTTTATTATAGATCAGTATCATATCCATAACGCACGATACAAACTTTCGTTGGAACTCTCATAAAAATGCCAGCATATCATAGTCGAATAGTAAAAATTTTGAAATATTAAAAAAAAAAATATTTTTATAAGACGTACAGGCTGGAACTCTTCAGTTTATAATAGATCAGTATTACACCTATAACGTAAGATACAACATTACGTTGGAACTCTCATAAAAATGCCAGCATATCATAGTCGAATAGTAAAAAATCAGAAAAATTATTAAAAAAAAAAAATTATAAGACGTACAGGCTGGAACTCTTCAGTTTATTATAGATTAGTATCATAGCTATATTTTAAGACACAACATTACGTTGGAACTCTCATAAAAATGCCAGCATATCATAGTCGAATAGTAAAAATTGAGAAAAATTATAAAAAAAAAATATTTTTATAAGACGTACAGGCTGGAACTCTTCAGTTTATTATAGATCAGTATCATATCTATAACGCACGATACAAACTTTCGTTGGCACTCTCATAAAAATGCCAGCAAATCATAGTCGAATAGTAAAAATTGTTAAAAATTTAAAAAAAAAATATTTTTATAAAATGTACAGGCTGGAACTCTTCAGTTTATTATAGATCAGTATCATATCCATAACGCACGATACAAACTTTCGTTGGAACTCTCATAAAAATGCCAGCATATCATAGTCGAATAGTAAAAATTTTGAAATATTAAAAAAAAAAATATTTTTATAAGACGTACAGGCTGGAACTCTTCAGTTTATAATAGATCAGTATCATATCTATAACGCACGATACAATCTTTCGTTGGAACTCTCATAAAAATGCCAGCATATCATAGTCGAATAGTAAAAATTTAGAAAAATTTTAAAAAAAATATTTTTATAAAACGTACAGGCTGGAACTCTTCAGTTTATTATAGATCAGTATCATATCTATGACGTACGATACAAACTTTCGTTGGAACTCTCATAAAAATGCCAGCATATCATAGTCGAATACTAAAAATTGTGAAAATTAAAAAAAAAAACATAAAACGTACTCTTCAGTTTATATTTTTATGTTTTCGCATTGACAACTTTTTTTTGCATGTTTTTTACATAATTACAATATACCTTAATTAAATTATATAACATAATTTGACAATTTGAATAATAGAATCGTTTATTTGTATGTTTTGTTACAATCATTAAAATTAGATAAAATTATATTGTTACGAGCTAGAGTTCGAGATAAAATAATTAAGTCCAAGTAAACACCAAAATTAACACTACATTAATAAATCACTCAATAAAAATGTTCATAGAACAAATAACACAATGAAACTACACAAAATAAAAACACTGTATCACTTGGTACAACACTATACTCAACATTATACTCTGTGGACGTTGTTGAGGTTAGACGAGTGTCGGCCGAAACGCCACGTTTTAGTCACAATTACGCGCGGATTTCACAATAGTGCCTGTTACTGTCTCGTGCAAGTTCCTTACATACGTAACTATCAAATAATAAGCTAATTTCAACAAACGAACTGAGTCTCCGTCTTGATATTCTACGTTTTTGGTGCACTCGCGGCCATTTTGTGAATTGCAGCAAAGCTACTACGCACACAACGCAGTTCGTGGTTGTAGTTTTGAACAATACGCATTTCGAGTGAGAATACTCTGTTGCATCAAGGCACTCGCGTCTCATCCAATCACGCTTTGGACTTTTTGGAACGCAGTGTTATTATTAAAATGTCCATAATGGTTCGTTCCCCTGACCCCAACGTAACTACGAAGTCTTCTTCTTCCCCGGATTTGACGTCTCTTCTGTCTACCAACAAAGATACCCCAATCGCCGCCGTACTTCGCAAGAGGAAGCAACCTTATAATACTTTCAGTGCTGCGCTGGACTCTTTCTCGGAGGATATCATGTCAAAACTCAATGACTGGAAATCCGATATGGACTCGAGAATATGTGAGATAAAAGACAATATTACGTCCTCAACTAAAGATTTGAAACGAGATATCCAATCCATTAAAGCAGACTATTCAAGTATTTCACTGGCTGTCAAATCAATCCAAAACAAACAAGAACATGAGTTCTCGGAGATACGTAAAACAATTGAATTCACAACTTGTAAGCAGAACGATCTTGAAGCAAGGATTGCCCCCCTGGAAGCCAATTTGAAAGCAAATGAAAGCCTGGAATCCGAAGTTTCTTTACTACAAGCAGCAGTGAGAGACCTGTCATGCCAGCTGAAGGAGCAGCAGCAGTGGGACCGTATGCTTAATCTAGAAATAGCGGGAGTTCCAGAACTAAAAAATGAAGACCTGACAGATATTGCAGTTAAAATATCCTGTCACGCCGGCGTCGACCTAGGAAGAGATTACATAGTTCATATCACCAGGGTCCAGCCACGCACCAGTGCGTCAGGTCGCCCCAAGGTTGTGGTTCTGAAGCTAAGGAAGCGGATTCTCAAGGACGACATCCTCGCGGGCCTGCGCAAGCGCCGAGGCATCTCCACTTCCGACATTGGTATGCCTGGTAATAGCCAGTGTATATTTGTGAACGAGCACCTGACCGTGGAAAATAAACTCCTTTACAAGAAATGCCGTGATGCTGCGCAGGTCAAACAGTACCAGTACGTTTGGATAAAGAACTGCAAAATTTTCATCAGGAAAAACGACTCCGCCCCTTTCATACACATAAGGGATGAATCTTTTCTGACCAAACTACGTTAATCTTCCTCAGTGAACTGATACCTAGTGGTGGTAATCACCATTATCAATTACTGTCATGTGTCTTCGAAACACACTTTTCTCAGTCCGTGTTAATCAACTTAAATTTACATGTGAATGACCTAATCATATATATAAACAACAACCATTCTACTACTACTATAATACATTCAATTTGCGAGCATTTATCTCTAACTTTTATCGTAGTTATAATCGTTGGTGCAAGGGTGACTTTTTTTCATAATAATCATGCTTTTACTTCATTGTGTGTAACCAGCAATGCATCTCCAATTCGCTGTAGACCTAATCTCAATACCTACAATGCTGCTTCCGACTCACTTATTCAGATTCCGGTAAGTTATCTAACTGTGTTGATACCACTAAGTAATACATTTTCCATCTTGATACATAGTGTATTCGTGTACCAATACAAATTTATTATTTTATTACCATACAACTATACTTTTCTCGACCAATATAGTAAAATAAGATATAAAGTGATAATCAGTTGTGCTTCCTTTAACTCACACGATCAAACTACACTTTTTCATCTGCCTGAGTACCATGCATCCTTCAATTTATGTGTTCTCAACCTAGTGGGTGGGTATATGCAAACCCACTCTATGTTACCGAACTGCAAGCAATGGGTTAATATTTTCCTTTCCTGTACGGGATAGGGTATACCCTATCCCGTACAGGAAAGGTAGTATACATACTTATACTTATACTTATACACACAAATATAACATATATATTAGCTGGTTTCCACACTGTGCCTTTTAACTCTAACATTTAAATTAGAACCTCAAGCTACATTCCAATAGATGCATTTACTTCAATGACAAGTTATGACTCGTTCAACTCGACTCAGAAATAATGTTCCATCTGCAAACAGATTGATAACTGGAGAACTGGAATCTACACTATTCTTATTATTATACCTACCTACCTCTACCTCTATCTATTTATAATTAATCACACATGAGTAACGTCGTTGGACTTACCATGCATCATATCTACCTCCCCATAAAGTATAAAGGGTATTAAACTCTGTGATAAGGAAACTCACATGCCTACCTAGACACTAACACTCCTTTCATAGTCATACGTAGGTACCTACCCGCTGGTGGTGTGTGTATCGCACTACAACAAGATTGGAGGCATGATTATACTTGCGTATACTAATCCATTTATCATTATACATAACCTATTTGCACCAACTTTGTTTAACTAACTTCCATTTTTTTTTTTTTTTAAATATAATAATAAATTCAAAGTCAATAGGTTTTTTAGTCATTGAAATCATAAGGATCATATAGAAACGTCAACTTAAAAACTACGTGAACCTAAATTTGAACGTGAATTTGAGCCGATTCCTCGCGCGCGACCAATTAATATTAATTATGTACCTACTACGCAATGTCCATAGTCATGAACCTAAGTTATTAATTATAGTGTAAGTGAATGCTCGGAAACTCATGAGTTTTCGATAGGTAAATGATAATAGATAAGTGTAAGGTAGGTAGATACCTACCTACCTTACATTTATTATTAGGTACATTTAAATTTAAAATATTTTTCTTTTTTTTTTTTTTCTTTTTTTTTGGATACCTACCTCATTCTGTCTTGTCATCCTGTTCTTCTCAGATAGGTAGGATCCTTACTACTAATTCCTACTTATTTAAATTGCTTGTAAGACAATTCTGTTAAATTAGGTTTAGCTTTGGGGGATGTTGCACGGAATAGCTACCAGTATATTATAACATAATTGTCCTCTAAACTTACCTTAGTTCCTTAGAATCCTACTTCTAAGTACATCACCAAACAATATTGTAATCTCCTAATCTGGTGGCAATGTACCTACATAATTACTTACTTAATTGTAGCTCACTATTACCTCAACAACCCACTACATCATTTATAAAATTGGGGTAATCTGTTATTGGCCTTATGCTTGATACAAATGTTTTTGTCTAGATTATAAGTAAACGCTGTTGATTACCAATAAACAATAAACAATAAACAACACTAGCGCAACTGACACTTCACTTCTCACTTATGATATTTTTTTTTTTTTTAATTTTTCACAATTTTTACTATTCAACTGTGATATGCTGGCATTTTTATGAGAGTTCCAACGTAATGTTGTATTTGACGTTATAGGTATGATACTGATCTATAATAAACTGAAGAGTTCTAGCCTGTACGTCTTATAAAAATATATTTTTTTTATTATTTTTCACAATTTTTACTATTCGACTATGATATGCTGGCATTTATATGAGAGTTCCAACAAAAGTTTGTATCGTGCGTTATAGATATGATACTGATCTATAATAAACTGAAGAGTTCCAGCCTGTACGTTTTATAAAAATATATTTTTTTAAAATTTTTCACAATTTTTACTATTCGACTATGATATGCTGGCATTTTTATGAGAGTTCCAACGAAAGTTTGTATCGTGCGTTATAGATATGATACTGATCTATAATAAACTGAAGAGTTCCAGCCTGTACGTTTTATAAAAATATATTTTTTTAAAATTTTCACAATTTTTACTATTCGACTATGATATGCTGGTATTTTTATGAGAGTTCCAACGTAATGTTGTATTTGACGTTATAGGTATGATACTGATCTATAATAAACTGAAGAGTTCCAGCCTGTACGTTTTATAAAAATATTTTTTTTATAATTTTTCTAAATTTTTACTATTCGACTATGATATGCTGGCATTTTTATGAGAGTTCCAACGAAAGTATGAATCGTCCGTTATAGATATGATACTGATCTATTATAAACTGAAGAGTTCTAGCCTGTATGTTATACAAAAATATTTTTTTTCTTAATATTTCAAAATTTTTACTATTCGACTATGATATGCTGGCATTTTTATGAGAGTTCCAACGAAAGTTTTATCCTACGTTATAGGTATGATACCGATCTATAATAAACTGAAGAGTTCCAGCCTGTACGTTTGATAATTTTTTTTTTTTTAATTTTCCACAATTTTTACTATTCGACTATGATATGCTGGCATTTTTATGAGAGTTCCAACGTAATGTTGTATTTGACGTTATAGGTATGATACTGATCTATAATAAACTGAAGAGTTCCAGCCTGTACGTTTTATAAAAATATTTTTTTTTATAATTTTTTAAAATTTTTATTATTCGACTATGATATGCTGGCATTTATATGAGAGTTCCAACGAAAGTTTGAATCGTACTTTATAGATATGATACTGATCTATTATAAACTGAAGAGTTCTAGCCTGTATGTTATATAAACATATTTTTTTCTTAATATTTCAAAATTTTTACTATTCGACTATGATATGCTGGCATTTTTATGAGAGTTCCAACGAAAGTTTGTATCCTACGTTATAGGTATGATACTGATCTATAATAAACTGAAGAGTTCCAGCCTGTACGTTTTATAAAAATATTTTTTTTTATAATTTTTTAAAATTTTTATTATTCGACTATGATATGCTGGCATTTATATGAGAGTTCCAACGAAAGTTTGAATCGTACTTTATAGATATGATACTGATCTATTATAAACTGAAGAGTTCTAGCCTGTATGTTATATAAACATATTTTTTTCTTAATATTTCAAAATTTTTACTATTCGACTATGATATGCTGGCATTTTTATGAGAGTTCCAACGAAAGTTTGTATCCTACGTTATAGGTATGATACTGATCTATAATAAACTGAAGAGTTCCAGCCTGTACGTTTTATAAAATTTTTTTTTTTTTAAATTTTCACAATTTTTACTATTCGACTATGATATGCTGGTATTTTTATGAGAGTTCCAACGTAATGTTGTATTTGACGTTATAGGTATGATACTGATCTATAATAAACTGAAGAGTTCTAGCCTGTACGTTTTATAATTTTTTTTTTTTATAATTTTTCACAATTTTTACTATTCGACTATGATATGCTGGCATTTTTATGAGAGTTCCAACGAAAGTATGAATCGTCCGTTATAGATATGATACTGATCTATTATAAACTGAAGAGTTCTAGCCTGTATGTTATACAAAAATATTTTTTTTCTTAATATTTCAAAATTTTTACTATTCGACTATGATATGCTGGCATTTTTATGAGAGTTCCAACGAAAGTTTGTATACTACGTTATAGGTATGATACTAATCTATAATAAACTGAAGAGTTCCAGCCTTTACGTTCCAAAAAATTTTTTTTTTTATAATTTTTCACAATTTTTACTATTCAACTATGATATGCTGGCATTTTTATGAGAGTTCCAACGTAATATTGTATTTGACGTTATAGGTATGATACTGATCTATAATAAACTGAAGAGTTCTAGCCTGTACGTCTTATAATTTTTAATTTTTTATAATTTTTCTGAATTTTTACTATTCAACTATGATATGCTGGCATTTTTATGAGAGTTCCAACGTAATATTGTATTTGACGTTATAGGTATGATACTGATCTATAATAAACTGAAGAGTTCTAGCCTGTACGTTTTATAATTTTTTTTTTTATAATTTTTCACAATTTTTACTATTCGACTATGATATGCTGGCATTTTTATGAGAGTTCCAACGAAAGTATGAATCGTCCGTTATAGATATGATACTGATCTATTATAAACTGAAGAGTTCTAGCCTGTATGTTATACAAAAATATTTTTTTTCTTAATATTTCAAAATTTTTACTATTCGACTATGATATGCTGGCATTTTTATGAGAGTTCCAACGAAAGTTTGTATACTACGTTATAGGTATGATACTAATCTATAATAAACTGAAGAGTTCCAGCCTTTACGTTCCAAAAAATTTTTTTTTTTATAATTTTTCACAATTTTTACTATTCAACTATGATATGCTGGCATTTTTATGAGAGTTCCAACGTAATATTGTATTTGACGTTATAGGTATGATACTGATCTATAATAAACTGAAGAGTTCTAGCCTGTACGTCTTATAATTTTTTATTTTTTATAATTTTTCTGAATTTTTACTATTCGACTATGATATGCTGGCATTTTTATGAGAGTTCCAACGAAAGTTTGTATCCTACGTTATAGGTATGATACTAATCTATAGTAAACTGAAGAGTTCCCGCCTGTACGTCTTATAATTTTTTTTTTTTTTATAATTTTTCTGAATTTTTACTATTCGACTATGATATGCTGGCATTTTTATGAGAGTTCCAACGAAAGTTTGAATCGTCCGTTATAGATATGATACTGATCTATTATAAACTGAAGAGTTCTAGCCTGTATGTTACACAAAAATATTTTTTTTCTTAATATTTCAAAATTTTTACTATTCGACTATGATATGCTGGCATTTTTATGAGAGTTCCAACGAAAGTTTGTATCCTACGTTATAGGTATGATACTGATCTATAATAAACTGAAGAGTTCTAGCCTTTACATTCCAAAAAATTTTTTTTTTTATAATTTTTCACAATTTTTACTATTCAACTATGATATGCTGGCATTTTTATGAGAGTTCCAACGTAATGTTGTATTTGACGTTATAGGTATGATACTGATCTATAATAAACTGAAGAGTTCTAGCCTGTACGTCTTATAATTTTTTATTTTTTATAATTTTTCTGAATTTTTACTATTCAACTATGATATGCTGGCATTTTTATGAGAGTTCCAACGTAATATTGTATCCTACGTTATAGGTATGATACTGATCTATAATAAACTGAAGAGTTCCAGCCTGTACGTTTTATAAAAATTTTTTTTTTTTAAATTTTCACAATTTTTACTATTCGACTATGATATGCTGGTATTTTTATGAGAGTTCCAACGTAATGTTGTATTTGACGTTATAGGTATGATACTGATCTATAATAAACTGAAGAGTTCTAGCCTGTACGTTTTATAATTTTTTTTTTTTATAATTTTTCACAATTTTTACTATTCGACTATGATATGCTGGCATTTTTATGAGAGTTCCAACGAAAGTATGAATCGTCCGTTATAGATATGATACTGATCTATTATAAACTGAAGAGTTCTAGCCTGTATGTTATACAAAAATATTTTTTTTCTTAATATTTCAAAATTTTTACTATTCGACTATGATATGCTGGCATTTTTATGAGAGTTCCAACGAAAGTTTGTATACTACGTTATAGGTATGATACTAATCTATAATAAACTGAAGAGTTCCAGCCTTTACGTTCCAAAAAATTTTTTTTTTTATAATTTTTCACAATTTTTACTATTCAACTATGATATGCTGGCATTTTTATGAGAGTTCCAACGTAATATTGTATTTGACGTTATAGGTATGATACTGATCTATAATAAACTGAAGAGTTCTAGCCTGTACGTCTTATAATTTTTTATTTTTTATAATTTTTCTGAATTTTTACTATTCAACTATGATATGCTGGCATTTTTATGAGAGTTCCAACGTAATATTGTATTTGACGTTATAGGTATGATACTGATCTATAATAAACTGAAGAGTTCTAGCCTGTACGTTTTATAATTTTTTTTTTATAATTTTTCACAATTTTTACTATTCGACTATGATATGCTGGCATTTTTATGAGAGTTCCAACGAAAGTATGAATCGTCCGTTATAGATATGATACTGATCTATTATAAACTGAAGAGTTCTAGCCTGTATGTTATACAAAAATATTTTTTTTCTTAATATTTCAAAATTTTTACTATTCGACTATGATATGCTGGCATTTTTATGAGAGTTCCAACGAAAGTTTGTATACTACGTTATAGGTATGATACTAATCTATAATAAACTGAAGAGTTCCAGCCTTTACGTTCCAAAAAATTTTTTTTTTTATAATTTTTCACAATTTTTACTATTCAACTATGATATGCTGGCATTTTTATGAGAGTTCCAACGTAATATTGTATTTGACGTTATAGGTATGATACTGATCTATAATAAACTGAAGAGTTCTAGCCTGTACGTCTTATAATTTTTTATTTTTTATAATTTTTCTGAATTTTTACTATTCGACTATGATATGCTGGCATTTTTATGAGAGTTCCAACGAAAGTTTGTATCCTACGTTATAGGTATGATACTAATCTATAGTAAACTGAAGAGTTCCCGCCTGTACGTCTTATAATTTTTTTTTTTTTTATAATTTTTCTGAATTTTTACTATTCGACTATGATATGCTGGCATTTTTATGAGAGTTCCAACGAAAGTTTGAATCGTCCGTTATAGATATGATACTGATCTATTATAAACTGAAGAGTTCTAGCCTGTATGTTACACAAAAATATTTTTTTTCTTAATATTTCAAAATTTTTACTATTCGACTATGATATGCTGGCATTTTTATGAGAGTTCCAACGAAAGTTTGTATCCTACGTTATAGGTATGATACTGATCTATAATAAACTGAAGAGTTCTAGCCTTTACATTCCAAAAAATTTTTTTTTTTATAATTTTTCACAATTTTTACTATTCAACTATGATATGCTGGCATTTTTATGAGAGTTCCAACGTAATGTTGTATTTGACGTTATAGGTATGATACTGATCTATAATAAACTGAAGAGTTCTAGCCTGTACGTCTTATAAAAATATTTTTTTTTAAAATTTTTCACAATTTTTACTATTCGACTATGATATGCTGGCATTTTTATGAGAGTTCCAACGAAAGTTTGTATCGTGCGTTATAGATATGATACTGATCTATAATAAACTGAAGAGTTCCAGCCTGTACGTTTTATAAAAATATTTTTTTTTAAATTTTCACAATTTTTACTATTCGACTATGATATGCTGGTATTTTTATGAGAGTTCCAACGTAATGTTGTATTTGACGTTATAGGTATGATACTGATCTATAATAAACTGAAGAGTTCTAGCCTGTACGTCTTATAAAAATATTTTTTTTATTATTTTTCACAATTTTTATTATTCGACTATGATATGCTGGCATTTATATGAGAGTTCCAACGAAAGTTTGTATCGTACTTTATAGATATGATACTGATCTATAATAAACTGAAGAGTTCCGGCCTGTACGTTTTATAACATTTTTTTTTTTATAATTTTTCACAATTTTTACTATTCGACTATGATATGCTGGCATTTTTATGAGAGTTCCAACGAAAGTTTGTATCCTACGTTATAGGTATGATACCGATCTATAGTAAACTGAAGAGTTCCAGCCTGTACGTCTTATATTTTTTTTTTTTTTTATAATTTTTCTGAATTTTTACTATTCAACTATGATATGCTGGCATTTTTATGAGAGTTCCAACGTAATATTGTATTTGACGTTATAGGTATGATACTGATCTATAATAAACTGAAGAGTTCTAGCCTGTACGTCTTATAATTTTTTATTTTTTATAATTTTTCTGAATTTTTACTATTCGACTATGATATGCTGGCATTTTTATGAGAGTTCCAACGAAAGTTTGTATCCTACGTTATAGGTATGATACTAATCTATAGTAAACTGAAGAGTTCCAGCCTGTACGTCTTATAATTTTTTTTTTTTTATAATTTTTCTGAATTTTTACTATTCGACTATGATATGCTGGCATTTTTATGAGAGTTCCAACGAAAGTTTGAATCGTCCGTTATAGATATGATACTGATCTATTATAAACTGAAGAGTTCTAGCCTGTATGTTACACAAAATTATTTTTTTTCTTAATATTTCAAAATTTTTACTATTCGACTATGATATGCTGGCATTTTTATGAGAGTTCCAACGAAAGTTTGTATCCTACGTTATAGGTATGATACTGATCTATAATAAACTGAAGAGTTCTAGCCTTTACATTCCAAAAATTTTTTGTTTTTATAATTTTTCACAATTTTTACTATTCAACTATGATATGCTGGCATTTTTATGAGAGTTCCAACGTAATGTTGTATTTGACGTTATAGGTATGATACTGATCTATAATAAACTGAAGAGTTCTAGCCTGTACGTCTTATAAAAATATTTTTTTTTTAAATTTTTCACAATTTTTACTATTCGACTATGATATGCTGGCATTTTTATGAGAGTTCCAACGAAAGTTTGTATCGTGCGTTATAGATATGATACTGATCTATAATAAACTGAAGAGTTCCAGCCTGTACGTTTTATAAAAATATTTTTTTTTAAATTTTCACAATTTTTACTATTCGACTATGATATGCTGGTATTTTTATGAGAGTTCCAACGTAATGTTGTATTTGACGTTATAGGTATGATACTGATCTATAATAAACTGAAGAGTTCTAGCCTGTATGTTATACAAAAATATTTTTTTTCTTAATATTTCAAAATTTTTACTATTCGACTATGATATGCTGGCATTTTTATGAGAGTTCCAACGAAAGTTTGTATACTACGTTATAGGTATGATACTAATCTATAATAAACTGAAGAGTTCCAGCCTTTACGTTCCAAAAAATTTTTTTTTTTATAATTTTTCACAATTTTTACTATTCAACTATGATATGCTGGCATTTTTATGAGAGTTCCAACGTAATATTGTATTTGACGTTATAGGTATGATACTGATCTATAATAAACTGAAGAGTTCTAGCCTGTACGTCTTATAATTTTTTATTTTTTATAATTTTTCTGAATTTTTACTATTCGACTATGATATGCTGGCATTTTTATGAGAGTTCCAACGAAAGTTTGTATCCTACGGTATAGGTATGATACTAATCTATAGTAAACTGAAGAGTTCCAGCCTGTACGTCTTATAATTTTTTTTTTTTTTATAATTTTTCTGAATTTTTACTATTCGACTATGATATGCTGGCATTTTTATGAGAGTTCCAACGAAAGTTTGAATCGTCCGTTATAGATATGATACTGATCTATTATAAACTGAAGAGTTCTAGCCTGTATGTTACACAAAAATATTTTTTTTCTTAATATTTCAAAATTTTTACTATTCGACTATGATATGCTGGCATTTTTATGAGAGTTCCAACGAAAGTTTGTATCCTACGTTATAGGTATGATACTGATCTATAATAAACTGAAGAGTTCTAGCCTTTACATTCCAAAAAATTTTTTTTTTATAATTTTTCACAATTTTTACTATTCAACTATGATATGCTGGCATTTTTATGAGAGTTCCAACGTAATGTTGTATTTGACGTTATAGGTATGATACTGATCTATAATAAACTGAAGAGTTCTAGCCTGTACGTCTTATAAAAATATTTTTTTTTTTAATTTTTCACAATTTTTACTATTCGACTATGATATGCTGGCATTTTTATGAGAGTTCCAACGAAAGTTTGTATCGTGTGTTATAGATATGATACTGATCTATAATAAACTGAAGAGTTCCAGCCTGTACGTTTTATAAAAATATTTTTTTTTAAATTTTCACAATTTTTACTATTCGACTATGATATGCTGGTATTTTTATGAGAGTTCCAACGTAATGTTGTATTTGACGTTATAGGTATGATACTGATCTATAATAAACTGAAGTGTTCTAGCCTGTACGTCTTATAAAAATATTTTTTTTATTATTTTTCACAATTTTTATTATTCGACTATGATATGCTGGCATTTATATGAGAGTTCCAACGAAAGTTTGTATCGTACTTTATAGATATGATACTGATCTATAATAAACTGAAGAGTTCCGGCCTGTACGTTTTATAACATTTTTTTTTTTATAATTTTTCACAATTTTTACTATTCGACTATGATATGCTGGCATTTTTATGAGAGTTCCAACGAAAGTTTGTATCCTACGTTATAGGTATGATACCGATCTATAGTAAACTGAAGAGTTCCAGCCTGTACGTCTTATATTTTTTTTTTTTTTTATAATTTTTCTGAATTTTTACTATTCAACTATGATATGCTGGCATTTTTATGAGAGTTCCAACGAAAGTTTGAATCGTCCGTTATAGATATGATACTGATCTATTATAAACTGAAGAGTTCTAGCCTGTATGTTACACAAAAATATTTTTTTTCTTAATATTTCAAAATTTTTACTATTCGACTATGATATGCTGGCATTTTTATGAGAGTTCCAACGAAAGTTTGTATCCTACGTTATAGGTATGATACTGATCTATAATAAACTGAAGAGTTCCAGCCTTTACATTCCAAAAAATTTTTTTTTTTATAATTTTTCACAATTTTTACTATTCAACTATGATATGCTGGCATTTTTATGAGAGTTCCAACGTAATGTTGTATTTGACGTGATAGGTATGATACTGATATATAATAAACTGAAGAGTTCTAGCCTGTACGTCTTATAAAAATATTTTTTTTATTATTTTTCACAATTTTTGCTATTCGACTATGATATGCTGGCATTTTTATGAGAGTTCCAACGAAAGTTTGTATCGTACTTTATAGATATGATACTGATCTATAATAAACTGAAGAGTTCCAGCCTGTACGTTTTATAATTTTTTTTTTTTTATAATTTTTCACAATTTTTACTATTCGACTATGATATGCTGGCATTTTTATGAGAGTTCCAACGAAAGTTTGTATCCTACGTTATAGGTATGATACCGATCTATAATAAACTGAAGAGTTCTAGCCTGTACGTTTGATTTTTTTTTTTTTTTTTTAATTTTCCACAATTTTTACTATTCGACTATGATATGCTGGCATTTTTATGAGAGTTCCAACGAAAGTTTGTATCGTGCGTTATAGATATGATACTGATCTATAATAAACTGAAGAGTTCCAGCCTGTACGTCTTATAAAAATATATTTTTTTATAATTTTTCACAATTTTTAATATTCTACTATGATGTGCTGGCATTTTTATGAGAGTTCCAACATAATGTTGTATCTTACGTTATAGGTATGATACTGATCTATAATAAACTGAAGAGTTCTAGTCTGTACGTCTTATAAAAATATATTTTTATATAATTTTTCATAATTTTTACTATTCAACTATGATATGCTGGCAGTTTTATGAGAGTTCCAACGTAATGTTGTATCATACGTTATAGGTATGATACTAATCTATAATAAACTGAAGAGTTCCAGCCTGTACGTCTTATAATTTTTTTTTTTTTTAATAATTTTTTCCAATTTTTACTATTTGACTATGATATGCTGGCATTTTTATGAGAGTTCCAACGTAATGTTGATCTTATGTTATAGGTATGATACTAATCTATAATTAACTGAAGAGTTCCAGCCTGTACGTCTTATAATTTTTCTCAATTTTTACTATTCGACTATAATATGCTGGCATTTATATGAGCGTTCCAAACAAATAGTGTATCCTACATTTTAGGTGTGATACTGATCTATAATAATCTGAAGAGTTCCAGCCTGTACGTCATTTAATTATTAGTTATTTTTCAATGTGCAAAATTTAAAATACGTGCGTTTTTGCCCGAAACTTTTGAAACTATCATGTTTTTGAACATAATTTTTACTAAAAAACACATAATTTTACATAGTTTTTTTTGTAGTGGTATTTTTCACGATAAAAGAGTGAGAAAGAGGGCCACTAACATTCAAAACCCGCAAAGACTTCAGTTTCTTCCGTAATCATGGTACATCCAACTGTGCCGAAATATGTTTCAACTGTGGGAAACATTCAAACTCACAAATCATGGTAAATATTCCGTATTTTAGTAAAAAATAGTTTCAACATGAGTGTTAGATATATTTGGTATATCCGTTTAAGTCATGCTTCTGGTCTATAAAAAACGCACGATGCTATGCTCGCGTCAATCTTACTATGAACTAAAGACATCTAAGCGCTACGGTTTTCATGCTACACTAGTGCTACGAAAAAAACTAGCTTACAAAAGACATCAACGCGCTTTACTTTGCTTACATGGTGCTACGGAAAGTTCGAAATTATTTATTTAATACATTTATATATACATATATATTTCAGGTAAAGCTCTTAAACTGTCTTTTAAACTTTTTGACACTTTTGAACTCAGCTATATGCGAAAAGAACACACTTTTGGTCTGATCTGCTGTAAAATGATGTGCTACGAGAAGTTGGCAGATATTTTTTTAAATTTACTTTTTTCAGGCGTTATCGCTAGAACTATTCCTGAAAAGTATCAGGAACTATATAACTCACCTGTATACGAAAAGAACACACGTTTTTTTTTTATTTTCTGTGAAATGATCTGCCACCGGAAGTTAGCAGATCATTTTTTCACATATCTGTTTTTCAGGTATAAACGGTAGAACTATCCTGAAAAAGTATCAGGAACTATAGAACTCATCTGCATGCGAGAAGAACTCATCTTTATTTTTGATCTGCTGGGAAATGATCTGCTAAGTTCACTGGCATATTTTTCTATTTGTAAATAAATATTTTTCAATTTAAATCAATAATAATAAATTATATTTTCTTCTGTTTGTCTGTTCATGAATATGGTAGTTTTTAACGCGAGTCGCCGCTTTCGTGCGAAGACGAAGTCGAGGGTAGGCTAGTAATAAATATAAATGAATAAGGTATGTACGTACAATCGATTTTCTTGCTAACATCATTGAAACGTAAGTATCTGAATGCCTTTTCAAAAGTAAATGAGCCATTTTCACGAGCCATCATCGTTTCCACGCAGTTTCAATACATTTAATTTTTTGTACATTTTTACAAGAAGCCTCGATATCGAGGTGAGAACATTTTGAATGTTGGTTATTGCATAACTTACTAATTTGAGCTTTCTTAGTATAAACATTGAGTTTTTATTAGTTCCGTAGCGCTTTCCGATCTGACCTAGCACTCTGATTAGTTCATTTCTCTTTGCTTCATTTTTACCCGACTTTATAAATGAGTGGGTCCGCCTGAGCACACTTAGCGGACGAACCGGTGGCAAGACGTACTCTTTAGATAGCTGCAGCGGAAAATTGTTCCTCTACCGCCTAACTCGAGTCCTAATTCAAGAATCACGAGGACTTGCCTTTATTATTTTGTATAGAGTTACTAAAATTTAGGATGATTTGCAGATTCTAACTAATTCTAACGATCAGCTGCATAATAGATCGAGTTCGCGGGCATTTCAATAATTATTGTTTAGAGGCATTTTTCCCTGTTGTCATCTTCCTGCTGTTCTAGACCACCTACTATATCATTATATGGAACTAAGCTACTGTACTGCCACGAAACAGAGATAAACTGAGTTATAATAAAGTTAAATTAGATATCTTTCAAAATGTTCTAGTGCTTAATAATTTGTCTGGGCCATGTTAGTTGTTGTAAGGCGACGTTCGTAAGGAACGTATTTTTTTCGTCTACTTACATCGCACAATTGGTCTCCAAGATAATCTCTTTTATTTTAACGGGATAACCCTATGTCCATCAAGAAGGTCAATTAGAATTGACCTTCTTGATGGACATAGGATTATTAAAGCGGAATATTTTTTTAAATCGGTTGAGTAATTTCGGATATTACCCCCTACATACAAAGTAACAAACTTTACCTTTTTATAATATTAGTTTGGATATGCTTAGCGGGCTTTATATCAGAGGTTTCGTCCGCTGGCACACAACCTCTGTGCTGTAGGCACTAACGGCCCGTGGCGGCGGCGGACGGAGGATCGCACCGAGCCAGCAGATTGCCGGACATTTTGAACTACTGATATTTCACTTCTGAATCAAGGTTTTCACGCGATTAACTCGTAGAGGAAGATTAAGAGAGGCGCTCTATGTCAAAAGCCGCTCTGTTAGCATCGAGCCGAGGTGTGCCGGAAAACTCGACTACTCCTACCTACCGACACTGTTGGTATAAAATACGCATGTTATTAAAAGTACATTATATTTATTTGATAGCTTCTGCCCCAAGCTTCCCCGCGCTTTACCCGGATAAAGTGTAATCTAACTATGTTATTTCAATCTATTCCTTCCATACAAATCGGTTTAGCCATTATGAGGGAAACATCAAATAGTTCGTGCGCTGCGTGATATATGAGAATATAATTATTTTATTTTGTGTGATTGTGTCCGCGGCCTCGTTTGGAAAGAACTGTCAGTTGCTGCAGCACTTTACGCTCGACTAGTGGAATGTCCCGTGACTTTGTTCGCGTTGATTATTTCTATCTTTTATAACGATAAAAGCTAGGTACGTCGTTTCGCTGGGTGTTTCAACCGACTTCAAAAAAGGAGGAGGTTCTTAATTCGTACGTATTTGTTTTTGTGTGTACCTATGTTACGCGATTTCTTCGCCAGTAATATTGTGAACCGATTTTAATGATTATTTTTTTAATAAGTACGGTACACTTCAAGAGTAAAACTGCCATATACATATAGGTACCTAACCACATTTACTTAATATATATAATTATATATATAGGCATTTATACACTTATACTTATCCGTATAAATAATAATAGTAAAAAGATAAGTAGGTCGTAATAGTTGTCTCCAGTCCGATCCAATCCCATCGCAGCGCACCTAATCCTTCTCAAATTATATCTCAACCAATCCCACGAGGTTTTCTACTCGTAATGGATTTTAAACGAAGTCCCCGACTGGGAATGGAGTTAAAAATGCACAGCGACGGAAAATATTTGCGAAGTTCCCGAAAAACAACATTACAGCGAGCGCAGCATCTATCATATTCTATACTAGTTGTTGCCCGCGGCTTCGCCCGCGTGGTATGTTAATAAAAGTAGCATATGACCGTCTCCAGGCTTCAAACTATGTCCACCAACTTTTGGTGACAATCCTTAGTTGGTAACCAAGGATTACAATTTATATAAAGTTTAGAACTCAATAGCACACCCCATAGGGTAATTTTGAAAAAATAAAAAATACGTGTTTGATTATTTATTTTAAAGTTTATTTGTACAGAGTTTTGAGCGAATCAAACAATTGTTTTTTCATAGAAACATTATCGCCCTATTTAACCCCCTTAGGGCATTAAAAGCAGTTCATTAGTTTTTGCGTGAAAGAGTAACAAACATCCATCCTCACAAACTTTCGCCTTTATAATATTAGTTGGATTTTATTTCAAAATGTTCTTATTAAAACTTGTTATGTGTCACGTTCACCGAGACGGTGCAGACTAGTTCTGATATTTAGTTGAGAGAATTAGATGAATCCCCGACGACGCGGGGGCGCGTATGTCTTTATAGCCGCGTTCCTACAGTGCTCGGTGCTGGAGGCGCTGCGCGGGGTGCGCGGGGTGCGGGGGCTGCGGGGGGTGCGCGGGGGGCGCGGGGGGGGGGGGCGGGCGGCGCTCACAAGGGCCGGCTATCAACATTGCATCAGCACACAAGCGGCCCTTTCATGGCGATCGCCTAGTTCATCTCGCGCCAGGAGCGCGGCTTCAAAGCAAGCCCGACTCTGTTTACTGAAGAATCTAGACTACGCCTACGTTTTAGGCGCACCTATACGTACTACACACCACTGAAACTGTTTTTTTTTGTAAATGGTCCGGGTTTCAGTGACTGACTGACTGACAAGACTGTGAGGTAAAGGTGACTGACAAGACTCTTACCTCGCAGCGACTTCTCGTCCACCGCAACATCGAGATCCTCAATAGCAAATCGCCCTGCCTGCCCTGTAGCCGAACCCTTTAGACCTCTCTCATGCGTACCTCTCGTATCTCGTTGAACCGCAGCGCAGGCGCAGCCACGGCACATATCGAGGCTTGAAACATACGATTACATTGAAAATCACTGACCGGTCTAAAGAAAATAAGAAACCGGATTCAACCGTCAACTAACATTTTGTCCATCACTTGTGTCTGGTTTTATTCAACATGTTATATTGTAATGTGGTGACTTACAGCGATAAACGTCCACAGGAAGTCAAAGTCAATAGGTTTTTATTCATTGAAATCACAAGGATCATATAGAAACGTCAACTTAAAAACTATACGTGAATCTAAAATGTGAAAGTGAATTTACGCCGGTTCCTCGCGCGCGACCAAGAACAGTTATGAAGCCGAAAAATGCCGCAATTACTTATACTAAAATACTCAGTTTCGGTAACGCTCTCTCTCTCTCTCTTAGTATGTAATGTAATATATTTTAAAACTTTTTTAACTGTTCGTACAAAACAGCTTCAATATTTTGATGGTGTCCTGAAAAATTCAAAGTGTCAGTTCGGACAAAGTGTCCGAAGATATTGTGTCCGAAACGTCAGCAAGCCATCTATTGTCCACTAGTGGCCGAGCAATGCGTGCCTCCATTTATTATAATAATAATATACACCCAACAATCACATAAGTACATAGTCCTCCAGACCCCACATGAGGATTCCCTGTATCTACCCCCTGTAAATACCCGTTGTAAATAAATAAATAAAAAATAAAATAACTAAGTAAATTGTGTCTCAGGGTTGGCAACGCGAGAGTGATACCTCCGTCCCTCCGTGTTGCAAACATCTATAGGTTATGGTAACCGCTTACCAACAATGGGGGTATGCTTGTGCGCTACTTTAGTTGTATAAAAAAAAATCTCCTCAAAAGTGAACTTATTTATAAAATGAAATTGGGAACTGGCGTAGTTTATTATCTAGATAGATTAACACTTATGCTACTTTTTATTGAGGTACTATGCGATGCGGGCGCAGCCATTTGTAGAAGCTAGTGAAAAATAAAACAAATTGTGTCCATACAATAAGCAAGATGTCTTCTATCGTGTGTTAAATCAGATAGGAATCTACTTTGTTTTTGTTGTAATATTTTTTTTAACTAATTAGAGTATTGACTTGAATTATTCAGTCTTAAATAAATCCTCGACTAGCGTGTGAAGGCACAGTTTCAGCAGAGCTGAGCTGAGAATCGCAACACATACATACATTACATCAGCTTTGCGCTGTGCTAGCCGCGGTGTTGCTCACTCCCCCACCCAGTACCTACCTACCCACCTACCTACCTACCTACCTAACCTGCACCAAGTAAATAGATATGTAAAGAACTCCACGTGCCTGCCTTCATGTAAAATAATTCATAAAGATCGCTGAAACCACAGATTAACCTTCTCATTCATAATCGCCTTATAATTTCTTAGCAGGTCGCTTACTCGCGTTAGAATTGTTGATGGTAAAACGTGACTTACTCTTGAATAACGAGCGATTAATTCTACGTATAAAATTCACTCTCATTTGGTTGAATCTACTCGCAATTCTCGCAAAGGATAAGCAGACACGCTGATAAAGTTACTGAGAGTTCATGAATAAGTTAGCTTCTAGAAATGGGATGGGGTTGGGTTGATGGGTTGATGGGTTGATGGGTTGATGGGTTGATGGGTTGACGGGTTCTAATAGAACCCATCATGGCCAATACAGTCGCGAGCCTGAATGCTGAAATATTTGTAAGTACCTAACACGTAGTTTGCCGCGAACTCAAATTTCACAATCCAGTAACAAAATTACAGAATGTTAAATTCGTTCTCATCTTCTTGTAATGTTAATTGTGTTTAATAATGTTATTTACATTACATATGCCTACACTACACAAGTCGCTGGCAAAACGTATTCTCCGCTCTTTTACATATTATTATTTAGCCGCTTTACAAAACAGCGCTGATATAATGCGCGGCGTATTGTCGTCTAGCCGGAATCTCATAGCATTGAGATACGTTTAGCGAAAGCGCTGCCCAATGTTTAGCTCTAGTTCCTATAGTTTTTTAGTAAGTATGTATATGTGGATTAGCCATGTTATAAACGGATGAGACTGAGAAGGTTTGGTTGATGGATTTTATTAATTGTTATCGTATTACTATGCAGAGCTATTTGCGATATACTCGTATTATTGAACTAACAATGATAAAACAGGGAGAATATTAATTAAAGTTTTTTTTTCTACATTGTTGGCTCAGCAAGCAAATGGTCTAGAATCGAAAATAACTATCATTGTAATGTTTAATTTAAAGATTTTTCATGTGACACCCCATATTGAGTACCTGATATTTTATTAGAACCTCGTTGCCCGACCTGAAAAGGCCTTCCTCAGTACTCGGCGACAGTGGCGCCACGTCGCGGCATCTTCGCAGACAAGCCTCCTTGTCGAGATAATGAGCTTTATATCTACTTACACGCCGGCTCATTTTAAACTAATTAATATTGTAATGAGACTTTACACAAGGATGTGCCTTCCATTTGCAGGTATTTTCAACAAAGACTACCGTCCATGTTGGTTGTTATATTATGCTGGCTGTACATACTTTGTTTGTTTCTAAATTGTTTTTATACACGAAAACCTTTTTTTTATAAGTTTATCTATTAGTTACACCTGCCGTTGGTTTTCCTATACAGTAAATAATTTAATAATAATTTGAATAGCTACTTGTATGGTAGCTAGGTGGGTAGGTGGGTAGGTGGGTAGGTGGGTAGGTGGGTAGGTGGGTAGGTGAGTAGGTGGGTAGGTGCAGCTAGCTTGCCTGTTTAAGTAGGTATGCAGCTAATGATGCTCGTATCGCTGTATGCAGTTGATAGGTGCCGGTGAAATGAGTTTGTGGAAGCGAAATGAGAAAGGTATTAGTTAAAGTAGATCCGTTGCTAGCACACCCACTACCAGGCTCAGGGCGGACACTCCTACTTCTAAATTATAATTATGCTGGACATTTTCACACAGCATCATCTAACCGCAAAATAAGCAGAGCATGTATTTATTTATTTATTTACTTTAATTAACACGGCCGAGGGCCAATTACATTAACTAAAGACTAAAATTATAACTACTTTAAATATAAATAAGTCAGCCTATTAACAATACACATACAATTTAAATAATTAATATTAGGAAGATCAATAATATGAAATATAGAATGTCAATAGTAAAAATAAGAAATAAAATATACAACATTCTTTTAATCACATGCATTCTTTTAAAATTTTTGTCCATGTATCTGCAAACATGTCAAAATCGGGGTTAGCAGAAAGAAGAGCGTTGAGTGCCGCGAGGAGCGCGGGATAGGTGAGCAGGCTCGTGCTGCGGTACGCGATGCAGGCAGGCGGCCGGCAAACAGCTGATGCCTCCGACTGCGCCAATAATTGTTCGGGACGTAGAGTCGGCACAGCTCGTTGCTTAAATCTAAGGCGTCACTTTTGTTGTGAAGTATTTTACAGACTGTGGTTATTTGATCGTAAGATCGCCGTGCCTCCAGAGAATTATATCCTAGGCATCCTAACAGAAACTTAGTGGGGTAGAGGAAGGGGTAGTAACCATAGCAGCGCTTGTAGAGGAATCGCAGGAATGCCTTCTGGACTTTTTCCAGCATAAGAATGTACGTGACCTCGTGCGGGTGCCACACACAAGCGCTGCTCTCCAGCTTACTGCTAACAAGTGCTGTAAAGATAAGGCGAATGACATAAACGTTCTCAAAATCACGGGCATTTCTAAGTACAAAACCGAGACGTCTGAACGATTCCTTAGCCAACATTTGTACGTGGTCATGAAAAGTGAGCCTTCGATCAAATGTGACACTACATGACTGATACTACTTACCTCTATATATATATTTTTGTGAATCATTATCATCCTATAAAATAGTTTGTCCTGGCTGTCTGACTGACTGATCTATCAACGCACAGTCAAAAGTATTACTCGTAAGTCTAGAAAGCTGAAATTAGGTTTATTTTATAAGGTAAGCATGTGTTATCAAAATATTTAAAGAAAATTTACGGATTTTGATGAAACTTTACAGTAATATAGCTTAAAATACATAGGCTACTTTTTATCCGGGTCCCACGCGGGCGAAGCCGTGGGCAGAAGCTAGTCTATTATATTATATTATAAAATGCTCAGTGGCTCAGATAGTGTCCGTCTCCGGCAGTTCCTTGTGTTCTATCAGACAAGCTCAGCATTCACTAAATGATCACGATTCATTTGGCCTAGAGGCCGGTATCCTGACTTCCGATCCGGGTTCGAGCCCGGTCTTGCACTAAACGACTTATCGACTCTAAAAACTTATATGCGCATTATCACGTGCTCAAAACGGTGAAGGAAAACATCGAGAGGAAACCGGCGTGCCCTAGAACCAACAATTCGAAGGCATTTCACCGCGTGCTATCAGTTAGTTAGTTAGTGTTCCGATTAGCGACGATGAGCTTGGAAGCTCTGTCTCGTGCAATCCCCTACTTGGTATCCTCATAGATGTACGCGTTGGGTTCGAATATGAGGCTGTACATCATCATCATCATCATCATCATCACGGGGAGTGCAGTAGTGAACGTGTTTGTTATTATTATTATTTAGTTGAAAGTGTCAGGACGATGCCAGTGACAGCGACAGCGACAGTGACAGTGACAGTGACGGGCTGGTTCCTATACTTTTTTAATATGATTTTCCCCACGTGATCAAATATAAGTCAGCATGTTTGAAGCGTAATTAAGCACATGCGGCTTGTTATCCGGCTCTGTTGCTGCAGCATGCAGCTTCTTAATCAATCCACAAACATAACTAATTCCCTTTGTCTCGGATGTGCCGAAGTCCTCAGCAAGCGGCGGCGGCGGCGGCGGCGGGTGGACATACCTCGACCGCCGCCGTCAAAAGGCATGTGTCGCCCCCCTCCGCCTTCCTCCGCCCTCCTCCACCCTCCTCCGCCCTCCTCCCTGCTGAGCCTGCCTGCTCTGCCTGCTCCCACACGAATTTGAGGAATTAGGGGCCTTTTATCTGAAAAGTGCTGCACGCGCTTGTTAGATAAATAGATAGAGCAATGAGAATATAGAGATTTTACCAAGATTAAAGTTATTATTTTTAAATTGAATAATACAACTAATGACAAACCTAAATATGTTTGTCATTTTAAGAACCTACAACCAGAGTGGATAGGGAAGTTTCTATATAAAAGATTGTAGCCAGTCAATTTAAGTAAACAACAGTAATTTTATTAATGGTGTATTTCAAAGTCAACAACTACTTCATCTTATAGAATAGTTGTATTAATACATGGCAATAAGAACAACAATTAAGATCTTCAACAATTATAATAAATGAACAGTAATAAGTAGGTATTGGTGCAAAGAAAACATCAAACATAATCAATAAGCATAATCACAGAAAATAAGAATATACCAAGAAAACATCAAACATAATCACAGACAATAATAATAACAGGTAACAATAGTGAATAACAAAGTACTTAACTTGCGCCGTATTCTGCAGTGGATCCGTAACTGATCAACCATAGAATTACATTCGGCTTTTATACACTTCAAACCTCATTAAGCAAAGCGCCATTTTAAACCAATCACAGACGATTGTTGATTTTACCGAAAATAACTCTGAACATTGGTAACTATAGCTAAATATAATACGGTGAAATACTTTTAAAACTTATTCTAAGATTTGTGCTATTTTTATAATCATTTGAACTACAATATTTGTTAAAACATTCCATCAACAACATACCATGAACTATCACTTGAGAAACTAAAAACATCAGGAAAGCAAAGTATACATATGTAAAATATTCCAAAAATCATGAATTATTTTATAATGATGAACTGTAATTAAATATTAAATAAATCTCATCAATTTACTAAGAGTAAACAAACATCACAATGTTTTGTTCGGTACTTTGAGTTTAGTTCAGAAGTGTTGCCAGTGTGTAAGTGTGAAGTGTTGTTGTACAGAAATATGCTCGTGAACCACAGAGCATATTTCAATACAAAATATATGACAGTGTTTACAAAGCTTAAATACAAGGATAGCGTTTTATAATAATTTCATATTTGACACGCTCTTCCATTGTAAAACTCGGTCGAAACACAGGGATGTTTTTTTGCAAACAATAAAATATTCCATCATTGATAATACAAATGAGATGGACAATTTGTATTTATTTATTTACTTGAATTGAATCGGTTAACCGATAACATTATTAAATATATTAAAATATCGTAAATTAATTTATAATAATAAAATTAAAATAACAAAAATATAAATTAAAAAGATGTCCTAATACAATAAAATAACAGAAATTAGCTAGACGCAGCTACACGCTCACAGAACTTCAAACAATCTCAGTCACGGTGAGAACTAGCAGGCGAGGCGAGGCGAGGCGAGGCGAGGCGAGGCGAGGCGAGGCGAGGCTCTAGCCACTGCGCGACGTGTTGGACAGTGGTAATGTTACTGCAAACAATCTGTGCCTCCGGATACGAAGTTAGTTGTTTGAGACAAAGAATCGACTCAGCTCCTCGCTCAATTCTATCTTGACCTGGAAAATCAACACAGTCGCCAGTTAGGGAAGGATCAGGGAACATATAAGTCGGCGCACACGCACGGGACGGGACGGTGACGGGACGACGACGGGAATTACGTGGTAATTACAAACGAAAAAAAAATACAAACGAAATACTAATACAAGTATTTATTGGTAAGCCCACGTTCATCCGAAGGTCCAATCCAATGTCTGGAAGAAATCAGTTTTCTTAGTTAGTTAATTCAAGTTAACAAGTCAAAAGTTATTAATTTAACTAACAAAAAACATTAATAAAAAAAACGTATTCACAATGGGTTCACCATCCAAAAATAAAAACGTAAAAAAAACATTTATTGTGAATTGGCCTTCACAAATATAGTATATTATTTGTTATTATTTGAGTAAAGTTCCTCCGTCGCCGTCGCCGTCGCCGTCGCCGTCGCCGTCGCCGTCGTCGTCGCCGTCGTCGTCGTCGTCGTCGTCAGCTGTAGGTACCTAGCTCGCTTCATTTGAAGCACTGCTAGTACGTTGTGGTGCGCTGTATCTATCGGGACCGGGCGATGCGGTGCTCGCCTCGATGGGACCAGAGTTCCTCCTTTCTATCGAATAACTACCAGTTCAGTTCAGTTCAGCGTAGGTGTAGCGTAGGTGCAAGGAGCCGTCTCGCAAGATGCTCGCTTGCTGTTGTGAGGCTCCGCACGCACTGACAGCTGATCTCTGATCAGTTGATCCATTTTGAACGAGTATCTATCGAGATCGTTTGCAACAGTATTTAATCTCTGTCTATTTCATCTGTATTTTTTGTGTTTACATACTTGTATATAGTTATACACAGTTATTAATTATTATACATAATAAAACCCAGACCCAATGGATAGTTATTGACTTTGACTTGGAACATTGCAAAGTATCGTAGAGCACATAGTACTTGTCTCGTAGCACCACTACACCACGCTACGCCGCGCTACGCCGCGCTACATCGCGCTACGCTGCGCTACACCACGCTTCGACTCGCTACGCCGAGTGCCACGACGACTGCTCCAAAACGAATTGGTATTGTCATGCTAGGATGGTCACAGACGGAAGGAATCGAAAAACTATTTATGTACTCGTAGTTTGGAAAAAAAATCTAATACTATCTTCTGCCCACGGCTTCGCCCCATACTCTATGATGGTACTTCATTGTTCAGCCGCTATTAGGATGCATCTGCAAAACAAACAATAGTAGGAGGGATGGAAAATGCTTCATTCTGTAGAGGCTTGTCTATTATATGCAGGCTTGTCCATAGATGAGAGATTAATAAAAAAATCAAAACGGACAAGCGCTTGCGAGACTCATACCCCGAGGGCTCCGTAGATACTGTCAAACATTTCGTCGCCGAGGGCGTTCCGCTAATTAGAGCAAAGAAAACGGAAAAACAAAAGTTAATGAGTTTGAGTAGAATGAGAAGGTAAGATCACTTTTTATCAATATCTGTTGGATATTGATCGATCAGATAATTGTTATTTTAGAGGTAACTTGTCATTTGCTATGTCGAAAATGATATAGTGTTATGAAACAACCAGATTCTTGCCAAACGTTCTTCTCGTAACCTAGCACGTCTACCAAAGCATTTTGAATTCGGCAACATAAAGTGTATGTATACGGTCCAGTGTGAGAGGTCCAGTGGCCTCGCCGCCTCGCCGCCTCACCGCCTCGCCGCCTCGCCGCCTCGCCGCCGTACATGAGCACTTCTCCTATTATTGTAAACGAGCCCCTGCTGTTTCACCGGTATTTTTTGTCTCAAGTGACGTCTGTGACCTCCCGCCACTTCAGCCATGCAGCTGCTATTCTATGTTGAATGCTGTGCTCCACATTTTAAGAGCTATGTTTATTTTGCAGATTCGCTCAGTGAAGAAGCGCAGGACAAAGCTTCGCCACAAACTAAACCGCTTTACTGAATATTTTCCCGGCGGCTCCCTCGAAGCCGAGCGCTCGCTAATTACCTCGGCCCGGATCTGAGAGACAAATTAATTAAAGGACCACACAGCCTACTTATCACACGGTCCTTACCAACTCGACTCTCTGATTAGATTACATTAACTCCAATTATTTTTACAATTTATTAAGAATAAAACCAACTTCAAAAAATCCTTAAGCTACATACACACATAAAGTCCGTTTCCACGGATAGGCACTTGCCCTGTCCTGCCTACCATACAAGTACCTCTTATCCCTTTCTTAATACGTGACATAGTTTGGAAGCATTTCAAAAAAATCTACTAAATTACTAAAAGAAGCTTGTTATTCTGTTGACGAGTTTCTTAATAATAAATTTTAACAAGATATTAATAATAGTTAATATAATCATTTATTATCTATTTCAATTCCATTCAGTCAATCATTTATTAAGTACCATAAGTTTAAAAAATAATAATACATTTATCGATTCTTTTTTATAAATTATGAATTGAATTTGGAATATATGTTTATGAGGCTCGCTCAAATTAATGTTAAAATTTTAAATAGTTTTAAGTTATTCATATTGTAAAAACGGGAATTTTCACGTACTGCACTATCGGTGAAGGCACCGACTAAGTTTCGACTCGTTCCGAGAGTCTTCATCAGGGTGAGCGGTTGCGACTTTCTTCTTCCGCGTCGCGCCGTGCACTACTTGAAAAATGTACCTTAAAAAAGTTTTAAGTGAATTTTTAAAAAGTAGACTATTGAGGACCACATTATTTTATAACATCTTGTATTGCACCCATTGAGCAAATAATAATATTTATATTTCTATTTATCTTTCACTTCATTCATTCATCGTATCACATTCATCACATTCATTGCATTCATCGTAAAAGCTCGTCGGTGTGGTGTCATTGGTTCACCATTAAACTAAAAAGTCATTAATTATATTTTTCAAGCCTACATAAGACCATTTAGTCATAACATTATTTATTAAATTTTAACGATTCAATATCTACTCTAACCAATTTAATTTTTGAGTCTGCGCCTTATAAAGTTAAGGCGTCCATAGTACATTCATAAGAATAATATTTATTCGGTATTTTTAGTTATTTGCTTTGTATTTTTAAAAAGCTTTTGTACACTTCACTAATAACAAACAAACAATGTAATTAAATGTTGTTAGTAAATTTATTTAAACCTACTTCTAATCGTTGTATCAAAAATGAATATTATTATATTCATATTAGTAAACCCCTCGAGTTTGGGCTTATATGATTAGTTTTGACTAGTCGAGTAGATTTGGCTTAGTAAGGAGGGTCTGATGATGGAGCCAGCAGGTGAATAGTGGAATTCTTTATATTTTAGTGCGTGGTTAAAGCGTGTATTATATATTTTTTAAACTACACATTAGATTAATTCCATCATTGATTGCAACGCCCCCTTATGCAATGCCTTGTGCCGACGAAACCAGCCGGCGAAAACCAGCCTTGAACATTTACTCAATCTATTGCAAAAAACTGCATTACAATCTGATATGCCGTTTCGAAGATAAATAAATAAATAATGCTGGACATTTCACACAGCGTCATCTAGCTGGTCCCGCGGCGAGAATCGACTCCCAAACTTCTGCGTATCAGGCGGACTTTCGCCCACTGCGCCACAGAGGTCGTCAAAGAAACAAACAAACATGATGTTAGGGCTGACGCGTACACGCGACCTCCTGTCGCCGTCACGGCTCAATAAAACTACATCCTACTCATATTATAAATGTCAAGTTAGGATGTTGATTTGTTTGATTGTTTGTTGTTAATTAAAATGGAGGACCATTTCTTCGATTTGATTTTCAAAACGAGACCTGAATACAAGACATTTATGAATATGACTCCAGAAGGATTCTGACGACGACATTGGGTAGAGCGTGTCGCCACTCATATATTATTTCCGACTCATTCTCTAGAATGCAGATACAGCTTTATTTATAAAATCCTGTTTCGTTGAAACTCTATCGAGATACGAGTATATCTATGAATCCTATATCTACATATCTATGTATCTGGTCGATTGCAGTAGGTAGGTAGGTAGGTAGGTAGGTAGGTAGGTGTTGGTGTTTATTTGCTGAGCGCTAGTTAGTGGGGTGCATGATGGAGGGGTCGCGTGCGCCATCTGCCGGCTCTCACGGACAACACCATTTAAAATCTGTGCAGGTCCGTGTAATCTGGCCCTTAGAGGAGATCAGAGCTTGCACTCTGCGATCAATAAAAGCTTTTATTATTTTTAACTAGTTGTTGCCCGCGGCTTCGCCCGCGTGGTATGTTAATAAAAGTAGCATATGACCGTCTCCAGGCTTCAAACTATGTCCACCAACTTTTGAATGAATCGAACCAAGTATTACAAATTATACAAAGTTTAGAACTCAATTGCAACTACGCGGAGAGTACGCAATCCAGGGAGGTACATTTAACTGATACAACAATGCTGTTGTGCAATATGAAGAATGCGATGAGAGCGAAAGAGCTATGTCAGGTTCCTAGTAAGTGGAAATCCATGGCCTACCCCTCCGGGAAACAGGCGTAATTGTGTATATGTATGTATGTATGTATGTAGTGCTGGCCGAGCTCGTTATCTGAAACCCAAGGAAAGCCGGTGAGCTCATTTGTTTAGGATTGAAAGCGGCTGGCGAGGCGCCAACTCGCCCGCCGCGGCGCCGGCGGCCTGCCGTAGTGCCGGGTGAAGAAATACTCTCATAATGTGTGTTATCTCTGAAGCAGCTCGGCGCTTCCACGTGTGAAGGCCTGTGCAGGGCCGCGGCCGGCTCCGTCCTCGCTCTTGCTCATTCGAATACGATCACATTATTCAGATTACTGAATAGCTCGGGACGGAACTTGCCCGACTCCGTAAAGAAATGAATACCTAATAAGAATGCTGTAAGTGAGAATAACCAAAAGGATAACCGAGCCGGTTCGTTTGGCGATTCTTCCGGTGCTTCGACCGCGTGGAACCATTGTGAATTATCTATCGATGATTCTCGTAATCCCATGGAACTTAGCTATTTTTACTTTCGCTTTCACAAAACAAATAAATTAATTTATTAAACTTGTGTTGTTAGATGTGAACTAATTGAAAGAGTGACGTGGTCCGGTTTTATTCATTGACATCATGATATTTGTCCCAAACTCATGACATACTCGTCTAATCATAAACTACTGTAGTCATAGTGAACCTGTTCATTATTATATACTGACACATAATAATATACATTTTCTGTCTTGCAATTTGTCAAACATATAATTGGATATGTAACTTGTCTGAATTCAATTAACTCATAAAAAATGTCCTCATAATTTGATATTAACCTTATGATTGTATTACGCGTCATAAAATAAAAGAGCTTGTTGACCTTTTTGGTCAGATCCGACTCTTGTTAGCCTTTCAGTTTAGGTTGGTAGGTTTTATTCAATAATAATTTTGACGTGAAACGTCTTTCATTTTGGTCCCTAGAGACTGAAATGAATCTCACTTGGAAAAACCATATGTAACGAAATCTGTTACGATAAGATCGCTTATTTCTTTGGAAGTATAGCTACTAATCTAATCTACCGGCATTATTTTATCTACATTATTTGTTATTAACTAGCGTCTGCCCACGGCTTTCTCCGTGACCTACCCGAGTAAATAGTAACCTAAGTAATATAATAGTATCCTGTTATTCTAGGTCATACATTCTGTTACATGTTTTATTTTATTATTTATTGTACACACACATATATTACAGACAAAAAACTTACATTTATAGGATTTAAATCGGTTTAGCAACAAATATCCACACACACAAACTTTCGCATTTTAAATATGAGTACCTAGGACAGGTGTTATTTTGGGATAGGATAAAACTATCCTATAACATGCTGGAAACTCTCGGCATACATCTCGGATAGCGCATGCGACTAACCCTAGCGCCTCTAGCGTCCCGTAGCACTCTGAAGCGCCCCGTAGCGCCCCGTAGCGCCCCGTAGCACCCAAGCGCGCGTCATTCGCTCGGGAATGCTAAGTATTTCTTATTCATAGGCATTTGTTCAGTTTGTTTGTTATATGATTCCCTCAACATCTTCATCTTACAACAAGATAATCCACTTTATTACATCACAAATAAAGTCGATTTTGATTTGTTGCTTAGATTTCCTGCAAAGTGCGACTTCGCACAAAGTTTAAAAGCAATTCAACTTTTCTACTTAGGAATATGTTTTTGATGAGAATTCTGCACAGAAATTATTGGTAAACAATTTGTTGCGAGAGTTTCCTTCAGATTCGGGAAAAATCAGTAACTTTCAGACGACGTCGCATTATTTCAATTACATTTACATACCTCAGAGTTATTCAAACAATCTGTGGCTGAACAATATTCTAATAACCGAAGGTACGTAATCCAATTGTAGGAACATAATTATAAATAAATAACTTCAGGAAAATAAACCTAATTATTACAAAATATTACAAAGGGCTTCGTATTGATTGATATATATATTTTCTCCTGTTGGTCTTTTTCATGTTTACGTTGATATAATAGGTTATCTCAGTCATAACTGCTCGACAGATAATCTAATACTATGGATTGCAATGTACCTACATTATCATTAAAAAAACATCATTATTATTATTATTAATCCTACTCATTTTAACCATAATAGTTACTCATCGTATTGTGTAAACATAATTTAATGCAAAATTAAGACATGTACTCGTAAGTAGGTACAGGTATATATTTGTTCTACTTCTAAAATCCCAACAGGTAACACACACACACACACACATATGCAAGACATGCAACAAAACTTTTCAGGATTGTTATAAAACAGTAAACAAACATGGACAATATTATATTTTTCTTTGTGTTTAATATCAATTCGTGTTTTCGATAATGAAAACATTTTTATTTCCGACACATAGTCTAAAAAAAATTGTGTAGGCTGTATCGAGGACGCAGCCGCAGTGGCGTAGGTAGGAGTAGGTAGGAGTAGGTAGGAGTAGATAGGCAGGTACCTACGAAACATCGCGACATTATGCACTATCCGCAATGGTTTCTACCCTTTCATTATATTTACACGACACGTGAAATAAATTAATTAGAGTTTAAGTTGCTTCTTTCTTAGAATCGCGTCGCTTATCACTATAATATAACGATATGGTTTTATAGAGGCAGTAGCTTCTCCCGCGCGGTACCCGCATAAAAACTAGCCTATGTGTTATTCTGATGTATAAGCTATATTACTGTAAAGTTTCATAAGAATCCGTTCAGTAGTTTTTGCGTGAAAGAGTAACAAACATCCATCCTCACAAACTTTCGCGTTTATAATATTAGTAGGATAGTAGGAAGAATAAAATACTGACTACTTATCTAAAGGTAATGCTTTGACTGAGCCTCCGCGGGTAAAACATAACAGCCATTCGACACATTTTCATAAATTATACAATACAATAGTAACTGCTTCGAGTTGAATGTAACATTCGAGTTGAATGTAACATTCGAGTTGAATGTAACATTCGAGTTGAATGTAACTCTTTGGCTGAGCCTCCGCGGGTAAAACATAACAGCCATTCGACACATTTTCATAAATTATACAATACAATAGTAACTGCTTCGAGTTGAATGTAACATTCGAGTTGAATGTAACTCTTTGGCTGAGCCTCCGCGGGTAAAACATAACAGCCATTCGACACATTTTCATAAATTATACAATACAATAGTAACTGCTTCGAGTTGAATGTAACATTCGAGTTGAATGTAACTCTTTGACTGAGCCTCCGCGGGTAAAACATAACAGCCATTCGACACATTTTCATAAATTATACAATACAATAGTAACTGCTTCGAGTTGAATGTAACATTCGAGTTGAATGAATAATTATTATTTATGCATACGTAGGTACATACGTAGGGTATAGATATATAACTCTTTATTGTACACTACATAACATGTTTCTTACAATTTCAAATAGAGCAAATTAAAAGCTAATGGCGAGAATACAATGGGCGGTCTTATCGCTTATAGCGATCCCTTCCAGACAATCTTTGTATGGACATGAATTGACGTGAACGATAAAGGACGGTGGTGTATAGACAATATATATACAATATATATAGTGTCAATTTTTTGATAAAACAAATATACTTATACAGGCATACATGCGTCCCGACGCGCGGCGATGCATCCTCGAGTGTCACAGCGGAGATGCACACAGAACTATCAATACTTACGTAAGTAAAATAATTGAAAGCTAATTATCAATTATGTACCAAAATCATTTACCTACTTATTTGAATTACTAGCTTTCAATTATATACTAATTGTACATTATTGCAGAGACCGCAAAATAGGCAATTGCAGGTGGAGTATCAATTTGAAGCCGAACCTCGACGCAGACAAGAACTTCAATGATATGAGGCAGATAATTTCACATTATAATGTTTTTCTCAAAAAATGGAAGGAAATAAAGCAAAATGTCATAGGCAAAATACACATGCGTTTTTTTTTGTCTTCACTGAAAGCCGGTTTTCCGTCGCTAATTTGGCTTCCGACCTGAGAGCTGGTGGAGTCCAGTCAATATACATTTCACTTTTGGAACCTTTGGAGCTCTTATAAACTTTTTATTTATGTTAATTGTCAAAATAACAAAATTAAGATGGCTTTTTGCTTTACAGCTATTTTTTGCATGATTCTAAATGTGCCAAAAGGAAACTAAAGGCATCAGAGGTAAAAGCGTCTCCAAAAAGCCACTTGAACGCAACCTCAAAAAGCAAAGGTTGCGTTCAAGTGGAGTACCAAGCTCGATGAAAGAGATCTATCTAAACTCAATATCAAATGTACAGTACAACCCAGCACGACGGCATTGGATTTCTATACAACATTGCTGGCGCGTTTTTTGTTCCAAATTCTAAATTGCGAAGTATCTTACGCACATAGTATGTACTAGGTATGTATTAGGTATGTACGTAAATAGGATACTTCGCGTTTCCTATTTTTGAAAGTAATTACAATATTTTCGCGTATGTTTGAGAAAAAGCACTACTTACTATGGCATTTTTTTTAAGCAAATGGATAAATATAAAGCTTTATGTTTTTTAGCTGCGGTAGACAGAAGATTGAGAACCCAAATAATGCATAAAAACAAACAAGTTCTGTTGGCGCGTGTACTCGTGTAGTGCACTTGAAGTAAACTGATTGTATTCGCACGTAAAGTGGTGACGTCACGACGACACCGCCGGCGCCGCTGATGCAGGACAGAGTGTCTCTCTGTGCGGGCACAGACCAACAATAGTCAAGAGCTCGCTCGTCTCGCAGAGCTACAGACATATTGATTTCAAGATGGATCGAACGGGAGTGGAGGCGCCTAGTTTCACACTCTCTTATCTGATCGTATTATGATATTCTCAGATAAGTCGTAAGGGCGTGAAAGCTTTGAGAAGTGTGTATGGTGTAACTTTTAGCGATAGCGGGAGGAACAGCGTGTTAAGGGAGCAGTAAGGACTGAATGAAGATATTATGTTGAGATGGTTTGATCACGTAGAAAGGATGGATAAAAGAAGATTAACAAAACAAGAATACAAAGCGAGTGGAAACGAGATACATGGAAGAGAAAGGCCTCCGCGAACATACTCTGAGCAAATTAAAGATTTTCTAAAGAAAAGACAAGTCAGAAGTACTTACACTAAACCGCCGAGCTTGTATGAGTAGTTTGATGAGAATGAACGAAGAGAAAGAGGATGCCAGGATCCTAGCAAGTGGAAATCTTTGGTATCTGCTTATCTCTCCGGGAAACAGTCATGACTATAAGTATGTATGTAGATATGTATTACACATCGTGTCCTTCTTTACTCTGCGATGGGCATCTACCTTACACATTATCCATTTTATGTGAAGTGTGTTTCTAGTGAAGAAAATATGTTTTTTTAAAGTTTGTTAATATGAACAAGTTATATAGTTTTTTACATAAACTCATAGTACCTACATTAAGTGGAATATTCGTTAAGTAACCATTATCTTTACAACTTATGTGAATGTACAACATGTAATTCTTAAATAAATTGATGGGAGTAAGGTGTACTGTAAATGTTGCGCTGCTGGTCAGTCGGCGAAGAGGAAACGGGTCTATTTTATTTGATGACGGTAGATAGGATGTGCAAAGTATCGACAGGCGACGATCGCCGACCGACGTCGACGGACGACTACGAAGGCCGACGACCGATCTGACTGTTTTCTAAATTTGACTGTTTTCCATCTAGACAATATTTTATGAGTGGAATATTCTTCATAAAAGACTAGCGACTTGGCTTTAATAAATATGTTTTGGTAAATTTTTAATGAATAAATAACTTTGATTTTAACTTTCGACGTCGAGCGAATGAGTAATAGTTAAAGCAGATAATCGATCACTAGAGGCTCTCTGCCCGAAGATATCCCATATGTATTAGTATAGGTAGTTAGTATTATTATTATTATTACCTAGTAGGTATACGTGTCTTTCTTTAGTTATTTTGTTGTAGTCGATTGTTGTCCTACTAATATAATAAATGCGAAAGTCTGTGTGTGTGTGTGTGTGTGAATGTTTGTTACCACGTATCTCCGTAACTACTAAACCTGTTTTGATAAAATTTGGAATGTAGATAGTTTAAGTTCTGGAATAACAAATAGGATAATCTTATTTCCGAAAATCAACCCCTAAGGGGATTAAATAGGGTGGTAAAGTTTCTATGGAAAAAAATATTCCTTGGTTTTATTCACTCAAAACTCGGTACACATAAACTTTAAAATAAATAATGAAAAACGTATTTTTTTTTCAATATTACCCTTTGGGGGTGTGCAATTGAGTTCTAAACTTTGTATAAATTGTAATCCTTGGTTCGATTCATTCAAAAGTTGGTGGACATAGTTTGAAGCCTGGATACGGTCATATGCTACTTTTATTAACATACCACGCGGGTGAAGCCGCGGGCAACAACTAGTATTTGAATATATGGAGTCTCTGTAGTCCAATCAAGCGAATTGAGAAGTAGGGCAATATGCACCAATGGAATTTTATTATTCAAAACAAAATAAAAGAGATTCCGAACAGACATTCGACCTCGTCCGTGTCGATTCAGCCTGTGTAGAATAACGAGTTCTCAGTGAATGCTAATAGAGTTTCCACAACTATACAACCACAACTATAAAATCACAACTATACAATCACAACTATACAACCACAACTATACAACCACAACTATACAACAACACCTATACAACCACAACTATAAAATCACAACTATACAACCACAACTATACAACAACACCTATACAACCACAACTATAAAATCATAACTATACAACCACAACTATTCAACCACAACTATACAACCACAACTATACAACCACAACTATACAACCACAACTATACAACGACAACTATACAAACACAACTATACAACCACAACTATACAACCATAACTATACAACCACAACTATCAACCACAACTATACAACCATAACTATACAACCACAACTATACAACCACAACTATACAACCACAACTATACAACCACAACTATACAACCACAACTATACAACCACAACTATACAACCACAACTATACAACCACAACTGTACAACCACAACTATACAACCACAACTATACAACCACAACTATATAACCACAACTATACAACCACAACTATACAATCACAACTATCAACCACAACTATACAACCACAACTATACAACCACAACTATCAACCACAACTATATAACCACAACTATACAACCACAACTATACAACCACAACTATACAACCACAACTATACAACCACAACTATACAACCACAACTATACAATCACAACTATACAGAGGCACAATTGTATAACCGCAGGCATCGATGGTTTAAACTATCGCAATGAACTCTGCAATAATATTGTCAAAGTTCGCGTGAATGTACTGATCGCCACCGCCCGCCACCATCATCGCATCAATTTGATAAATGGTCTGAATAAATAAATGAATTAAATAAGTTTTATCGACATATTGTAAGTTGGTATGTTATGGTGGCTACGCGTCTCGCGAATCGAATCAGGCGGGAAGTCGCCGAACTTGCCGAGTTCCGCATTCGCATTTATTGTGTATGCTGATATTGTAAGTACTATAACGTACAAAAATTATAGTACAATACTACTATCATTTTTAACGTATTTCGTCAAATCGTTCTGCTATTTCAGTTCGGGAAATGTTTCCGCATCGGCGTCGTTCATAAACATTTTGCAGAAATAAAGTTGTCTTGCTTTATTCTGAAGTTTCTTTCTTTTATACCTATTTTAAAAACAAAATGGTTTGGTAAAACACGATAGCTCGATGTCGCGCAAGATCGAGGCTCGATGTCGCGCAAGATCGAGGCTCGACGTCGCGCAAGATCGAGGCTCGATGTCGCGCAAGATCGAGGCTCGATGTCGCGCAAGATCGAGGCTCGATGTCGCGCAAGATCGAGGCTCGATGTCGCGCAAGATCGAGGCTCGATGTCGCGCAAGATCGAGGCTCGATGTCGCGCAAGATCGAGGCTCGATGTCGCGCAAGATCGAGGCTCGATGTCGCGCAAGATCGAGGCTCGATGTCGCGGAGGTAATACCGCGACGACGGCTGAACACTAGACCCATAAATACTATGTCAGATGGTGCAGGCTGCTTGCTTCATTGAACGATTAGCTGAGCTAATGATAACGGTTGATAGCAAGCAAGCGCACACGTGACGATGGAATTCCGCAGCGCGTGTCGCACGTCACATGTCGCGTGTCGCGTGTCACACGTCGCGTGTCGCGTGTCACACGTCACATGTCGCGTGTCGCGTGTCGCACGTCACATGTCGCGTGTCGCACGTCACATGTCGCGTGTCGCGTGTCATACGTCGCGTGTCGCGTGTCACACGTCGCGTGTCGCGCAGGAATCGCACGCCACTAAATGAAGCTTGTTGAGGCGATGGAGGTGTGCTTTTAATGATCGCTTCGTCGCACAAATAACATTATAGATTTTAATTCTATCAACCGCCTGCGACACAGGAGGTTGCGGGTTCGATTCCCGCCCTGGGACAAATGTTTGTACGATCTGCAAATATTTGTTCCGGGTGTTCTGGGTATTTTCTATGTATAATAAAAAAAAAATATCTATGTAATGTATTGTATTAAGTATATCAGTCATCTAGTACCCATAACACAAGCTCTGCTTAGCTTGGGGCTAGATGATGCTGTGTAGATTGTCCAGCATTATTTATTTATTTATTTATTTATTTACATGAAACGTTAGCTTAAAAAATATGTATGTGAATTTAAAATGTTAAAGTGCATTTAAGCCGATTCCTCGCGAGCGATCAAGCCTACATGAATCGGGCAACAAAATTCTTTGTTTTTTTTATGGTCTTTCATTCCTCTGCAGTGTGGTGCCCATCAATCAGCTCGCTACATTCTAAGAGCTTGGGAAGTGACTAGTTAATTCTATCACGTAAAGAAACTCCAATAACTCATTTACCTGAACGTAAAAAATACGTGTTCAAAATAAAAGTCATTATTTTTTATGTAAAAATATTTAATGTCTTGTATATTTATCACATTGGTTATTTACAGAAATGCCGCTTAGCTCTGGTGTCGTTGTATGTTTTGTTCTTATACTTGCTTACTCATGCTTAGATATGTTTATGATTTCGTGGTCACGTGGTCACGTGGTCAGGTGGTCACGTGGTCACGTGGTCAGATGCCTTCAAGCTGAGGACGTGAAGGCCGTGTGCCTGCAGTGAGGTGGAGATGCATGGATGGATAGACGTCACGATGCGAATGTGGATGGATGGAAGTTATGTTATTGTTTCTGAGGTACTCGACCGACTCGACCACCAACTCAGATGTGCAAATCTTGCTCCTCATACCCTATCGTTACATTTCATCTGAGTAAGTACCTATCCGCTAATAATTGAACCGAGCAATGTTCAGGAGGCTCGTGCGCATGCGCATGTGCCACTGAGCTGACACCTTTTCATTATATCCTATTTATTTACGGTCTTTCTTTTTCACAGAACCTTCCTTCCTACTCACAGAATAATTCGTTTGTCTCTACGTTTTATTGTTCTTACAAAAAAAGATCTTTTTGAGACTGTTTTTGATTTCAACGCATTGATGATGAAAAGTTATGTTCTGGTGGTGGTTATATTTACTATCATCGTTCGTAGATCCAAACCGGGCGCCAGCTTTAAAGCGATCAAAAAGACCGTGTATTATTTTTTCTCAAAAAGACTTCGCCGTCTCAGCCTAAAGTTACACCCTCGTTTTTAGATCATTCGTTTGTAAAGGGTTGCAAAATATGTAGAGGTATATATAAAATTTACATGCTAGCTACCTACCTACATACCAGTCAAAATTTCAATTTCACCTATTTTTTAGGGAATCAAAACGCTTCACTTCAGTTTTCGGGGTTTACGAATTGTCACCGATGAACACAATCACACGGTTCGGAGACTTGGCTCGCTACCTCAACGAATACAACAGAACCATCCAGAGGAATGCAGGCGCAGCCGGGGCGGCGCGGCCCGACCTCGAGCCGGCGCGACACTGCGCCTCGCCCCCCTCCAGCGCCACCAGCGCCGTGCCCCCTCCCCCCTCCTCTTCCCAGCAGGTGGACGCCCGCACCGCGCGCCGCGCCGCCGCCGTCCAGCCGCCCACCTCCGCCAGCCAGCGCCGCAGCCACGCGCCGAGCCACGCCACCGCGCAGCCGCAGCGCAGTCTGTTGCCGGACACCACCAGCCCGCCTGCGGACAGAGCGCGCACCGACTCACTCTCGCGTCCTCCCGGACCGGACCGAGCGGTCGCCGGTCTGCCGGATCACCTTACCTGGAAGCAGCTTGGGGGCGAGGAGATACCGCCCGGTGGCGTTCGAGCGGAGCGTCGCAGGCTCGAACTCGACGAGCTCGTTGTCGCTGAAGTCGAGCGCCAAGTGCGGCACGCGCGCCAGCGGCAGCGCCAGCCCCGCCGGCAGCCGCCGCAAGCTCGTCCCGCGCACGCGCAGCGCCAGCGCCCGCGCCGAGCCCAGCGACGAGAACGCATCCGCCTCCAACTCCCGCAGCGCCGCGCCCCCCACCTCCACCCGCCGCAGCCGCGCCCCGCGCACGCCGCGCAGCCGCCCCGACAGCGCCTCCGCCTCCGCCTCCACCTGCAGCGCCTCCAGCGCCGGCAGCTCCGCAACCACCTCCGCGAGCCGCGCAACGTCCGCGTCCGCGCCTCCGCCCAGCCGCAGCGCGCGCAGCGCCGTCAGCGGGGCGAAGGCGCGCGGCGACACCGCCGTCGGGTGCCGCAGTCGGTCCAGGCGCAGACTGCGCAGGCGCGGCAGATCCTCGAACGAGCCGCGCTCGAGCCGCCCGATCGGGTTGGCGGAGACGTCGAGCTCGACGAGACGCGGCAGCGCGGCCCACGCGGTCGCTCGCAGCGAAACGAACGCGTTGTCCGCGAGCCGCAGCACCCGCAGCCGCGCGAGGTGCCTCGCGTCCGCCTCGCGCAGCGCCGCGATGCGGTTGCCGCTCAGCTCGAGCTCCACCAGCTCGGGCAGCGACAGCGCGGGCGCAGCGCGCAGCCCGGCCTCTGCGAGCGCGAGCCGGCGCAGGCGCGGCGCGGCGCTCAGCAGCTCCCTGAAGTTGGCCTTCAGGCGGTTCGAGGAGAGGTCGAGCTCGCGCAGGCGGGCGAGCGGCGCCAGCGTATTGTCCGGCAGCGCGGTCAGCCGGTTGCCGGCGAGGGACAGCTCGCGCAGCTCGGAGCACGATCGGAACATGGCCGCGTCGAGGTGCTCGATCCGGTTGCGCGCCAGCGAGAGGCTGCGCAGCGTGAAGCCGACGACGGCGAGCGCGCTGCCGGGGAACACCGCGAGCCGGTTATCGGCGAGGTCTAGGTGCTCGAGCGGAGTTCCGAGCAAGCAGTCCCGCGGAAGCGCGCGCAGCCGGTTGCCGGCGAGGCGCAGGTGTCGCAGGTGCTCCAGCCCGTGGAACTGCTCGACCGCGAGCTGCTGCATCGCGTTGCTCGCCAGATCGAGCATCTGCAGCGCCGGTGTGTCGACGAGCGCTCGGCGCCACACCGCGACGAGCCCGGCGTTGCCGAGCTCGAGCAGCTGCAGGTGCGGCATCGCGCGCAGGGCGGCGCCGTCCAGCTGCGCCAGGTGGTTATGCGCCAGCGCCAAGCGCCGAATGCGCGCGCCCACCGCCGCGAAGAAGGCGGGCGCCAGGCTGGAGAGCCGGTTGTGTTCGAGATCGAGCACGGCGAGCGCGGCGAGCGGCGCTGAGGGGGAGGAGGGGGTGCCGACGAGCGCCGCGATGCGATTGCGGCTCGCGTTCACTGTGAGCTCGGCGTCGGCACCGGAGACGCGCTCGAAGCTGGCAACGGAGAACTCGGTGAGGCGGTTGTCGTGCAAGTCGAGCGCCTCGAGGCGCGGCAGAGCGCTGAGCGCGCGCGGCGCGAGGTGCGTCAGAAGGTTGCCTGCGAGGCTGAGCCGCCGCAACGCTGGCAGCTCGCTAAAGGCGCGCGCGCTCACGTTCCGGATCCGGTTGTACGACAGGTCCACGCTCAGCAGCTCCGGCGAACCTCGCAGGAAGTCCGACCGGACCTCGTCTAGGCGGTTGTACGACAGCCTCAGTTCCCTCAGTTTAGAGGAGTTCACCCCGAACGCTTCGCTCGGAAATTCGATGATCTTGTTGAAATCCAGGTTGAGGTACTCGAGCGCGGGGAACTCGCGGAGGTCGGCCGCCTCCACGCGGCGGATGTCACCATCGTCGAGGCTGAGCCAGGTGACGCTGTCAGCGCCGACCGCTGGGAACCTGCCGCCGCACCGCGTCGAGGAGAGCTCCAGCATCTGCAGGTCCGCGAGGCTCGCGAGCGCACCCGCCTCCACGCAGGTCAGCTCGTTGAAGCTGAGTGCGAGCTCACGCAGCGGCAGCCCGGGCGGGAAGGCAGCGGCGGAGAGGCGAGCGAGCCGGTTGCCGCGCAGGACGAGCGCGCCGAGCGCCTCCGACCACGCGCCGAACGCGTCCGGCTCCAGCGTGGAGATGAGATTGTAGCCGAGGTCGAGGCGCAGCAGCGTGGCGGGCGCCAGCAGGCGCAGCGCGGGCGGTACGCCGGCGAGCAGGTTGTCGGCGAGCGAGAGGAAGCGCAGGTGCGGTGGCGGCTGGCGCAGCTCGCGCAGCTCGTTGGAGGCGAGGTCGAGGTGCCGCAGCGCGGAGAGCACGCGCAGCGCGTCGGGCGGGGAGCGCAGCGCGTTGTGGTCGAGGTCGAGGCGCTGCAGCGAGCGCAGCGCGTGCGCCGCCGCCGGGGAGACACGAGCCACGCGGTTGTGCGAGAGGGACAGGCGCTCGAGCGCCGCGGCGCCGCGCAGCAGCCAAGGCGGGATGGCCGTGAAACGGTTGAGGTCGAGGATGAGACGCCGCAGCGGGGGCCGCGAGGGGAGCGCAGGCGCGAAAGTGTCGTCGAGCTCGTTCTGCGCGAGGTCGAGGTCTGCGGGGGGACGGCAGGAGGTCGGCGCGGAAGCGGGCCGCAGCGCGTTGCCGCGCAGCCGCAGCAGGCGAAGCCGCGGGAGGTTCGCGAGCGCAGCGCAGGGCAGCGACGGCAGCAGGTTTTCGGAGAGGCGCAGCAGCGTGAGGGCGGGTGGGAACGCGCCGGAGTGCACGGCGAGCAGGCGGTTGCCCTCCAGGTCGAGCTGCGTGAGGTGCCGCAGCGCGGAGAGCGCGCCGGCGCCGAGCGAGTGCAGCTGATTGTTGCCGAGCGAGAGGCTGCTCAGCGAGTCCGCGAGGGAACCCCACACCGCCTCCGGATCGAGATCGGCGATCATGTTGCTGCAATACAACATTATTTTTTCTAGTTCAGAGAAGTTACTTGAACTGTTGGAGTGAAAGCTAAAATTCTTGTCATATTGTGTCGATTTTCAGTAACTGGATTTTGTTAAGGTTAAAGTATAATAATGCATAGGTTCAATCAAATCATTGAACTCGTGCGTTGGTTTGGTCGAAGTGGAACCGTGAGCGAGTGATGCGACGCTTACTTCTGCAGGTTGAGCCAATTTAACACTTTCAGATCCCGCAGTGCCTCCAGCGGCACCTCCGTGAACTCGTTATGGCCCAGGTCCAGCGAAGCCAGCGTCAGAGCCATCGATCTGTCGACATAGTTAATAGTTGTAGCTGGGCAGCATTAGTGCAGGCGGCAGGCCGGGGTACTCACGCGAGCGCTCGGTGCTCGAGGGAGTGCAGGCGGCAGGCGGGGTCGGGGTCGGGGTCGGGGTACTCACGCGAGCGCTCGGTGCTCGAGGGAGTGCAGGCGGCAGGCGGGGTCGGGGTCGGGGTCGGGGTCGGGGTCGGGGTACTCACGCGAGCGCTCGGTGCTCGAGGGAGTGCAGGCGGCAGGCGGGGTCGGGGTCGGGGTCGGGGTACTCACGCGAGCGCTCGGTGCTCGAGGGAGTGCAGGCGGCAGGCGGGGTCGGGGTCGGGGTCGGGGTCGGGGTCGGGGTACTCACGCGAGCGCTCGGTGCTCGAGGGAGTGCAGGCGGCAGGCGGGGTCGGGGTCGGGGTCGGGGTCGGGGTCGGGGTACTCACGCGAGCGCTCGGTGCTCGAGGGAGTGCAGGCGGCAGGCGGGGTCGGGGTCGGGGTCGGGGTCGGGGTCGGGGTACTCACGCGAGCGCTCGGTGCTCGAGGGAGTGCAGGTGGCAGGCGGGGTCGGGGTCGGGGTCGGGGTCGGGGTCGGGGTCGGGGTACTCACGCGAGCGCTCGGTGCTCGAGGGAGTGCAGGCGGCAGGCGGGGTCGGGGTCGGGGTCGGGGTACTCACGCGAGCGCTCGGTGCTCGAGGGAGTGCAGGCGGCAGGCGGGGTCGGGGTCGGGGTCGGGGTCGGGGTCGGGGTACTCACGCGAGCGCTCGGTGCTCGAAGGAGTGCAGGCGGCAGGCGGGGTCGGGGTCGGGGTACTCACGCGAGCGCTCGGTGCTCGAGGGAGTGCAGGTGGCAGGCGGGGTCGGGGTCGGGGTCGGGGTCGGGGTCGGGGTCGGGGTCGGGGTCGGGGTCGGGGTACTCACGCGAGCGCTCGGTGCTCGAGGGAGTGCAGGCGGCAGGCGGGGTCGGGGTCGGGGTCGGGGTACTCACGCGAGCGCTCGGTGCTCGAGGGAGTGCAGGCGGCAGGCGGGCAGCACGAGGGTGCGCAGCGCGCGTGAGTCCAGCGCGGAGTCCTCGAGCAGCCCGAGCCGCGCTCCCGCCACCGACACGTGCCGCACGCCCGCATCTGCGCGGAACATAATCACGCACTGTTACTAATCGCTGCAGCTCCTGTCAGACGCACGCATCGACGTAACGGATGGCCAGCGGTATGAGGGCACCGGTACCATGATGCTGGGCGGTGATCGTTTTACTGTGGAACTGGAAATCGAGTTAGCTTTAGACTCGGGGAATAGGTTGTCTCGGGGATGCTATGAGTCGAATTCGTGTTGGCGTTGAGCAGAAGCTCTCTATAAAGTCATATTTTGTATCCGAATGTCACCAAGCAGTGAGCTGGTGTATCGCTTTGAAGTGACTCTTACTGATGTGCGGGAACCGATGGAAGGGCACGAGGTTGCAGGAGAAGTGGTCGCCGCGGCAGTGGCAGAGCGGCGCGCAGGGCGAAGGAGAGGGCGAGGTCGAGGGCGGGGGCGAAGGTGGGGGTGGAGGCGGAGGGGAGGCGCTCAGCGGCAGCGCCAACAGCAGCAGCGCAACGCCCCACGCGCTGGAACCACCACCGCACACCATGCCGTCACGCACCACTGCACCACTGCACCACCGCACCACCGCACCACCGCACCTGTAAAAGTCTACAATAAAGGGATTAAGTCAGAAATCCTCAAATCATATTTATAGTAAACGTATGACATGGGATTTAGTCTACATTTAGTCGTAGGTATTAGGCCATAACTCTTCTCATAGAGTTCAAGTTAACGCTGTTGATTGATTTATTTATTTTAATTAATAAATAAATATGCGATATCCACAGTCCGTCTCCGCTTTAGGTAGTTTAGTTTGACGGTCTTTGAAATATTTCCTAATTGGCTGTCGGACCAAATAAAGTTCACGACAAAGTAAAATTTAACATGAATAGGTTTTTATTCATTGAAATCGCAAGGATCCTATGATAATATATAATCACGTCAGCTTAAAAAGTACGTAAATTTTAAATGAATTTACGGCGATTCTTCTTCTTGATTGTTTTGTTTTTATGATCCTTCATTTTGGTATCGTGTGTTGTGTGGAGCTACTCGAACAAGGTGAACTCATTTATTGAGAGAGTGTTGGTAGATATTAGTATATAAGCCTTAAGGTGTTGAGTGAACGCATAGTCTGTAGGTATTATTTGCAATTCAACAATAATAGTGGAAAAGTGTCTTGGGTTTTAGTTTTTTGGTTTTAGGGTAATACATAGATGTATGATTGGCGTTGATGTGATCAGAGGTGGTTTTTGGTTTGATGCTTGGATGAAGTGTAGCTTTTTAAATTGTTTTTAGTTCTTTATTTTTCAATCTGACTACATAATATGTTTGCAAGTGCGCGCACTTTTCGCCCGCACATACAAGAGCTGCGGATGCATTTATGGCTGCCTGAAGGCGCTCGTAAACGGACTATTTTTGTGGCTTAATCTTGTGCATCTCTTAAGTCTTTTTATTTTTTGTGCGACGGCTAAACAATTTCAGAAAGAAATTGCCACAAAACTAGTGTTCTGTGGCAATTTACGAGCGCCTTTACGTTTTGGCCGCTCGCTTGTCTCTGGTTTATTTGTCTCGGGAGTGTTCGCACACTGATTTGAGGGTAGATGACATGTTTTTTCCTGTGGAATTTGTAGATAATTTCAATATGTTTCATTTATTTATTAAAGATTTCAAGTCGCTTAGTCAATGTAAAACAAACTGTCAGGAAGTCAATGTAAAACAAACTTTCAGGTAGTCAATGTAAAACAAACTGTCAGGTAGTCAATGTAAAACAAACTGTCAGGTAGTCAATGTAAAACAAATTGTCAGGTAGTCAATGTAAAACAAACTGTCAGGTAGTCAATGTAAAACAAACTGTCAGGTAGTCAATGTAAAACAAACTGTCAGGAAGTCAATGTAAAACAAATTGTCAGGTAGTCAATGTAAAACAAACTGTCAGGTAGTCAATGTAAAACAAATTGTCAGGTAGTCAATGTAAAACAAACTGTCAAGTAGTCAATGTAAAACAAATTGTCAGAAAGTCAATGTAAAACAAACTGTCAGGTAGTCAATGTAAAACAAACTGTCAAGTAGTCAATGTAAAACAAACTGTCAGGTAGTCAATGTAAAACAAACTGTCAGGTAGTCAATGTAAAACAAACTGTCAGGTAGTCAATGTAAAACAAACTGTCAGGTAGTCAATGTAAAACAAACTGTCAGGTAGTCAATGTAAAACAAACTGTCAGGTAGTCAATGTAAAACAAACTGTCAGGTAGTCAATGTAAAACAAACTGTCAGGTAGTTAATGTAAAACAAACTGTCAGGTAGTCAATGTAAAACAAACTGTCAGGTAGTCAATGTAAAACAAACTGTCAGGAAGTCAATGTAAAACAAACTGTCAGGTAGTCAATGTAAAACAAACTGTCAGGTAGTCAATGTAAAACAAATTGTCAGGTAGTCAATGTAAAACAAACTGTCAAGTAGTCAATGTAAAACAAATTGTCAGGAAGTCAATGTAAAACAAACTGTCAGGTAGTCAATGTAAAACAAACTGTCAGGTAGTCAATGTAAAACAAATTGTCAGGTAGTCAATGTAAAACAAACTGTCAGGTAGTCAATGTAAAACAAATTGTCAGGAAGTCAATGTAAAACAAACTGTCAGGTAGTCAATGTAAAACAAACTGTCAGGTAGTCAATGTAAAACAAACTGTCAGGTAGTCAATGTAAAACAAATTGTCAGGTAGTCAATGTAAAACAAACTGTCAGGTAGTCAATGTAAAACAAACTGTCAGGTAGTCAATGTAAAACAAACTGTCAGGTAGTCAATGTAAAACAAATTGTCAGGTAGTCAATGTAAAACAAACTGTCAGGTAGTCAATGTAAAAACGTAGCTAAACGTTATCTTTGTAGTAAAGCCTGATAAAAAATATCAGATTATTTAGATGACAAAAAAGCTTGGGACGGATCCAGCTCCTCATCAGATTTACTGCCGATTCTTGTGGTGTTTCCGTCGCGAGGAATCTATAACGCACCTGGCGACCTCGCAGTGGGGGAAGGCCCGCCTGAGACGCAGAAGGTTGCGGGTTCGATTCCCGCCGCGGGACAAATGTTTGTATTTTTTGCAGATATTTGTTTCGGGTCCGGGTTTTTTCTATGTATAATATGTAAGTAATTACAATAAAAAAAAAATGTATACCAGTCATGTACATAGTTCCCATAATATAAGCTCTGCTTAGTTTGGGGCTAGATGATGCTGAGTGAAAATGTCCATAAATACATAATATTTATATATCTGTAATTTTTGAAATTCTGTGGAAGTAGTTTATCTACTTCAATTGATACGGCTACGTTAAAGCTACGAGATAGCTACGAAGCCTCTACGTCAATTGCTACGGCATAATGCGCTGCGCGATTTTATTATGAAAATGCTAGTTTTACAATTATCTGAACAGATAATTACTCGTTGTTGGCTAAGAGGTCAACCGAGAAAGGCATTTGGTATCGGACCATATCAACTCAGATGACATCTCACCCGTGGATTGATAAGTCAGCTTAACAGTAGTATATAATAATAAATTTATTTTATTTGATCTAAAAAATAATATTCACACAGATCCTTATTTACCAATTTATTAACGAAAACAACTCGATACAATATTAAATGTAGGTAGTTTCTATGTTAGTCGGTACAAAACAGCAAAACAGCGTATGTTAGTGATCGATCTCAGCTGAGGCTGCGCTCAGGAACAGGACATATTACAACCGATAACATTACATTCAACTAACATCACCCGCTTGCGGTTTTTTAAAATAAATATTATATTAATAGCATGTTCTTCGGCTTAGTCTTCTCCTTTGTCGGATGAAGCCCACAATTTTTACAAGCTAGCTGCTATTTGTTCGTTATTAACTAAGTTACTTCTTGATGATGTTTCGATGATACCTACAGTACGTAGTCTGATTTTCCGAATAAACAATGAGCTCGCGACAAAGTCGCCTTATCACGTACTAGTATTATTATATCTGTGCTAGCACTAGTGCTACCACACTTAGTTATTATCTTATTCACCGGCAAATAACTGAGACTGACTGATAACTGATAACACTCACGCGAACAAGGTGAATTGAAAAAAGTTAGAGACTTGTAAACTGATTTATTTAATTAGGTAGGAACAGCTTACAATATTACCTACTACCTATTTACTAGTTCGGTTATAGCCTAAGTTCCCAAAGACTCGATGGGGGTCTCCGTTGGAGTGACAAAAAAATGGGGGTTTACAATTTGTAAGCGGGGGTCCACGAAATTTTATCTGCTTTCGATATACTATTTTTCTTTTTATTTTTACCACTCCGAATGGGGAGTTTTCTAAATGAAATAAGTGAGAATTGATTAATTAATTGATTGTGCTGTGAGTACATGTCAAAATAGTAAAGTTGAATGGATCACTTTTTTGATTGGACCAACTTTACTTTTTAACTTCCACTCACAGCACAATCAATTCTCACTTATTTCATTTAGAAAACTCCCCATTCGCGGTTGGAACTCAGCCGCAACTATCCATAGTTAGATCTAATCTTCACATTTTTTGTCGAGTTTTGGTAATATGGTAGAAAAGTAGCTGCAGGGGTCCACCGGAACCAGCTACATTTTGAAAGTGGTCTATGAGAAAAAAAGTCTGGGAATCCAGCTTAGAATAAAAGTTTTTTTCTAAGTTGGGTGATTCGGTTTTATTAAATTATAACATAAACCGTTTTGCAACACAAAGTAAACTTTTTGTAACGGATACGAATAAGCCTACCTAATTTAAGTGTAAGTTCATCAGGTACCTACCGAATGCACTCACAGATAGCGAGATGAGTGTTGCACTCGTGTGTGAGCCAGCAGCGGTCGGGCGAACTCGCGCGGCACTCTTCCACGAAACAACGCGAGTTACGAGCGCACTGCGGAGTTGTGTGTTGTGTGGACTAGCACGCTACTCGGCCGTCACTGCCGCCGCCGCCGCCGTCGCCCCGAACCGCCCCGCGCCGCGCCGCCCCGCACCGCCCCGCACCGCCCCGCGCCGCGCCGCCGTAGTGGAATGTTCAGTATTATTTATTTATATATTTTTATTTTATTTATTAGGTTCGCCAACAGTTTACACATGAATACAAAATATATAAGGTTTAAACTAGCGATGGGCGTTGAATAAACGAACTAGTACAATCAACCGTTTACGTTGAATCAACGCATCGACGGTCTACTGTCACTCATTCAACTAGTTGAAATCGTAGACGGCTAAACTGAGATTCTACGACGTTCATATCGACGGGCAACGCGACGAGACGATGCGTGACCGTAGACGGTATTAGCCGTCTACGTTCACGCAGTACAATCAACCGTTTACGTTGAATCAACGCATCGACGGTCTACTGTCACTCATTCAACTAGTTGAAATCGTAGACGGCTAAACTGAGATTCTACGACGTTCATATCGACGGGCAACGCGACGAGACGATGCGTGACCGTAGACGGTATTAGCCGTCTACGTTCACGCAGTACAATCAACCGTTTACGTTGAATCAACGCATCGACGGTCTACTGTCACTCATTCAACTAGTTGAAATCGTAGACGGCTAAACTGAGATTCTACGACGTTCATATCGACGGGCAACGCGACGAGACGATGCGTGACCGTAGACGGTATTAGCCGTCTACGTTCACGCAGTACAATCAACCGTTTACGTTGAATCAACGCATCGACGATTCACAACTGTGTAGTTGAAATCGTAGACGGCTAAACTGAGATTCTACGACGTTCATATCGACGGGCAACGCGACGAGACGATGCGTGACCGTAGACGGTATTAGCCGTCTACGTTCACGCAGTACAATCAACCGTTTACGTTGAATCAACGCATCGACGATTCACAACTGTGTAGTTGAAATCGTAGACGGATAAACGGACGCGAAGAGACGATGCGTTCACGCGTCCATAGAAGAGTTTATAATGAAACTTGTAACTTGTATTTACAGCAATATTATTATTTTGGAATTGAAATTATCGTGGTTTGGTATCATTTTCAGCAGGAGAATAGTAAAGTACGTAGTAATAATATTAAAAAATATATATTGTCTATACTAATAATATTATAAAGAGGAAATATTTTTTGTTTGTTTGTTCGTACCGAATAGGCTCCTACACTACTGGACCGATATTAAACATTTTTTCACCAATAGAAAGCTAAATTATCAGGAAGTAACATAGGCTATAATTTATTTTCAAAAATTTGAGATCCTTATGAAAATTGCAATAATGTAACCTAAAGTAGCAACATTTTGCCTATAAAATTCATTATTTGGCGTGCGCTGAGTAAACTATTGATGATACATAATAATTATGTAGGTACTACATGGTTGAAGTAAGTCGTTATGTAGCACATAGGTAATAATATGTTTGTTACTTCTTCACGCAAAAACTAATGATTGCGATGAAACTTGATAGGTACATAGCTGTTACTTTTTATCCCGATATTCCCACATATTTATATAATTTTACTGTTCAATCAGGGCGCCAATATTTTTTTCGCCCCAGGGCCTATGGCCACCGAGCTACGCCACTGGTCACCACCGTTGGTATTGGCACAGTATTGGGAAACTGGCCCAACGGAAAATGGTGACATGGGACGAGAGCGGTGGTACACCAGCGCAACCGATGGCCCACTTCAAATAAAATAAAATTATTTTAAGTTAGAACTGGAGTCCTATAATAATAGCAAGGTTCGCCATCGACGGATACGTCGCGCGTCTTCGAGGACATCATCATACTCTACCTCCTAGTTCATATTATGATTCTAAACCCATCGAAGTCATGTTCGTCAATCAGAATGAGTTTTCATTAAAAGAAACTAACTAACTAAACTAAAACTTAAATGAGCATTGTGTTTTTAATTTCGGCTTCGAGCTTCAATTGTAATAGTTCGGCGCCCGGCTACGGCTGTGGAAGGAAATAGCATCGCCATCCTACCTACCTACGTATCACATCAGCATTAGTCATGTAGTCATGTAGGTAGGTAGGTAGGTAGGTAGGTAGGTACTCCAGCAGCCGCGACTCGTGCTGGAGTATACCTAGGTAGTTGCCTGCCTCTAGCAGGACCCTTACATTACTAGGGAAACGGTAGGGAATTATGAAAAAGCTACAAAGGAAAGGAGCTAGGTACCTCGCTAACTTTACTTTTCTGTGGATGTGTAGCGACATCTTTGGCCTCGGGATTGAACTGCATCACATCAACATCAACATCAACATCAACATCAACGCTGAGCGAACAACAACGAACCACCGATATCAGTAGGTAAGGTACTACCTGGCTCTTGACTAGTCTGTGCTGAAAGATAGCCACCTACTATCCACAGATGGCCATCGAAAGGTTTAGACCGCGCAAGTGGAGTTTGAAGCGAATCCTGAACACAATGTAGGTAGGTACGACACCACAACGACCAGAGCCGGAACATTTGTCCCGCGGCGGGAATGGAACCCGTACCTCTTGCGTCGTCGCCGGTGTAGTTATGTTATGTTGTATGTTATTAACCACGCTCACGACGCTGTAGGTACCTAGGTTGAGAACTCACTCGGCATCATCATCATCATCCCCACCGGTGCTTGGATGGACACATTCAGTGCTTGGATCTATAAAGATAGCAAGCAGACGAGGGTCGGAGTAGGGCATACTGGTTTCCTCACGATGCTTTCGTTCACAATTTTCGAGTAAGCTAATGCGCGCATCGCACCATCTCGCCATATCCGCCCGCACCGCCCCTGACGGGTGACGCGATGCATCATGCGATGCTCTGCCCCCGCAGCCTCCGCAGCCTCCGCCGCACACAGAGGGACATTCATTTATTCAGTACATACATTGATTGTTAGCTTAGATCTTAAATTAGCTTGTTAGTAAATATATGTACCCTGTCAGGGCGCTGTAATCGAGCTTAAGACTATGATATTTTTAATTATTAATCCAATATTTAATTACAATTAAGTCAGATCAGTCCAACAATAATGAAATTAATTTAAATTTATTATTCAAAAATTCCTCTACAGTGTAATAGCATTTATTATAAATGATGATTAGCCTGGTGTATGGACTGTTGTCAAATGACTTTAAGGTGGTCGGGGGCTCAAGGAAACAACCTTTAAATTTTTTATGTTTTTTTATTTAAGCCTAGTCACATCACTTAACTTCCTTAACTTGGAGACCTGCAACAAACAAAAGAATACTTAGTAGTGGTTTCTCCATCAGCTCCGGCTACGTAAAGGTACGTGGTACACAAGGGAGGTACGTGGTACATAGTACGCGAAGGAGGTACGTACCGGGGGGGAGGCTCTGCTTGAGCTTCTCCGCTTTCTCCTTGTCTGTGATGACGAGGGTGTACAGGAACCGCGAGCATCGCACCTTGAACTTCACATTCTCCGGGTTCTTCTTTATCTTGACAGCTGGAAGCACATCGCTATCGTTATGTATCTCATAATACTTCATCAGGTTGAATGAGCACTACTATAAATC